>OZ021729.1:52049414-52756914 GCA_963978545.1 Linyphia triangularis | reverse complement strand
TTTAATTGCAAACCAAGTGAGGCGCAAGGGAGTTTAATTACAACCATAAAACCTTTTAGGTGACATTTTTACTGTATGGAAGGTTGGTAAATATCTTAACACTCCATTACACGATATTTAAGGCACGACTCATCGTCGCAAAGAAAAGATAGTTAATGGTTACATTAAAGCTCATTTGATATCTAGATAGAGGTAGAACATTATGATCGATACGCTTGGATGTTAGGTATCGTTTATGGACAGTATGGTGTACAGTGGAATCTTTATTATGGACGTATTATTAAACCACTTCTGATGTGGTTGCCGCAGCAATGTAATTATGTACGAATTTATTGCCTTTTGATTATAATATTTAACAAAATTTCAATGAAAATATGAATATTATATTTTTTAGCATCGACACACATTACATTAGTATTTTTCTCTATAACTAAATATATTGTGTTTGCATAATTTATCTTTAACGGCAATTTCTAGATAGCTTCCTCTAATTTGACAATTTCTAGATTGTCCCGCAAGCATATGAAACTAATTGAATACCTACCACCATAATGCTATGTAATAAGTTGCGCATGGTTACAAACAGATTTTAACTAGTTTTTGGGAAGTTGCCAGCAGAGATCTCTATGGTGATTGTTGTCTTCTTCGGTTTTATGTCAAAAACCAAGCATGCCCTACCCAGATAGTTAAAAATCAGTGGTATTTTTAATAATTTCAACGTCAAAATATGCATATTTGTGTAATAAAGACGACGCCAATACCGTTCAATGCAATAGTGCAAAATCTATCATTATATACTTAGGCATCCTAGGAAAAGCATCATGTGAAGCACTACTTCTAAAACTTTGATAAGTGTTTGAAAGGGTGTATTGAGGCGCCTCAATAATTTTTCTTTTGAAATGAAGTGTTTATTCTGTAGAAATGGGTATAGGATGTAAAGTAATGGGTATAGGAATATGGTTATAGGATGTAAAGTGGCGGACACATTACGATGGAGAGGTTGGGGATGGATAGAAGATAGGGAAGAGAGATAGAATGAATAAGGCTGGGATATGGATAAGAGAGAGAACGAGAGTTGAGATGCAGATGAGGGATAACTTAGAGATGGATATTGGTGAAAGACTTGGAGAAAAAGAAGAAAGGGCCGAAATAATATAACACACAAAAACAGAGTATTTAATGTAAATTTTGTATACTCATTATCAATTTTTAAGTGCAATGGACAATCCCGCATTTTTTAAAAACGAGTGAAATTAGTACATATTTATGAAGAATTTATTTCTATTAATTTATTTATTTCTATTAATTTCTAAGAATTTATTATATATTTTTTCAAATATATAAACAAAAGTTCTTTTAAAAAATTAGTTATTTAAATATTAAGAAAAGAAAATGCCCCAAAACGGAGCCAAAACCAGTCCTATCAAAACAGTCAACAAAATTCGTGACGTAAACAGATCCTTGCGTTTCTATGGTTATCGTGAGGTTTGTGCCAAATACTTATCGTTAAAAAAGTTGGCGTTGGTAGACCATTGCCACATTCCGGACAGGTTGGCGTGATTTGCGAGAAACTTGCAAATCTGGTTTCCGCTGCTGCATTTCAAGCCAAAATGTTTGAGATCTCTCTTTACGTCACGTTCAACGCCAACGAAATGGGTCGTTTTCTCGCCAACCTCTAACAAGGTAATTTTGATCGCAAATTAAAAAAAAGAAAAAGCGCACTGAACAGAATTTTTTTATGTTTATGGCCTTTTCGGAACATTTAGAATTGAATAAAAAAAATAAAAAAAATGCGGGAATTGTCCATTGAAATTTATTAAGCTTAGATCGAGTTTTCATAGTATTCTACCACTAATAATAAAACGTCTATGTCATTACTAAATTATGTCTATCCGGCGAACCAAGACTAGATCTCGACAGACAATTTACTAATTTTGTTGTCTGCAAAACTTGATTAAATACATTGCTATCATAATGAGTCTGTAAAGATTCAGATCGAATGGATGACGGCCTAGTGGGTCAATTCGCTATCCGAAGATTTTGCTTATTCAACCTTAATAGGGGGAAGGTTTCAGTCATAAAATATTGCTAAATTGCAAGTGTTTGAACCAATACTACATAAAAACAAAATAATTAAACGTGATAAAAAAAAATTTATAATGAAACGTGAGTAAAAATTGTTAAGTCTGACTTAAGGCAATAAAAACGAGTGTAAAAGAGGTATTTTTAGTGACAGACCCCAAAACTTGATAGAAAGCAGTGTTATCGACAACGAGTGTATCTGCCAAGTTTCAAAGTTTCAGATCGATTTGATAACGGCAAGTGAACTATTCATTTAAAGCGGCAATAGTAGAGTGTGCAAAAGCAATCTTTTAGTGGCAGTGACAGCCACTAAAATTTGATAGGAGCATTGTGATCGAAATGAATCTATCTGCCAAGTTTCGGGTAGATTACAAGATGGCAAGTGTGTTAATTAGCCCTTCGCAGATTCACGCGCAACACGCAAACAAAGTCGAAGTTAATGCAAAGAATTTAAAAAGAAAATTAAGATAGAAAAGTGGTTACTTAAAGAGATATTAAAGCAAGTGATTAATAACCTAGAATTCAGGTACAAATTCAAAATCGAAAATGAAGTATTGAGTGGACTATCACCAATAAACTCAGATGCGACTACAAGTCTAGGTACCCCATTGTACATCATTCTGACTTTTTTATAAAATGTGGTAAAAAGTTAGTAAATTATGAATGTACTGCTCTGCCGGGGAGAAAATGGCCGAAACTTGACTTGTAATGAGTTGAATTAAATCCGAATGCCAAATATGCGATAACTTGCCAAATAATGAGCATTCTTTTTTATTTGGTAACCCACGGCTTTTTAAATGATGAAGTGTGCAGACGATTTTTCCTCACTGGAGAAAAAAATACCCAACTTTTAAAAGTGAGCCAAGTTGGCAATAAATATTACGCAAATAATGATGTAATATTTAACGCCAACTTGGCTCACTTTTAAAAGATGCAAGTCAGACGACGACAGAGATCTGAATCGTCTGCAATCTTCCTCATTGAAAATTAAAGTGCAGAGGGTTACCAAATAAAAAAAGAATGCTCATTATTTGACAAGTTATGACACATTTGGGCAATCGAAATTTAGTTCAACTAATTCAAATTCAATTTTTGATAAGTTTCGGTCTTTTTTTTCCCTGGCAGATCAGTACATTCATAATCTTCTACTTCTTCTTCATATTCTATAAAAAAAAATCAGAATAATGTTCGATGGATTGCTTAAACTTGAACACAAGTGAATGGCACTAATTCGCCAATCCAGAAGTGAAAAACAAAAAGAACACCATCGACACATTTATACTTTGAGAGAGAGAGAGTGTATCTCATCATCACAAATAGCAAAGGGGGAAAAAAAGATACCGACCTCCCTTAGTCATCAAGACACATCAACTGTTGATTCCGGACACACGCGAAGAGCCATTAGGGAAGGAAATAAATTTGTCAATCCGGCGAACCAAGACTAGATCTCGACAGACAGGTCTAAAAGCGGCCTTCCTCGGGGGAGATCATCGATTTCCCTTCAAGTACGAATGGTGAGTAATGGTGGTATTTACCATATGACTATCACTGAGCATCACGAGGTTCCATTAACCGGACGGATCGATACCTGGACAGACACCTGCCATGTAAAAGATCGGCCGGACCCAAAGCTGACAGAGAAGAGAGCGATCTTATAGTGTGTCTTTCTTATTACTTACTTGACAATGAACCTTTCTAATTGCTTTGGACATGGGCGCCCCCAGGAATATTTGCAAGGAGGTGCAAGACTAGATTTTTATCAAAATCATTAATTTTTTTAGAAATGTTAATTAATAATTATACATTATAAATTATACTCTTTGAGAATAGTTAAAATTCATGGTATATATTTTTGAAAGCGCAACCCTGTTAAAAAGAGAAAAAAATACAAAATAGTAAAAATATTAAAATAAATATTTTTAATGATTTTCTTATCATCCAACTAGATCTCACAGCATTCAAGAGACAGTGTTTAGAATAGAGGAACTCAAAGAAGCAAAAATACAGAAGAGTAAAAAATTTGTATTTCTTCCAAATTTCGGATGCAATGAAGAAAAAAAAAAAAAAAAGAAGAAAAAAAAAAAAAAGAAGAAAAAAAAAAAAGAAGAAAAAAAAAACAAAAAAAAACAAAACACGAAGGCAGGCTTGGAATATGTTCAAATTAATTCCAAAAATAGATTTCAAGATAGTTTATCTGATGACTTAAAAAACAAAACATTTTCCTAGACTTTTGAGAACTACACAGGAAATGATTATACAATTAAAGGAATGAATACTTCTACTCATCAGCCTCTAATAATCATAGACAACAAGCGCCAGAAAATCGTCACGCAAGTAGCTATAAAAACCGACCTAAGATAGAAACATAAGACTAAATTAATAGAAGAAAAAAAAAATGCTCATTGTAACATAAAAGTAAAGCGGCATATGTGCTTCTTTTTATCTTGGAATTTACATCTTTTCCCTAATTTTTTTATTTTTTTTTTTAAATTTTTAAGAGCCATGGGATGCAAGTGCACCTCCTTGCACCCTCCTGGGGGCTCCCATGGCTTTGGGTGATTGAAAATGGTTATGCACATAGGGAACATCAACTCGTTACGTTTTTGAAAATTTTAATCCAACTTTTCTTTGAAGCAAGAATAGTTTGTGTTGTGTACATGAGCTTTACCAACAACGGCATGAAAGGAAAATATTTAGTGAACACAACTAAAAATTTATTTTCTTTCAAATCGAAGAATACTCGTAAGAAATTGGGTCTAGGAATAACGATTGAAATTTGAGGTAAAATGTCTTTATTCTTTATGAACCCCTATACGCATTGTCATCTCTATCCGAAAATTAAAGAATAGTAATTGATATTTCTTTGCCTCCTGCTGATTACATGGTTTCCACTTTTTCAATAAAATTTAATGGAGTTTATCTTGATGCCTTTAGTTTCATACGTAAATGTTTAAAGGCTTTTTGAGGAAGTTATACTTACAGTCATGTATAATCGTGCACTTATGCGGTGAAATATCGTAATTTTCTGTGTGTAAAGTAGAGTATGTAGGTAAATCTCTTAAGATAAATTAGAAATGTTTTAAGTTAAATTAGCGTAACGTAAATTCGAAATGGTCCTAGTATCTTAGTTTTGAAAGTTATACTAGAAATGGTCTTTCAAAGTCAAAGTTTAAAAAAATATTTAAAAAAATGATTTAATTTTTACAAAAATAACAGCATTGCACTAATTAAATTACGTTTATTTCTGTTTTAATAAAAAAAAATTTAAATTAGAAATGGTCTTGATAACTTAACTTAGTAAGATAAATTCGAAGTGGCCTCTTCAAACAATTAATTTCGACCGAACGGTATAGTGGTTAGCGTGCTAGCTTCTAGACCGCGAGGTTGCGGGTTCGAGTCCCGTGTTAGGCATGGGTGTTTGTAAATGTATGTTGGCTTGTCTAATGACGAATGTTTCGGCGCATTATAGCTCTCGTGTTGCTGACGGCGCTAGATAATCTGAATACAACCAACCAACCAATTAAATTGACTAGATATCATTCAAAGATTTAAAATAATCCAAAAAAAGGTTTTAAGCAAAAACAGTAACATCATTGAACCAATTAAATTACTGTTATCTTCACATTGATCAAGGTTGATCGAACAGTGTGATTTGGTTGAGATGGTCAATACAATTTTTTGTGCTGTTCTGAGTTACTTTGGCCGACCAGAGTCAAAGAGAAAACTATCGGGAAAACCTTTTTCAGTTCAACCATCATTGTACCAAATAGTTCATCATATCTCGTGAGGTTAAAGGATTTGGACACGGAAGATTTCTCGTGACTCTTCGGGGACGCCAAAGGATTAATATTTGACTTGTCTCAGAGGATAGGTCGAACAGTGAACATCTCAAGGTTAAAATGAAAATTTTCTTTTATGGATGGATGTTAGATTGTGTCAGGGAAGGTTATTTGGAGGTAAATGGTTCTAGACTTTTATGTTCGCCCTATCTTTCGCAATATAAGTCAGAAAATCAGTGCTCTTGCCTTAAAGTTTTGAGAAGTTTGCTTGGACATAGAGCTACATTTTAAGAATGTGTTCACTAAGCTATAATTTTTGTTCATAAACAAAATTTGATAGCCAACGCCTGATTGATATTAAGTAGAACAATATCGCATTAGTTATTTAGAAACAGATAACCCAGTTGTGTTGCTGACATTCTTAAAATAGACAAGAATCTAAAAACATCCGGTTATAAGAGGTGATAAGAATTTTGTGAACCCTTTGTGAACAACTGAAAGATCTGATATCTTCGAGTTACTCCATCTTAAGTGGGTTATAGAATTATTAAACTTTTCTTTAAAACCTAATGCTAGGAATATTTTTTTTCGTGCAGCTTCATTTTGATACGCCATCATGAATTTACATGTACCATAATGCTGTTTAGATACTGGCTGGGTCGGTTTTGTGTCGCCTGAAGACCATTTTGCTCACAACAATTAACATTCCAAGATCATTTATACGTTGTTGTTCTTAAAATATCACTCCACAATTTATCGAATAAAAGGACGAACTTTAAAATTATTATTTGTAGGTAAGATAAAATACGCAAAAGAAATGTATTAGGTACTAATTTCGATTACATGTTTCTTAGAATTAAGTTCTTTAATAATAAAACCATTAGCATTTTTGTCGAAGGTGCAATAATTCCAAATAGCAAAACTGAATAATATTGCCTTTTGCTAAAAAAAACATGAAGTAATAGTTCTTGTACATGATATAATGCTTCACAAAGACTATTTTACGCAAAAATATAGTAAGACTTCTGAGTGAGCTCCAATTTCCGAGGGGTAACGATTTCCGGGAAGTCTTTTGAAAGAAACTTAACTGAATCTGTATCTATAATGGGATAATACATGGAAACCTCCTGACTAAAAAACTAATTCAACAACATCTTTCAGAATTGCAGATGATATTTTAAAGTTTGAAGAGCACTCTCAACACGGGCAGTTCTCTGGCATGTCAGACTATGGCTGAACATGATCGAATGTAAACGTGATAGAGTTTAGCTCTTGTTCGAGTTGTGCTCTGATGCTTAAGGTAATTAACTCGGTTTATTTTGACTAAATATTTCATAATATCAAAGTGATGTGACAATTGCCTTAAGCTATATTCCATGTTTTTGTTCAAAAACGTATTTGTTATCAACGTGATATATATAACTTTTTACAGACTATTCTTTCACCACAGTGAAAAAGGAGGAGCAAGAGAATGAATCCTACAACCTAGTATTCTCATATCAATGTTGCATAAACGTAACTTGATAAAATACTTTTTAGCCTTGGGACGCTACTCGTTTTTCAAAGGAAGATAAGGACTTGACCTTTGGAAATAGCCATGTTTGCGTACATCTCAAGCTATTAAAAAAAAGAGGCTGATTTTTCAAATCACTCGTGGTACCGCCAAGAATGTTATCGGCCTTTTCAATGAAAGACATTCAATTTAAAGTTTGATTAGGGCTCACATAGACAAGATTTTTAGAAGCTTATTTTAGATTTCTGTGCACTGTTTGACCTTGATCTAAGGACAGATGATGTATGTCGGAGGAGTTAATTTTGATAAATACACCAATCTATAGATATAACCTTTTATTTAGAAGCAACACAAAACTTTTCTTAACATCCCCACTTTGCAAATGAATCTTTAAATTGGCGAATGAAAAGAGTAACATTGTATTTGTTAATAATACTGTCACTAAAAAGTTGCTTCTAAACTAACTTCGCTTCTGGAACGTTATGGATTACGCAGAATACTTCATTCCATAATAATTGCACTGCATATCTACTTTTGCTGCATTACAATTTTGCATGTTAATAAGATAAGTAAGAACGAAGAGTGTTTGCGAATCTAAAGAAAATGTCAAGAAAGCAGCTATTAAAATATATGTCTATCTGTCAACCTGCGGGTCGGTATATCTTTTGAGTTTATCAAAATTTAAATTCTCCTCTTTAAAAGGATACCTTATTTGTAATAATACCTCAACTAGAAATATTTTTAATAATTTTTTGAAGACAAAATTGGTAACTATTAGTGTAAATAAAGTTTTCTTTAAAATGAGTTTTTCTCAAAATTACATTTTTCATTACATATGTACCTGATTTTCAGAAACTGCGCAAACTATCTTCCTGAAATTTTTACCACGTATTCCTTTTACGTGTCTGTATATACTTAGTGAGATTTTGTTGTTATTTGAAAAATACTTTTTGTTTTGGCTTTTATCGTCCAAAAAAAAATTTGCGATTTTTAACAAATTTGAGTGAATTTCACGAAAATTTATTTATATATATATAAAAAAAAAAAAAAAAAAAAAAAAAAATATGAATCTCAATCAAAAGCTAACTTCAGTACAATAACAAGTATCTGTTAAATACGTTGAAAAAAAAGTTATGTTTCTATGTAAAATACTTTCTGAGAAAAAGGTACATGAAATATGCCAAATTAACATTACCGGTATAGAGGGTACCAACTCCCCTTAACTCTTGAATGGTCCAATGGATTTTTATGAACAATTCACAGTTTGTAGAAAATATCGGAGAATAGAATTTTCAATTTGTTTTATCACGAAATCTGAAACCTCTCTAGCTTCACAAACAGAGAGCATCAATTAACCGAATCCGTTCCAGGCGGCAAATTCAAAATTTGAGACTTCTTTACTAACTTTAAGTTTACTTTATTATTTTATGTAAAATTATTTACAAAACGAGTTATATAAAATTTATACAGTTTTGTGTTTAATGTCGGTGTTTCTTTGTTTCATATTTTACTGGTACGATTTTTCCCCAGACATACTCTATCCATAAGATCAGTTATCCGAACACCTCCAGTCTCCAATTGTTTTGGATAATCGAAACTCTATTGTAATTACACTTAAGCACCCAGATTTGCCCCATATGTTTGAGACGTAATGTGTTTTTCAATGATAATAATGTATTGTGCAATATGCTCTTTTCTGTAGAACTCCCCGTATCGGAACCGGTTGTATCTTTGACCAGTTTTAACTTTACGAATTTTCTAAGCGATAGGTTTTAATTTGCTTGAAAAAAAAAAAAAATTCATTAAAGCAGCATTTGAATCTAAAGGGTTCATTTTCTTATACAAATTTTATTTATCCCAAAGTTTTCAATTTAACATTTGTATTTTTTATAATCCTCTGGTTAAAGGGGCAATATCGCTTTATACCTTTGACTGATTAGGCTAGAGGTCGGCCGCATAGGAGGCCACATGCGGCTCTTTGGAAGATTTCTTTAGGCACTTTTCAGAACACTAACAAGTTTAAGATATTTACAATGAAAAATATTTAAAAATATAATTTTTATACGTTTCCTCTGTCAGATTCTAAAAGTTTGACCTACTGACCCACAGGCTTCGTTTCAATCAGTAAAATTTTATGGCGTCACATCCAGGCAGCCAAATGAAGCTTCTTTATTTATATATATGTATCGTCTAAAAATGCTGAACATATGGTTGTTGGTTTCAAATGAATTTTTTTTTCAATTTTTTTTTTTTAGCTAAATCGACAGAAATAAGCAAAAAAAAAAAATTTGAAGAACATAGGTTTTTAAGCTAATCGCACCGGCTTCTTTGGCCTCTTTGTGTGTGTACCAAATTTAAATTGTAACTCGATTTCTCGTATTTGCAACGAAATCGTAACAAATTTTCCGAAAAGAGGTCCAGTAAAGCGGTCCAGTGCTATCACCGAGCCTGTCAGTGTCAGTAAAAGTAAGTCGGTCCGGTGCGGATTTTTTTTTTTTTTTTAGATATTTTTTGGCTATGCATCGAACATTAAGAAGAATCTCAATGATGTCATCGATAGATTTGTCAAGATCGAAATAACTAAATTCATTATTTTTCAAAATAATCTATTTTGAACAATAAAAGTAGTTTTATTTCTTACATTTATTGTTTATTTCAGTAAAATTAATTTTTTGATTAAATTCTAGTATTATTGTGCACTTTAAAATTTCAGCAACTGTCAGATTTAGAATTTTCTCAAACGATTCCTTAACCCATTGAGCATATATTTTTTCTCAATGTATTTTCTGGTTGATCAAATACATTAAACAATGGAAAATATTTTGGGAGAGATTTGAATTCGATAAACCCCTTCCCTGGTTCCATTCCTGGTTGTCAAGTTTGCGATGTAGATAGGTCGAAGTGGTAGCTTCTTTCGTAGACTGGTAGTGACGGCATGTATATTTACATGCTCGTTACATATAAACATATTTAGCTATATGTAATACCAAATACACTGTAAATGCTGGTGTCTTAAATTTAGACACAAAATGTCTGAAAAATTCATTTCAGACACATTAAGTGACTTAATTGGCGTAGCATTGATCCATTTCAGACATAACACGTGTCTGGTTCTTTCTGAAATCACATTTAGACACACTTGGTGTCTTAAATGTAGACAGAAAACACAATATTAAGACATTTTGGGATTCAGACACCTAACATAATAAGACAACTAACGTCTAAGACACCAAACACGATTTAAGACATCATGTTTGGTGTCGTCGACGTTTTCATCAGGAATTCATGATGGGGGTATTTTTTCCGATTCAATTATACGATTTCAGGTGAAGGAAACACTGTAAATAAACAATGGAATAGATAAACGTAATTGCAATATGCAAAATAATTTATTTTTATTTTAAGAATTTTATTTGTATTTTAAGATTTTTTTATTTGTATTTTAAGATTTTTTTATTTGTATTTTAAGATTTTTTTATTTGTATTTTAAGAATATATCACCAAAAGCGACTTAAACACTCAAAGGAATGGTCAAAATAAGACATTTGGATTTTAAGACAGGAAGTAATAAAACGTCTGAAATGTACGACTATATAGCGAAACTTCAAAATGTTCTTTAACCAATGAAATGAGAGAAGAGCTTTTCGAAAAGCATTTGGCGCATGCGCTGTGTAAAGAATCTTGCTTCATTTAAACGTAATACTGTTTGTACTTTTCGCATCTCGTCTCGTACTTGGCGTTCGTGTAGCGTTCGATTACAAACAAAATGGTTGTAAACTATTCTAAAATGGTTGCTTTCCTTCTTTTTAAGTGGCAGAAATAGACAGTCGGTAGTTCCAAAAAACAAATACTTTCCTATTTTAACTTTAATGTTAATATCCTTTAATCTTGTGCTTTTGTTTAACTGTGCTTAAGAATTCTTTTGAAAGCGTTCCTTTATTAAATCAACATGGAGCATTTCTTGAGATGAAGCAGTTGCCTTACAAGAAACTAATGCGAACCCCTTTTTGAACTATTTAGATTGGCTTTATATTTAATAGGTCAATGAATTCGTGAAAAATGGGGTACCGTGTTACAGTAAGTGTTATTCAATAATACACTTATTTTCAGTGTTTTTATAATACATTTTAATTGATCTAGTATTTCTAAATGACACCCACAGAATTCTAAGTTTTCTGTTTTTACATTCAGTTATATTTTTATTGGTTTTGTTGCATATTACAAGTACTAATGGGAATATATTTGGCATGGGATTTGGTATAATCTGAATAACATTTATTCTTGGTTCTCGATGGCAGCAATAAAATTATGAAAATCAACGCTACAAAATAATTTGTGAAATATTTAATATTTGTCAAAATGAAGAATTTTTTTCTACATATGTTGTTCAAACATTTTTAAATAATATTTTAGCAAAAAAGCTCATAATAATAGGCTAATAATTTACTTATAATCACTTATATAAAACTCGGTTAAATAAAATTTTCCTCAGTGAGTTGAATTGTGGTAGCTCATAAAAAATCTTATAATGCAAAAAAACTTTATTTTAGTTTTATTTCTAATAAATGTCTATATACTGTATTAAATATCAGATTTCACAAAATAATAAAAATAAGTTTTTTATGCGTTAGTTTGTTGAACGTATGAAAATTTGCATTTTTTTAAGTAATAATCTAATTAAAAATTGAATTGCATAGATTTTAATAATATTTTTGTTTTGTATGTACTTTATGTTATGTAATTGACGTGAAAAATTTCAATTCTACATCTTTGTTTTTTAAACGAAGCATAAAATTTTTTGAAAAATCAACGTTTTGAGAAAACTCGAGAAAACTATAGAAATTTTAATAACTTGCATGTTTTTCAAATTTAATGTGCTCTACCTCTGTATTTTGAAGCAGCCATCTTTATTCTAATGCCTTTTTTTTATATGAAATTTTTTAAAGTTTTTTAAATGCCCTCTCTAGTCTTCTCAGCGATTAACGGGGTGAAATGCGTTGTACGCCCCCCACTTTGGTGACTTTGTAAAATGCTGCCAAGTTGTATTGACACTTCCACTGAATTGAACTTAAGGTTTGCCAAAATGGGTGCCAAGTTGTAATGGAACCATATAGGCACCAGGTTTCCATATTTGACGCAAAATCACTAAAAAAAAGGAGAGGGGGCTTATAACGCATTTTAACCGATTAACAAAGTGTCGCAGTGACAGGGAAAACTGTTGTAAAAAGGTTCTATCCTCAAAATTACAGGAATTAAGAGCATACCAAAATTTGGGAAACCAACTTTTTCAGAAACACAAAAAAAATTAAATAGAACTTACATACTTTTCAAATTTAATATGCTCCACCTCTATATTTTGAAGTATCACCTTACATACTTCTAATGCCTTCTGTTTTACTTGTTTATTTTTATGCATCTTTTGAGGTATTTTTTAAATGCCCTGTATCTGCTTCAGCTATTCGACAATAATTGAAGTGTCATAGTGTTATAATCACTGCTGTTGGGTAGTGTTATTATAGGGGAATGTTATAACCCTGTAAAATTCCCAAATGGGGCATAATTAGATTACAACTGCTTGATCCATCATTACCATAAATTTATGTTGCCATATAATGTATCCGAAGCATTTTTAGACTTGCCAGTGCAACGCATAGTACTATAAACCAGGTGCATGCTTACATTACGCTTGTTATTTGTCCTTGAAGTTGATATGAAAAAAGCAACTGAAAACTATGATACAATCTTAGAAGCCAAAACTTTTCTATTTGAGATTCAACCCCAATACAATGTCTACTATACCAATGCATATATTTTACAATAAGTCCCTGTTACTATCTCTTACTTGGATATATTAATAGTTGTTGTTTTACAACCTCATGCCTACATTTACCCGGAAAGTGTAACATAGTCAACAAAAAGTTATGAGCAACATGGTAGTAATACAGTAATTTTTACTTTTTTTTAAATAAAACTTTTTAATATTAAATTTGAATTGGTTTGTGTAAAAATTTGAATTGTTTGTGTAAAAATTTGTCCAACATCTGAAAGGCACCATCTATTCAGACACATCAACTGTCTGAAAACACCCCATTTTAAGACACATCATGTGTCTTAAAGATTAAGACACCATTTTTCGTCTTAAAACTGTGCCACTTGTTTAAGATACTTTTGTGTCTTATTTTAAGACATTTCAATTTGCTGTGTAGGCTTGGGCGATGTATCGATACATTGTCCAAAACCGGTGTGAAATCAACATCGCCAAACCGGTGTCACTATTTTCGCATTCCAGATACATCACGATCTTTTTCGACGAGAGCTCGATTCTTGCTTAGCACTTCAAGGACGAAGAACCGTGATGCCACAATTGATGCGCGAGGTTTTTAAGATACTATAGAAACGTATTGAAACCGTCGACACCGCGCCGTATGAAACACGATACTTCAACACATCGCAGTAATACACCCTGCATATGCGCGGTGTCTCCAAAACTGTATAGAAACGTACTGTAACAGCTAACACCACGCCGTTTGAGACGATTTCTATTTGCTTTTGCTGAGGCGATACTTCATTCGCATTCAAGGACGAAGAACCGTTCCACGATTCATGCGCGGTGTTCCTAAGATACTATGGAAACGTATTGAAACCGTCGACACCGCGCCGTTTGAAACGAGTTTCATTTGCTTTTGCGCGGTACTTCATCAGCAAGCTCACATCGTGATAATCCTATCCACCCTGCCCTGCATATGCGCGATGTTCCCAATATTGTATTGTAGAAACATAGGGAAACCGTCGACATTGGGCCGTTTGACAGGTGGTGCCAGCAGTCTAGTAATATTGGAGATACGATAAAAGAAGTATTCCTTTAATGTTTGAACATTATTTATGTTGTTCTCTCAACTCTTGGAAAACATTTTGATTGTTATTTAATAGTCATCAGATATAAGACCTTGATATCTATTTTTGGGCATTTCCTACACTTTTAGTGTTTAATTTTTTTTTTTTTTTTTCATTATTTCTCTAACTTGAAATAAATAAAGTATTACGATTTTTTTTTATCTTGCTATTTTTTTATTTTGCTTTATTTAATAACGTAAGGGGATTGCGGTATTCTGGCGTGGTAATTTCTGTCTAGTTCTTACTCAGTTAAGATAATCTGGTTATTTATTACTATGTTTTATCTTTTTTGTCTTTGTATGTTATATCTGCCAAAATCAATGTGAACTAGTGCATGGACTAATCACAGTTGCTTCTCTAATTTGATTGCTTAAATACTTATAAACGATTTTTTCCCATCCACTTTGAGGATTTCCTCTTCGGTCTCTTAAGTAAATAAATGTTTTATAATTTTTTTTTCAGTTTGTACAATTTGAATAAAGTTTATTTCCATAAGTATCAATCCAACATTGCTTCTTAAAAATGCGGAAATGCAGATTTTTTGGGCACAAAATAAAGATTATTAGAATTTTAAATCTTAAACAATAAAAATAAAATTAATGCACAATAGTTATATTGTATTCTTGCACAAATTGTCTGTATATATTGTAAATAGTGACGTATTATTTAAAAATTCTATTGTAATTTATTTTTATCTTATTTTATTTATTAATAGCGATTATACAGGTTAGAAAAAGGTGGCAACACCTAAGGCAATCGAGAAGTTTCGAGATATTTCTTTTCCGATGAATTGGCTGGAAATTTCGAGAATGTCTCACGCGCTTGTATATAAAAGACCGGAGAACGGGAAAGTTTTCAGATTGACTTCGGACTTCGTTGAAAGCTGATCGCTTTGTTTACCTATTGGAGTGAGCTTGTATAATCGCTGAATTCGAAGTTATTTTTGTTGAAGCTTGTGTTGAAGCTTGAGAGTAATTAAACTATTGCCTGTGAATAAATTTTTGTGAGTTTTCTGAAGAGAGAATAAATACTTTTAAACCGTGAAAACTGTGCCATCATTGCCTCAGTGGAAAAATTAATAACAGTGGTGTCAGAAGTGGGGTTTAGTCATCTTGAATGCCGACAACTAGAGGAATGATGGAAGACCAAATGAAGCAGTTGATGGAAATGATTGTTGGAATGAAGTCCCAACAGGAAACCACCGCCGCCGAAATGAAAGCCAGTCAACAAGCTTCTCTGCAGTATTTCATCGATACTATTCAAGATCCCGATGTGCAGCAGGCGGTAAGGTTATCCCAAAACAAAAACCTGAAGTCGGCCCTCGTGTACGCCATGAGAGTGGAAGCCGCGCAGCTAGCTTCTGGAAAAGACCGACGATATGTGCGTGGTGCATTAGCCGAGGATTCGTCTGACTTTGTCACCAGTAAGCTTCGAGAACTGGAAAGCAAAATTGATAGAATGATGAGAAGCTATCCCGGAGTCAGGGATCGAAGGACCAGAGTCGTTTGCTGGCACTGCAAACGGGAAGGGCATCTACGACGAAACTGCCTTGATTTGAAAAAGAGAAGGGATAACACTACCACGGATTCTCCACAACTGAATCTAAGAAGATGTCATCTCGCAGGGCAGAAGCTGCAATGTAGAACAGGTGAAGCCCCGACCAGTCGTTTCCACGTTTCATCCCGACAAGGAGGAAACCAGGGTTTATTCGTGAAGGGGGAGATCAACGGAACTCCAAGTCGTCTAATCGTCGATTCGGGAGCGAACGTAACGATCGTAAGGACGGACGTGGCTCGTCGCCTGAACAGCCGACTCCTCTACACAGTGCCCTCTGTTTCTCTACAAACTGTGTCTGGTGGTAATATCTCTGTTCATAGGAAATTGCAAGTGGACATTGCCCTTGGATTTAACACCTACAAGCACACCGTTTATGTTGCCGAAATTGTAGATCCATGCATTATCGGACTAGACTTTTTGAAGAAAAATGGAATTACGCTGAATTTTGAGAAAAGCAAGCTGCAAACATGGAGAGGCGAAGTTCCTTTGCACGATCTAGACATGAAAGAGCTGTGCGTATATCGGATTATGGCTCATGAAGACAATATCATAGAGAATGCTGAAGAGTCCACATCTATGAAAAGTATCTCACCAGCCTCGGAAAGAGAACCGAAGAAAGTGACGTTGATGAAACCCTCCCGGGAAGTGGTTCATGTGGAAATGGACAAAGTTAGTGAAGAGGGAATCGACATCCGTACTCCTGTTACAAGCATCGAACGGAGGTCCCGGGATCTATCAGCTGCACCCGCGGATGATTCGGACGCAATCTCAAAATCATATAACCAGCAAGATGGGGATCAGAAACTTTCACCGCTTCTGTTGGCATACGGGAGTGCAACTCACGAGACCACCGGATTTTCTCCATCTCTAACGATGTTTGGAAGAGACCTTAGGCTCCCCAGCAACCTCCTCTTTGGACAACCACCGGACACTCCTTCCTCGCCTGTCCAGTATCTAGATGATCTGCAGGCACGTTTGGAAGCCGTACATCGGTTCGCCAGAGAGAGAAACAACATCATGACGGAGCGCATGAAGATCCGGTACTATGCCAAGGCCATGGACCGTTCATTCCAGGAAGGTGACAAGGTGTGGTTAGGGAACCCTAAACGTCGGAAAGGACTCTCCCCTAAGCTCCAGACGAACTGGGAAGGGCCGTATGGGGTCCTTAAGAAGATCAACGACGTCGTGATGAGAATTCAACGGACACCTTCCTGTAAACCTAGAGTAGTACATCACAATAGGCTATCTCCATATTATGATAGAAGTGATTGAATGACCTTTCCTGTTAAGGACTTCACTGCCCGGGACGTGCAGTCTTTAAGAAGGGGGAAATGTTGCACAAATTGTCTGTATATATTGTAAATAGTGACGTATTATTTTAAAATTCTATTGTAATTTATTTTTATCTTATTTTATTTATTAATAGCGATTATACAGGTTAGAAAAAGGTGGCAACACCTAAGGCAATCGAGAAGTTTCGAGATATTTCTTTTCCGATGAATTGGCTGGAAATTTCGAGAATGTCTCACGCGCTTGTATATAAAAGACTGTAGAACGGGAAAGTTTTGAGATGGACTTCGGACTTCGTTGAAAGCTGATCGCTTTGTTTACCTATTGGAGTGAGCTTGTATAATCGCTGAATTCGAAGTTATTTTTGTTGAAGCTTGTGTTGAAGCTTGAGAGTAATTAAACTGTTGCCTGTGAATAAATTTTTGTGAGTTTTCTGAAGAGAGAATAAATACTTTTAAACCGTGAAAACTGTGCCATCATTGCCTCAGTGGAAAAATTCATAACAGTATATTGTAAGTAATAAAATATTCATTATAAAGTATGTTTTTTATTTAATGATTAAGAATATCCATTAACTAAAGTTACATGTGCACCGCTAGGAAGTGCGCTTGTCCTCCACCCCCCCCCCCCCACCTCCTTCCCTGGAAGATAACAAAGTAAAATTTCATTAAGATAGAGAAATTAAAAAATCCGGATTAAACCAAATTAATAATAATAATAACCGGTTTATACCCCCTTGGGTGTTTTGTGTATCTCGCTGAAAATAATTCGGTCGCTGCTCATGTTATTTAAAATAAACTTCCTAAAATTATAAAAAATTAAAATGAATTTAATAAAATTTTACAAAGCTAATTAAGCATAACTTTCGGCTATATAGCATGTTATGAAAATGTTGTTTTGTAGTATTTTGTAAAAAAAAAATATATACATAGTTAGCATCGCGATGTATCGTGACATCGTGATGTTTGCTTCCCGATAAATCACGATGCAGAAATGTTAACATCGCCCAAGCCTAATACCAAATACCTATACTTAAATTAAAAAGGTACACAATACTAATATAAAAGCCTGTACAACTGTGTTATACCTAAATTTATATTGCAAATAGCCTCTACTTGAGACAACAAATTTCAAAGTTGCGTAACCTAAACACCGCAAGACTAGGTGCTTATTAGAAGTGGAGACAAGCGGGTGAAGTAGGTGAGGTTTGATTAAACAATCTTATCAATTTGAAGAGCTTTCAAATAGTAGAACTTTCCAAGCACAATTGAATTATTTCTACGTTTGTTTTTAAGACTTACTTCAAAAGAGGAAAAAAATGAAGCTCTTAAAAATCATTTTCGTATCTTTTTATTCCAAACGTTATCAATTCCCATGCGCCAGAACTTTCTGGAGCTACTGTGACAAGTTTTTTAACACCAAAATTTTATTGCAGAATTCTAAAATTGATATATACTTTCAGCGAATTTCTTTAATTGATATATTTCTATATTGCTCAAGAGATAAATTACATTTGCGTTCCATTGAAGACTTAATTTAGTATATGGTAGTTCTCTCTCATTTAAATTTTTTTTCAAAGTTATTTAAAACACTCTCATGTATTTCCTATTGAAACGAAGGAATGTGTTTCTAATTATTATTATTATTATTATTATTATTTTCATTTTATTTCTTATGTAAAACAAAGCAAAGTATTTCTTATGCAAAATATTAACTACTACTTTTGATGTTACAAATTTGACTGTTACTTCAGACCTAAAAAGTTTACTAAAATGTGATGCATATACATTGAAACACAAGAATTGCTTTTAAAAACTTTCTTGCTTTTAAAGCAACTCTATTTTTATTACATTCCTACATTATTTTCGCTTCCATATTTGACACCTAAGCCTTTGCATATATTAACTAAACATATAACAGACCTAATGTTCCTCACGTGGCTTCCGATACAGTGTGGCTCTGATGGCTATTTAGTTGATTTGTGGATACGACGATTCCGAGCATTCAGAGCTTTTCCAATCTTAACAACTAGTCCAAACTGGTTGTCATGTACAGTCCAGTTAACCATAGCCTCACAGCATATGTAAAGAAAGATCATAAACAATATTTATTTTTAAAGTAGGACTGGTATCTTTACATGAGGAATGGTATATTTCAGCTCATAAAGGGCTATTTTAAATAAATATCTTAAACCTTGAAGTACAACTTTGTCATTCACATTTTTGTTTAGTTTACCATACATCCGAATTAATTTTTCTCGAATTCAAAAAATTCAAAACACAGAGCCCGTCGCAGTTCAATGTCCTGTACGGATTTCTTCAACTAGAGGATTACACTTACTTATAATAGAAAACACCGATGATTTATTATTTCTGACTCGTGATTTTTATGACAGACACAAAAATAATTAAGTATAGAAATTGAACATAGTTTGATAATGAGGATAAATTAGTTTTAACTATATTACTTTCAGAATTACCATAATGTGATCTCCGATGCTTAGAACTCATTTCATTTTCTTGAAGAGGTTCTCAGAATGATGTGCTAGTGTTTTGTTCGTATGATAACTTTATTAAATTGTCAGACCAACTCTTACTTTAAAAAAATATAAGTACCAGGAGAGTATCAGAGTTTTTTTTTTCTTCATCCAAGGTCATAAGGATAGGCGAATAATATACACCGTGATTATAACAAACTTTCCAAAAGTTGTAAAAAAAGAACCCCTTGTCAGAATGGTCTAAAATTTTACCTGAATAAACGCGAAGATGAGAGAAATGGTATGGCGCAAGAACAAAGCAAATACTTCGAAATGGTTTTTATTCCATATGCCATACCATTTTCCCCTGCTTGGCGTATATTCAGATTAAATTCCAGGTCATACTGACCCGTATTTTTTTACAGCTTTTTGAAACTTTAATAAAAATTACTCTCCATACATGGATTTTATATTATCTTTATTATTATCTCACCAAATTATTAAATTTAGCAATAATAAATTACAGAAAATATTGTTGAATTGACAAGCTTGGGGACAATTTGGCGATAAAAATGTTTGTTAATTTCTAGTTTTGCATAATATTTTTTATTTTGTACAGACAGATAGACGGGTGTAACCTTTGCATAAGCTTATAAATATACTTTATTGTTGAAGCAAAAACTAAAAAAGTATTTAAATTAAATAATTTTCTTATTAATAATTACATTTATCCATAATTTTACATTTATGGAACCAGCGAGGGATATTAGGCTGAAACACGCAACGAAAAATAATAAAAAACCATTACTGGAAGATTATGGGAACTTTCTTCATCGGATGAACGAGAAAGTAAGAATTCCAGACAAGTGCAAAGTAGTCTTTACCGCGTTTTCGAATATGATCTGGGTGGATTATGACTATACTATATTTAAAAAAAAATTTAATGTCGAAGGCAAGGTATCAGCACACAGTTTCCATGTAATAAACAATAATCCTACACCAGTTCCTGTACAACAATTAAAATCTCAGCATGAAAAGCTGTTGACATGTGCCAAAAGGTGAATTGTCTCGTGGAGATAACTTACAGAAAGAACTGGAAGATTAACCAAGCAAATCGAATAAGAATAAGAATCGCCCA
Organism: Linyphia triangularis; assembly: GCA_963978545.1. Taxonomy (NCBI): domain Eukaryota; kingdom Metazoa; phylum Arthropoda; class Arachnida; order Araneae; family Linyphiidae; genus Linyphia; species Linyphia triangularis. Next base: position 52,736,185 of record OZ021729.1, on the reverse strand, counting down.
AATAATGCGTTCGCTGCTTAATTACAGACAATGTTTTGTCCACTGATTTCGTATTGGTGCAGATAACATTCCGCTAATGGACTTAAGCTTCACAGATCTGTAGCTCATGACTAGTTAACCTGAACAAACTCGCTCTAATTCGGAAACTGGTAATCTTTTCCAAATCTTGAGACAGTTCAACCGAAATAGCCTCTACTTATGGGTAAAGTTTTAAAGAACACACACTTCACACAAGATGATACTGATTTTTAAAAAATTATTGCAGTTATATCATTTACTCAGGTTGATACAAAGGAGACGTTTACTTTTCAAAGATTAGGATAAGGCCCAACAGTATATAATTATTGTGGTATTTTACGTCATGTTAAATTAACAAGGCTCTTTGCTGCCATACCAGACCATTGGATTTAATGTAAACCCATTACTCTTGCCGAAAGGGTTTTATGATGACTCACTACATATTTTCGAGAAATTTGCTGTTTTAGTTGTGCAATTATAAGGATTTCTGTTCCCAACTTACGGTTGTAATTTCAGGTAGATTTTTTTTTGTATGGGAATTTGTTTCACAGAACCCTTACATTTGACTTAGAGTCCGTGTCTGTAGCATTTGTGGTTTTGCATAAAATTTGGACCTAGATCGAACCTTTCTATAAACTTCTTACTCGTTGTATTGCAGAAACTTAAATTGTAAATTTGTAGGCCTTTCAAAACCGCTTTTGCGTTTATCTATTCTGAAGAATTTGAAAGTACAAATCAGAAATTAAAAACCAAACCTGCTTTAAAATAATGATCTTTTTAATACCGTGAAATGAAAGAACTATGTATATTTTGTATAAAACTAGGAGTGTGGAACATCGCAAAACTTTCAATTACACTATAATGTTGGTCATTGCATTAAAATTTATGGTGTTATTTACCGGTTTCATATTTCCACTCATTTAAATAAAAATGGCCAGTTTGGCAATATTTTTGGTAATAATTTTTACAAAAAAAAAAAAAAAAAAAAAAAACACGCCAAATTGGTAAAATTGGCCATTTTAATCGATAGACATTACGCTGTCCTTTCTTTTGCGCGAAACAAAAAATCATTCGTTGATAGGCGATGCCCAAGGACAGAGAGCTCTGTGTTAAAGGCACTCGTTTTTCAACTTTTTACGCTTTACCGCATTTCTACTGGAGTTTCGAGGGTGGGGAAGATTAGAAGAGCCTTAAGATGTATTAGCACATAAATTTTGCTCAAAATCGTTTGAGCCGTTTTTTAGCAATCATTGAAAAACATGATTTTTTTTCAATGGCAGCTACCTTATGCGCATGCGCGATTTAGACGAAAACCTTAATGGTAGGCCCCATGGCCTCCAGCAATCCGCATACCAAATTTGAACATCGTAGGCCAATTTGTTCGGGAGTTATACTGACAACAGACACACATACACACTCAGACAGATATTTTTTCTAAACCACTTTTTTGAAATCAGTATGTTCCAAAACGTAGATAAATACATAAAAAAAAAATTAATTATATATATATATAATATCTATACTTTCATTAATTACCTTTTATAAACATATGGGTAATATCTCAGGATAACAAAACCTCATCGAAATCCATTTAATAGTTTTCGAGTAAGGACTGTTTGGTACTGAAAAATAGACACGGATTCCTGCTTTTGTTCAGAAAAACTATTACGAAATAATATCTCTCTCAAATTAGAAGACAATTGCTTCGTTCAGAATTACCCCTATCGCGTCACCGAATTGTTGAAGCAAATTCTTTGACAGGAAATTATTGAGCCACCTTAGGAAATTATCAAACTTTCCCTTCCAATGTCGGCGCCATTAATATTTCAACGCAGTGTCGACGTCGAACTCGTGAAAAATTGAAAAGTCCATTTAGTCACGGAAACGAAAGTTGATTGCTGCCTAACGGGAATGTCATGAAAATATATGAATGGAATATTTCATTATGATGCAGTGGATGACAAAGAGACGACAGAAAAATGGGTCGGTCGTTGAAGTTCGTGCTTTGGCATGAGATCTTGTTTAATAAATGAAGTATTTAATGCAATTATGAAGAGTGGGAGGTCTTTTTAGTTAGAAGCATTGTCATTTTTAAAGACCTGTGTGATGAATGGCGTTGTCGTCATCATTGTAACTTTCCTCGGCGAATTGGTTTATTTGGTTTACTTAATGGATTCTTTTGAAAGGCTTTTAAATAATTATACTCGTATTTCCATGGGAGCCGCCAGAAATATTTGCAAGGGGGTGCAACACTAGATTTTTATCAAAATTATTAATTTTTTTAGAAATGTTAATTAATAATTAAGCATTATAAATTATACTCTTTGAGAATAGTTAAGATTCATGGTATATATAAAAGCGCAACCCTGTTCAAGAGAAACAAATATAAAATAGTAAAAATAACGATTTTTTTTTATCATCCAACTAGATTTCACGGCATTCAAGAGACAGTGTTTAGAATAGAGGAACTCGAAGATGCAAAAATACAGAAGAGTAATATTTTTTTATTTCTTCCAAGTTTCGGATACAATGAAAAAAAAAAATCAAACTGAAACACGCAGGCAGTGTTGGAATATGTTCAATTGAAATCTAAAAATAGATTTCAAGATAGTATATCTTATGACTTAAAAAACAAAGCATTTTCCTAGAATTTTGAGAACTACACAGGAAATGATTATACAATAAAAGAAATAAATACTTCTATTCGTCAGCCTCTAATAATCATAGACAACAAGCGCCAGAAAATCGTCATGCAAGTAGCTATAAAAAACGACATAGGAAAGAAACAAAAGACTAAATTAATAGGGAAAAAAATGTTCATTGTAACGTAAAAGTATAAACGGCATATGTGCTTTTTTTTTATCTTAGAATTTACATCTTTTCCCTCATTTAAAAAAAAAAAAAAAAAAAAAAAAAAATCAAGAACCAGGGGGGTGCAAGTGCACCTAATTTCACCTTTCTGGGGGCGCCCATGCGTATTTCTAATACCCAATTTTTAATTTAATCATTCGATTATATACATTTACCAGATTTGTGCAAAGTACATCTAGCGTTACTTAGCGATAGTTTTTATAGTTTTTCGGTCTCTTTATCAGAATAAATTTATGTTTTAAGTATTTTATTATGGTTGGTAGATTTTTCATGGCACAACAAACAATGTTGGCTACGCTTTATGCCAAGTATTTTATTATGATAACCTTTCATGTCAGCTAACTTAATGAATTATACGAGGCGAATTGCATGAATATAATGTATTCACAATAGGTGAGCCGAAATTATCTTTTCACTCTTAGAATTTTACTATATTAGTTGAGGTAGCTTCGTAACATTATCTTTCTCAGAAAATGAATAGAAAACTATTAACTTTGCAGTGTCCCACACCTTACAACTCCAATTCAATTGTAGAAATATATTTGAGTTTCGTTCTCAAGCTTTCGGTAGGAGTTTAAAAAAAAAAAAAAAAAAAAAAAAAAAAAAAAAAAAAAGCTTAACGGTAAAAAGGTGAAAACTAATGATACGTTATTTCTTTATTGAAAGGATTTACGAAATGGAAAACAATATCAATCAAGAAGGAACATGGGAAAATATAATATCAATGAACAAAGGAGGTAGGAACCAGATATTCACAAGTCCAGTCCATCTATTTCAGTTATCTAGAAACAACTTTCTGATACCACTTTGCTGAGGAGCAGGGATCTTCATTTTGTTTTTGACGGAGAAAAGGAAGCCCTTGTCTCCTTGCTAAGTCATAAGTTAAAAAGCCCTAAATCCAAAAGACGTTAAATGTATATTTTGGCACTTTCTGATTACTCATTAGAAAATAATCTTTTTATTCCATTGAACTGTTCAAGTTCTTAGGTCATATAAACCTATAAAACAATAAATATAAATATATGTTCAAAGGATGAGCGTAAAAGAGTTAAAATATGCATTTAAGTTTTTTTTTTTTTTGGGGGGGGGGGGGATTTTACATAACAAGCTTTTTTTACTTATGACGGTTTTCTGTCTTGGTCACTTGCTCCGGTTATAGCTCATCTTCAAAGTGCTAAATTCAGTGATTTAACCTTTTTAAAGTTCGTGTTACATGCACTTTAACTCATGCGTCATCCAAAAAAGTAATGTTCTTGTCAACAATCACCTTTCTTAGAGGTTTTTGAACAAGAAAAAATGTACTTGATTTGCAATCAACTCACATACAACTGTGTCAGTTATACTAAAGTTTGTCCGTTTTGTAGATGACGCCAAGCCTCATCAAAAACCTTTGATAACAGCGATATGTTCAATTCAATGGCCAAACATGGAAGGGCAATCTTTTTCTAGAATAGTATTGCTTCATTTCTCCCCTTCAAATTTGAAAAACACATTTATTAAAATAACTACATCAGCCACAAAGTAACCACACCCTACAGTACCTAATTTCTTTTGAATTAACTAATAACTTCTAAAGCTTAAAGCAATCTACAGTTAAACAAGATTGTGACAGCCATTGTCACTAAAAGACCGCTTCCTGTCGCGGCTTCAATAATGGGTATTTACCATGCTCCTGATTAAAAGATTCATAGTGAACTACGTATAATGGCTTTACAAGTAATTGCATTTTCTTTTGTGGTTGTGAGATTGTAAAGAGGTATATATTGTTTATAAAGTAACTATACATTCTTGTGATAATCATATTTTATTGCATATAAAACATATATCATACCAGGACACACTTTTAGTACATTTCAATGCGTCTTCCTTTGCACATCTCGGCATAACACCCAACGTTCTACCGTGGCCTGGAAAACATGGCAACATTGCTGATGTAATTTCCCAATTGAGGCTGTAATCCGTTTTTTAAGATGTTCATTGTTGCGTAAGCTCACCTGGTACACCTAGAATTTTATTAATCCCTACTTACAGAAATCCAGGGAGGATTAAATTTGGTTTCCCCGTGGAGCCCACATTCTTGGCGAGCCCCGGTAGAACGTGTGGAACGCTGGGTGCTGAAGATGTGTCCTGGTATGATATGTTTGATAAATATAGTAATTCATGCATTAAAATGTGATTATCACAAGAATGTATGGTTACTTTTTAAACACCCTGCATAAAAGTCGAGGTTGGTTATTGTTTTAGTAAAGAAAATCTTGCCAATTTTGCAAAATTTTGAAACTAAAATGTTTCCGAATGGACAAAGTTTGGGAACAAAAGTTTTGCAACACATTTAAATTTTTACCAGGTATAAATAGGGCGGTATTACCAGGGCGTCTCTAATAATGATAATTTATGTAACAATGAACCTTTTAGCCTGCGAAACGAGTATGGTTTACAAAAGATCGAAAGTTGGGACCTAAACATAATGACGGACTTTTGCAACGAAGGGTAAGTATTTGATAAAAAGTAACAAATACCACTGTGTTATATAAAATTATCCAACGATGCGGAAAAAATAACCTCAAGTAATTTATCATCTATCAGATGTAGAAAATATAGTAAGCGCCTTAAAAAATCATCAATAAATTTTTATAAACATTATGGCTTAAAATGGCAAGTTGAACCTAAACCCCAAAAATCTTGGTGATGTCTTTCCTTCCGTGCGTCACGGTGAAAACTGTATCTTTCATAATCCTGAAAATTTTGATTCGATTTCAATGAATCCTTAAAAGGTATTTGAATTCGAGATCAGTCCTAACAAGATTTTCTATTTCAAATAATCTTATTTATTTCATTTTAAATTAATTCTATTAGTTTTTGCTTATACACTAACGTAGTAATAAGCTTATACAAGAGTTTAGTTCCACGAAATTGTCACCAATCTGGAAAACACGAAAATATCATACAAAAATGCTTCATAAGCGATTTGTTTGTTGTTTCTGTTCTATGAAAATATATTTTAGTAAAAATTTTCAGTCTCCAGGTGCCAATTTCTGTATTATACTGTACATAAAACATTTTTAATTTGATAAAGAAGACGAAGAAAAATTAAGATTTTGCTTTGTTTAGCCTCTTTAAAACATCTACATCAGCGTTCGCCACTAACTTATAGAGACGGGCCGCATGACTTATGTTGGAACTTTCCGCGGGCCGCAGATGTATACCGAATACGCCATTGAATATATTGCTTTATTACATATGTTCAATGATATAAATGTGATAATTACTAAAGATTCAACTATATAAAACAATTTTGAAAAAAGAAACAATAATTTAACTTTTTTTATATTAATAAAATAACAATTGATATTTGATTCTTGTTTCAAATAATTAAAAAAATAATTTTCCTTACATCGTAAATCAAAGTCATAAAAGAAGTTAATCTTTAGTGACAATATTACAATGTGACTTGACATAAACTCATAATCAATAAAGGTATTTAAACCATATTCCTAAATATTCCGTTTTAATCGTTGTTAATTGTGAGACGATGACGGCCGCTCCTCTTTTTACTATCTACTTTGCTTTTAAAACTAGTCTTCGAAGCCATTATTGCACTGGAGTCATAGAGATCGCGATACTTCTTTTCACATCAAAACAAAAGAGGCCAGTATGCATTAAAACCCCCAAATCCTGCACATCACATTCAGAAAAGCAGAAATTGAATATGTGCCATTCACGAGTCGAGGGGGTAGGGTATCATAAGTACAAAACTAAGCAATGCGAAAGAATGCTTCATTGGTAATAATTTAAACTATTGCTTTTTTTATTTTTTATGGCAATCTCAGAAAAAAAAAAGGATTTTTCAGACTTACTGACTCGGGCCACTTAATGGAATACGCGATTTTTGGTAGTAAACACATACTATTGTAGACAAATTAAAATTATTTCCGCAAAATTAGATTTTTTTCTCTTCTGTACTGCCGGCGGGCCGGAGGAAAAGCTGTCGCGGGCCGCCTAGTGGCTGACGCTGATCTACATAGTGAGTGGGAGAGAGGGCTTATGGAACAGAGAGCCACAATATTATTTTATCCTTATACCAAAGCACTTACGTTCGAAATTTATTTCTGATATATCTAATGACAAAGAGAGAAAAATCTATATTTTATCAGTAACACCTTTCTACGGATTCCTTTGAAACATGTGGGAAGGAAACCCCTCAATGCTTTTTATAAAGGTATAGAAGCTTATTCTTGAAAATGTGAAATGGATACATTGAATACTATACCGGATTTTTTATAGAATGTTTTACGCGTTTTCAACCTTACGTTAGTTAGGAGCCGTCAGGAGTACATTCTAAAGAACATATCTTAAAATTGTTGGAATACATACTATTGAGGCAATTGAATGTGGATGTCTTATGAAAAAATTAGGGGTGTGGAACATCGCACAACTTTTAAGTACACTATAATACTAGTCACTGCATTGAAATTTCAAGTGGAATAGTGTTATTACCATTACTTTATAAACATTTAAAGCTTTGTGGTATTTTTGGTGATAATTATTACATGACAAAAAAAAAAAAAAAAAAAAAAAAACGCTAAAAGGACAAATTCGGCAAAATACTTATGGATAATTTTTACATTATCCTTTCTTGTAAGTGAAACAGAGAAGTGGGGAAAAACGGTCGCTTATGAGCGATGCTCAGAGGAAGAGAATTCTGTGTTAAAAATATTAGTTTTTCAATTTTCTACACCTTTTTTTATTGTTTTTGCTGTCAGAATTATTATTATTTTGACACCTTTATTGTTAGAATTATAATTTTTACGGTAATTTCGGAGGGTGGGGATGCTTAGAACACATTAAGCGGCATTACCATAGCGATTTTGATCAAAATCGTTTGAAATGTTTTTTTTAGCAAATATTGAAAAACACGATTTTTCTATGTTTTGCCCACGCGCAATATTGACGAAAACCTTTATGGCAAGTGCCATGGCTATCACTTACCCGCACACCAACTTTTGAACATCGTAGGTTATTTCGTTCGGGCGTTACGCTGATCACAGACAGGCATTTTTTCTAGATCAGTTTTTTAAAGTCAGAATGCTCCAAAACATGAAAAAATGCCCCCCCCCCCTAATTTTTTTTTTTTACTGAAAACAGTACTTTCTTACATTACCCTATATTAACATTTGGGTAATTGAAAGTAATAAACATCACTTCAAATTTTTGCCTTTTTTAAATGTTAATTTCTTATTCTTTAAATGTTTATGTTTGTTTTTAATATTTATAAGTTAATTATTTTTATTTTTTGAATATTCCTTTTTGTATCCTTTTAAAAGTTATTTTTTATTATTATTTTAAATATTCATGTTTCTTATTTTTTAAATGTTTATCATTGTTTTTTATATTTATAAGTTAATTTTTTTTTATTTTTTAAATGTTCATCTTTGTATTATTTTTAATGAATATGTAAAGTAATAAAAAAATAAAAAAATATGTTTTTTTTTTAAAAAATGGTTATTTTGTTTTTTAAATCTTATTTTTATGCGTATTACTTTTTTCAATGTTCATTTTAAGTGTTAATTATTATTTTCATTTTATTATTTTAAATGTTCTTTTTTTTTTTTTTTTTTTTTTTAAATCTATTCATACTATTTTTTATTTTTAGGTACCATTTCCTAATAAACTTGGAAGTACGATCGTACAAAGTCTTATGAAGATCTTTTGATTGCTACAAACTCCAGTTTGCTTCAAAAAAGTTAGATTAATTATTCAAATACGAAACACGCATTTTCTAACTTTTGTAAAGATTCATAGGCCCATACTTTTGCCACGTTTGAAGAACATTTTCATGGAGAAAAAACTTTCATTTCATCAAAAAGCCATTTCTATTCTCCCAGCGATTCAATTCAATTCGTACAATGAGCTTAAAAGATTAAACGTCAGACTGAATTTCTCGTGCAAGACAAATATCCGGAGAGTTGCCATTTCCATTTGTACGGATCGAAATTTTGATATTTGTCCATTTTGCGTGTGAACATCGAACAACCTAACTAAAGTGGAAAGTGGATCGAAGTTCCCAAAATAGAACAGGTAACAAGAGATAATCGTCAGCTCTCTGCGTTCCATCGTCCTTTAAGTGACTAGGCACATTTCGGGAAGAAACTTTTATCTACTTTTTGGCGGAAATCAATAATGGAAGAAGATGCATGCATGTCTTTTAGTCCATTTACTTTATCGCGGAGAGAGAAGTTGTGGTTGCCAAATCCCATTTTGAATTCGAAATGGCGACGAGTTGGAAGACGCAGACGATTCCTTTCAGGATGAAAAAGAGATCTAAATAGATTCGTTCGAAAAAACCAAATGATAAAAAGGGAAAACTTCTTCCAAACCGAAGTCATTAACGAACAAAGGAAGGAAAGTAAAGCGATTCAAAAACGAATCGAAAATGGAAGGCTATTAAATAGGCAAATATTATACTTTGAGATCTATTTTATAAAGACTTTTTTTTTTTTCAGAAGATTATTTTAATTCGATTTTCTTTTCACTAGAAATTTTTCGATTGCTCAACGCAACGGTCTATTGTGTTAGCATAAGAATTTGATGATAATTTAATGATGATCGATACTATAACGTTATCTGCAAATGTCTCCAATATTATTGTTTTAAAAGATTGGGTGCCCCTTTATTTTCATAATAAATCGTTAATTATCTTTCTGTCTTATAATTGCCTTTCAAACTTCCTGTATAGTTTAACAAGTTATTGAGTGGTATGATAATTATTATTGCACATAAATAAGTTTATGATAGAGATATTCTCATTTCTTTTACCCGCATTCTTGTGCTTATGTTATTTTTACGTTTTGACTGCTCATTTGTATCCAATAGGCAGACCAAATATTGTAGATCATATAAGCTTACCGCTTTATGTTGCCGCTAAAAAACAATATAAAAAGAAACATTGACTGGTTTAACCAATTAAGGGTATTGTAATTATGAGAGTATATAAACAATTATTTCCTCACACTTTTCAAACCATTATTTTGGAATTATTTGTATATCCGATTAATCAAACATATATAAAAACTGATAAATTTTCTTTAAAATGTCACACGAAAAAACGCTGGCACTATTCAAACCAGACACCCATTAAACCGTTCAATGAAACAAAGGTAACTAATATTTCTCATGAATTGAAAAATCCTTATGATTTTCTTACAGTACCTTTAAGGTTGTTCTAAACAAATTAAATAGCTCCTTCTTGAGTATTTTGACCTGCTGAAACACGAATTTTGAGATTTTGAATCGTAGTTGTCTTGATCTGTCAGAGTCAGACTTCCAAAAAATGGATAGGAATGTAAAAGAGGACTGAAGTGTGTAGAAAAAAAATTATTAAAAATTAGTGAAAATAAGAGATTTGCAGAGAATAGTATAAATCCATTAAAATATTTAAAAAGAAATAGTTTAGAGCTCAATTTGAAAAGAATGCCTTCCACAATTTTCTGAATGAGTTGGTATAGGAAAAAGTGTAATTCTTTATTTTTAAATAAGAAACACACATCCTTTAATCATTAAAATTGACATATTAAGGTTAGGTTAGCGAATGGATGGTTTTTCAACCGCTTATCAAATGTAGTTGAATTCTGTATAAAAATGTTAGAATCCGTTTTTAACTAAATACCAGGGGCTTAACTGACTGTTCAGCTAGGACTACAATGCCGGTAGGGTCGGGGGATGAGAACGGCTATAGACGGGCCTGACGATGAAAGAGATAACATTGAACTGCTTACTATTTATGAGAAAAGTTGAATTGACAATAGTCAAATTATAGTTAACAATTGTTATCCCAATAGAAATTGTAAAAATACTTTAAAATGTGATTTAAAAAAAAAAAAAAAAAAAAATGGTAATTCCTTAAAAAATTCCTTTCGGATACAGGTTGAGTCAAAAAGTAATCTTACAAATTGTAATTCCTTCCATCCTCTTCTGACAGCTAACTGCAAACAAAGCTATTCTTTTCTGCAACAGGTGTTATACAGTGCGGATCATAATTATAAGGACAGCAGGTTTTTCTGGCTTCAGCAACACTGAGAGCTATTACTACAACAAGTACATATTTGTTTATTTTTATATCATGTATAAACACTATTTATAAGCTTTAAACTCGATAATTTAAAAGTAAAGGTGAAAAACAGAAGTAATGGAGAATAAATGGAGGTTCAGAAATATAAGGACAGTACAATTTATTGTCATTATCTACACAATTAATACTTTGTTGCTGCTCCTTTTTTACTTAAACTATCAGACATTCTACTTGGCATACTTTCAGCAAGTTTCTTCAAAAATCTAGCATCGATACTGTCCCATACTGCATACATTTTGTCTTCTAGCTCTTCAAATGAATTGTACTGCTGACCTTGCGCATAAACATGCCTAACCATGTAAGACCAAACATTTTCCATAATGTTTAGGTCTGGGGAATTAGGTGGCCATGTCAAAAGATTGATCTTTCTTTCATCAAACCACTCTTTTGTAGCTTTAAAAGTGTGGCAAGAAGCTCCGTCTTGTTGAAAAACGAAATTGTCACCTCCTAAAGGTGAACAATAAGCAAGTAGTTGTACTTCTAAGATTTGCAAATACAACTCTGTGTTCATATTACTAGGCACAAGTACCAAATCCGTTTTTCCGTTGGCTGAAACCGTTCCCCAAAACATACGCGATCCACCTTTAAAAAGCCTGCTCCATCTGACTGCTTTTTCCTTTCTCAAATCATGCCAGTAACTATTCCAACCATCGGGGCCATCAAGATTGAAACGCTTTTCATCAGAAAATATGACATTTCTCCAGTTCAAACCGTCAGCAATCCACTTCTGCGCAGCTTGTATTCGCTTCTTTTTATGTTCAACCTTCAACGCCGGTTTTCTATTCATTTTAACGTACTTTGTGAAATCGCAGTTCTTCAAAACTCTTACAATTGTTGGCTTTGAAATGTTTTTTTCAAAAGTACGCGCAATTTCAGAAGCAGACATCTTTTGAATGACAGCACGGCGTACGATGATTCTTCGATCTCGCTCAGTCAGTTTTGGTTTTGGACCAGATCTTTTTAATACCGAACCATTTAATCCACGATTGATGACATTTTCAACAGTAGTTTTAGACCTTTTAATTTTAGTGGCAATACGCCGCATAGACATACCTTTTCCGCGAAGAAACCACACTTGTCTCACTTCAGAAGTCGTAAGTTCTTTCCCATGCGGCATTTTGACTGATGCTTGTGTCTGAAGGTTTCAAACTTTATATATGGATTCAGATAAAGACCGCAGTTAAAAATAACCATATTTATCTGTAATATTTTGATCATATGTAAATTAAAGCAGCAAAATCTTTGATGTCCTTATAATTATGAGCCGCTAAAATTTTATGAAAATTGTGATTTTATCCCTTTTAAACTTAATTTTTGATATTTATAATTTGATAAAGGATAAAATTTTGCTTTTATGACAGATTCAACAAGTATGTATTGCCTTTTCTTGTGCACAGTAAAGTTTTAATTCGGTATCCCAAAATAATCGACTGTCCTTATAATTATGATCCGCACTGTATTAGATAAAAGGCATTTGATAGATTTTGAAATGAATAGCTTGTGATTTCAGGCATTTTAAAATATGATTTAATTTTGGCTCGTGCTTATTTAAGTGGAGTCATTTTTTTACAGTATGTAGAAACGAAAACTGGATGAGAAATTTTCAAAAAGTATCAAGGTGAAACAAAGTTGTGATTAGTTTCTTTTGGGATACTAGAAATTGTACTAATTGAAATATTTTGATGATTATTCCTCGAGAACGCTTTTCATAACATAGCAGATTCTAATACTTGAACAATGTGATTTTTTTTTTTGTATTTGATTATAACGGATCTTGTTAACTGGAAATGGAATGTTTGCCATAAACTAGAAACAGCCATATGTTGACACTTTTCCATCGCATTATTATTTTTACTTAAAACCATATTGCAAAGAAAATGTTTACGTTTATATAAGAATTCTTTAATAGAATTTTTTTTTTAAATGGAGGTTCAGGATTTTTTTTTGCTGCCGGGCCCTAATCGTCATTGTTGCACCAACATCGAGTACAATAGCAATGTTCTAATGGATAATTGGATTTTTCTATTGCCTTATTGAAAGCGCCTGAACTAAAGCGTCTGGAATTTTATCGATGTTAGTAGGCTTAAAAGTTTACAATTCTTACAACTACCTCATGGTCAACGTCTTTGGAGAGAGTTAGGAGAGGGATAAAATTAATATGCTACGCTTATAATAATGAAATACGGAAACAATAATTTTTATTGTATGAAAGATAAAAAACTGGGGGTGTGGAACATCGCACAACTTTCAATTGCACTATAATATTGATATCAATTTGTGTCATTTACCGTTTTTATATTTCCATTATTCATTTAGAAAAAATGGCCAGTTTGACGATATTTTTTACCATAATTCTTGTATGGGTCTTTAAAAAAAAAAAAAAAAAAAAACTTCAACCAAATAGCTGATTTTGTCGGTATACCTTTCAATAAATCCTATATTATTCTTTCTTATGAGTGAAACTGAGAAGAGGGGAAAAAACGATCGTTCATAAGCTATGTTCAAGGAAAGAGAACTCTGTGTTAAAGGCATTCGTTTTTCAACCTTTTACGACATTAAAGCATTTTTACGGGAATTTCGGTGGTGGGGATGTTTAGAACACCTTAAGAGGCATTACCACAGCGATTTTGAACAAAATCGTTAGAGCCGTTTTTTACTAATTACTAAAAAACATGGTTTTTCCAATGGCAGCTACCTTATGCGCAAGCGTGATTTTGACGAAAAACTTAATGGTAGATCCTTGGGCCATCACCAACCAGCACACCAAATTTGAACACCGTAGGTCAATTTGTTCGGGAGTTACGTTGACTACGTACACACAGACAGACATTTTTTCTAGATCACTTTTTTGAGATCAGGATGTTCCAAAACGTGGAGAAAGGCAGAAAAGGGGGGGGGGGTGGCGGGGGAAGGGGGGGGAATCGATTCCCCCCCCCCCCCCCCCCACCGAATCCTATACCTTCATTACCCTATGTATACTATGGGCTATGGGTAATTGAAAGTAAAAAACGTATTTTAAGTATTTGTAAATTTTTGTAGTTAAAGTTATAAAGTTTCATAAATGAAAATGCAATAATATATTGATAATTGACAAATTGTTTATTTGATAATAAATCATAACAATGTTACGAAAAAAAAAAAAGAAAAAAAAAAAAAAATATCTATACAGATAATATAATGAGAAGATGTGAAACTGATACAACCATTTTCAAAAAAATATATGCTTAGAAATCTGTATATCAATTAAGTAGTGTTATTTTCAATAGATTTCTACACTTCTATTTATTTGACTCAAATAAACGACAGGTATATTATTTCTTTCTAGATTTAACAAAATATTGAAAACTGGATAGGAAAAATATTTGTTCAAGACATCCTCATTTGATGAAGCGTATTTACAACCTAAAAAATTGTTTGCATCAGAGTAATCTAAGTTTTGCCATTGGATGAAGTTAGAAATTCTGAGGATCATTATTGGATATGAAAAGAGGTCCTCATTGTAGCCATCATTGTTGCTCAATTACTTGATTTTCAAACTTTTAAGTGACAATTTTCTTAGTATAGTCTAATCTATTTGTTCGAATGGTTTTGGTTGTATTTAATTTGAAAGAGTACCAAGTCTGATTGAATTACAACTTGGGACTTTGAAAAAGTTGAAGTAAGCAGCACAAAAAGAATGCTATATTACATCCCATGATGTTTGAACACATTTTCCGAAGGTTTCGAGTTCTCCTTTATCAAAAGGGAACAAAAGACAAAAGAACATATAAATTATTGGAGATATTTTAAGGAAAGAGCTTAAAACCCCTCAACCCTTCATAATGTACTGTCTTGAATATTATTATTTGTTTTGATTCAAAGATATGAAACACTGGAATATTTTCTTTATGATAAAGCGAAAATTTTAAAAATGACTTATTTGCGTGTTTTAAGACCTACAAGAAGACACAAAAACTGAATTTCTTTCAAACAGTTTTTAAAAAATGGGAATGATTATTCTGTAACTATTGTGTTAAACAATAATATTACTAGAATGTTTTTTTTTAAATTAAAACATGTTGGAGAATACGGCTGCTACAGTTTTATCGAGAGGGGTCCTTTCCGAAATTCATCCTAGAGGATCTAGATATTACCGATATAAAACGTGATAATTTAAAACTATGATTTCGTTTATATTTTACAACACCTACACTTGCCAGATAGAAAAAAAAAAAATACTATAACGTTTTTTCTTGCTAAAAATGTTCTTCAAATTCTGCTATTGCTTTGTTTTAAAAGTTGCTCAATAGATGACAGCACCAACTAATAGTAAAACAATTACTAAACGGAAACAATATAAACGAACTGCTTTGGAAGATATCACTCCGTTTAGATTTTTTACTTTTAATTACTCATATGTTCACTAGGGTAATGAAAGTACAGTATTCGGTAAAAAAAAGAAGGGGGGGGGGGGAAAACTGATTTTTTTTTTTGCATTTCTTCACGTATTGGAACATCCTTCTCTCAAAAAAGGGATCTAGAAAAAATGTCTGTCTGTATGTATGTGTGTCTGTTGTCAGCATAACTCCCGAACAAATTGACCTAGGATGTTAAAATTTGGTGCGCAGGTTAGTGGTGACCGTGTGACCTACCATTAAGGTTTTCGTCAAAATTGCGCATGCACAAAAGGTAGCTGCCGTTGAAAAAAATCTTGTTTTTCAATCATGGAAAAAAGAAGGCTCTAACGATTTTGATCAAAATCGTTGAGGTAATGCCTTTTAAGATGTTTTAAACATCCCTATCTCCGAAATTCCCGTAAGAATGCTGTAATAGCGTAAAAAGTGGAAAAACGAATGCCTTCAACACAGAGTTCTCTTTGCTTGAACGTAGCTCATCAACGAAAACTTTTTCTCCTCTTTTCAGTTCACTTTTAAGAAAGGATAATATAAGAATTATCGAAAAGTATATCCCCAAAATCACCATTTTGGCGGAGTTTTTCTTTTCTTTTTTTCTTTTAAGACCCATACAAGAATTTTGGCAAAAAATATCGCCAAACTGGCACTTTTTGCTCAATGAATGATGAAAATAGAAAAACGGAAATCACGTCAGTATTATAGTGTAATTGGAAGCTGTGCGATGTTCCACACTCCTAGTTTTTTTCATGATACTGCTTTTTTAGTTCACAATCATAATTATTTTTAGCAACTTTTTTGAAGCAAGTTAATTACACGCTCACGTATATAGAATTATTGTAAAACCCATCAAGTAATAACTTCAACAATAAACTGAAAAAATCCTTGTTTTGCAAACAATATAAGCTAAGTTTCAATGATAATATTTCATTATTTTGTTAAATCTTGTTGCGAAAATTTTCTTTATACGTTTGAACCGTTTAGCCGCATCGGGAAAATAGCCATTTCGATTTCAGAAACCTCTTTTTCTTCGATTTTTAGTTAGTTGAGCCTGAAAAGCATGCAACAATTTATCAGAGTCGACATTACTACGTAATCTTTCAGTGATTTTTTCTCTTACTCGCCTGATTCTTCAAATGTCTACGACTGACATAATAAATTTGCAGTACATTTTATTTAATCAATCGTGATTTCAATCCAACCGTAATTAATTTCTCCAAAAACTTTATCTTTGTAAGGAACCGCTATCCATTTTCGTTTGATTTCAAAATTTAAATTAAAACAATTTTACTTCGTATAATTACCCACATGGCAGAACAGAGTAATGAAAGTATTGGATTTGGCAAAAAAAAAAAAAAAAATCTCTATGCCTTTGAGTCTAACTAGGGGTGTGGAACATCGCATAACTTTCAATTACACTATAATACGAGTCACTACGTTTAAATTTCACTTTTAGTAGTGATGTTACCATTTTCATATTTTTATTCAATTGAAAAAATGTCCAGTTTGGCGATATTTTTGGCAATACTTCTTACATGGGAAAGGGAAAAAATACCGCCAAAATGACGAATTTGGCGATATACTTTTCGTTAATTCTTACATTAACCTTTCTTGTAAATGAAACAGAGGAGAGGAGAAAAACGGTTGTCTACGAGCGATGTTCAAGGGAAGAGAACTCCGAATGCCTTTACCACAAAGTGTTTTTACATCCTTATAGCATTTTTACGGTAATTTTAGAGGTGGTGATGTCTAGAAAACCTCAAGAGGCATTAACATAGCGATTTTGATAAAAATTGTTAGAGCCGTGTTTTAGTAATTGTTGAAAAACGTGATTTTTTCCTGTTTTTCATGTTTTGCGCATGCGCAATATTGACAAAAACCTTATTGGTAGGTCCCATGTCCACCACTAACTCGAACACCAAAGGTCATCATCGGTCAACATCGTAGGTCAATTCGTTCGGGAATTATGCTGGCCACGTACAGACATTTTATCTTGACCACTTTTTTGAAGTAAAGGCACCTCAAAAGGCATCACCAGAGAGATTTGATGAAAATCGTTAAATACTTTTTTGGCAACTCAAACACCAAAGTTGAACATCGTAAGTCAATTCGTTCGGAGTTATACTGATCAAAGACAGACACAGACATTTTTTCTATACAACTTTTTTGAGCTCACTTGTCCCATTGCCCCTCCCCCCTCCCCTTCCCCTGTAAAGCCAAGCTTCAAAAAAAAAAAAAAAAAATTAATTCCCAAACAACCAACTCAACCCGAACCCTTATGAAATATTTGATAATTTATATGCTTGCTAATTATTCCTCACTAACAAAATTAGGTACAGGTTCTAGATTGCCTTATTTTTTAAAACTAAATAAATTTATATCTATATTAATGTGGAGATAGAGGGCGCACCACTAGAGAACCCCTCGTGGCGACTCCTAGCGGCAGAGGGAGATATTCCTCATTCTGATGAGAGAGACAGATCACTGAACATTCTCGATGTGAATATACGTAAGAAAGGCGCTTGTGCCTAATGTAGTATGAGATAAGAGGCAATAAGGATTCATTAAAGCTGGAATCTACACTCAACAAGTGTCCCTTCTCTGATCGTCTACTCCCACATGGGGGCTCGGCATCACGAACTGAGTAGGCGTCAGAACGTTACGTTAAGAACCAAACGGCAGAACGTGTAAGGGCAAACCAGAAGTACGAGATACGAGTACAAATGAAACCGAACAGCACCGTAGTCACCCAGCAGTGAACCGGGGATCGGAGAATAAGCCGTCGTATCACCTAGCAGTGTAAACGACATAACAGCGCAGTGACCGGAAAGAGAAACCACGTCTCACCGGAAAGCGAAACTACCACGTCGGAAAAGCGAAGTCAGCGCCGACGAAGAGGATTGCCTAGCGGAAACAACAAGCATTGGAACACCGCTAACGAAGCCAAGAAACTGCTCATCGAATAAAAGAAGTCGACATCACTGAGAAGTGGAGCAGCTAGCACAGTGACCGAAAAGTGAAATCACGTCTCATCGGAAAGCGAAACCACCACGTCGGAAAAGCGAAGTCAGCGCCGACGAAGAGGATTGTTTAGCGGAAACAACAAGCATTGGAACACCGCCGTCGAAGCCAAGAAACTTCGTGTCAAATACAAGAGGTCAACATCATTGAGGAGGGGACCAGCAAGCACTGGGAGACCATAACGAAACATAGGCACTGACTGTCACAGTCGAGGTAACAAGTCAACAGAAAAACTGTGAGTACAATTTTCGATTATACTAACATGGCGTTTCTTGCCAGAGCACGAAAGAATGACTTACTCGTTTTAATAGATGAACTGGGATTGGAACAACCCATTAATCCAAAAATCGCTCAATTATGTAAATTAATAACAGAACACGCCGATTATGATGAAAACCTTGTTAAAAATATGTTAAACACAATTGTAAATGATCGTGAAAATGAGGAATCATTGGCGAAAGAAAAAGATAGGGAAGCGAAAGAGTTTGAACTAGCAAAAGATAGGGAAGCGAAAGAATTCGAGTTAGCGAAACTGCGCATAGAAGCAGAAGTTCGCCAACATGGCGCTACTGTAACAAACGCACGGGAAAACGAAGTAAGCAGAAGCCCAAATATATTACAGTATATGAAACCGTTTGACGGTAGTGACATAAGCATCTACTTGACACTATTTGAGAGACAAATTAGTCGTCTAGAAATATCGAAAGATACTTGGGTAAATTATTTAATTACATTGCTTCCACTTGACATAGCAAGCTTAATAACACGTGAGCCGGAAACACTAGCGAATAATTACGACCACATTAAGAGCATTTTGCTGAGACGATACCGACTTAGCCCAGAACAGTTCAGAATACAATTCTCCTTCCATAAAAAAGAACAATGTCAGACATGGAGAGACTTTGCTTTTGAACTAAACAATTATCTAACCGAATGGTTGAGCGGACTTGATGTCACAACATTTGAAGATTTAAAAGAATTAATGCTAGTAGATCAAATAAAAAGAAAATTACCCAAAGAAATTCGAGAACACTTTATGGACGAACTTCCGAAAATAAAAAATAGGGAAATCTTGGTCAACAAACTCGATGACTTTGATTCAACTAGAAATAATTTTAAAAAGAATACGGTATTTCGCGAAAATAAATATGAAGAAAAAAACAGGAAGCACTGGCAGTCTAGAGAAAATATACAGGAACGTCCATTCGTTCGTGCTCAAACCAGTACTAACCATTTTTATAAGGAAAGAAATAATGGTATTGTTGATAACACAGAGTGGCCTAATGAATATAACCAGTTTGAAGTTAAAAATCAAGGTATTAAATGCTTTAATTGTAATGAAATCGGGCACATACAGGCCTATTGTCCAAAAAAGAAGGCAAATAGAGCTGTAATTAGTAATTATCCTAATTATAAGAGTAATGTGTATGTCAACAATGAAAGTTATAATAGTCCAATCAATAAAATTAGTGCATACACTGACAATAAAAGCACCACAAAGGTAATAATATTCGATCATGAAATAGTTGCTATTAATGATACAGGGAGCCAAGTCACTTTCATTTCTGAGGACTTGTATATAAAAGTAGGATCACCCCAATTAATGACAAATGACATATTACTAAAAGGGTTAGGTAATATAGAAGTACAACCATTAGGATATTTCCATACTGACATTAAAATCGACACTCATTCAGTCAATGCAAAAATATACGTCATCAAAGACCACACAAATGAATTAATAATTGGAATGGACATTATAGGAAAATTCGAAAACCCATCCTTTTACAGACAGCTTCGAAATCCAAGCCGAGAGGATCCACGTGTTTTTTATTTACAAGTTATCAGGCGCCAGTCTGGCGAGGCCAAAAGAGGAAATGAAGGCGAAACGCTCCGCAAGATGTCAATCAAATCTATCCTGACAGTTGAGAAGAAGATCGACGGCCGCGGCAGCCAATCAGGAAGCAGAGCAGAGGAGAAATTTGTAGCTCCGCCTTCCGAATGCAGAAGCGCTAGTCATCTTACTGGAGTAACGGGAGAAAGATTATACCTTGGCGGCGAAAAGAAGATTGAACAGTCCGTAGCAGGTGCGAAATTATTTGGCGAAAAGCGTAGGATTGCGGCATGTCTACTTGCAGAACGTAAGCCTTTTAAAGAAAACTTTCCTGAAGTAGCGGATAATGCTGTACTGAGAGGAGATGAAGAATTCAAAAAAGAGATGGAAGAATTTAATTGCAAACTGAACGAAGCTCAAAGTAAAATAAAAGAATGTGAAGATGAAATCTTACAGTTGCATACAGAAGGTGCTACTTTCAAAGTACAGTACTCTAAACTGGAAGCTAAGAATGATGCATTACAAGCTAAACTTGAAGAAATAGAATCGGAAAATTTAAAGGAACTGGCAGAAACCACTGAAATTCTTGAAAAATACAGAGAAGACATTGCAGGTTGTGAAATGGAAATTGGATCAGCTAAAGAAGAAATTGTCAATCTTAAAAATGAATTGAAGCTAGCCAAGTTACTACAAGAACAGTTAGGTCAACGATGCCAAACTCTTGTAAAATGTGAGTTGATTACCTCTAATAAAGTCAAGCTCTTGCAACCCTCAGTCACAAGTTTAGAAGAAGGAGCAAACTTAAAGAGACAGCTAAAGGAGAAAAATCACAGCATTGAAGTGAAGAGAGAATTATGTTCCAGACAAAAAGAAGTAAAGGAAATGGATGTGAAGATAGCTAAACAAGTTAGAGCAATGAAGGAAGATTCTACTCTCGTTGAACATATTCAGCATGGAAAGAAACTTCAAAATGCAGAAATTTCAAAGATTAAAATGAACCTTCAACAAGATGAAACCAAAAAAGATGAACAGAAGGATGTCAAGGAAAAATATAAAAAGAAGAGATCATTATCAGATGCAAATAAGAAGACTGAAGAAACCTCAATGAATAAGGAGAGCCTCAAACAGTTTAAGAAAAGACGCAAAAAACCCAGAACATTTAAAGTTTACACTCAGCGAGCAAAATTTTTTGGCCATTACAAAGAGACACCAATCAAAAACAATCATAGATGTGACAATCATAGTATCTGTGCATATTGCTTTCCTTATGTTTTTCTATTTCAGATAACTTCAGACATAAACTATGAGGACATAGTTCGCCAAGATGACCGAGTGTGGAGATAGAGGGCGCACCACTAGAGAACCCCTCGTGGCGACTCCTAGCGGCAGAGGGAGATATTCCTCATTCTGATGAGAGAGACAGATCACTGAACATTCTCGATGTGAATATACGTAAGAAAGGCGCTTGTGCCTAATGTAGTATGAGATAAGAGGCAATAAGGATTCATTAAAGCTGGAATCTACACTCAACAAGTGTCCCTTCTCTGATCGTCTACTCCCACATTAATTTATATAATTTATAACTATATAAATTATTATAATATTTTAAAGTACGAATAATATTCAATGAAACAACTCGAATATTATTTGTACTTTGTGTTGCGGATCCCTTAACAATGCACCTCCTTCTTTCTGAATTAAACGCGCCAAAAACAAATTTTAATACTGCTGAAATATAAATAAATTACTGAAAAACATGATTTTTCATGATGTCAACCTTATGCTCATGTGCAATTTTGATAGAAAACCTTATTGATAGGTACCATGACACGTACACCAAATTTGAACATTGTAGGTCAATTCATTCAAGGGGTTATGCTGACCACGTACATGTACATACAGACACACAGACCGAACTGTACTAGTGGATAGGATGAAGTGAATTCACTGAGTACGCTGTAGGAATCGGTTCACCTATGGCTGTAAAGCATTGAGTGAGCTCAAATCATGTTGCCTAGACCACTTTTTGAAATCAGGATGTTCCAAAACGTAGAATAATTAAAAAAAAAAAAAAAAAAAAAAAAAAATATCGAAGTTTTTTTTTTGGACCAAAAACAATACTTTCAGTACCCTTTGTTAACATAAGGGTAATTGAAAGTAAAAAAAAAATTGAACGATACTCCATTTACCATTATATCAGATTTGTGAAGAAGGGCTTGATTCATATCCCCGACTGTCTAGCCACCTTCGTTACCTTGAAAAAAAAACATAAAACCAAACGACAAAGCTTGCGCACACGCGCTCCAACTGCCTGTTCCCCAACCTTGACTTTCCACGCGCGGAATAAAGTTGGTCCCTTTTGGAATGGAAGGGTTAGAAATCAACAGTTTCAATGCCTATGAGGAAACATTGTTGCTAGAACAAAGGGGGAGGGGCTACATCAGTTCATCCAAAACACTTCGAAGTGTCCATATCTTCTTTCTTTGGCCTAAATATCTTCCCGTTAGAGTCTCATACAATGCCCCTTGAATGAAACTTTTTTAATTACCTGATTAATTTTTATGTATAGGATATTTTTAGAATATCATAATGTGATAATAAAAAATATAGTACAACAACTTATGAATATAACTACTGCGCATGCGCGTAAATATTTAAAAAAAAGCAACATATCTTCCCCTTTGTTGATTGCAGTAGGATGTATTTAGTACACGCGCGCGTTAGAAAGGGAAGATAAGAGACCATGTCTACGTGTCTATAACGATGTCATTGATCAAACAGAATGTTCTATATATTAATAAGTTGACATGCTATTATTCGTAAGAAATTATGTCGTGATTTTGATAGTTTGTCTTAATTTTTGGTGATAGTAAATTGTCTATCATACAGAATATTTTAATGGTTCTATTACATGCTAGTTTATTATTATCAGTTGAATCCTTGTGATTAACTATAATAAAAAAAACGTGTAATTTAATTACAAATATTAATTTCTTATATAATATTAAAATGCTAAAGAGTAGAATTTGAGGAATCTAATTTTAGAACGAATTTTCATCAATTTTGAGTTTTTGAAATACCTACAGAACCTATAGGAACAAGGTGAATTAGCACCACACACTTTTTTTCTTTGGTGCTAAAACAGACTTAAACATGTCTGTTTCAACACCAAATATCAAGTTGGTAAAATTAATCTGTATTATACAAAGCAATAACAAGCAGTTACAGAATTTTAAAGGCATGTATAAAATTTTATTACCAATTGTTTGTGCAATTGTTGACACACTGAACATTTAAAAAGTAATACCAAAGAGGTTAAAATGGGACACGATAAGATTTTTATAGGTTTCAAGGAGAAAATAGTAGTGGAAGTTTCCATGTCCCAAAAAAAATGATTGTGCCCTTGAATAAAAAAATCCATTCATTACCTATCAACTTTGCTATATATAAACCTTCAAACTGGGAGTTGAGATGTAGGTTGATGTTGCATTTGATGTTCAAATAAATATGCATTAATGTAGACATTTCAATAAAACTTCAAAAAGTATTCCCCTTTTTGTTAATATTACATATAAAAAACAATCAAGTTCCATATAATGGCGAGCACGATTTTTCAGGTTCTAAAGAAATATTATATCCAGTAAAATTTGTATTTTGAATATTTCACAAACTTAAAAATCCTCCTAAGAGTTCTTAGGATTAAAAGCTTCGGTGTTAAGGTTTTGAAAATAACAATGCTGCATTTGGTTTGGATACTCTAAATGGCATAATAGCCTTTATCAATTTCTTTGTAGGATACCACTAATAAATACTATAGTGTTCTAATTTTGTGAGTCAGGTTTTCGAAACCTACATTTGAGAAAACCACATTAAAAAGTCCATATTAATTACATAAAACATCCAATGGATTGGGGTGCTTTCGAATATATTTATGAACTATATAGAAAAATAGTCTTGTTAAAATTTCAAATCAGTAGGAAATTTGCTCTGGATAATAATATTCCAATGGAGTGTTGAAGAAGTTGAATGAAACATTAAAATAAAATTGGACAAACAGTGATGCTAAATTACATTGTCACATATTTCCAATGTTACACTAGGTTTTCTTAATACAGCATTAGTAGTATAGTCAGTAAGGTAAAATACTTATAAACATTGGGTTTGAATCCTGGATAAGTTATATGGATGGATGGTCTTTTACTGTGGTATGTTCTTTATGAACGTGTGGGTCACCCTATACATATTTTATAAGTAGAGGAATATTGCTGTTTGTACTGAAGAAATTTTTTTACGATTTTCTATATTTTTTTTTCTTGGGGGTCTGTTTTATAAGAAAATTGAACTTTAATTGAAAGTTTTAATACGAACCCCTACTTTTTAAATCCTTTATATTAACTTCGATTTTGAGTGTCGATGGTGGCAGAATCTGCGGAGGCCTAATTAACCCCCTTGCTGTCATACAATCGGGCTGAAACTTGGCAGATAGATTCGATGTCTATGATAATGCATTCTATCAAATTTTGGAGCTTTAATTTTCACTATACTAAACTTCAACTTAACTAGACATCACTTAGACGGTAGATCGCCACAGTGCTCATAGGTATTTAATCCATTTTGGCAGCGTGAAAGCATAATGTTCGCCAAACCACAACTCTGTAGAGAACAAAAGGCTATAAGGTTTGGCGAGAATTATGTCTTCACTCCGCCAAAATGGATTAAATACCTATGAGCACTGTCACGATCTACCATCTAAGTGATGTCTAGTTAAGTTGAAGTTTAGTATAATAGGTCGCTTTTACGGAATGAATACTAATAAACCAAGTTGCAGTCACCAATCGCGCCAAAATAATATTTAATCGACCATTGAAAAAACTCTTTCCTAGCTACGTTTCAAAATTTATTTATTAAAATGAACGTGAATTTATGCACTCACATCCAAATATAATTTATTTATTCTGATTAAAATAATTTTATTATTTATTTATTAAAAATTTTTTGGCAACAGTTGCTGCACAATTTGCCGATAGAAATGTTTTTGATATCGGCGCTGTGATAATGAATTTAAAAATTGACAATGCATAATAGGGATTTTTTAAAAACTTTGTTTTTATGGTTTATATTATTACTTTTCATTTAATTCCGAATACTACTTTTCCACTACATATCAAATTTTAGTTTCACATGTTGAAAAACATGTAACTTATTAGAAAAGGGCATATCTCAAATTGAGAAGCGTATTTTTAAGGTTCTTTCCAGAGTTTAACTCTGGAAGAAACCTTGCGGAAGGGAAAATGTGAGGACGCCAGTTTCAGGACTTCGTAAATATTTATATGAATCTAAACTTACTCAGAAACTACTTGAAATTATTGCGACATGTTTAACAAGTTACTAATACAAAATAAGGCAAGTAACTTAATCAAAAATAAATTTAAATGTAAATCTTTTTAAACAAAGTCGAAAATCTGTCAACTTCGCAAGCAATCCAATTAAAAATTGGAAACGAAATAAAAGGTAAAAACGTACATCAATATAGGAAGCAAAATTGACCAATACGAAATTGTTATCGCAAACTTGTTATTGTATGTTTACAAAATATTTTATCATTATTATTCATAAAATATTTTATGTTAGATCACGCTTATTTCTTACATTTCACTAGGATTGGATGAATTGTTATTTAAAAAAAAGTTTTAATACAATTTATTTTTGGCAAATTTGTCTATATTTTTTCGATATAATGGAACGCTACATAAGAATACACGCATAGTTAAATCTGTATACTATATGACATTGAATAAACGTTTTATGTTAATTCCCTCACAGCTAAATTAGGCATGGGTGTTTGTAAATGTATGTTGGCTTGTCAAATGACGAATGTTTCGGCGCATTATAGCCCTCGTGTTGCTGACGGCGCCAGATAATCTGAAAACAACCAACCCTCACAGCTAAAATCCTCAGATTTTTGTTTGACCCTTCGTTAGTCGTGCGATTGACAAATGTCCCCCATAATCTTTCAATGGATGGCAGCCCATGATCAAAGCCTTCTTACGGATTTTTTTCAAGTTATTTTTAAAATATTTTTTAATTTTTATCTTATTCTGTTCAATAATATTGTGTTTTTAATTAAAATACCCACTTATTTTGATATTTGGTCACGAATTTTATGGCACGCAGAAAAATTTGAATTTGGGGGACATTTTTCCCCACGCGACTAACCGTGAGACGGAAGGCCGCGCGCCTAACCAAAGGTTTCTGTAATGCGTGTGTCTTCGTGTCTTGCTGAAATGACCGACTACCCATGAAGCTTAATTGGTTTAAATTTATATGGTTTTGAACATAAGTTGGGTACATATGTTTTCTGGCCAAAAGGCTCTAAACAAAGATTATACTGCCTAAAATATTTTAACAACCAGACTATTGATATTAGCTCAAATTCAAAAGGTTTGTTTGTAGGCTCAACGACCTATTTTTGTGAACAATAACGGCTAGTCAGGTCGGGGCCTACAGCTTAACTTGGATTCCGAACCACAATGAACATCTACGCTTAACCCAGGATTCAAATCCGGCACCTTTATTATGTGAGGCTAGACCGCTAACCCCACAGCCATCAGGATGGCCCAAATTCAAAAGGAAAACGCATTAGAGAAACCTTTTTTTTAAAGGGAATTTCTTGGCATTTCAAGTATTAAGCGGGAGAAACATCGAATTCATAACTTCTACCGGGGCCGCCGCGAGATGGCGCTTTCTTTCCCTAAGCGGGCCAGGAACAAGCTTTAACAAGATATTGCTAAGCGATGGGATTTCGACTACGTAACCGGCAGACTTGCTTAAATGATTACTTTGTTTTTCAAAGTTTTATACTTGAGCTAATTTGAGTTTAAGGATTTTTTTTTTTTACAGTTTCTAAAATTCATTAGATTTATAAATTAGTATTATGAGATTTGTATCACTTTGTAAAATACGTAGGTTTTCTAAGAATTTTTTCCTTAAAAAAAAATAAGCAATTCTATTAGCAAAATGAAGCAAACCAATTTTCATCTGCAATTTAATTGAAATTCGATATATTTGGAGAATTACTCAGCAAGAAAGTTATAAAGCATATTTAATGAATATACAAAAGTAAATCTATAATGTTTAAGATACTTATAAATTTATTATGAACTTTTTAATTCACTAGTACAAGTTAATTTACTTCTATAGATATGTTCCACTTGCACACTAAGAAACAAGACTTAAAAATAAAAGGAAGTTTTCACCAAAATTCGTACGCCATAGGAGAGAAATTTATTCAAAACAAATTTTTCATCTTATTGAAAAAAATAAAAGAAAAGACAAACATATCTGAATATCTTTACAGCAAAAGTCTGTTATTTTAAATATCCACTTCAAGTCTTTTGGCATAATCTCAGTATCTTTAACGAATACATTTAAAGACAAATCTTAGCAATTAGAATATCCTAGGATTTTGTTGTACATCGACGTACAAATATAAGGATTTCTCCTCTAAATACCTCCAGTAACTTTTTTTTATTTCGGGATGTCTTTTAAATCTTCAAAAGACTTTATCTTTTTCTAGAAAGCAATTAATCCTCTCCTTTTTGTATACACATTTCATGTCGTTTATTACGATTAGCTCTAGTAAATTTATTTTCTTCAGAAAGATATTTCAGTAACGATGGAACAATAGCAGGTTCTGTTTTTTCATTTAGTTTGAAACACTTTTGAGGCACAGTAACTTCAATTCCATTTGCTTGTCTGTAGATGTTTTTAATAACATCTTCGTGAAAATGAAGGATGCAAACGACAGTTCGAAGACCCGGCTTCCAATCTTGTTGATGAATTTTTCTCATCCATCTGTCGTACAGTCCTGTTCCTTCGTTTGGAAATTTAAAAACTCTCATCGAGTCAGTAGCTTTGTAGTTGGATTTACATCAAGAAACACTGCAAGAAGATGGTATTTCCTAAAAAGAAAAAAAATGTAAGGAAAATGAATAATTATTTAAAACTAAGCAGTAATACGATACGGTTCAAGCTATTTGGCTTTTAAAGCAGGAGTGGAAATTAGGATTCTTACTGCAATATATTATTGATGAATAATTATGAAAGTCTGGGTCCAATAAAATCTATAAACACACATATAACGTACGCAGGAAATGAAACTGAAATAGCAAATCGCTGTTACCAAATCGAAAATAGTGTCAAAACACGCCGTGTCGCCAAATCCAAACTGTCACTAAAGTTATAGGAAAACTTTGGCGACGAGTTGCACATTCGGTGCTGAGTCGACAACTTTCATAAAGTCACCAAAGGGGACTATACAGTAAATTTTAACAGAACTTTTATAACTGATGTTTTGTCTGTTATAAAATTTTAATATTTCAAAGCAATATTCCAAAAAAAGTTATGGCTGAAAAAAAAAAATATTAATTAGTCTATGGACAGGGATAGACTGACTTTTATTCTTTATGAAAAATTGTAATACATTATAATAAAAAAAAAAGGGGGGCATCAATAGTATAATTTGTTCACATAATTTAACGCTCAGACTAGCAGGAAAATTTTGGGTAATGACATTTGTGATCCAGATAAACTTAAAACATAGAACAGGAAATTGGCCAAATTGGCGACTAGTATATTTTAAAAAGTTAGCCAAAAAATAATGCTTTATAAAAATTTAACTGGCATATTACTCAACAAATGTTACTATATATCATAAAATATTTGAAACTTGCTCTACCTTTACACTAGTGTAAAAATTAAAATGAGCTAAATTGTACATGTTTAACCTCAAAGTTACTCACTAAAATGTTTCAATGAAATACATAATGTTGGAAATTGTAAACAAAGCTATGAAGCTATGTTTGGTCAAAAAATTTATAGAATGTTACTGTAACTATATCATAAAATAATGGGAACTTGATGTTCAAACTATGCAAAAACTCCTAATCACAACATTTTATATTGAACATGTCTTCAAAGTTGTCAAATATAATATTTCAATAAAATGACTTATAAGTTGGAAGCTGCAAACACAGTTGCGTGTACTTCTGTAGAATTGCAAGTAACGTTATTTAACGAAACGTAAAAGATGTTCAGCAAATTTTAGCAATACCTTTTTATTTCAACGACAAATAGTCCATTGAAATTAAGTAAACAAATGTTGAAAACAGTCAATGATCAGCAATTATCCGTCAAATATTAAAGCACTATAAGAACATCAGCTTCGCATTAGTAGGCTTAATTGTTCAACAAATTACTAAAATAAATATTAAAAAAAACTTACCTTAATTTAAAAAGAGTTGTTCAATGACACACCAGCAGTTTCTCATCTAATATCTTCAAATTTCACAGCTTTTAAATAAAAAAAAATACTGAAAACGAATCGAATTCACAACGTTTACATGCATCTACGAAAATGAAATCCCATCGCTTAGCAAACGTCTGGATGTGAAAATTTTAGTTTGTTCCTGGCCCGTTTAGGGAAAGAAAGCGCCATCTCGCGGCGGCCCCGCTTCTACTTAGAGCACACAATTCCTATTGTGTCAACTAAGTTTTGAAAGCTGGAATTAAATATCTTTGACGCTAGGAATTGGTTGGTTGGTCGAAATTTAACGGCGCATGGGCAACACGTGGATCATATTTCGCCAACGCTAGGAATTGAACTGGAGTCGTGTTACATGTTACGCGCGTGTGTTGCCTCAGATGAGTTAGGCTTTAATCAATGGATAAAAGATACCAAGGACTGAATTTCGTGTACGACTTCCAAAACTGCCGGTTTTCAAATGTATAACACATTTCTATAATTGTTTGGGACTATCTGAATCTACTAGTGAAAATTGTAAATTTTTAAGTTTATCATCTATATTTCGAACACTTTGTAAATGTAAAAAGAATAATTGAAAGCATTTAGATTAAATTTTTTTTTTACGTCAATGAAACTTTAATTTCAAATGTAATCTAGTATATGGTCTCTAAAAGTAGATCCCTCCCCCCCCCCCTTTTTTTATTTTTTGTTTTCATTTTTGCTAAATATTGCCATTCAGACTCAAAATTGAAAGGGGGGAAGGGGGGGGGAGAAAAAAAAATACCCTGAGGCTTTCGACCATATGGTTAAATGCAATAGTAAAAAAAAGCATGTTTTTTGTATACACATTTAAACAAAATCATTAAAAATATGTTTAACACAAAAGTAACTTGGTATTTATATTTGACCTTTAGTAAACTATTGTTTGAAACAAAAATTACTAAAATATATTAATGGTTTAGTAATCTATGGGTATAAAACTTTTTTCTTTATAATATTAATTTGTCTTTCATTGTTATTATTTAAATTACCAACCACTCATTGGAATATCACAAAAATTGATATTTTGATGTTAAATCAAAATATGAAATAATATTATGGGGCTGTCATTGATCTTTTAAAGATTGACTCAGTTTTAATATGTTGATAACCACTCATGGCAAAAATTTGTTTCACTTATTATAATCTTTCCGTTAATTGCAGCAGTACTTTCCTTTTTTTTTTTTTTTTTTCATCAATTTGAATGCACGATACAACCAACGTCCGGTTTTCTTCTCTCTTTTTTGTGTATCGTACCAGCGCGGAATATATATTCCTCAAAGTAGTGAATACCTGGGTATATTCCTCTTATTTCAGTCCCGAAAGGGTGAAGGAAATTAATAAATGTAGTTCTTGATTTTTTTTTAAACAAAATAAATAATACAACCCACAAAATTTTTTTAATATAAATCCTTTATTTACATTGTTAATTTTTATATTCATTAACAAATCCCCATTTCTGTTGCCAGGGTATGCTTCGTGTTTGATATCTAGTTTTAAATATTAAAAACACCTCTATCGGCAAAATATGCGGTAAATTACTTTTCAAAATTTATTCACTAAAAATTAATTTGAATTTATGTACTCACATCCAAATATCTTTTATTTCTTCTGATTAAAACAATTTTATTATTTCTTCTGATTAAAACAATTTTATTATTTCTTCTGATTAAAACAATTTTATTATTTCTTCTGATTAAAACAATTTTATTATTTCTTCTGATTAAAACAATTTTATTATTTCTTCTGATTAAAACAATTTTATTATTTCTTCTGATTAAAACAATTTTATTATTTCTTCTGATTAAAACAATTTTATTATTTCTTCTGATTAAAACAATTTTATTATTTCTTCTGATTAAAACAATTTTATTATTTCTTCTGATTAAAACAATTTTATTATTTCTTCTGATTAAAACAATTTTATTATTTCTTCTGATTAAAACAATTTTATTATTTCTTCTGATTAAAACGATTTTATTATTTCTTCTGATTAAAACAATTTTATTATTTCTTCTGATTAAAACAATTTTATTATTTCTTCTGATTAAAACAATTTTATTATTTCTTCTGATTAAAACAATTTTATTATTTATTTATTAAAACAATTTTATTATTTATTTATTAAAACAATTTTATTATTTATTTATTAAAACAATTTTATTATTTATTTATTAAAACCATTTTATTATTTATTTATTAAAACAATTTTATTATTTATTTATTAAAACAATTTTATTATTTATTTATTAAAACAATTTCATTATTTATTTATTAAAACAATTTCATTATTTATTTATTAAAACAATTTTATTATTTATTTATTAAACAAATTTTATTATTTATTAAACAAATTTTATTATTTATTAAACAAATTTTATTATTTATTTATTAAACAAATTTTATTATTTATTTATTAAACAAATTTTATTATTTATTAAACAAATTTTATTATTTATTTATTAAAAAAAATTTATTATTCATTTATTAAAACAATTTTATTATTCATTTATTAAAACAATTTTATTATTCATTTATTAAAACAATTTTATTATATATTTATTAGAACAATTTTGACAACAGGAAAGAGTTTCTTTAATGATCGATTAAATGCTATTTTTGCGCGAATGGATGACGGCAAGGTGATTTATTAGTATTCCATAAAATCGACCATTTAGTGACAGCCCCAAAATTTGATAGAATGCATTGTCATCGAATCTATCTGCCACGTTTCAATCCGATTGGAAGACAGCAAGGGGGTTAATTAGACATCCGCAGACTTGCCCGCCATATACACAAAATCGAAGTTAATATAAAGGATTTAAAAAAAAAAGAAATTTAGAAACAATTCAAATGTAAGTTCTTAGCACTGGAGTTTTAATGATTTTTATGTAAATAAATCACTGACGATAAAAACACCTGCATCAGAATATGTTCAGGAACGAATGATTTAAGAATAATCGCCGCTGGGCAACATCTAAATGTGTTTTTGTGAATATTTTTGGTCTGTTTATTTTGTAAACGACGTTTCATTTAACTGTGGCGACCTATTTTCATGCTATGAAACAATATTGCCACGCGTGTAACACGCGGTAAATATACTCACGTGTGACCCCATGCTTCACGCGTGACAGTCCGAGCATTTTCTCGCGTGGAAGGATGGTCACATGTATCTACTACGTGCGTATCACGAAGCGCACATGTGCTGACCCAGGTAAGTCCGTTTCGGAAATAGCTTGAATAGCTAATGCGATTTCGAGGATTGACATGTTCTCGAAATAATGCTTATTAACCTTGTTTCAAAATGTGTATTTACATTGATATAGAAGTATCTAGAAAGTTTAATATTCGGCAGGTTTATGGGAATTTTTCTAAAGGAAAAACAATGACATTTGAGCCTCGATTGTATATGAGGAGAAGGGGAAGAAAATAGGTTACAGAACACATTTAAAAAAAATTGATCGACCTGATCCAATTCACATTTATTTGTCAACGAAATACTTTATATCAAAAGCGTCTCTAAATTCAATAAATAGTATTCAAAATGGAATACATTTACAACATAGCTTTGAACAATATTTATATTGACGTATTCAGAAAGAAACCAGTCCCGTTTTGTTTGCCAGTTGCCTAATTATGAAGGCGCAGTTTGGCCTTTACGTTGCCTTTGCGGAAAATAAATTTAAAATCAACCAACCTCATTATGAAGGCATGTTTTTAAACCAAATTTTTATGCAGTACAGCGTGAATCAAGAACTGAACTGTAAATATAACTTCTTAGCTGCTTTTGTTCTTCAGATCATCATCAATTAAAATGAAATAGTTTGTACTTAGTAATCATCAGATGAAGCTAATTTAGTAAAGAAGTGTTAATATTACCCCTATGAGGATTTTCAAGCCATCTTTTCAGAGATTGAAGTTTTCAAATATATAATCACAAGTATGATTGGGGTCACTTATAATATCGTTACGAATTTCTGTATATTTGTAAATATTTCGTAGCATTAATTATTTAAAAAGATAAATTTATGTACACTTTGCATAAGGCAGTGCAAGAGTTCTTTACTTGGCTTCCCTGCAATAGGTGTCTTAATGCTTGATAACGAGTTTTACAGAGATAACGCTGGGAAGCGAGTTTTACAAGGAGCAGGGCATTTAACATTATGGTAATGGCAATCTCGCCAAGTTGGCGAGATAGAGCCAAGTTGGCGACGGTTTTAGCGACTAATCTTTGTCTCCAAATTTGGCGAGAAATTGCCAAATGTCGCCAAACTTGGCGACTATTTGGCGACATTTTCGGTGTCCATGTACATGTATAGGATTTTTCGACTACGATCTGGAAAGTCCTCCTGGAAGTTTCACGAAGGTTTAACTTTCCTACATAAGCCGGCTAAGAGAGCGGGGGAGTTAGTTGAGTCCGTTAGTTGACTGGAATTACTGAGTTGAGATACTGACTGACTGGAGTGACTGACTGAGTGAGTGAGTGGAGTTACTGAGTTAGCTGTCTCTCAGTGAGCATTCAGAGTAGTTCTACAGCGAACTGTATTGCATTGTCTTTTGCAGCGATTTTAGCAGTTGTGTTGTAAAGTTTTTAACTGCAGTTTTGTGCTCTATTGTTGTGAAAAGAGCTGTATTGAGTCTACTAGAACGAAAAGTTCTGGAGTTGTAAGAGAATCTGCGAAGAGTTATATCGGAATAAATTTCTGCAAGTTTTGATCTGCTTTGGCTTCAAGTCTTTCGAACCCATCCAAGCAACAATATTTTCCTTGGCTCGATTCACACACTATATCTAAATTGAGTACCCTATTATTACAAAATAGGACAACTTCACACAGTATATTACTTCTTTTTTTAAATCCTTTATATAAACTTCACTTGTGTATGTATGTTTGTTTGTCTATGAGAGCGGAATCTGCGGAGGCCTAATTAACTAGGGATGGAACGGATGTGAGTTTTGCCGGATACCGGATTTCGGATATCCGGGGTACAATGTCTACCGGATACGGATATCCGAAACGGATTTCGCCGGATATCCGGCCGGATATTCGGTCTATATACTAAAAACAATAGTTATACGATATGCTATACGAAAAAAATGGTCATGATATGAAGTACAGTTAACTCGCGATAACTCGAAGTCTCATAAGTCGAATATTCATTTATCTCGAAGTTTTCATCAGGTCCCAAGAATATGTTTTGAATAGAAAGTAACTATAGAGTGACTCTCGAAACTCGAACCTCGGATAACTCGAAGAATTTTGCCAGTCCCTTGAACTTCGAGTTATCGCGAGTTGACTGTATTAAGTAAATTATAATTAGTGGTTAGCGCACCGCGCTGCATGCCACAGGTCCATTGTTTGATTCGCGGACTGGGCAAGGTTGACTTAGCTGTTTATACCTGAAAGAAATAAACTGAGGAGGACCATGCATGCTTGGGAACTAAACACTGGGGTTCGGCGTCAGAATGACCATCTGACTGAAACATCTGCTATGTGACACACAAATGCCACAGTCGAGAAAGCTGAGCTGGGCCCAGCAGGCCTTAGTCCACACGGGCTGTCACGCACTGAGTTTATTTTTTTTATTTAAACTTTAGTTGATGAGTGAAAGAGATCTTTGTTGCTGATTTTATATCTTGTAATATTGATACTTTTAGTTTTTCATATAGTTCTGGCAGGGCTTTATCACGAAAATAATTTCTACTTGGAAGCGGATAACGAGGAGCTAGGTATTTTATTAACTGACCAAAGCCTTCTCTATTCACAATGGAGAATGGTTCAGCATCAAGAGCCATTAACTCACCTAAAATTATATTAATTTTTTTTTTTACAATGTTGAAGTGCAAAATATAGCTACTTTCAATTTACTTCATGCATTGTTTATAGTTGGTAAATGATTACAAAATTATACCGGAGGCATTTGTTAATAACAAAAGATTTATTTTAAATATTTTATGAAATTGAAGTATATATTTTTTTGCAATGCACCTAAAACATTACGGATTTAAAGAAATCTCGTAGAAAACTTAAATTGGATCTATCGGAATATTCCGTCTTTAAATATAAACTTAAAAAATTTCGAACCCAAAATTCATCAACATTATGTTATACCATATTTAAAATATATATTTAATATAAACAAACAAAATTAGTACTTACATATTTTTGCGGTTAAGGCTTTTGCTTTAGGATCATCTAAACTCCACAATTTTGGAACAAATAATGTCGATTCCAATGTTTTCTACGTGCATTTCTTGCTTTGATGAATTGTTTTTTCTTGTTCATCAATATTTGATGCTTTTAGTGAGTCTTTTAACCTTCGGTGAATTTCCTTATGCACATTCATTAAATGGTTCCATAAGGGTTTTGTGGAAAAGGATTTTGGGCTTTTGCCGCGCACAATATATTTTTTAAACGATTCTGTTAAGCAAGTAACACATAGGGCTTTGCTTTCGTCATTTCCATTAATTTTAAAATACTTCCAAATGGGGGATTTTAAATGAGCCATTATTAAAAATTATAACTTGGATTGTAATTGGAGAAAACTATGATTCAAGACATTCTAGAGAGCTAAATATATTTCCACATTGTGGCGCTGCGTTAAAGACCTAAACATTACAATACTTCATTTTACGTCAGAAAAAATATACCAGCTTGCAACTTCTGCCAATGAAAAATCAGAAATTAGACCATACCATTCACAGCATAAAGGGGTAGGGTATTATCGTCGATAGAACAAAAAAAAAGCATTGAGGGTTGCGCATTGGCTATTTATTGCTTTTTACTCGCTAGCAAATGTCAGAAAAAAAGGAGGAAGTGATAATAACTAAAACTCTTAAGAAGTCACTTATGTTATGGAAAAAAGTACTATTTATTAGTATTTCGGTTCGAGTTTTACGGAGAAGCATTCAAATATAACATCTGGAATTAATCAGATCATAAACTTGGAATGAAAAGAACATATTGCAAAACACGTATGAAGGATGTGTATGGAAAAAGATTGGAGGAATGGTTTATGCTTATCAATTCGGCGTCAATAATACGGCGCCTCTTTCTGTTTTCGGTTTGTAACTTGACTGCAATTTATGTCCAAGAAAAAAAAATTAAGAAAAAAAAAGTGTAGGATGCGGTCCCTTTGTCCGAAAAAGATCATTATTTTTTTCAAAAAATTATTTCTTGTGGATACCTGGTGGTCGGATATACAGCCGGATATCCGAATGAAATTATCGGATGTCCGGTATTTCAAATCGGATATCCGACGGGGTTTCGGATATTGAAATATCAGCCGGATATGCCGGATATCGGATATTTGCCGGATATCCGTTCCATCCCTATAATTAACCTCCTTGCCGTCATTTAATCGGGTCTGGCTGACCAAACGGTATAGTGGTTAGCGTGCTAGCTTCTAGACAGCGAGGTTGCGAGTTCGAGTCCCGTGTTAGGCATTGGTGTTTGTAAATGTATGTTGGCTTGTCTAGTGACGAATGTTTCGGTGCATTATAGCCCTCGTGTTGCTAATGGTGCCAGATAATCTGAAAACAATCAACCAACCAACTAATCAGGTCTGAATCTTGGCAGATAGGTTCGATGTCGATGAGAATGCAATCTAACAAATTTTGGGGCTGTTACTGTCACTAAAAGGTTGCTTTTTCGGAATTCTAATAAACCAACTTGTCGTCATCCAATCGCACTGAAATTGCATTTAGCCGATCATTGAAGAAACTCTCTCCTGTTGCCAAAATTGTTTTAATAAATAATTAATAAAATTGTTTTAATCAGAATAAATAAAAGATATTCTGATTTGAGTGTATACATTCACGTTCATTTTTAATAAATAACTTTTGAAACGTAGTTTGCTGCACTTTTTGTTGATAAAAATGTTTTTTATATCGGTGGTGTGTTAATGAATATAAAAATTGACGATGTATACAAAGAATTTTTTTATAAATTTGTTTTTATGGTTTATATTTTATCGATAAAGTTTTTCTTTAACTTCCCGTTGAAAAAAAACCCAATTTCAGTGCAGACGGTCTTTTTTGTAGAATTTTTTAAAACATATTTTAAGGATACTCTTGAAGACTGTATTCAGGTTTGCAAAGTCGAAGTCAAAGCAATAATTGAGTATTAAATATGGTTGGTTGGTTGTATTCAGATTATCTGGCGCCGTCAGCAACACGAGGGCTATAATATTAAATATGGAAAACGACCTAAGTACAAATATATATATATATATATATATATATATATATATATATATATATAATCGAAAATCAAATTTTTACGGACCAAGCTAAACAAAGTTGAGAACACTCAAAGTGCGAACTCCAGTAGCAATAGTTCAAATTCAATCTGAAATATGTACTTAATAACTGCTTTAAGTACCAGATGCGATCATTTTTTGGCTCTTCAGAAAAAATTATTTTTTGGACTTAGGTCTCTTCTATTTCTAGTCTTCAATTCTTTCATATTATTTTCGAAAAAAGTCTATTGAAAATACATATATTATGGGATAATAAAATTGTAAAATTGTCAGTACTTACCATGTCCTGACTTTTTTTAAAAAAGGCAACTGTGCTGTCACACGAAGAAATTTATTTGCGATATTTTTGTCCAAACTTCGCTTTGTTACAGAAATCATAGGAGCAATAAGGCAAAACCTTTTTATTTATTTTTTTACTGTTTCAGTAATTTTTCTTTTTAAAAATACTTCAACTGAGAATTGAACCTTTGCCAAACGGTTGCGAATATTTTTTCTTGCTATGTTTTGGTACAGGGTCTTTCGTCATTTAAAATAATTATTTTAACCTCTTTATTTGATATTTACTTGTAAAAAATTAAACGATTCAGTTTTCTCTGGACGATCATTGGACAGTCAAAACTCTAAGTAGTAGAACATTAAATCACTTTGTGCTCACTTGATGAATTTCTCGCCACAATAAAGAATTTCAGAAACCACCACTTTTCGAATACCTGATCAGACTGGCGTTTGCAGAACATAGAAAGCCGATTCCACAAAATTGTGATAATATCAATGGTTTAGCCTCTTCATCTGTTCTTACATCAAATAGGTATTATACCTTCTACAATTGAGGACTAGAATTGGAAAATGACCTAAGACCAAAACAGAAAATTTTTCAGGAGAGCCGAAAAATGAAAAACAATTGCATTGGTAATTAAGGCTATGACTAAGTATCAGATTGAATTTTAACTATTGCTACTGGAGTTCGCACTTTGGGAGTTCTCTTGTTTTTTTAGCTTGGTCTTTAGGTTGGTTGTTTTCAGATTATCTGGCACCGTCAGCAACACGAGAGCTATAATGCGCTGAAACATTTGTCATTTGACAAGCCAACCTACATTTACAAACACCCATGCCTTACACGGGACTCGAACCTGCAACCTCGCGGTCTAGAAGCTAGTATGCTAACCACTATACCGTTTGGTCGGCCTTGGTCTTTAAGACATTTTTCTGAAAAAAAAGAAAGAAAAAAAAAAAAGAAAAAGATCCTTAGATCAAATAGATCATTTTCCATTTCTAGTCTTCAATACATGAAATACTTAATAATTTTAATGAAGCTGAAAAGGTGTATGTAATTATGGAATAATTGGGTCATAACACAAATTCAGTTATGAGCAAGGGTATGACTCAGAAATCCAGATTTGGCCCTTGATTAGTTTCACCACCTCGACTTGATTTGATTTGGTGGGATTTTGCTGGATTATGCTTTCCGGGGGAATTTTTCCTGACATTATCCAAGGAGATATGCGTACGAGGTTAGCGACCTAAACACGACCTTTTGTTTCGTGGTAAAAGTCAAGTGGAGGACAAATGTCCCCCAAGTTCACATTTTCGGGCATACCATTAAATTCGAGACCAAATATCAAAGTACGTGGGTATTTCAATTAAAATCATAACATTATTGAACAGAATAAAGTAAAAATTAAAAAATATCTTTAAAATAATTTGGGAAAAAGCCTGCAAGAAGATTTTGATTATGGGCTGCCATTGATTGAGAAATTGATTGGGGGGGGGGGGGATATTTGTCAATAGATGGCATCCCATGATCAAATATTTTACAATTTTTTCAAGTTATTTTTAAAATATTTTTTGATTTTTACTTTATTCTGTTCAATAATGTGGTGTTTTTAATTAAAATACCCACTTACTTCGATATTTGGTCACGAATTTAATGGTATGCAGGAAAATTTTAATTTGGGGGACATTTGTCCCCCACGCGACTATCCGCGAGACAAAAGGTCGCGAACCTAATCAAGGGTTAAATGGTAATAATGCATTAAGGATGTCATGACTATTATTGGGTCAGATATATGGAATGAATTTGATATGGGCAATCAAAATGGGTCATATTTAAGAATAGTTTTACCTTTTCGATACAGAATAAAATATTTTTCTCTTCTAATTAATTACTTAGCAAATATTTATAGGCAAGGTTTTTAGATTTTATACCTAGGCCCACCCTTCAATTCACAGGTAAAAGGAAATTCATTTGTGATGTTGTTTTTCAATAAATTTTTTTATAATATTTGACTGAAAAGCCAAGAAATAAATCCATATTTTTAAATATTGAAATTTGTACGTGTGGTTAAAATTTTGTCTGTATCAATTAATTCTGCCAATTAAAACACTTTAAATAAAGGTAGAGGCAAACCACAAATTTCTGTCCCTGCTTGCCGATTCATTCAAATTTGTAATCGTCTTTCTTAACTATAATTTTATGGAAGATTCTGATATGACTTAGTAAAAAAAAAAAAAAAAAAAAAAATACATTGTGAAATTTATTTCTACATTTCGGAATTCGATCCTAAGAATCTTGTTACTTGCAAGAAATATTTTTTTGGAAACTTATTCCAGACAGTGAAATTACATTAAAGCAATTTGATAAAGCAAGTGATAAAAAGCAAAGATAAGTTTGAGAAATCGCAATGAAAGCGACTGGAGATGAAATGGTACGTTCAGATAATTTAATGCTCACGCTTTCATAAAAACCAGCAAAGCATAAACAAAGAAAATAGTAAAGACCAAAATAGAAAACTCGTTGTTGTTGGGGAACTAAATGTTGGGGAAACTCATTGCTTTACGAAACAGTGTTTCATCATTAATTCGTGAGTTAGATTGTTTGGATTTTAAATATTTTTTTAAATTTTACTATTTTTTTGTTCGCTGATTAATAAGCAGATTGAAGGTCATATTAATATTTTGTTACGCTGACGAAGATTTTGAATGGAAAATCAATTTTTTTGCTATAGCTCACATTTTTTCTCCTGAATGAGCTTCATAACATCTTTTAAATTTCTATGTACTTGAATATAATATTGCTTACCCTAAATATAAGCATAGTTTATTTGGTATGAAAATTATTGAAGTTTGAATGACAGGCCCTTATGTTCAGCAGTGCTTTGAATATTCAAGTCGAGTTGTAGGTTCCCGTCTAGTTTATCTGCATTTGTGTACAAAACTGTACCATATATTTACAATGTGCACACTAATAATACATATATTGCCTACTA
This sequence comes from Linyphia triangularis, assembly GCA_963978545.1. Taxonomy (NCBI): domain Eukaryota; kingdom Metazoa; phylum Arthropoda; class Arachnida; order Araneae; family Linyphiidae; genus Linyphia; species Linyphia triangularis. The sequence goes on along the minus strand of OZ021729.1, from coordinate 52,695,054 downwards.
CTGCGGTGTCTGTTAAAGAGGAACCAAGACTAGCCTCGATTTCTACAGAGGATTCCAAGAGAAAGAATTTTGCACTGGCCTCATTTAAACGTTTTGAACTCCAATTTCATGCATGCAACACCCCAATTGTAAATCGACGAATTTTGTTTTGTTTGCAACTGCCACCAACTAGACTATATAGCAGGAGATTTTCTTTTGATAGACAAACAGCTATAACCTTAGACCACAAACCTACTCACAATGTTGATGGTATCTGCTCGTTTACCTTATACGAAATTCTTTGTCACGAGAAAGTACAAGCTTGTAAAAGGTAGGTTTCACCATATATGACGGTTAACCCTTGGTTAGTCATGCGGCTTGGCAAATATCCCTCACAATAAATTTCTCAATAGATTGCAGCCCATGATCGAAGCCTTCCTACAGTTTTTTTTCAAGTTGTTTTAAAAATATTTTTTAATTTCTATTTTATTCTGTTCAATAATGCTGTGTTTTTAATTAAAATATCCACTTACTTTGATATTTGGTCACTAATTTAATGGTATGCAGGAAAACTTGAATTTGGGGGACATTTGTCCCCCACGCGACTACCACGAAACAAAAGATCGCGCGGCAAACCAACGGTTATTATTATTGTTTTTTAAATTTCCTAGTGCAAAGTCTACACAAGGGTAATACTGTGCTAACAAAATATGGAGGATTTATCTGTAAGGTAAGCAGTTTTTTCGACATAAATTTGAGGAATATATGTTGTGGGTCCTTCTATAAGTATTGTTTCTTATAAAATTTAATATATATTGATTTGACCACACATTATAACATTACTATTAAAATAAGACAAACTGTCCGCAAATTAAATTTTGCAAAATAATTTTCACCCTAACATAAACTTTCAAACCAATAGATACCTATAATTTGAAGTCCTTCGAATCTGCAGCTTTGACTCAATACTATTATCTAGGGATTGATTCTTTATAATTGTTACAAACGACATTTCACCGCGTGTTTAAACCCATCCTTATCAACCTATAAATTTGATCCTGATGGCTGTGGGATTAGCGCTCTGGCCTCTCATGCCAAAGGTGCCGGTTTCGAATCCTGGGTTAGGCATGGATGTTCGTTGTGGTTCATAATCAACGTTAAGCTGTAGGTCCCGGCCTGATTAGCCGTCATCGTGCATAAAAATAGGTTGTTGAGAGTACAAACCAACCAACCTATAACACACATATATATATATATATATATATATATATATATATATATATATATATATATATATATATATATATATATATATATATATATATATATATATATATATATATATATATATATATATATATATATATATATATATATATATATATATATATTTGCGTAAGATTCCGTGAAATCTTAAAAAAGCTTTTTGTTATCGCGTATTTATACTATCCAAACCCAGACTTTGAAATAAATGACATCATCAATAACTAAATTACATGATTGAGCAAAAATATTGAAATCGTCATTGCCTTACTAACCAATGATTGGACAAAATAACATCCCATGAAATAAGTTCCACGTCTTTGGATGGTTTCCCGGTATCTTATTTCTGGCAATATCCAATTTAAGAAAATGATTTGTAAAGCATTTTTGTTTGTTTTTTATTCGCTACTCTTATTTATATGGGTTTGAAAAAGCTTTATTGGCTTTAAAAGTGTACAGAACAAATAACGTGACGTAAAATTTATCAAAAATGTGCATTCAATGATTATTGGATATACGTGCTCAACTATTTACCCATGTAGTAAGTGGCACTTTAAATTCTATTTAACTTTAGAAATTATGTTTGTTACGTACATTTATTTTACTGATTAATAGAGAAATTTTGTTCGGGTCAAATGGAATTTTATCGGTTATCAATATACTTTATGTACATAAGCTTTGTTATGTTTACTAAATTAAATAACATAATGTATATATTTGTAATGTTTACTAAATTAAATACATAATGTATATATTTGTAATGTTTACTAAATTAAATACATAATGTATAGATTTGTAATGTTTACTACATTTAGTTGAATTTTACTGTTATTAGTGCCCCTTTCGATTTGATGCTAGAAATATATATAATTTAAAATACGCTATTTTCTTCAAGATTTACTTGGTTGTACTTTTTACATTTCTATGCTTATCCTTTGTCGATTTTTGAAAACATTTGCTTATTTTTATGTAGGGTTAAAAAACTATACCACCTCATGATGAAAAGTCCAATTTTTCTCTTAAATATTTTAAGTAATTATATAAAAGTGGTAATTGTTTCAACAATCAAATTAACACCAAGCCTACCAGAGCGCCGTCAAATGACTGTTTTTGAGACTTTAAACAAAATTGTTAAATTCCAGGTTTTCGTTTTTCTTCCTAAAGCCCGACATTTTTTATTTTATTTTTAATTATTACATAATAATTATGTTTGTTTTATGCAAAATTCTGTATTATTTATAATCAACTGGAAAAGAATATAATGTTTATTTGAAAGTTTTATTGAAAAGTTGACATTTGACCGCCATCGGTAGAAGTAGGTATATATAAAATGTCGTTTGGTTTAGTGTAAATCTTCATTTGTTCCATAAATTTCACTATTGTAGTATTTTAAATGACCTCTAATTTGCGGGTCTTTTTTTTAACAATTTGAGTGTAGAAAAAGTTTTATTTATAAATTGATAAACAAATTTAAACCAGTTCCCCAAAATGAACATGTACAATGGGGTGAACCCATAGATATTTAAATTAAATAAATATTTCTTTATTTGTGACCATTTATGGAGTCTGACAGAACTTTTTTTTTTTGTATGAATTTAGCACTCGTTGTGTTTGGCATCAAACATTAATTTTAGCTTTCCCTAAACTTTAACAAAAGTGAGTGATTTTAATATAGATCTCTACTACAACTTCTGGATTGTTAATAAGCGGTTTCTGCACTTCAAGCAGATGCCATTTGAATACTTTCCACCACAAAGTATTGAAATAGGTTGCCCATAGTTACAAACAAATTTTAACTAGTTTTGGGGAAGTTGTTAGTATAAATCTCTATGTTGACTACTAAGCCTTTTTGGAAATCGTGTCAACAACCAAACATGTGCTATCCAGAAGTTGTAGTAGAGATCAGTGGATTTTAACCTTTAATAAGAGCCGTATTAGTCTCCAAAAACCTCGTTGCTAAGTGAATAAAAACTGTCTGGTTTTTATTAAATGAATTATTACCTTCTGCTTCCAAGAATTCTCTGCTAGATGCTTTTAATTTGCAACAAGTTGCATCCCGACAGTCAAAGTCAAACTGGTCGCTTCTACAACCATTGTATTGTAGTACAGTCAATCAGGGTAACATTGAACCACATTTTCAGTATTTTCTTCTTCCCCACTAATGTTTTTATAGTATTTTCAGACTTAATGACATAAAATGGAAGAATAAACCCTAAATTATATTTTAATTTACACAAATTAGTCAATGTTGATGATGAAAGCACCAAATAATAGGAAAATAACCCGGTGCAAAGTTACCCTGGCATTTAGGGTAACTTTGAACCACTATCAGAAGTTTCATATAAAATACCTTTTTTTTTATTCAGCCTAGGACTATTCAATATTTGAACTAGTAAAATTAAGTTTCTAAATATTTGAAACATCATCAGCTGCAGTTTTCAACATCCTAAAGTTTGTATATTTTAAATAATACTACAAAGAATATATTAGGTCGGAACAATGGATGATGAATCACATGAATATATTGTAAAAAAACCTATTTATTGTTCAGTTTAAACATACAAATATAGTGAAAAAATAATCTTCAGTTCATTCACTTAAATATAAACTCATTTTATCAATTAAAAAATGAAAAGATAAATAGAAAATAATAAATCTGATAGGCCGCCCTTATGCAATTAGTTAAGTACTATGATGTTTGCAAGTCACAATTTGGCACAAATACGAATATTATATTCTTAATGTTAGAAATAGTATGACAATATAAAAATAAATTTCAAACTTCATAAAATTCCACTTTGGCATTCTTCAGATTAATAGTTTTGCATCATAAAAATAATTATTGATCTGGAAAACATCTCGTCTTCTAGCTGGAATAATAATTTCTGGAGATAATTTTTTTAAACAATCCTAATTTTTCACTACAGATCACCATTGATATTGGGCCATTTCCAATATGCACCAGATTTCTTCATGAACCACCATATATCACGTTGTCTTTTAAGTCAATTTGATCTGGGTACATTTCTCCATCGTATTAAATAATTATGTGGTCGTAAACTTTGCATATGCCATAACCAAAATCTAAAACACTTGCATGCTTTGTGTATAAAATTCCTTTCTTATTGATGTGCTCAACAGCCACCACTTGAACAATCACTGATTTTTCAGTTACATTCTCCACAACAATTTCAGCAGTATAAACCTCTATCATGTCCTTATTGTCCAACTTTCACCTTCTCATAAAATGATAGTGTTGCACATACAATGTCATCTGCACCATCTAGTTCAGGTTGGTTGGTTTATATGCTCAACGACCAACAGCTTAACGTGGATTCCGAACTACAACGAACTTCCATGACTAACCCGGGATTCGAACCCGGCACCTTTGGTATGCGGGGCCTGAGCTCTAGCCACACAGCCATCAGGTGGATCATCTGATTTAGGACTTATACTCTTACTGTCTACCGCCGACCAAACGGTATAGTGGTTAGCGTGCTGGCTTCTAGACCGCGAGGTTGCGGGTTCGAGTCCCGTGTAGGCATGGGTGTTTGTAAATGTATGTTGGTTTGTTAAATGACGAAATGTTTCGGCGCATTATAGCCCTCGTGTTGCTGACGGCGCCAGATAATCTGAATACAACCAACCAACTTACTGTCTACCAGGAGGTCATATAGTAGAGGACTTTGTATGATCCCCTCATGTCCTCGCTATACATATTCCTTTACCATTTATTTTTTGTGCTTGGAAATTTTTCACTTCCTCAACTGAAACGCTTTTTACAGCCATCACAGGTAGGCAGATTTTTTTTTTTTTAGTTCTGTGAATGACTGCTAGATAATTATTTCTAATATTTTTAGGTACTTCTTGAATTCACTCTCAATATTTGCATTTTATCGGATTTCGCATACAAGGGAAAATTCCATAAATTAAATTGCATTTGTATGTATATAAATGTATTTAAAAGCAAAACCAAACATAAATTGAAATAAAATATGAATTATATGAGCAGTGTATGCATTATACACTGTCATCAGCCTAACTTTGAACCGGCTCAAAGTTACACTGAATACGTGGTAAAATGGTAGTGCCTTAGTTTTTTGCTTTTTACCAAATGTTAGTAAATAAATAACCATCAGCTACTAACAATTTCACTATTTCAAGAAAATTATATAACTGATAAAGTGGTAAGTTGATGCTTACTTGCATAAATTAGTTGATTTACATCAACTTCAAATAAACATTTAAATGGACCTTGCAAACAGTACTTCAGAAAAGCAACTGAATGACCAAATAAATTATGTACTATTTTGCCAATTCATATTCTAAACTATAGAGCAAAAATCCAATTTCACAATCTTGCCAGCATTTTGCAGCAGTGGATCATTAGCAGTTCTTTAAATCCAAAAATACCGAAAACTAGGAGGTGGTGCAAAGTATTACCCTATGGCTCAAAGTTACCCTGAATGACTGTATATTAGATCCAGTTACAAAGGACATACAATTCTACAATATTTAACCTTCAACTGCTGTGGTTGTGTCGTTTGTTGTTTTTGGCGCAAGGGCAACACGTTGTCCATGCTGCGCCAAACAAATTTGTGAACAGCAGATTAAAATTTAAGTATCGGGAAAATTAATATAAAAGTCAAAGAGGAAATATTTTAGGGAGTGGAAGTATTCCACAAAAAATGACTCGTGGTTTGTCAGACCGCATACAGCAGTTAAAGATTAATGACTGTAATATCCTCGATAGAAGTAATGTCATAAAAAAGCAAAACCTAACCAATATGGAGGTGGGTTTTTTTTTGTTTATGGGCCGCGTTTTTTTATGTTTGGTGGGTTTATGGGCCGCGTAGCCCAGTCGGGAGAGTATCGTTCTCTCAACTAGAAGTTTGCGAGCCCTGAGGTTGCGAGTTTGGGCCTGGGACCGACTAAAGACCGCCGTGTTCGCTAATGGTGACTGGAACACGTTAAATCAGTCATGGTCGCTAAGTCCTCCAAGTTCCCATACAAATCTATACCTCTGGGGGTGGCATAGCCAAGTCTTCTGGTGGAATCTTCTGCTTGGTACTGCCTCTAAATTACGAAGTTCCATATACGGTAGGTAGTGCTGCCATCTACCGGATAGCTACCGAAAGAGGTAGAAATAAACTCTTCGGTGGCTATAGGTAGATTTCCGCACTCCCTCTCACGAGTGTGCGCGTACATCCTGTGAGGTACTGCCTACTACCGATCTGTACGGGATATGGGGTTGGTACTGTACCAAAAAAAAATCAGAACGATGGCTATATCTTGTGCTCTAATTGTTGAAATAACAAACAAAAGGTACCGTTGTAAATCGTGGAAGGTTTTTAATAATGGCATGTAGTTTTTTTTGTCATGAGGGGTCATGTACATATTAAAAATGAAACAAACTTTAAAAAGTTCAATAATAACCTCATAATATTATCCCATTTTTGGATTCAGCATCCAAAAAAATGTCGAAATACAAAAATTCGTAATTTTCTAATGAATGGTTTGTAATTTAAAGGATAAAAAGAAAATGATAAATTAATGTTAAATAAAAGTTTGTTTTTTGGCCATAAATACTTAAATAATTAATATATTTCAGTATTTTTTTTTTCAAAAGATAGTTTGTAAATTACCAAACATAAATAGCAATCAACTTTTGCATCCATTTCTTTTTTTAATAATTGATTATTAATAATTAATAAAACAATTAAAAAAAAAATTTGAGTAGAAACATATATTTTTTTTGCTTTTATTAGATTTATCATGGACTAAAAACACCACAATTTTTTTCTTTCCATTTTGACTTTTAGTTCTCGATTTTTTAACGAAAATGTAAAAAACGCTCACTTTTATGGACCGTATAGTAGACGACTTTTGAAAACTATCAAAGATTAATTCAAGAAAAACTAGAGGTGAGGAAAATCGCACAACGTTCAATAATCGTAAAATGGGAAGAGCAGGAACAGCGGGGTGAATAGGAACAGAATTTCTTGAAATTACAAAAAGAAATTTTATACAAACAACGCAGTTTTATTTTTTATATATATTTTTTTAATCTGTCTAACGTGTTTGGAATCGTGGAATTATGTTTTGTGTGTTTTTCAACAGTGTTTTTTTTTAAATTAATTTCTTAAATTACATTTATTTAAAACAACATTTTTTAAGCAATTTCAATAAGTTATCCTTTAAAAATTTTACTGAATCATGTGATTTTTTTATTTTATAAATAATTTCAACAAACAAGTTAAATTTGTGTTTGCAGTGACATGTTTCTGTAAAATAATCACGCTTTGCTGAATACTGTTTACTAATGCCTACAATTTATATTTATTAATTTTCTAATTATCAGTAATATACGTTATACTTCTGCAATCACAGTTTTCAATATTTTATTTATAGACCGCGAGGTTGCGGGTTCGAGTCCCGTGTTGGCATGGGTGTTTGTAAATGTATGTTGGCTTGTCTAATGACGAATGTTTTGGCGCAATATAGCCCTTGTGTTGCTGACGGCGCCAGATAATCTGAATACAACCAACCAACCAACCAACCAACCAATATTTTATTTATATCGTGTGAAGAATGCACATCTTTAATGTTGTAAATAAATTGTTACTTTTGCTTTTACTTGCTATTTTTGTATTAATCTTAAACATGACACTATAAATCCAAGTAGTTCCTATGCAGTTTTAGACTAATATTGATATTTTTTAACGTCGTGAAACGCCGCACTGAACGTTCGATTTCTTCCGCTGTGTAGTAGAACCTTAAAAATACCTTACGTTTTATGGAAATTTTCCCTGAAGATCGGTCAAAAAATGGTCGAAAAATTTTCGCTCATAAGTGACGTGTTTTTCAACATATTGCATTGAAATTTCGTATATGAGGTAAATGATGTATTCTAAATCGAATGAAATGATAAAAAATAGGTGTTCGTATTAAAATTTTCGAAGATAGCGTTACTTTTACTTAGTAAACGGTCCCTTAAGAAAAAAAAATTGCATCAGATATATAGAAAATCGTAAGCAAAACATTTTGGTGCAAACTGTAAGATTTTACGATAATTAGAACCGAAGATATAGCCATCGTTCTGATTTTTTGGGGGGTACTGTACAAAATGCTTAAGTAGAGGTTCCCCATCGTCCTTGATAAAAAGAACTCCCGTTTGGTCCGTTCTTAATATAATGGTTCTGAAAAAACGGGGTAGAAACAGCAAAAATCAAACTGTGGTATGGTCCGTTCTGGCTCTCAATGTCTCGTATGGCATTGTATTTATAAATAAAATTTCTAGTTGCATTTTGGTATGGGAACTCGTTTCGACTATACCAGCGGTTACCAACCTTTTTAGTCGTGCGGACCAGCTTTTTGGCAAAAAAAAAAAACTTTGAAGCCCACTAGTTAATATAATTCAATGTGTGCGTGCTTCAGTAATTAGTAAAACATACTATCCAAGATAGATTAAAAAAAAAAAAAAAAAAAAAAAAAAAACTTAATAGTTTTCACTTTGCTGTTACAATTATGGGAAAACTGAAAAACAAGTGGTCAAAGTTGGAAGAAAAAAAAAGTAAATGGGATTTTCTACACTGTTTGTTCCCCATGAGAGAGTCAATATCTGGATTAAAAATGGATAGTTTTAGACATGGTCTTCAAGCCTTATTCACTCGTTAAACCATCAAAGAATACAATCGAATTATTCGATCGTTGCTCACAATCGAATGGCTAGATTGTTCCCATTTCTACCCCTGAAGCTCTTGTAATATTTATCTTGGCTTAGATTCTCGACCAGCTTCCACGGCCCAGCACTACGCTTCTCGCGGCCCATGGATGCTGGACTATACTTTTCATTTGAAACATCGCAAGTGCCTGCTGCACTTGTAGTTTTGAGTGGGAATCTCGACCTCAGGCAAAATGAACTTGATTTATATAAGCTTCTTTCTATACAATTGAGTAGGGTCGAATCTAAAATGGACAGTTTTCTTAAATTCCGTTTTTCTTTTCAGAAATAAGACGTAAAAAAGTTTATTCTAGTAAACTAAATGGAAGATACTAACGTACTAATTAAAAATATGACTAAAACTGTGTTACAAATTCTTTCAATAAATTTACTAAATTATTAATATTGATAAAAACTCAATGTTGTGTCACCAGTTACATTCAAATACAAATAGGGCAGCACATCACGTTTTCACAGATGCTCTAATATTCTAACATCAGGCTCTGCACTTAAATGGTTGCTTATATATTGATTGAACTATACAGGTTTGACCATTCTTATTCCTACTATCATATTTCGGTCCAATGTTACTAATGTGACGTATAAATCTATCTCCAAAATCCCCTTTTCGTTTAATATGCGAGTTTTGGGACTTTGAGACTAATATGTTTACTATTTAGAAAAAATTTTAACTGATTTCTTAGAACTGAATTTTTAAATTTTACAAGGAAATTTCAGCAGCACAGATTAACCTTGGTTAGGGGTGCGACCTTTTGTCTCGCGGTTAGTCGCGTGGGGGACAAATGTCCCCAAAATTCAAATTTTCGTGTATACCATTATATTCGTGACCAAATATCAAAGTAAGTGGGTATTCTAATTAAAAAAACAACGTTATTGGACAGAATAAAGTAAAAATTAAAAGATATTTTTTAAATAACTTGAAAAAACTGTAAGAAGGCTTTGATCATGGACTACCATTTATTGAGAAATTGATTGTGGGGGACATTTGTCAACCGCGTGTCTAACCAAGGGTTACCCGGCATTTTTATATTTATTTTTGTAAAAGATGTTCAAATATTGTGATTATCACGTACAAAATTTTAAAAAGTTCTGGTAGTAATATTTCAAATTCTGCTTAAGTGCACTTCATATTATTGTGGCCCACCCGGTGGCTTTGTGGTTATCTCTTTGGTGCCAATTTACAATATTTATTTTGAAAAATTGAATTGAAATATATCGATTTAAAATATAAATGAATGGTTATATCCAAAAGTGCGGTTCAGATCCGAAAAATATAAAAATAATATCTTGTTCTTAAAAAGCTGTTGAGTAGTTTCAGGGGAGGTAACAAAAATAAGTGTAGTATTTTGAATATATAGATAGGTAATTAGATGTAATATAATAACTGTAACTTGTTATAGTTTTTATTTATTTAAATAAAAAATTATACGTAATCCGTGGTTGCAATTTTTTATAATTTCAATCCAATCGTCCCATTTCATACCAAACAATCCAGAGGTGAGTAGAACAATCCAGAAGAAAGATATGCCAGGTGTTTGATATTCTGATTAGCCAACATGTTCCTTTCATTCATTTAAAAATATCACAACCAGTTTTCTTGCCAACTCTTTCATTAATATATTCAGCAATTTCTCTTAAGGGCATGTGGCTCACGGTTACGTTACGCAGGTACCTCCATACGGCGATATTTATCGCTTACTGATTCCATGAAATACTAAAAATATGCATCAATATTTTAAGAAAATGAAGGCATCGAACAGCGAGGTTATGTCACAAAGCTGGAATTTTCACTTTCCGAACTAAGCAACTTATTCCGAAATCCCAAAGTGAGAAAAAATATCTCGCCTTTTAATTAAAACAACGTAGATAACATACATTAAACTTATTAAAGATTTACTTGTTATGTACCTAGCTTTACCATAATTCTTAGGTGTGGAATATTTTACAACGTATACTGGACATAGTTGATTCTGTAATATTTTTATTGTGTATCAGTGAAACTTCAAAATTAAAGATAGACCGCAAGCGCAAAGCACTTTTCTAAAATACTCCAATATGGGAAAAAACAGCAGTAATTTAAAAAATACTTCAAAAACACTAAAATTTTAATGACTCCAGCACCAGATTTGTATGAAATTTAGTGCACTGTTTAAAATACATTAAAGGAAATGTTTAAGATTCTTTTTTCTAAAATAGTTGTTTAATGTATTAAAGCCACTGAAAAGACAATAATAAAAATTCATTAAATAAAGACCAAATAAATCTTTTGAAAACAAGTCCTTGAATACATCTCTATCATTCTGTAAATTGGCCGTACAAAAGTTGAAAACTAAAGTATTATGCAATGTAGAAACCACAAACTAGTTTTTAGCATTTTTTTTTTAATTGATATTGGATTCCTCAATATTAAATACCTCGTACTTACTTGGTGGCTGCTTATTTTGTCTGCCTTTTGATAAATATAATTACTAATGCTATTGTATTTTAATTACTAGTTTGTTTATAGAACTTGCAAGGAAAATTCATCAGGCAACTTGCCAGTTTATTATCAAGAATATGAATTCAAAATAAACATTTGAATCATGATAAAAGTAATAAGGGCTGGTGCAAAGAACTCATAAAAGTTTATATGTAGGAATCGTGTTGTGTTTTTCCAAATGCCAAATTTGGTAAATTCGCGATATTGCTGAATCGTGTTGTGCCTAATGAAGAGCACTGAAGATTATTTTGTTTCTATTTTATTAGCATGTCTAGTAGGGTGGTTCAAAATATTGAAGGTCAACATTTTTTGAATCCTACCCTCTTATTTTGTTCCATTGTTGTAAAAAATAAATCCGATCAAATTTGAGAACATTTCAGTGATATTAAGAGGTAGATCAATGCAGATGAAGTTCACACCATTGTCCCATAGGGATGTTGTATTCAAAGGTGCAAACTAAACACAAATGAGATTGTAGTTGTAGTTACAATTAACAGAAACTGAAATACAAATTTTATATAAATAAATATTTTATGAAAGATATTTTTAGCTCACTTTTTCAACTGGGCCAGTAAATACCTCAAGAGAGGTATATCGGCAAAAAGAGCTTTTGATGGAAAGAAAGTTTATGATCGCAAGGCTTCAAAAAGAGCTGAGGTTACAAGATACTCTGAAAAACACCAAAGAATGGCTAGCTTTTCTTATGCAACTTAAGATATTTTTTCATCAATATTTTTATAGTGCAATAGAGATTACATCAAATTAAAATCACTGTATGGTGCATTTTGAGTTTAAGAAGCTGTCATCGAAGCCTTTAGGTATACTTGAACAGTAAATATACATATCCCTTGCAATCCATGTTCATCTCTTGGACTAATGATGAAATGACAACTAAACATCCATTTATTACGAGTACAATATATCTGATATCCATCGGAGCATGGTACATTGCTTCAAGTGCCATAAAACTGATTCCGCAAGATGTGGTTTTACCTAGAAATATTAAAATCAGCATGCAATAATTTTTCATAAAATAGAATTAAATTGGTCTTTGTATGAGACCCTTAGGTCAAAATTTCCTTATTAATAATTAGTCTTATATTTTTCTTTATCAATGACCTCCCAGTAGGCTTGAAATCTTTTTCAGAGTGATACCTCTGGTCTAGAACTTATTAGTGCACTTATTAAAATCTGTATCAATAACAAACTCCCGTAATATAGTGTCGTCAAGTAAAGTACCTTCTTGTTCAGTTTTTGTTCAAATAAGGGACGGGTACTATTTCTTTCACCAGTATTAACACTTTGTGTCAAAGCATATACTTTGTCATTGAAGGCTGAGCCCCAATCTCTGCGGCCGACCAAACGGTATAGTGGTTAGCGTGCTAGCTTCTAGACCGCGAGGTTGCGGGTTCGAGTCCCGTGTTGGCATGGGTGTTTGTAAATGTATGTTGGCTTGTCTAATGACGAATGTTTCGGCGCATTATAGCCCTCGTGTTGCTGACGGCGCCAGATAATCTGAAAACAACCAACCAACCAACCAACCAACCAACCCAATCTCTGCGACGGTGCATCAACTACAGTTAGATGTTAGCATGACTTTCTACGGTTGCTAATGACAATTTTGCCACTGAAAGTAATTGATGGACTCTTTCATTATACGATAACAGGGACCATTTCTTTTCCAGTTCAGTCTTGTAACACTTTACTGTCTTGTTAATTTAATATCCTGTTCTTGAAATTCAGTTTTGAACTGCTCAAACGTATTAGATAGGTGTTCCATTTTTCTCGACGAATGGAATGTCTGTTGGAGTAACATCATGCTCAGCACAACCCAACAACCAACAATCAAGTGCCTCAATGCCTGAAAAAGGCTATGAAAGAAGTTAATGGAAGAAACAATTTTGAAAAGAGTCCTGACATTAAGCTGAAAACATCGTGTCCTTTAAACACGTTCCTGACGGCTCTAAAAATCAGGTACCTGAACTTCCATCCAAGCTGTCTTTGCGTGAACAATTTTTTTTTTGTCCAATTGGGTTCTTAACGATTTTGATCTTTGAAGGCATTATAATTTAGAAAAAGTATGTATTTATCGTGATAAATTCTGTAAAAAAATGTTGGTTTAGTTCAGATTCGATAACTTGTGCACTCGTGCGGCCATTTATCTCGCAGTCCATGAGGTCGAAGGGTTGCCATGGTGATCGTCATCACGAATAATTGGATTTGGTATTAATATTGGATTTTGAAACACGCGTATCAAAAATGTGTCCTATTACCTTGTGCTATTAAAACGTGACTTTTCGATTGTGGTTGAGGATACAGTATTCCTTTTGGTAGAAGAAATGTTTCCCGAGTGAAGGTGTTGGGAAAATGATAGTGTTAGGTTTATTATATTTTTTCATTAAATATCGGATGGTTCCTTTTAACTGAAGTTTTTTTTTCAAGTTGATACACAGGGTACTCGAAAGAGGCTGTTACGAGGTTTATTTTTTAAACAATTTTGTTTAAGACATCAGCGTAAATTGCAAAAAATGCTCAAAATAAGGTAAGGAATCACAAAATGTTTATGGTCAACTAATTATGGTTAACACATGCTAATTTTTATGGTCTAGGATTCCAGGGGTTTGGATCTCCCCCCCCCCCCCAATAAAACTCATAAAAAGATTTTTCGAAATCTGTTTCACGTTTAAATTTATATTTTAGAATGAAGTTGCCAAGTCGAGTTTTACTCTCTTCCCGAACAGCAGATTAGTGAATTTACTAAACAGATTTCGTGGCTTCAAGTTACTATATAAGTATATGCTAGGGGATATATAGCATAGGCCAGCCGATCAGGTTACCAGAAAGTGACCAGTCTAATCAAGTATCCATGGTAGAGCGTTTCCTTTTAACTACCATCACGCAATACATACAACAAAAAGAAATTGGCGGGGGTGCAAGTTCTGTATGTTAGTCTGCGATTAAAATATTCCTTGCTATAAGTAACGGATGTCTTGAGACGTAAATAGTTGGTAAATGTGAATTATTGGATGGGGTATTTATGATATTTAATTTGGCTATCATTTAGTTAATATATGAGATCTATTATTTTGTTACCTAAAAAAAATTCATAACCTCGTGTTTTTACTGATCTAGTATTTATACTTAAAAATATTCAGTTATATTATAGCATATAATGCAAATCAAAATAAATTGATGCTATATTTGTTGTGTTATGCTTAAACCCAGTGACGGTTCAGGGAATGGGCGAAATTCTACAGTTGTTTTCCCGGGCAATATTTTAAATTTCCATTTCTAATTCAAATACATAATTTTTTATTCATTTGTTTTAGATATGTTATAAACTATTTTCCTAATAAAAATATTGAAAAAATATTTATTTTAAATTTTATTTATAAATTTAAAAAATTTGTGTGTTGCTGGAAAAACTGAGGATCAAATGATGCATATATATTAGGGTGGACCGAATTTTTTTTTTTTTTTTTAGAAATATGTAAATGAATAAGTATCAAAAGTTGACTTATGACACCAGGAAGTAACACATATTTTTTTAATAGAATATATTAATATCTTGTGGTCTCTACCAGAAAGTATATATTTCACTTGACTCGATAAATGTAAAGGGGTCATGTCTCATTGAAGAAATTTTTCTTACTAAACCTCATTTTACATTTAACGAATCACTTGCAATTTCGAAATGTTTGTCTTTATATCTGCATTACCTGCTTTTTCTTTTTTAGAAAAACAAAAGGTTTTACGTGTATGAAACATTTTTAATATTAAAATAAAATAATACCCCATACTTCTAATTTATTCACTAGATGGCGCTACAGCAATAAAAAAAACAGTATTTTGTTTTATTTATGTTTCTTTCATTGACCAAATCAGATGAAATACATTCTATTATCGAAGTATAGCAAGTATATTTTCTTTTAAGGTGTCTGTTTTTCTTCCAAGTATGTGCTTTTGAATTTAAATTTTAAATGAGTTTCATCAAAACTAGATAAAGTTAAAGTAACTAGAAGTTTAACTTTTTGTCCAATTTTTGGTTCACTATCGGATTTTCGTGATTCTGTGCTACCGACTTATGAAGATGTTATAAAGTTTTATTTATTTGTTTGTTCAATATGACCTAAAACATAATGAATTCTCTGGGAAAGATCCTGGTATTTCCTGTATCAGCCAAATTGTAGCTACCAAAGTCGAAGCAGTATGGATGAAAGCATCAATTCCAATAGTATGTCATAAACGTGTTTTGCAACTGATTCGTGGGTATCACAGGAAAAATATTTATTTAATTCGATATCATCATTTTGATACTAGAGTACATGTTTTTTAAAAAGAGGCAGAAAAGAAGTTATTTGATATAGGATTTTGTAAATGTGAAGATTTTGAAAAGTGTAACTGGGAAAAGACACGAAAAGTTCTCGCCAAAGAGCGATTCTTTTTAATCGATCAAAGAACTTGCCGAAAAATGAGTATAGAAAATGTTGATGTAGCAGAAGCACAAAGAATAGCAAAAAAAAAAAAAAAAAAAAAAAAAAAAAAAAAAATTAAGAGCTGAGAAGCGGAATCTAAAGGGAAATAAAATCAAAAGAATTGTCTGTGTCTGTAGCTAGTGAAAAAATAGGCACGGATATTGAAAAGGATGAATCGCAAGCTTCTTCGGCAGAAATATGTGATACAGTAGGACTGGAACCACCACCCACTTCCTCAAATGCAAGAAACAGCATATAACAACCTACATTAGCAGGTATTTGGGACAAATATCGTATATCTGATAGATCAGCTGCAGCAGTGGCATCTGCGGTTTTGCAAGATATTGGTATTATCACTAAAACTGACAAATCTTTAGCCGTTGATAAAAATAAAATTCGAAGGTTTCTTATGTACGGGTCATACCATACCAATTTCTGGCTCGGGTAAGAATATAGCATTATCTATAACTGAACTATTGTTATCAAGAAACATAGATATTGATCATTTGAAAGCTGTGATGGTACTAATATCAATACAAGTTATAAAAATGGTGCAATAAAATGCTTAGAAAACCATCTAAATCGTCCCCTCCAATGGTTTATATGCCTATTGCATAACAATGAGCTACCACTTTGGCATTGATTCCGACACTTGGATGGAGCTACGCTTGGACCATGAGAGTTCATCGGGCCTATTGGGAAACAAATAGAGCATTGTGAACAAAAACCTTCGGTAAATTTTGTCTCCATAACTTGTGTTCTACCTAAAGTTGATATTCAAAATCTAAGTACAGATCAAAAATACCTGTATGAAATTTGTCAGGCAATATCTTCTGGCCTATGTGATGACAGTTTAGCCAATAAACATCCTGCAAATTTATCTCATTTAAGGTAGCTCACAACAGCGAGTTAAATATTAAGACTGTAGTTTATCTGATACTTTATTACTTGAAACATAAAGATTTTAGTGGAATTTATTCTAAGAGTTTATGCGCTAATTTGCTTTAGTATTAAACTAAATTCATATTCCATCTCAAAGGAGCATCTCATGTTTACAGATTAGTTGAATCAACAAGGTACAGTACCCCCAAAAAAAAAAAAAAAAAAAAAAAACAGAACGATGGCTATATCTTCGGTTCTAATTATCGTAGAATCTTACGGTTTGCACCAAAATGTTTTGCTTACGAATTTCTATATATCTGATGCAATTTTTTTTCTTGAGGGACCGTTTACTAAGTAAAAGTAACGCTATCTTCGAAAATTTCAATACGAACCCTTATTTTTTATCATTTCATTCGATTCAGAATACATCTTTTACCCTATATACCAAATTTCAATGCATTATGTTGAAAAACACGTCACTTATGAGCGAAAATATTTCGACCATTTTTTGACCGATCTTCAGGGAGAATTTCCATAAAACGAAAGGTATTTTTAAGGTTCTTCACAGCTTGAGAAATCGAACGGTCAATGTGGCGCGTTTTAAAAAGATTAAAAAATACAAGTATTAGTCTAAAATTGCATAGAAACTACTTGGATTTATAGTGTCATGTTTAAGATTAATACAAAAATAGCAAGTTAACGCAAAAGTAACATAATTTATTTACAACATTAAATATGTGCATTCTTCACACGAAATAAATAAAATATCGAAAACTGTAATTGCAGAAATATAACGAATACTACTGATAATTAGAAAATTAATAAATATTAAATGTAGGCATTAGTAAACAGTATTTAGCAAAGCATGAATATTTTACAGAAATATTTCACTATAAACACAAATGTAACTAGATCGTTGAAATTATTTATAAAATGAAAAAGTCACATGATTCAGTAAAATTTTTAAAGGATAACTTATTGAAATTGCTTAAAAAATGTTTTAAATAAATGGAATTTAAGAAAGCAAATTAAATTAAAAAAAATTGATAGTTTACAGAAAAAATAATTAATAATTTAAAAAACTAAAAAACACGCTTTAATAGAAAAGTGAACTAAAAAGTAGAAGATAATTTTAAATAAGTTTGAAATAAGAATAGAGTGATTAACAAGAAATATTTATTTTATTGTAAAAAAGCGTGGGGTGCTTTTTAAGATATTTTCATAATGGCTCTACTTTTACTAATATCTGTCATTAAATATTTACAAAAATTGACATCAAGCACCCCACGCTTTTTTACGATAAAATAAAATATTTCTTGTTATTCACTCTATTCTTATTTCAAACTTATTTAAAGTTATCTTCTACTTTTTAGTTCACACTCCTATTAAAGCGTGTTTCTTAGTTTTTTAAACTATTGGTTATACGATAATTGAACGTTATGCGATTTTCCACACCTCTAGTTTACCTTGAATTAATCTTTGATAGTTTTCAAAAGTCGTCTACTATACGGTCCATAAAAGTGAGCGTTTTTTACATTTTCGTTAAAAAATCGAGAACTAAAAGTCAAAATGGAAAGAAAAAATTGTGTGGGGTTTTTAGTCCATGATAAATCTAATAAAAGCAAAAAAAAAATACATGTTTCTACTCAATTTTTTTTAATTGTTTTATTAATTATTAATAATTAATTATTAAAAAAGAAATTGATTCAAAAGCTGATTGCTATTTATGTTTGGCCATTTACAAACTACCTTTTGAAAAAAAAATTACTGAAATATATTAATTATTTAAGTATTTATGGCCAAAAAACCAACTTTTTTTTTTTAACATTAATTTATCATTTTCTTTTTATCATTTAAATTACAAACCATTCATTAGAAAATTACGAATTTTTGTATTTCGCATTCTTTTTCAATGCTGAATCCAAATATGGAATAATATTATGAGGTTGCTATTGAACTTTTTAAAGTTTGGTTCTGTTTTAATATGTAGATGACCCCTCATGATAAAAAAAAACCTACACACAATTATTAAAAACCTTCCACGATTTACAACGGTACCTTTTGTTTGTTATTTCAACAATAAGAACAAAAGATATAGCCATCGTTCTGTGGTTTTTTTTTGGGGGGGGGGTACTGTACCATAGTTGTAATCACAAAGCAATTATCCATCCAGTCATACAAAGAAATGCTTTTTTCTGTCATTCTGAAAATCTACTTCCAGCTATGATAAGTGATGAGAGCCAGAATATCAGAGAGTTAGGACTGAAGCGTATTTTAAAAACCAGGAATAATCTAGTCTAAAAAGGAACTGAAGTAAAAGTCTTTCAAATTCCAAAAATAAACTTTCAAGCTGAAGACTACACCGATATTTTATATTGGAATAGGTGTGATGTCACTTTTCCACCAATCCTGGAAAATATTTCAAATGATGAACTGAAGGATTTCATAATAATGAAAGAAACTCTAAACGTTCCTTTGTATCCCTGTCATACTCAAGCTATAGAACGTTATATTAAGCTAATGACTGAAGCTTCAGTTTCTGTTGTTGGACATGAAAATCGTGATGGATTTGTCAGAGCAACTATGAAGTCAAGAGAAACTCTTCAAAAATTTGATAGCAAAAAGAATTTCAATGTTGCATAATTTTGATGAATTTTTAATTATTTTGTTATTGTAACTTTTTTAATAGTGCAAAATTTCAGTTTCTTTTAATTTTTTTATCGCTGTGGCTATAAGTTTTATTTACTTTATTAAAATAAAACTCAGTAAAATTTAATTGAACATACTCGATTTCTCCATCTTAATCCCTATTTTCAATGGATGGTAGTGACCTCAAATTTTATTTTATTTCTAAAAAGTTATTCATTACTTTACTTATGTTATTGAGGAGTTGTGTTTTATAGTTGTAACTATGTATTTTTCTTTGCTTAATTAAAATAGAATTCAGCAAAACACCATTGAAAATATTCGATTTTGCCATCTTAATCTTCATTTTCAGTGGCTGGTAGAGACCTCAAGATTTATCTTAATTGTAAAGTTATTTATCACTTTATTTGTGCGACAGAGAGGCAACTTTTGAGTGCTATTCCGTTTCTTGATTTTTTTTATTATTTTTTTACATACAATGACGGTCCACCCTAATATATATGTGCATGACCGCCAGTAGGTTAAAAATATTAAATTACGAAATTGGAACGCAATATAGGGACGAAATCAGAAAATTTTCGTGGAAGACGTTTCTAATGAAGCACTAAGTTTACTTCTATATAAAAGAACTTCTAAACGAACTGCCATGTAGTACTTTCTTATTGCAGATTTGTTACATGTTCCGTCAATATTTTTGAAGCTTCTTAATCTGTCACATATGTCAAACTATTAAAATGGTTTTTGCCCAGTATGTGACGGTGTGCTCTACCGGAGGTTGAGCTATACGATGCGCCGTTGACTACCGCACAGTTGCCAAGTGCGCATGGGTACCATACCCATATAACACTGGCCTGTTGTTGATATGAGGCAGTTTGTTTTGTTAAAGGTTGGTAGTGGATGTGTATAGCTAGCCTGTGTGGCGTGTTATGCCAAGGATGACCCTTTGAGCAGACGACCGTCACTGCATAGCAATGTTTGAATTAGTAGCGGCAGCACATGGGTGAGCTCGTTTCAGTTTTTCTTGCGTGTTCCCCTCCCTTCATTAGTTTACGGGTTTGGTTTGGTGCTGTTATATAGGTTTTAAAGCCAAATAAAGTACTAATTTGAACGTAACTCTATTGACTCTTTTTTTTCATGTCTTGTCAAAAACGAGAACGTCACAAGTATTCGAGTTTTTACAAAACAACCAAAACGGATTCGGTGAGAAAACATTCTCATCGACATCAATTGTTTTGGAGGCTTGAATATTATTATTATTATTATTTTTTTAATTTGATTACTGTCTTTTTGAAGATACTAATCACCTAATATCTAATATGAATATCTTAAAAGCTTTTGCAGCCAAAATTTCGATATACTTTTGCTATTCCAAATATGAAGAAATACTTGAATCTATTATTTCTTTGGCTATAGGTGAATGATTCCGGATTGATTTTCTAATAAGATGGGAAATTAAAGTTAAAAATACGAAATTAATTTTTATTAAAATTAAAAAAAAAAAATCATTTAAAAATACTCATACAAAAATTACCACACGCACAACCACTTCCTCAATCATAAAAACAGATAAAAAATGAACATAAAAACAGATATACAATTATTTTTTCAAACACTGCACGACAATATTATCTACAAGCGTCGCCAAACGGATCGATGTTGTGGCAACCCTTCCACACGCTCCAAGCCGGCTTCCACGTGATCTCGCCGCATCTCCACGTTGTACAGTGCGCTACGTCACTCGCCGCATCGACCTTCCAATCACAAGCTGAGGAATATGCCCCATCAAAGATCATCTTCTTTCCAGAATATTCTTGACAGATCATGATTATTCTGACACCTCGGATCGGAGTCAAAATTGTGTGTATATATAGAGGTTGAAGTTACCAGTGGTCATAAACTTGAACTGTCGTAAAAGTTGCTTTTACCTCTGCATTGTTGCCAGTTCTCTGTTTCTGCATCTGCCTGTTTCTACCAGCCATCGCCCTGACTGAGAACTTGATACCAGTAAGCAAACGTCTATTTTAATGTTTCATTATCCGATTACCGTGTGGTTTCTGTCGGTAATTTGGTAGACGATGGACCGAAGTGGTAATCGTTGGTTTTGTATCCATTACCATATCGTAAGAGCTATTACGTAGAGGTCATTGGCCTCGAATCAAAGCGCTTTGGATTTAAAAGGGGAAAATTGCTTTTATTTTTTAACTTTATTCTTTTGAATGTGTGAAATGACAGCTAAGCACTATTTTGAATTTTTTTTTATTACAATGCATGTTAGAGTCATAAATGTGGTTGCAAAACTAATGTAAATTTGTAATGTTTAAAATCTTTGCTAGTATTTTCTGAATGATAATTTTTATCTGTAAATCGTTATTGTTACTATAAATAAGTATCCCTTATTTGAAATCAGATATTGATCCTTTTTTTTAAAGTTTGTTTAATATTTTATCATTTTTTGCTAATGGACGCTTAAATTGATTTCTATTGTTTTTGTTTTATCCGTTATTATTCAAATTACTGTGCTGAAGTTGAATAATTTCAAGCTAGTATCTGTCGTAAATTAAATATAAGAAAGTATAAAATTTTAATTGGAAATAGTAAGTTTGTCAAATAACAAATAATTTCAGTATTATTTATTGCTTTTAAAATTGTTCAACTGTATGTTTCAAGGCTTTGAACATTCATGTTATAAACTTTTGAAATTCAACTACAATTACAATGAAACTAATGGAATAAAATTAGGAATATTGGAGCCCATTAAACGATTATGGATTTTATAAAACTTGAATTGACCCTTTATCTTTTAACGTAATTTTATCCCAAGTCACTTTTGAGTAAATTTAATTTAGCTTTTATTGTCTCCTGTAAGTTGTTTCTGAACAGAATTACTTATAATAAAGTAAAACTAGTTCAGATTTGTTTGCGTCTGACAATTAAATATTACTTTTAGGGTAACAATAAATGTACGATTATTTTAATTTCCTACTTTGGTTCATTGATACAGATGCCTTCCATTAGCTATAAGTTCTTGTGTATTTCTAACTTAATTTTTTTTAATGACCAACTTTATGCATTAATCACTGCTTCCTGTAAGTTGATTTTTTAGCATCAATACTCCTTATAAGGTAAAACTAGTTTCAACGATACGAGTAACTAATATAAAAATTACCCTTAATATAACAAAGAGTTTACGATTATTTAAATTATTCTCGACTTTGTAGCATTGATAAAATCTTGAAATGTGCTTTCATAGTAATTTGTGCATCTTAACGTAATCGTCTAAAGAAAGGCTTTAAAACATCTAATTTATTAAACGTTGTTTCCTGAAAGTTGTTTTTTGGGCAATATTACTGTCTATAAGGAAATACTAGTTTTAACGGGTTTATTTGCGTGTAACTATTAGTATTGATTTGAAATTTTTTATCAACTTTTTTACACATCACTACTTTGCTTCGTACACTATATTTCTAATTTTATGGACTTGCTTGCATGTTTGCTAAGTTTAATTTAATTAGTTTGAATTGTAGAATGGTGATGGTTAAACTTAATTAAATTTTTGAAAATAAATCACTATATTGGAATAGATATATGTATTATGATTTGAAATACATGAAGTATTTTCTTATTAATAAAATGCTGAATATCTTCTGTTCAATATTGTGTTTATCGGGTATATGCATAAGTTCCAGTTACTTACTCCTCACTACTTACTCTTACTTATTCGTCACTAATTTATAAAAACTTTTTTCTTTGCAGGTGTTTTTACATACTGAAGCGATATCAAATTTTAGAATTCAATTTTTAGTCTGATTTGAATCTACGCATTTTGACATGAGTGAACCAATTGAAGTTGAAAGCCCTAACACTCGGTATTCCGAAAAATACATCGAGGCCGATTATAAATATGACTCCACCATCGTCAGGAAGGAGAAAGGAGTGTTGAAGGTATGTTTCCGAATTTTGAAATATTAAAGAATCTGTTTCGATAAAGCTAAGTTTATGTCTATGTAACTGGCATAATTTAATCAATTTCATATTATCTAATCATGGTCCATATTTTATCAATCGTTCAGAGGAGTCAACGTCTCCCTTTGAACATAGACCTAAAACTGTAAAGTTTGATTCACAATATTTGCAGTAGTTACAGTTGGGAATGCTTTTTACCTAATATTACTCTAGAAATAGAAGCTCTTTAACGATATTTGATGGAACTATTTTGATAGGAACAATATTTGAAACTTAATCAGGAGTTTTTTTTTTTTTTTATCACACTTTAAAAAGTTTTCATAAACAGGGTATACATTTAAAAAAAATATGTATATTTATACATTTGTATACAAAAATAAGTTATTTTACCATAAAATTTTGTTAGTGAGCTTTTATTACTTTTCCTAGTAAAATATTTCGCATGTTATAAAGTAATACCTCAACATAATTTTCTTACAATCGAGAATTTGTAGATATACATAATGTAAATGCTTTTTAAATTCTAATTCTCCATTTTAATTCTGTGATCACTTTTGATTGTAGTTTTTTTTTCAATGTAAAAATTATAAATAGTATCGGAAATATAAGCTTTAAAGTAGTGGCAACGGTTAGGCTTATCTAGACATTTCTAGAATTTTAGAGAATGTCGTCAACCTATTAAAGCCAGGTTTATACGCTGCCAGTCGGGCTTCCAGTTTACATCGCCGATCTATGACGTCATGTGACGTCACGGAGCTACTGGTTCCAGTAAACCAAACGTTTTCTATTTACTGGAACCTGCGACTTCCATTGACCCATTACGTGCACTCTACCGTGATCTACCAACAAACGCAGTAACGTTCGCTTAGCTGACGTCACAGAACTGGCGATCTAAACTAGAGCCCCTACTGGTAGCGTGTAAATCCGGCTTAAGGCTTGTGTGTTCATCAGAGTAAGTCCAGTCGAGCTCCATTTGTTGATGTTTGTTTTGGATTGAGCTGTTGTGGATGCAGCTCTGGTCTAGCAAGAAAATTGGGTTTTCGTTGCAGTTGAGTTGGGACGACTGTAAGCCTCGTGAGCTTGAATGCGATTTACTGCTGCTTAAAGAATTCTACAATTGTTTGTGAAGATATCCAGTTTTATTACTCCACTGAGAAGAAAATTCGTAGCCAATATATTGTTTCCCAAAAATGAAGAAATAGTTCTATGGTGTGGAAACTTTCTGATCCTTCCTAAAGGAATCGCAATGAAATTTTCTCGGTCATTTTTTTTTTTTTTTTAAATATACACACTTCTTCCTTTGTATGAATCTTTTTGCTTTACCCTTCATAAATTTAGAATAGTTTAATATATTTTAATAGATTAAACAATACGTTTTTAGCTCAAATCTTTAACTTTGTTGAATATGACTGAAAATTGAATCTAAATTTTTAGATTCGAGATATTTCATTTTAGCTTTGAAAATATGTGTCAGATTTTATTTCTTGCTAAGATTCTGATCCTTTTCATTGATTTAAATACCTGAAAGCACTCGTACGTAGATATTAAATTTAAATAAAATCTTAGTTTTAGTCGCGTAATTTCTTTAAATATCATAAAATTCTTGATCTTAACGTAGATAACAATTCTTATTTTAACTTGTATATTAGTATTTTAGTAATATACAAACAAATATGTGCATGCATAGATATAATAATTGCAATATTATGCTGCGCCTCAAGAAACCTTTCTTTAATCGAAAACTTATAAATAATAAAGGGGTATCTAAAAACTAGAAATAAAGTTCAATACTTTGTTTCGTTAATTGAAAATACTTTTTTCTTTGCACTTTAGGTTCAATATTATTCAGGGAAATTTGTGAAATTTTATTATTTAAATATTTTAACTTCAATAAGGTTCCAAACCTTGAAGGAAATAGTAAAATTTGTATTTTTTTCTGATTAAAATTTTTGAAAATGATTGAATATGAGTAAATTCATAAGCTGAAGAATGTTTTAGTCTATTTTCTAGAATACTCGGAATGTAAATTGAAGGATCCATGCTTACAATTGTAAAATAAATATTTTGCAATTAAAAAAAATAATTTTTAAATATACGTTAAATTTTATTTCTCCCCATACATTATTCAAATTTGAAAGGTTACATTTTGAAAATAGCTTGTTTTGTAGATTGAAATTTGGTACTATCCTGACGTCCCTTTAAACCTTATGACATCTTGAGGTATTGAACAACCCATTCCCGTAAACTTTTTTTTTTAGACAATTAACTTTAGGGCATTTAACGTATTTGGTTGTTTTTACCTCACGCACTTGGAGATTTTTCGTCCTTATTGAATCGAATTCATTTCTATGACGGTTAGTTTTACAATGTATATTTTTTGAAATTGAATCCTTGCAATCAAATTACAAATACTTGCATTTGTAATTTTCAACAAAACGCGACTTGGTTTAAAATAAAGTATACACGTGTGTAAAATATGTTATATTCAGTGTTTTTTACATCATGTGGTGTTCAGTGTGATCGAGAACAATTCTTTTAATTTGTTTTTAAAACAATATTAGAAAAAATATAAAGACATATTATGACAATGTCATTTGGCACTATCGAGCTCGGGAAGAGTACTTTCACTTCTCAATTTTAACTTTCTCCATCTTTCTGTGTCTATTTCAGGAAAGAATTTTATGAATGAGAGTTTGGACCGTCTCCAATTCATGACGTAATTATTTGTACTATAAAATTATTCATCTTTGTTCTTCCAGGTTATTCCAAGGACCACTCGTCTACAGTTCCGTACGTCCAGACATGTGCCAAAGCTTGGCGTCATGTTGGTAGGATGGGGTGGCAACAATGGATCCACGGTGACGGCCGCCGTCTTGGCTAACAAACACAATCTCACTTGGCGAACAAAGGACGGAAAACAAGTAAGAAGGTTTTTCGTGGTCGTATTCTGTCGCATGATTTGTTGTTCATTTTAATTTGGTCATTTAACGTTTTATGAGGTCTTAAGTTTAACCGTGATCTTATAATGAAAATGCAAGATCATTTAATTTTCGGTGTGGAATGTATTGCTTAAATATTCAGCGAGAAAATGAATGTAAAATTAATAATACAGTATTCTATTAAATTTTATAATATAGTCCTATTTGGAAATATATTTAACTTTATAATAATGTTATGTAGAGGAATGTATGGCAATGATCTTTACAATCAAAATTTGGGTTGAAAAAATTGTGAAATTAAAAATTTACAATACAATTCTTCAGAAAAATAGAAATTAATATTTAAAAAAAAAAGAAAAAGTTATTAATTTGAAACTGGAAATGCGAAGAATATATTTATAAACCAAAGCATTTTCGCAAAAATATAACTGTACTTTTTATTTTAATTTAGCCTTTAAAATTGAAATATTTGTATACAAGTTCTAAAAATCGGTCTTGTAGGATAATTGGTAATTACGTAGTGGAAGATGGTTATAATGTTACTCTTAACCAAACTTGTTTTTACATTTATACACAGTGACACATCACATCTATATATTTAAAACACATAGGTTCCAATCAGGGACGTACTGGGACACGAAATAGGCCCGATGATATTTTGTTTATGCTGGCCAAATTTTAAATACTGTTATCATTAATCAAATTTTAGTAATTATTGTTAATGATAAAATAATTTATAGATCTAATTAAATAATTTAATTTTATAACGAAATATTTTTGAAATTTAATAATCTATTTCAATAATTAGTTTTATTCATTAATTAATTTTAACAATTTAATTACTTTAATAGTTTGATTAAATAACATTTTCCTTCTACTTCTTATATACCACCTTTTGAGTGAACTTGGTTTCTATAAACCGTTGATTTATTTAGTCAGAAATTTGCTTGTTAAATTTGTTGTTTAATAAAATTAGCAATATATAAACCTTAGTGTATTTATACAACAACATAATTGCAATACAACATAATCTATAAAGCTAAAATAATGGGAAATTTTAAGCAATTTTTGATGCTAACTCAACTAAAATAATAGTTCAATAATAAATAATAGTTGTATGAGGGAGTGATAAACATTTGAATGCATTGCACTTTAAAAAAAAAAAAAAAAAAAAAAAAAAACGTTAATGAAAGGGAGTTACTTAAATGAAAAAAAAAAAAGATCTTCTGTACCGGACCAGCCCATTTTTTGCAGGCATTGAACGTCCCGGTGATTGCACCGCACAACCTTATGGCCAGTACGCCCTGGTTCCAATGTTTCTTCAAGAGAATTTTACTTTATTCCCCCTAGTCCTTCGCAATATATGCAAAAATGCTACTTCGAAACTTATTAATAACATTTGAGCCGTGTAGCTGCAAAGACAGTTCTATACATTTCAAAATTTTCAGTAGAGCAATACAACGTCTCTTTGTCAAACCAAATTTTTTTTTAAATATTTTTTATTTATTGAAAGAATCGACCCTTAATTGCTTCAAGGTTAACTTTACAACTTCTGAAAATTTAAGTTTTTAAAAATTTAAATTTTGGAGGGAGGTGGTTTTGAAGCAAAGCGAGTGACCAAACTTTTGCAATGCAGTAAATGTTGTAAATTTACCTACTGCACTAAAACTTTCTTTAAACATAAATTACAATCACTAGGTAGATAAATAATAGTTTGAAAACAAGAAAAATAAAAAGTTGCAAAAATATTATGAACAATATAAATGTATAAATGAAAGAAAATTATTAAAAAAAGAGTAAAAAAAAAAGTGTTCACAAAATTTAGTTTGGAGCTGAGTAATAAAATATGAAAATAAATAAAATGTAGTAAAGTTCAGACAAAAAATCAAACAATTGTGAGTAAGAAAGTTAGACAAGATCAAACAATCACATTTTCATTCTGGTTAATACTCTTGAACATAAATGGAGTTTTGAAACAAACCTATTAAAATTAGAAATTCTCTAAGGCTAATTTTGCATAGCATAATCAAGAAATTGCTTTGAAATGTCAATACCACTAAAGCCACATTTTATTTTCACATGCTTGGTAATGAGCTTCAATTGTTGTCAATCTTGAACTAAACTTTGTTTTGAAGAAAAACATTATAGCAGACATTGTGTATGAAATCACGATCCCAGGAAAAACACACGTCAGTTTGATAACATATTCCAAATTTGAATCTATTGTGTACCAAGTAGCGTCTTTTTATCATTGCAGACGCCTAATTACTTCGGATCCCTGATCCAGTGCGGTACAACATGCCTGGGCAACTCCGAATCATCAGGCGAAGTGTACATTCCATTCCGGGACATGCTCCCACTGGTCCATCCCAACGACATAGTCTTCGGGGGGTGGGACATATCCTCCAAGAACTTGGCTGAATCCATGGAGCGTGCAAAGGTTGTAGATTACGATCTCCAGAGACAGTTGAAACCTCTGATGGAGAACTTGAAGCCACTGCCGGCTATCTACGATAAGGACTTCATTGCCGCCAACCAGGAGGATAGAGCCGACAATCTGATCACTGGCACTAAATGGGAGCAGGTGGAACAGGTACGTTACTAACAATTGTTTTACAGGGAAGGATTTTCGTTGGCTTCGTTTTTATTTTGGGAAGGCGCCAAGTTGCTGAGTCAACAATGGGATAGTTAGGGAAAGAGGATCAATGTACTGGGAGAATGATTTGTATGTAGGAATTGTTAGATTGTTGAGGGTTAAGGGCACAGTCGAGCTCTTCTGTTTTTGGAAGAGTTTTTTCTATTTTCTTATAAATTGAATAAAGCACTTAACCAGCAAACTTTGAAAATTAACGTATAATAGTAAACTTAAATTACGTTTCTATTTCCAAACAGATTTATGTGTCAACGTCTGTTGCAGGTGCACACAATTTTGAGTCATTAGTCACTGGCGCCCACCTGATGGCTGCTTGGTTAGCGCTTTGACTTCGCATGCTAAAGGTGTCGGATTCGAATTCTGGGTTGGGCATGTATGTTCATTGCGGTTCGGAATCCACATTAAGCTGTAGATCCCGACCTGATTAATTGTTTGTAATCATAAAAGTAGGTCATTGAGCGTACGAACTAACCAACCCAACCTTGGTCGTCTGACAATGCATCTTGAAAAAAATATCGTCTGGAGTAATATATTTACTTATCCTAAGAACAGAAACAATATCAATTGGACAGGAAAGAAAGACGCCAATTTAAGATTTAATTGTATTCAGTTAAAAAAAATTTAAAAAATTACTGAGATAGGCAAATATTTTGGCAGCAAAAATAGTTATCAATTTCTAGTTTTTGCCAAGATTGGTGAACTTGTACATGAGATACACGTCCATACCCATTGTATAAACTATAAAACCTCATCAACTAAGTGTAAAAGCTAAAACTATTTTTAAATTAATAAGCTGATTGAAAAATTAGCAGCAGTATATATATTTAAAACTGATTTTTTTTATACCCATTGCTGTACATTGTGTACGTCAACCGTTGCCATGGCAATCGACTTCATCGTTATTAAGCTTAAAGCATAGATACCAGCAGAGAGAGTCCAGAAGGTGCCCTCCCTCTACCATACGAAAAATAAAAGAATTTTACTGAATATTTGAGCATAAAATTAATGCTTAACTATGTAATTTAACATTTCATTAGAAAATCTAATTATCAATTTCAAATTGGCAAGGTTTTAAGACACTTTAAAGTTTCTTATACCTCTGTATATGACGTGCACCCCACTGTTAATATTCCTATTGTC
Source organism: Linyphia triangularis (assembly GCA_963978545.1). NCBI lineage: Eukaryota > Metazoa > Arthropoda > Arachnida > Araneae > Linyphiidae > Linyphia > Linyphia triangularis. The sequence continues at coordinate 52,664,891 of OZ021729.1, read as the reverse complement.
TCTCATGGTTAAAAGGAACGAAAGTCTTAGATTCTGATCTTCCATACCTCGCACATACCTGAATTTTCATTAGGACTTAGAATACCAACAACAGTGACCTTTTAGAGTTTTGTTAAAATAGATTTACTATTTTTAAACTTATTTAAGGTAACATTTTTACTCTGGTTGATAATTGTAAGAAATAAAGGTAATTTTGTTTGTATGATTAAAGTGTTATATACATTAAAAGAGGGAAAGTAAGAATTGTTTATAAACTTAATGTATATTTAAATACTATGAGGAAATTTAAATAACTGAAGATAATTAGTACATGTTTAATTGGGATATTTTAATGTGGCATTTTTACGACAAACAATGCATTAAAATTTAGAAAATATGTTTCGTGTGCTTTTTCAAGGATACTTTTATGTCACGAGTGTATTTTTGTTTTGTTATTTCTGACACTTTTTTCTAATGCTATTGGACTTATATAAGTTGTTGTGTCCCTTTATGATAATTAAATAACTATTTCTCTTCCCTTTTCAGATTCGCCAACATATCCGTGAGTTTAAAAAGGCGAACCAGATTCACAAAGTGATTGTTTTGTGGACTGCCAACACTGAGCGATATTGTGACGTGAAGCCTGGTCTTAACGACACCACGTCCAGCCTTCTCAAGTCCATCAAAGAAAATGCATGTGAAGTATCACCATCCACCCTGTATGCCGTGGCCAGCATACTCGAAGATGTGAGTAAACGACATCCAAAATGTATTTTCTAATTAACGCTGATTTTGTTCCTATCGAAGAAAATAAAGTTTTCGTTTATAATTAATTCGGAAGATTGTTTGTTGGGTTAATTAAGTTATATATTTACGACTTAGTTGTAATATATAAAGTTTATTTATAAATTAAACAATCATCTTAGTTTTTAACGAATGCAGGAACAGAGTTAAATGCGCGAAAATTAAGAATTGGGTCCTAATACTTCTATAAACAATTACAAGCAAAATTTCAGTTCAAGGAAAGCATTCTGAATTTATTTATTAATTATTTGAGAAGATAACTTGCGAAATATGTCTTCCAAAAGTGTGAAAAATTTGTCTGCAAGTGCATTTCAATTTCAATGGATTTATACAGACGATTCCTCTTAAACCATTTTATCTAGCTTATAAAAAAAGTCCTAAGCTTATTAACCTTATAAAACCTTGAAATATAATTTTTAGTATTAGATTTTCTTATACTTAGCTGACTTTTTATATTACGCCTATTGATATTAAGTAACATGATTAACTTTAATTTAATTCTTTTAATAATCAATTCTCTAACACTTCCACAAATTCCTCTATTTAGTTATGTAGTAGGTAATTACGATTTATCTAAATTTTGCCATAAAATATTTGCTCATCAATGTATAGGGCAAGTTAACCAATATGTATGCTATTTTTCACTCAACAGTGTGCGTACATCAACGGCTCACCTCAGAATACTTTCGTTCCCGGCCTGGTCGAGATGGCCGAGAAGTCAAATGTGATGATCGCTGGAGATGATTTCAAGTCTGGCCAGACCAAGTTCAAGTCTGTCCTGGTAGATTTCCTAATCGGGGCGGGCATCAAGCCAACTTCAGTGGTCAGCTACAACCATTTGGGCAATAACGATGGCAAGAACCTGTCGGCCCCTCTACAGTTCAGGTCGAAAGAGATCTCGAAGAGCAACGTGGTGGACGACATGGTGGCCTCCAATCCAGTTCTGTATTCTCCCGGAGAGAAGCCGGATCATTGCGTGAGTGGATATTTGATTTTGTAACAACACGCAAAGTATAATTTTCTTTTTGAGTATATATTTTGATTAACAGTTATTTAAATAGACAGTGGTCGAAAATTCAAAAATAGACTAACAATTTAAAAAAATACACAATGAAACTTAAGAATAATGAATTATAAGAGTTGTTTTTGTTTATTAGATATTTAGGTAAAAAAAAAAGATGCTTGAGAAGCGCTTCATTAATTTCATATTTGTTATTTAGCTTTTCAAAATGTGTTTCATCCCTCTCATTTATGATTTAAACTTATCAAACATCAGAGTGAAAATATTTCAGATACTAGTACTAAAGAGTTCTTGATGTTTATGTTCTGAAATTAAAGGCAAGCGAAGGTACCTAGTCTTGAGTTTATAGAGATTGATTCAGAATTAAATAGGTTAGTAAATAGAGTTCAGAGTAGTCAGTCTTATAGGGGCCTTGAAGAACCTAACCCTAAGAGCTTGTGATTAGTCCACTATAGGTTACAGTGGTTACAGGCATCTTAAGAGAACATCTTCATAATACTTATTCTAATTTCTTATATGTAAAAGTCCTTCATATTCAAGTCTATATAATAGTCTTCAATGGCACGATAATCCTTCTGAAGTGCTTGTATGAAATATACTACCAATTTTAGTCCTAAACTGTGGATTTATTCTTCCCCTTGCATTCCAAAAAGTACTTAATCTGCTTAAACTTCACTTTTGTTCATATGCTCAATGTATCTTTCTTTTGTAGGTGGTCATTAAGTACGTTCCTTACGTTGGCGATAGCAAGCGCGCACTGGACGAGTATACGTCAGAGCTCATGCTCAACGGCAAGAGCACCATCGTGATCCACAACACATGCGAGGACTCGCTTCTGGCAGCACCCATCATCCTTGACCTGATAGTCCTCACAGAGCTGTGTCAGCGCATCTCATTTAAGGTCCTCGGATCTCCCAACTCCTCTTTCCAGTCATTTCACTCCGTCTTGTCAGTCCTCAGCTATCTATGCAAAGCCCCTCTGGTGCCCAAAGGTGCTCCAGTAGTCAACGCACTCAATCGACAACGCATCTGCATCGAGAACCTGTTCAGGGGCTGTTTGGGGCTGCCCCCGGTTAATCATCTGGACATCGAATATAAGCTGAGTGACTCGTCAGTGTGGCGTACTGAACAGCCAGAACGAGTCACTGCGGTTGAGAGTGAGAAGATGCAGGATTTTGTTAAGAGTAAGCACGAGGGCGCGTTCTTGAAAGGACGCATTTCCGAGAATATTACTATGAATGGCGTTACCAAGGCTCTGTAATAGCGATCTTCGTTGACTTATCATTGTTGTTTGCATTTGAATACCATATGGATATTTTTTTATTGAGCTCATAAAATGAGTAACTTTCCTTGTTATTTTCATGCTATAAATGAGTACAAATAGGTAAAGGTTACAAATTAAAAAAAAACTGGTGTTGAACAAAGTGTTTCTAAAGAGGTTTAATTTTGTATTTTTAACCTCGATAAAAAATTTCATTAAAAATAATTAAATTCTCAATGAACATTCCAGTTTTTCTAGCAATCAATAGTAGAATTCATTGAGATATGATTGAAGATCAATAAATCTATTCATATGGTTAATAATGAATGTAATATAAAATTTCAAATACATTGTTTGGATAAAAGCAGCGAGTTTAATCAAAATAAAAAGTTAATTTTGTAATGAATTAATATATATTTATAGAAATTGTACATAAATTATAAAGGTAATTGTCCTTTAATGTATGTACGTCTTTTTGTTTTTATTTATTCTATCATTTCTTCATTTTTATCACTGTTTCTCTATGAAACCTGTGCACTTTTCTAGTCGAAGAGTTTTGAGTAGTAAAAAACAAATTTTGATTAGAAAGTATACTAATTTTTGCCAATTAAACATTATGTTTTTTGTTGCTTGGATTATATAATTTTTTATTTTTTGTTTCTTGGATACTGTATACATAATAACAAAAAATGTCAATGATTATATTTCTTTAAGTCGATGTGCTTCATTCTTAACCAAGACCAATTTTCTATAAGAATTTAACTTATATTTTGAAAAATTGAAAGTATAATTGCTTAAAATGATGTGAATGTATAATTATATAATCTGTCCGTACAAAACATCCTTGTGTACATATGCTTTTTTGAAATGGGAATGAATTCCAGTACTTTTTGTCTGAAGAAATTTCTTTAAAATTGTATCGTTTGTCAATTGCTGTAAATAAAAGAATTTTTTCATAAAAACTAAGTGATTTTATTTTTTATAATATTAAGGTTTCAATCTACATTGAAACAATTGTTAATTTTGTAACTAGATTCATAGTTTTTCAACAAGTGTTGTCAAACTAACGAACCTAAAAAAAAAAAAAAAAAAAAAAAAAGATTTTAAAATTTAATTACCTTAATAGGTTCTAATATCACTCATAATAAATAATTTGTAATATTTTAATTAAATCAAGAAACTATGTACAATAATTTACAACAGTGAAACAAATGGAAATGGAAATAAAATTTAGATAGTTTTTTCATAGAACTAAAAAATGCAAAACTTTTTTAAAAAGATCACATTCATTCAAAATTTAGCAAAAGAAAATCAATTTTTTCAAGATTGTATTTGATCCTAGGTTTCCTGCTAATCATTATACACTGGTGTCCAAAAGTTAAGCATAAATTGTAAAATGCAAAAAACATGGAGTAAATATTCGTAAAATTATTCCAAATTTCTTGCGGATATTAATTGGGTGAAGAAGAAACATTGGGTTTATGCAAAACTTTTCAGTCGACTACATCCTGCGTGAAACACCTGCGCATGTCGGATCGCAGAGAAACTAATTCACGTAGCATAGGCAGTTCAAACGATTTTCGGGCAACTGCTGTGCGAAAGAGGGTTTTTAACCTTCAAACAAGGTGAATGATGGCACAAAGACGCCAATTTGACATGTTTGCGAAAGGAAGAATCGTTGGAATGCTGGAATCCGGACGATCACAAACCGAAGTGTCTCGAATTCTGAATGTGAACCAGTCTGTGATCTCAAGACTGTGGCAGAGATTTCAAAGAACGGGAGATGTTACCCGACGACCAGTATCAGGTCGACCAAGAGTCATAACCCCTCGCCAAGACCGATATCTGGTAATAAGTGCGCGACGTCAGAGGGGCAGTACTGCCACATCACTGGGTTCGGCGCTCACAGTCGCCACAGGAATACGAATTTCGAGGCAAACTGTTTACATGAGACTCAATCATGCTGGCCTGTATGCCAGAAGACCAGCAATTTGCATTCCCCTCACGTCTGCTCAGAAACGCGCTCGTTTAACTGGAGTTTGAAACATCAACATTGGAGTGTGGGAGAGTGGGCCAATGTGATGTTCAGTGACGAGTCCCGGTTTAGTCTGAGTAGTGATTCTCGTCGGGTAACGATATGTAGAGAACGTGGTACACGTTTTGAACCAAGAAACATATCGGAAAGACCTCATTTTCCATCAAGGGGAGTAATGGTATAGGCAGGTATGATGGACGACCCGCACAGACCTCCATTTCTTTGACACGGGGTCTGTGACTGGTCAAAGATACAGAGACGAAGTTCTTGAGCCTTATGTTCGCTTGTTTCGAGGTGCTGTCGGTCCTAACTTCATATTCATGGATGATATTGCGCCATGTCACCGAGCGGTGCTGGTTGATGACTTCTTTGAAACGGAAAACATCCAGCGCATGTCGTGGCCTGCCAACTCCCCTGATTTAAATCCTATCGAGCATGTATAGGATATGCTCGGGAGACAAATTGCAGCCCTTTCGCACCCACCAAGCTCCGTTACGGAACTGAAGAGAACTCTCCAAGAAGCTTGAAACCATTTGAGCCCACAACTCATTCATCATCTCATAGCAAGTATGGTAAATCGTTGTGCATTGTGCCTAGCTGTCAGAGGTGACCACACGCCTTATTAAACTGCAGCATCAGTATTTTATTTAATGTTTTCTTTCATTTTTAATACGCTTTTATTAGCTTCAGATGTATGTATGTAACGGAATCTTTGAACATGATTTTGACCCCCTTCAAAACGTCGGATTAACTCGAAATTTGGCATACTTATTAAGGACCGATGACAATTCAATAATTCAATAAGTTTGTCGCTTTATCACAAGGATTAACTCGTGTTGCCCTTGCGCCGTTAAATTCCTACCAACCAACCTTCTCCGGAATCGAATTCTAGTGTGCCGTTTGAACGACAGTTATACAAAGCGTGTTTTTTTTAGTCGCATTATCCTTACCAGGATCTTCAGGATTAGTGATTTTTCATATTCAGAGACACGGTAGTGTTTTGTGCCAAGTAATACGGTGTGTACTAAGGCATACACATGACTTAAATTTTAGACAAGCATGTGACTATTGGCAGAAACAACTGGAGAGTTTTATACACTAACTAAAAAAAATTATAGTTTACAGAAAAAATAATTAATAGTTTAAAAACTAAAAAAAAACACGCTTTAATAGAAAAGTGAACTAAAAAGCAGAAAATAATTTTAAATAAGTTTGAAATAAGAATAGAGTGATTAACAAGAAATATTTATTTTATCGTAAAAAAGCGTGGGGTGCTTGATGTCAATTGTTGAAAATATCTTAAAAAGCACCCCACGCTTTTTTACGATAAAATAAATATTTCTTGTTAATCACTCTATTCTTATTTCAAACTTATTTAAAATTATTTTCTACTTTTTAGTTCACTTTTCTATAAAAGCGTATTTTTTTAGTTTTTTAAACTATTAATTATTTCTTTTAAAGTGTGAACCCTTGCTATTCTCAGTTTCTTTCAAACTGCTACTTTGGATAATAAAATTAATTATTATCGTTAGATTTATATTATTATATTAGATTTGCTTCCTTATTTTATAACCATTTTACACTAGCATATCACGTTTCCCGCCATTCTGATTTCATTTTTATTCACATAATTATAAATTATGCTTAACTTTTGGACACCAGTGTACATTTAAAATTAAACGAATTTTTTATTCATTAATTTAATTCAAACTGAAGCATCTTTATATTAGAAATTTTTTTAAAAAAATTATTAAACTGACAAAAAATTAGTTCCCCACAAATTAAGTTTAAAGTTGACTGTAGTGATTAATATTATGAACTTTCCCAAAAATAAGCGTAAATTAATATACAATTTTTATGTAATAAAGAACGAAGTTTCATTTTAAAGCTTCCAAAATAATATTTTATATTAAAAAAAAAAAAAAAAAAAAAAAAAAAAAAAAATCAAAAATCAAAAAAAAAAAAAAAAAAAAAAAAAAAATCTACTATATACAATATAAAAAGATTCAAAAATCATAGGCGCGAATATAAAGAGGGTGAGACCATGGGATCACTTATCTCTTCTATCCATTAATTAGATTATTGACATATGTATTATGTAACATTTTGAATTGGATATATTATAGCCCTTAAATCCTAAGTACTTCCTGATTGACTGTCAATTAGTCTGTTACAGACCATTTCATTGTTTTCGGAAACAATTTAATCAAACTAGAATAATATACATTAATTTTTCAGACATAATGTAGAATAGATAACAAAATGTACATTTTTGCTTTATCTAATATAGGTTATTTTTAATAGTTTTTGTGAAATACTCTGCGTACAATTTAGTTAAGCTAAATTCTTGCGGAATCATTTTATAATCAAGTTTGGAACTATCGGAAAAATTATAGCTAAGTAATTGTCATAAAAATTAGCCCTTCAAATTATCTTGCCAAGTTTTGTTTAGTCGTTTATTAAATATTGAATTAGAAAATTTTTGACGCACTTGTGCATCGAATGGGAGGAAAATCCCCAAAGATAAATATTGTTATGAAATTTTCACCGAGGAAATAATGACGCAGTTTTTACTAAATAAAAACTATAATTTATTATTTCTTCGAAGGTTCGCAAAACTTTTCCGAACAACAAAACAGTTGCTATCAAGCTTCAGAACAAACTTCGATACGTACAACTTCGAACACAGCTACAATTTTGGCACAGTGAAAGTAAACAAAAGATCCGATGCTTTCCGAACAGTACCCGATACTAGACTGATCTCTCGATTCTATTTTTCGCCTTTTTTATAGTCTCGCGGCGAAATTTGTAGCAAAATCCAGTTAACTAATCACGGGACAGAAATGCAACGAAATTTCCCGATTTATATAGCTGTTGCCACTTTTTTTTCTAACCTGTATTATTGCCGTTAACAAATAAAATAAAACTTTAAAAGTAATACGTCTCTATTTACAACTATATACATAATAAAATAGGATAAAATAGAACTTTAAAAGAATTACCTCCATTATATACAGAATAAAATAAGATAAAATAGAACTTTAAAATAAATAAGCCACTATTTAAAATTATAACAGAAAATTTGTGTAACAATATGCACATAAGCCATCAATGCATTGCAATAGCATTCTTGCAGTGGAATTTATTTTTGGAATTGAATTGGGTTGGAAATTTATAGAATTGATTTCAGTGATATAAAAGTTAAACGTATTTGTTATATTATTTCATTATGACGTCTTCAACATAAAATATCTTTTTCCCAAATATATAGGAAATTTTAAATTTTAGGTTTATGAAGCATGCTGTTTTCAGGTCTTCGGTGCTAACAACGAGAAAAAAGGTATGGAAAAAACAATTATTTAAGTTATATTGTATCCCGATCCCTAAAACAAATAGTGACAAGGCTCCGGAAATGCAAGCTTCAGATGGAGAAAACTATGCTTTCCAAGTTTTTCAACTGTGTTCTGATACCACCAAAATGAGATACAGACGTCAGAAATATTGCTTAAAAACATATGAATTTTTATAATCATAAAAACTGGAGTTCAGTTATTTGGACGAGTTTTGAAAGAAACAGATACTTGGCGGAATAAAATCAACTTCTTTTTTCCTCATTGAAAATTAAGGCTGATATACACGCTGCCAGTGCCCTGAACGGAGTTGATTGGAAGGTCACTGCTACGCGTTGTCGGAATTTCAATCTAAATTTACACGGTGCCAGCAACTTCAACATTTCAGCGATTGAGCGACCACTGCTTCGCTTGCGTCCGCTGGTCACGGGAGAGCAGGTGATTAGATGATGGGAGTTGACGCGCCAGTAAATAGAAAATGTTGGACCTACTGGAATCTCCAGCCAAATGCTATCACGTGACAAACTGACTTCCCCTGGGACTGGAATGATATGTTCACACGATGCTGTTAGTGACGTCACATGACTGGCGATCTCAACTGGTACGCCAATTAGTAACGTATATATCGGCCTTTAGAGAATGGTAGATAGGTACCAGATAAAATAAAATGTTCATTAATGCAAGTTATAACAGTTTGGCTATCGCCTTTAGTTTAATTCAAAGTCATTCTTCGAGAAGTTTTGGTCATTTCCCCCTCGGCAGTAAAAAGTTCTGAAATTATGTTCAATAAGGTACAAAACTGGTAGCCTCCTCTCTGTCTACTATTAGATATGTTAATGTGACCAGATTTTTCTATCTCCAGAAACTTCATCAGTTACCTTCTCTGTTAGTTTTCAAGTTTTGACAAAAATTTTGTTTCGTTTAGAAGGACTTTGGTGGGACTGTAATGGTAAAGCGGAGCATTCGGTCAGTAAGACAGTCCGCCAAATGCGGGACGTCTGGTCATATTAGATATGCTACAAAATTTCATTAGTTTTGAAGCAATATCTTACAATGTCATAATGGTTTGGAAAATATTTAATTGGATCTATTGACTAGATAAATACTAACAATCACTTTTTTGGTAGCGAAGTATAGATAATTTTACTTGAGCCATTTTGAATGCAAACTCGTCGTAGGAAAACTTATTTTAACTAGGGGTGTGGAGCATTGCACAATTTTCAATTGCACTAAATTACTGATGTGGATTTGGGTCATTTATCGTTTTCATATTTCCATCATTCGTTTAGAAAAAATTATCTGTTTGGCGATATTTTTTGCGATAATTCTTATATAGGTCTTTAAAAAAAATAAAAAAAAATAAATCTTCGCCAAAATGGTGCTTTTGGCAATATACTTATCGATAATTCTTATATTATCCTTTCTTGTAAGTAAAACTCAGCAAAGATAATTAAAAAAAAAAAAAAAAAAAAAAAAAAAAGATCGTTGATGAAGGGGGAGAGGACTCTATGTTAAAGGCAATCGTTTTTATACTTTTTACACCATTAAAGTATTTTTAAGGGAATTTCAGTGGTGGGAATGTTTAGAACACCTTAAGAGGCATTACCACAGTGATTTTGAACAAATTAGTTAGAGCCGTTTTTTAGCAATTACTGAAAAACATGATTTTTTCAATGGCAGCTACCTTACGCGCAAGCGCGATTTTGACGAAATTCTTAATGGTAGGTCCCTGTGCCATCAACAACCCGCACACCAAATTTGAACATCGTAGGTCAATTTGTTCGGGAGTTATACTGACCACAGACACACAGACACATACACACCGACAGACATATTTTTTAGATCACTTTTTTTGTAATCAGGATGTTCCAGACGTGGAGAAATGCAAACAAGTCGATTTTTTTTTTAACCGAATGCTATACTTTTATTACCCTATGTATACATATGGGTAATTGAAAGTAAAAAGTATTGTTTTTAGGGTAAGTAAAAGAAATGTAGTAATATATATTTTTTATTTTTTCGTTTTGGATTTAAAACGGCAAAAAGAAACGCTACTCATGTTAATAATTTGTCCCTAAATCACTTCAATAGTATACTAAACAGAGACAGTATATTATTTATTCAAAACTATATTATTACGTATTGGTATTATGTAAAACTTTATTATTACGTATTGGTGGTGCTGCTAAAAAAATTCCAACTATCCACTAATAAAATGAAACAAAGCATAATGTAGTGGTGCCATCTAACGAGGAACATAGAATTTAATCTGATATTATTTTGCTAAATTGAAACTTCATGAAATTATACATATAAAAAAATTTCAACCTCTACTTTGGTAGTCATAAAATAAGTTAAAGCTTTAGTTAGAGTAATTAGCTATAACTGTAGGCATCGTAATTTATTTAGCTTATCCAGCTTTAAGGTACATAGGCTCATTTGTGTTTTAGTAACATATTGAAAATATAATTATTATACGTCTTCTTAACTTCTTTTTAAATCTCTGTACGCTCAAGTGGCACATGAAGCCACTAGCATAGCCTTCCATCCCTTCCGGTCAAGTGCTGCTGTCCTAGCTGTTCCCCAGCTCGGTCACCCAAGAGAATTCCGAACTTTTATTATCATTTGACGCCAGGGGTATTTTGGACGTCCTCTTTTTCTTCTTCCATTAGACGCCCAAATAAGGGAAACGCATGGTCTGATGGAGGCATCCGTAAAACATATCCTACCCACTGCTATCTTCATTTTTGTATTATTGTTGTTATGGGTTTACAATAAGATTATTTTTTTTGTATATTTCAGCATTTGATATTTTATTTGGCCAGTATATTTTAAGAATTTTTCTAATAAATTTGGTCTGAAATGCATCGAGCTTATTTTTTTGTTGTTCGGTTAGTTTCCAAGTTTCACAACCATACAATAAGACTGCTCTAACTAGCTTTTAAAAGTGAAATTTAAGTTTTATTTTAATATTTCCAGAACTCCAGATTTTATGTAACATTTTGAAAGTGTATTGTGCTTTTTTAACTTTTGTATCAATATCTTTATCAGTCCTTCTTTCGGTAGACATATTAGCTCCAAGATACACAAAAACCTCAGTTTCAATGATTTCTTTTTCATTCATACGAATGTTTTCATTTCTTGTTGGTGTTGATTTTCATAATTTTAGTTTTAGTTTCAACCAACTTCTTTTAGTCCGACTTGTTTTGCATTTTCTTCTAGCCTTTTTGTTTTTGACAACATGTGTTCAAACCTTGATGACACAAGCACAATGTCATCGGGTCTAGATCTTTCAAGATGGAAGCCAAAATTCCATCGAATTCCGGATTAACCATTTCTTAAAGTCTTCCTCATTATATAGTCGATTACTAAGTTAAAAAGTAGTCTAGACATTACACATCCCTGCTTTACACCATTTTTAATGTCGAAATTTCCAATGGATGTTCCATTTATCAAAACACTACCACTATTTCAATGGTACAGAGCTCTCATCTTGTGTTTTCAGCAATAAAACAGCTACCAAAAATACTCAGTTTATATAGTTGTTTATTGATTGTTTATACGATAAGTTACTAGTTGCTCAAAATTACTAAACAACATTTCATAGAAAGAAAAGAAAAAAAGAAGGAGGAAAAAAAAAAGGAAAAAAAAAAAAAAAAAAAAATTACAAATCACCGAGAGGGGGGGGGGGGGGTGACTACGTATTTTGCCATGATCCCAGACATCCTTTTGAAATGTATATGCAATACAGGGAGAAACTAAATATTAGTCTTCTTACTGGCTGCTCCACAATGATTGGGCATTTTGAAATATTCATTAACCAACGCGCCTAGATCTTTAAGAATATCGTCACTGTTTATTTTAATACTTTGTAAATAATAAAAAGCATTTTTATTATTGTACCCCAGACATTTATTGATAGTAAAGGAGATATTCCATTTAACACCCAATTAAAATATTTTTATTAAATCCCCTGGAAATTATTGGTGCATGCGTATTAACAATTGCCATGATTTTAAATCATCTGCGAAAATGCTAACCCGAGATTTTTATATGACTTTTGTTTGTTCCGAAGAACTCTCTTGACTTCCTCAGTTTCTCAGAGTACCACATTGGAAGGAATTTTTTGATTTTTCTTTTTTGTTCATTCGAAATATACTTCCCAATTTCCGTGTTTGATTGTATCCTTGAATTTAACCTAACTATCCTAATCCCCCCCCCCCCCACCTCTCCACTACTGGTCGCCAACCGTTGTCCCACTGATCTTCAAAGTACTAGTTTGGGTGGTATTTATAGATATTCCTGTGATTTATTTTGTGTATTTAGTATGTTTTTATGATGATAGTTTTTAATTTTAAACCTTTCTGGACATGTACTGCCAAATGGCATCATACAGATTTTACAACTTTCTATTGAAATCCCCATGTTATTAATTTTTCAGCTGCGAGAATGTTTTGAAAACTCAACTGCGAAAAAAATATACAGTACTTAGTGATGTTATTTTATGGTTTCCATTTAAAAAAATAATTGGAAATAAACTTATCTATATCCAAATAGCCTCGGGGTAGGCGGGGTTAAAATGATTATAAGATGCTTTGGTCAAAACATATAAAATAATGCAATGTTTTACTTTAAAATATAAGTTTTTCAGGAAAAAATACCATAGGATAGGATGAAATCATAAAATTAATTAATTAAATAAATCAATAAGAGTTAGTATTATTTCTTTTTCTTTTAAATACAATAAATAATTTAAAAAGTAGGAAGCGGATTTAATATAAATTCTACTATTATCAATAGATGGCAGCACTATTTTAAGTGCTTCTAAAATATGAAAATTAACATTTCAAAATATTCTCTCCAGCTCGGATAAGATATTTTTATTTATCAAACGTTAGGATTGCCCTGGAAATGTTCCGTTTTATTTGTTAACGGAACATATTTTCTATCAGAAAAAAGGTAAAGAAATTCTTGGTGTTAAGAGTAGTATTAAATTTTTATTACGAAAAAGTTCAAAATTTTCAGCATAATTATGGAATTTCAAACAAACAAACAAAGAAACAAACAAACAAACAAACAAACAAACAAACAAACAAACAAACAAACAAACAAACAAATAAATAAATAAATAAATAAATAAATAAATAAATAAATAAATAAATAAATAAATAAATAAATAAATAAATAAATAAATAAATAAATAAATAAATAAATAAATAAATAAATAAATAAATAAATAAATAAATAAATAAATAAATAAATAAATAAATAAATAAATAAATAAATAAATAAATAAATAAATAAATATAGCTATATTTCGTGCAAAAAAAAATTCTTAACTTCAAGAGTGAGTTGCTTATGATATAGATAAACTGTAATATAACATCGATTCGAATGTAATGAAGTAATCCGAAAAAGAAAAAGAAAAAAAATTGATAAAAATATATATATACTAGCCAAACGATGATGTGATAAAACAATTTTTTTTTTTTTTGTGTAGAATTAATAACTTGAATTTATTATTGACAAACAAAAATAATAGTTTGCAGGATTTTTTAGATCAACTTTATGTACGAATTTTAAGAAAAAAATAAACCACTTCCAAACCACCAATACCAAATATCTCGACATCAAAATCTAAGAATACCATCAACCAAATCAATTGTCGAATTGTCACACAACAATTCATAAAACTATCAATAATATTTCGTGTCCGAAAACTATTTACAATTCCCTTCCAATAACCATTTTTATGGCAGTCATCTTTCATTTTATTAAAAATTTGCATTCTAGCATTGTTATGTTTAGTTACGGCTAGATCGTAATCTATGGAAGCTTGTCATTAATCAGTAATGTGTAACTTTTTACCTCATGCAAGCAATAGGAAGCACATAGAAAGTTGTTTCAGAGTAAAAATCGTCTGAGCGTACGTCCTGTGTTCCATTGTGATGTAGAAAAGTTGATAACATAGTTAATAACCGTTACATCATCAGAGATTGTTAAGAAGGGTTAGTTACGCATGTGATGCATTTGTTTTGAAATCATTTGTCACAAACTGTAAGCTTAGAGGAAAATTACGATTTTTTTTCCGCGTTATTGTTCGTTCGACAAACTCAATGTAAGTTGTTCAGAAAGTCTTGTTCAGTTATGATTTGAAGGCGGATGATTTGTTGAATTTCTGGAACAGGCATAATTGTAACGTCTTATGTAGCAAAGAATTGACTTTTGAAATACTAGAAGCCGAGCAATTTGTCATCTTGTGAAGTCCTTAATAAAATGGATGGTTCAAAGCGCATTATTTGTCATTTCATGACATGAAGAATTAAGTTATTACTAAATATTAAAATGCTATGCTCGATATTTGTGTTCTTTCTTTACCAAACGAAGGTCTGAAATGTATGTATGATTGAAAATAATTTAATTTCTATTTGGGTAAGTCAAAGCATCAATGTTTAAAAATGGTTATCATTTTCGATAGCATAAAACATATTTGTGTTATACTTTAAAATAGCTTATTAATTTAACATTAAATATGCATTCATTCATTCAAATATTTATGAAATAAGTAAAAAATGCATCCAAAAAATTAATACAAATTTATTTGAAATAAAAAGAGGATCAATACATATATTTCTATATTCTTATGTAACTTCTCAATAAATACAGTCCTGCACAAAAGTTTAGACACAGAGGCAATTCACGAAAAAGCATTAGTATTCATTTAATTTTCACAATTTTTTTTTTTTTTTTTTCAAATATATATTTTTAAAGCCATAAAGAAAAAGTGTAGGGTAAAAAATTTCAAGGAAAAATGAAATAAAATTGTCTAACCTCAACAAGTTGAAACTTCGCAAACTTTCCATGCCTCAAAAGTATAGGTACAAACGTAAGATTTATGTAATTTCTTGAGAGGAAGTGATAGCATCATCAAAGAGGACTGTCTTTAAGTTGTTATAAAAGGTTTGAAGTAATTTTCACTGGTTAGAATGATGCCAAAGTCTACGCAATTTTCTTACGTAGAGATTTTAAGAATTTGAAAGTTAAAGGCCAAAGATAAATCCATTTCTGATATTTCAATTGAATTAAATTGTTCCAAATGAGGTATTTATAGATTTTTAGCACATGGTGATCATTATCAACCAAAATCACGATCTGGAAGACCTCGAACGACCAGCAAACGGTATGATAGACAAATTATAAAACAGGCTTCAAATCAACATTCCTCTTCAAATCAAATCAAAAATATAATTGCCACTAAAGTTTTACGGGAAACTGTACGTAGAAGGATTGTGGAATGCGGGTTTTTAAAAAAAATCTAATCGTAAACACAAGCCGCATTTGCAGTCGCATCACAAAGAAGCGAGACTGTATTTGGCTCAGTAACACATGTCATACAGTGACGAATGGCTACAGGTGGTCTTAAGTGACGAAAAAATAAAGCCTAGATGGTCCAGAAAGATTTTCCTAGTACTGGCATGATCTTCATAAAGATCCTGTATAACTCAGTTTAGCCAACGTCAAGGTGGAGGTTCAGTCATGGTTTGGGGAGGATTTGGATTCAATGGCCAAACTTCCCTAGCGTTTTTAAAGGGAAAGCAAAATTCTGAGGCCTGCCAAGCAACTCTAGAAAGTAAATTACCTCAATCTACAATTACCTACAATGCCTCCATCCACACATCCAGACCAACGAAAAAGTGGTTTAGAGCCAAAACAATCATGGTTTTCGATTGGTCTATTAATAGTCTTGACTGTAAACCTATCGAAAATGTATGGGGAATTCTTACAAAAGTTGTATACTTTTGGAAAGCAGTATTCCGCCATTTTTGAACTTAAAGAAGTCATTGCAAAGGCGTGGTATGGAATCAAGGCTGAAACCTTGCAAAAGTTTGTGCTTTTAATAGAGAACCGTGTTTTTGATTTGATAAAACAAATCGAAAGCTTAATTGGTTACTAAAACTTTTCGCTTGTTTATAAAAATTAAAAAAAAATTAATTTATGCCTAAACTTATGTGCAACGGATTTTTGTCGTTTTTTGTTATTTTTGCGACTAATTCGTTA
This sequence comes from Linyphia triangularis, assembly GCA_963978545.1. Lineage (NCBI taxonomy): Eukaryota > Metazoa > Arthropoda > Arachnida > Araneae > Linyphiidae > Linyphia > Linyphia triangularis. Next base: position 52,648,383 of record OZ021729.1, on the reverse strand, counting down.
AAAATTTGTTTTTTATTTTCAAATTTCTATTTTGAATGTAATACGTGCATATTGTTAATAGATATAAAGATTAAATCTTCTATCTTAATACTATTTTATCAAACACCAATTTTGTGTTGTGTCTAAACTTTTGTGCAGGACTGTATAGGTGGTCTATAGGTCATTACATAAATACAAAGTTTTACACTTTTATTCATTTCAGAATTAGAAACATGGGAAAAAGTAAGTAACTGTCGTGTTTAAAAAATTGCTGGATTTTGTTTTAAAAATATTTAAAAAAATTCAAACACGATAACCCATACTATATACTGGCTTGATGCTACGCTAACAGTATAAATACAAAAAAAAAACATCACTGTGAATAATTAATTAAATTGATAGATTTAAAATATAACTATTCTGATTTGTTTTACTTTATTTAGTACAAAATGCATGAGATGTAATGTACGTGTTTAAATTTCCTAGATTACCGATAATTTTGTATATATTAAATTATTAGAACCTAAAACGGTCAGCAAGAATGTTTGTTGTTTTATTGGAAATAAGAAGAGACTTTTCAGGGGTATAATATGGGAATATTAATAAGAAGATTATGAACAATACATAGCATGTTTTAACATTTTTATTTATTTAAACACTAGTCAAATAGAGAGAATGATATGTTTTATAACATTGAAACTAAATATTTAGCAGTTTATTCTGTATCCATATTGACAAGGTAATTAACCCAGTAAAATAATTAAAATATCAGTTTCTCAACTTTGCAGACACTTTTAAATTTTTTATTTTTTGTTAGGAACTATAAGTTGAACAAAATACAGAGGATAATAATTCACAACCTTTTTAATTAAGGGAGAAAGACTGTCTTACAGCATTGGCGTAGAGGTACAATTTTTCAGAGAGTGTTAGAAAAATTTAATTTCTTAATTGTCGAAATAAAAATAGTTTTTTCTTGTTTAAAACTACGTGTAAAAAATTAAACTTTATTTAATCAATTTGAATAAATTTGGCGAAAGTAGTTTTCTCTCGCGAAGAGTACTGGAAAGTAACTTTTTCGCACTAGTGTGGAAAAGTATTTTCTCGCACACCTTGTGCTCAAATATTACACAGTCTTGGCATAGAAAAGATATATTTCCAGTAGAAATTCATTAACTCGAGTTGCTAACATTAATAAATATATGTATAAAAAATATTTTTATGCATGTGATTATAAAAAATATTGTATGCAACACTTGGGAAAATACTTGTTTAAACTCGGTAAATTATTTGACTCGTGCTTTCGCACTCGTTATATAAAGTTTTACCTCGTTAGAAAAAAGTATTACTTTACCCACTAGTTGCATTAATAACTAATGTGTAATTGTTATACGAGAGAGTGTGCTGTTCTCAATACAAAAAATATCTAAGAATAACTAAGAACTTTTTTCGTAAGTAGATGAGGTTGACGGGGGGAAAAAAAGAAGGAAAAAAAAAAAAATGGCCTTCGAATTTACTATTATTTTTCTATTTAATAAGATTCTATTTCGTAATTTTGTAAGGTAAGGTAAAACAAAAGTAAGAAAACATTTGAGATCTTTTTAATTCCCGAACGTTTAAGAAAAGGACGTTATGATTTTTACTGGATGGTTTAAAAAAATTCAATTTCTCTTCCATGCAAAATAAAAAGTAATCTAACAGTTGCTTTGGTAACTACAGCACGCGCCATCTCCATATAAAAATACTTTTTTGTGTAAAATATGGTTTGATGCATATATTTGTGTTTGCAAATCTTTACTCCAAAAAAAAGTTAAATGAGATTAATTCGATAAAAACACCAGACTGCCGTGTTCTGATTGTCTACATGAGTTCTTTTCAATAATCTCAATTTAATTTATCGTCTGCAAAGTACCTCAAAGAAATTAAACATGAAACACGGCAGTTTTGCGTTATTAGATTTCATAACTTTTTTTGGCCGACCATTTAACTTAGTGAGTTCTTTTACAACGTCTTATAGTTTTTTTAGTAACATCAAATAATGGTTTTAATTTCAAGCTGATTAAAAATGGAAATTGGGCATTGATTATGCTTGAAACACGAACACGAACGCTTTTCGTCCACTATCTTAACCTCAAATTAGAAGCATTTATTTTTTTGATTCCTAAATTTTACAGCTTTTAAGTAGCATAGTATTATCTCGGTTTCAGTCGTATACATTTAATTGATATGTCCCATTGACCTTGAAATAAGACCTTAATGTAGCTGCCGAAAGAACCAGACACAAGTTCACATGCTTCCCTAGGTCATAAACAGATATGGTTGGGTTAGATTATGAATTAAATGTGCATTTAATTATATGATTAACCATTTGATTAACACCATTTAATCGGACAGTTAAAATTAAGGTCACTCTTGAATTGATGAATGGATAATTGGATAACTTTTTTTGTTAAATAAATGTTTTTTTAATTTGAAAACTTTTTTCGTGTATTTCTTTGTTATTAATTGGTATACAATCTATTCCATCGCAATTTTTGAAAATGTTGTGTGGCTTTTCATTGAAGATGTCAGAAACATGTCAGTAGATAATTTATCTGAAAAAATGTAGGTAGGGGCCGATATATAAGTGTTACCTCTAATATTTTTGTTCAAAAACTTAAGCTTTTCAAACTTTAACAGTTTGCAAAAATAAATCGAACACTTCATTATTACAAGAAAACTAAAATTTTAAAAGTCATTTAAACAAGGATTTGGGTTTTTTTTGTATTGTTTCTATTTTATTAAATTGTCCTCAATTTTGCTTGTGTGTGTGACAGAAAAATCTGCGATCGGCTAACTAACGAACTTTCCGCTATCCAATCGATCTGAAACTAGACGGATAGATTCATTGTCGATGACAATGCATTCCATCAAAGTTTGGATTTGCCGCTTAAAGGCCGCTCTTACACACCTTTCTATTGAAGCTTCATTGAACCAATTAACCAACCTACCGTCAACCAATTGAGCTGAAACTTGGAAGACAGATTCGCTATTGATAACAATGAATTGCATCAAGTTTTAGAGGCAAAAAAAGATTTAGTCCATGTCATGGAATAGATGGTTTTCTTTGTAGTTTCGGGCAAATAGTACGAAAAGTCAATCTGATCTCAAAATTGCTTTAATAAGTTGGCAATGAAAATAAAAAAAAAATTATAATAAAAATAATTATTTTCATGTTTTTTTTTTTTTTTTTTTTTTTTTGTAGTAAAGAGATAAATGCATTTTGGGAATTCTCATGAATTTTTTTGTAATTTTCGCTGGTACATGTATTAGTTACTCTATACATTTTCAATTAGTCAATATGGATAATAAAAGTATTAAATTGAGGTAAAAAAATTTGTATCGATTAATTTAATAGATTTGGAAGGTCATACGGTACGGGTTAAATAACAACCATTAATGCAAGAATAATTTTTTCGTCAAATTCGAGCATGTGCAGAAGGTACCCGCCATGTACCTTACAATTAATATTATGACAAATTATATTGATTACCTAACTCAAAACATAAATAATGCTAGTTGTTATATTTTTGTCTAATTGTGTAGAAAAATGACGTGTTCTGTATGATTCAGATTGTATAGCAATATATTTCGTTTGTGCATATTAACAGATGGTGTGGCGTTCTTAAACGTTCTTTAAATTGGCTCATTTAAATTCTTTGAATGCAAAATATGTTTATGCTAACATGCTTTTTGCCTGTGTCATTGAAACACTAATTCATTTTTATTCATTCATTTGATGTTTTAAAGTGATTCGAAACACTTGCGAATTCAATTCTTTTTTTAATGAGCTAGTGTTTCGATAATAATAATTTCCATAATATAATTTATTTAGCCTTAATGCTGGTTTCTAAAATATAATAATGAATATTTATAATTCTTCCATAATAGATTAATAATCCTCCTCGTCAATAGAAGCAACTGGTTTTTCAAACCAAAAATATTTGTATTTTTATAACTGGTTAAATATATTAGTTTAAACCCTGCATTTTTTTTTATATAACATATAATAGTAAATAACATATAACATTCTAATAATTAATTTTTTTTTTTTTTAATTTATGCTTGAGAAAAATTCAGTACATTGATAGGAAAAATTCAAAGTTATCAACATTGAGCTAATTATAATTAAATTTGTTAGATAAATAGTCTGTAATGGTGTTGCATTTCAAAAAGAAATTTGGCGAAAAAGTATAACGAAATTCCTTAAATGAAAAAAAAAAAAATAAAAAAAATAACAAGATTTAACCACATAGTACCATCATATTTCATTAAAAAACCAAGATTCTTCACCACCATTTTAACATCCACGAGAAAAAAATCACACTTCCAGAACAATTTAGATAGTCGTAGCAGAGCCCGAAATTTGCCACGAGTACCGTCTCGCAATTGTTTTTACTATAGAAAGAAAAGAGTTTTTATGTACTAAAATCACAAATCATTTAAAAGTTTCAAACTTTTACCTTGAAGGTATCTTTAAGTAATAAAATATAAATGAATAAAAAGTCCTTTGTTGAACGTTAACTACAATATTATTTCTAAAATACACTCTTAAGCTGTTTTAGTAGCTGTAATACAAACCAAGTGTCAAATTATTCAGAACCAAACTTTCGTATTTGTATTGCAGTTTATCAGTCACCTAATCATTATAATTATGTTTTCACAATTTTAAACAACTATTACTAACGAACCAAATACTCACTATGTAAATAAACTTTTACTTCAATAGGAGTGATTTTCTCCGAAACCCATAAACTACATACAGAAAATGATCAGAATTCCCCCACACTTAACAATTTGTCTCTCATAAATAATAAAGTTAAATTGGGAATTTTGATAGTCGCCTATTGTATTAGCGACTTTTTATCGTCGTATTCATTATATTATAGGGCACATTAGCTGACTTAAAATACTAACTAAACATTAACATTTTTTAATGTCGGAATTGTTATAGTGAATAACTTTCCAGAAACCGTAGCTGTCATAATACCACAATTTAAAGGGTAATGTCAACAAAATAACAACGATAAATACAATGAGATTTACTATTAAATGGTAGGTAAACAAGATTTCCTAAATGTGCACATACACCTAGCGATATAAATAACATTATATATATATATATATATATATATATATATATATATATATATATATATATATATATATATATATATATATATATATATATATATATATATATATATATATATATATATATATATATATATATATATATATATATATATGTATATATATATATATATCCATTGTGTATTTTCTTTCAAATGATAGCTTTAAATTAAGTGAAGGTATAAATTACAATAGGTCCATTAATCTAGAGTGAACAATACATACCTCCAAATATGGATTATTCTGATAGCCGCCATCTTTTGAGAATAACCAAGTACGTGAGCAACTGGTGTTGTTGTTGCTGTGATCACTCGTGATTAGTCAAAAGTTTTTATTTTTTACTACCTGGTGAGGACATCGATATAAATAAACAACTGGATAGACTGCTTAACGCTGGGAAAATGAAGCCGTTGCCAGATGCCGTTGGTGGGATAAAAAATACGGATTGCCAAGGATTGAAAATAAAATTTTGGGTTGTACACAGCAGAAATGTCAATAGTAGACCTTAATTAGTAATAATGTGCAAAAAATATATATACTCTAGCATTTTACACGGTTTTTCGCATTTCCATCCAACTATTAAAGTGAACTGTGATTGGTTAATCTTCCCACCAGCATCGCAATCCCCGGCGCGTTTTTCTCTTTGCCTTGGCAATGAAGCAGTCTATCCAGTTGTTTATCTATATCGATGGGTGAGGATGTGGATCCCTAATACTAACATCGATATAGATAAACAACTGGATTGCTCCGATGTCAATGCAAGGAGAAAAACACGCCGGTGGTTGATGAAGCTGGGTGGATGATTAACCAATCACAGTTCACTTTTATAGTTCGATGGGAATGCGAGAAACCTTTTTAAGTGATAGAGTAGATATTTTTTTTTGCACATTAGTACTAATTTAAGTCTACTATTGACATTTCTGATGTGTACAACCCAAAATTTTATTTTCAATCCTCGGCAATCCGTATTTTTTGTCCACTCAACGGCCTCTGGCAACGGCTTCATTTTCCCAGGGTAAAGCAGTCTATCCAGTTGTTTATCTATAATTATTAAGTGGATGAGGTCCTTTATTATATACATACTATGCATGCTTTTCTTATCCTGTATAAAGTTTATGCACAGCTACGTCACACTCAATTGCTATGTTCGCTGAAAAAGTAATTGATTGTAGTGATTTAATAAGAAAAATCGATTTTTTTTAAAAAAAAGTGTATTCTGATTGAGCCCAAGCGTGTCCCAAGTGTTGCCATAGGATGAAATCCTACTCAAAATAACACCTTGTATAAGGTCCATAATGCTTTGTTAGTTTATGTGTATAGTAATATACATATTTACATTTTTTTCAAGATATTTTCAAAACAATGCTTTATCTTCACATAATATATATATTTCATCTATTATTTTATAAATTTAATTGGTAATTTGAGTTTTACTATTCTCCACAGATGAAACATGCTCATCTCAACCTTTTCTCAGTCAAGTTCAATAACTTGATAAAATTATTCATAAATAACTTAATCTCTAGATAGTTTTATGCATCTGAACAAAACACTTGGCTAACATCTTAATTCTTTATCAAAGCAATACATTGCTATCAACTGCAAGGATTTATTGACACTTTTTGGGGTGGCCACTGTTCATGGATTAAACCTATTGCTATAGTTACAGGCATAAAACTTAAAATAAAATAAACATAAAACTTAACATATAAGTGTTAAGAATATATTTTAGATTATTGTCTTAACTTAAACATATAGTCAAAAGAATTTTAAGTGTTTTAAATTTATAAAATGTTACCCTGAAAAAAATACAGATAGATCAGTCCACGGAAGTGGCATTTAATCGTTCGAGTAAAAAATGTGAGTAATGATTAAACTAATTACAATTTGAAATTAAAATCAATTATATCAGTTACACTAAGGTTGTTTATACCTAAAAAAGTATTTTTGTTTGAATATTTTTTGTACTTAATAAATAGTCTTAACACAAATGCCTTATTTTCCATAGCATGATCAATCTGCATTTATTAAAAAAATATTTTCTAAAAACTTCTTTTTATATTCCTTTTTGCTTTAATAGATTTATTGCAGACAAAAAATTACTTACATGTTATGCCAACATTGATTTCCTTAAGAGAAATTCGAAGCTTTTGACATGACCTTTTTACAATATAATTGACGCTATTTTCATTTTGATGTATTTATAGAACAGCAAATATCTATTCATTCTTGTTTGCTTGGTATTTATCACTAATATAACTAAATGAAACAAAGTTTGGTGTCAACAGTAAAAAATTTAAATCAATAGTGCAATTTATAGCAATAATGTAGAAGTGCACAAGCTTCAACAAAAATTGAACTTACATAGAACAAATATATTAAATATAGAATATAACCGTCAATGTAAGCGAAGCAAACGATAAATGTTAGCAAGCGATATCATTTCAGAAAATATATTATAGAACATTGTTTTTGTATACAGCCGATTCGTGAGACGTATACGTGGTTCAGTTAAACGTATATACTAGTTTGAATTATGGCAATAACTCTAGAAGATGTCAGATATTCACCTCATTTAAATATGGATACATCTTTATAATATTTACGCTCTTTTGAACAAACCTATGAAAAAAGTTCTACAAAGTAGTATATTATCACTCTGATGTTGTTGTTGAAGGGGAAATAGACATATACCAAAATGTTGCCACTGAGTTGAGTGGGCACCATTTATTTGAGATACCTCAAGGTCACCAGTTATTAGATGCCAGTGACTAGCACCTTGAAAACGCTTCATTCCAATCTGGAGAAATCGTGATCACTTGTAGCTGGCAGCTCCAATTGATCAAACGTTTTCTTACTTGCGGTTACCTCCCATCATCCAATCATCTATGCGCGTGCTTGACCACCGAAAGGCAGCGTAATGTGCTCAAAAACTGGATTGTTCCAGCTGCTGGCATTGTGAAAAAGTATTGCTTGCATCTCAATCAACGCATGACAGAGACTTACTGGCTGGTGTTCCAGCCATTGGAAACGTGTAAATCAGCCTTAAAGGAACCATACTGGATCACGAAAATCCACACGATAACATTATGTGTCCGGATTCCTTTATCCATATAGCGTAGATATCGAAATTTGTTCCCATGTTTGCTTGGTTGCTTATCCATATTTGTATTGATGAGTATCTGTTTCCCAAAACAAAATGGCCACTTTTTGAAGCAATATAAAACCACTTCGACGGGACACCCCAAAATCGCTTCAAGATTTCTTTTAAAAGAACAGGTTTTCTTCCAGCAGTATAAATATACTCGAAATTTTTATTCGTTTCAGAGAATCTTTAGAATGGCCTTGCCTTCCTGAATTACGCGGTCCACGTAGGCGTGTATGAAAAACTCTATTACTAAATTACATGGAAGGCGTTGGAGTAGCAATTTATATCTGAGGAATGCACATGTTCGAGCAACACTATCATTATCTTAATTGTAATCGTTTTCCACATATTTTCGCCTAATACGGCGAAAGGCGGGAGAATATGGAACTGTGTGTATTTTGCATATGATGCACTTTTCCTAGCTCTAATCTTCTAATTCCATTTATTTTTTAATAGATATTTACTCCATAAGTCTCGGCATCTAGAGTATGACAAAGAAAGGGATAGCTTTTTCCCACGGGGAATTATGCAGTTTAACATCTGTAGCTCGCCTTCTAAGTATGCGAAAATAGTCCTCTGATGGGAAAAGGTAAATATAAGTTAGACGGATTTCTATTGAGGCTCCAGATTGAAAAACTGTTGTAAACAACTTTCTTCTTATTTTGGTGCGCGTTCTTCTTCGTATTTTTTTATTCTTTTTTTGTCCGGTTTTGAACTTTTTTGATTGGACGGGGAAAATATTGAATGGGGTGAAATTGTCGAGCGAATTTTCACTTTTAGCGTGGTCACCGAAGCGTGCAGTTGAGGCACGAAAAGGTATTAATTTTGAAATTTTGCGACGAACGTCTCAAATGGTCTTGTTTAACATCTCAATCCATGTCATAGGGTTTTTCGCATGGGAAAAAACTTATTCTTTTAATATATTTACGCATTTGCGTTCCTCATGGAACGTTGACCAATGCTTGGTTGGAATTTTCATTCCATATTAAATTGAATTTAGATTTCTGTGTAGAAATAGGGGAAGGAGGAGGGGGGGGGGGATTTGTTGAAATCTTAAAAGTAGAGTTAAGGTTTATAAATGTCTGTTAATGAAAAAGCTACTTTTTTTTTTGTAATTGTGGTTGCTTTTTCTTATTACGTTTGGATGCTGGGGATTTTGATTTCGCTTTTAAAAGTGTTTTATGCTGTATTTTTTTTACTTGAATATAAAATTAATAATCTTTCTTTAAAGATAAATGTATATTTAAAAAATCGCCATTCTCACTTGTGTAGTTTCGAAATTGTACACAGCTGCCTCCCTAGTTCACTCCGCCAAAATGATGATTTTGGAGGTATACTTTTCGATAATTCTTATATTATCCTTTCTTGTAAATGAAACTGAGGAGAGAAGATAAAACGATCTTTGATGAGGTATGCTCAAGGAAAGAGAACTCTGTGTTAAAGACATTGTTTTTTCAACTTTTTTGCCATTATTAAAGCATTTTTACGGGAATTTTGGAGGTGCGGATGTTTAGAACACCTTAAGATTCATTACTACAGCGATTTTGCAAAAATCATTAGAGTCGTTTTTTAGAAATTAATGAAAAACATGATTTTTTCAATGGCAGAGGTACTTTATGCGCATACTCGATTTTGACCAAAATCTGAATGGTAGGTCCTTGTGCCATCACCAACCCGCACAACAAATTTGAACAACGTAGGTGAATTTTGACCGAATGCTATACTTTCATTACCCTATGTATAAATATGGGTAATTGAAAGTAAAAAACATAATCCTAGTAACGTGCAGTCTTGACATACAATACACAATTATATCCAACAACAAAGATATTAACAATATATGACCATCATAACATTAACGCAACTCATCATTATTTAAAGTACATTCGATAAACCACGCTAAAAATAATTTAAATAATTACATAGTATTATTTTTTTGTTTTCAGAATGTTTATCAAATCAGAAAGATTTCTTAGTAAAATGAATTACTTCGGAACTTATTTATAACAAAAAATACCTTATGCTAATTGGTTAAGACAGTCACTTGTTACAAGACCTTTTCAATGCTACTTTCATCCCCGTAGCATATATATAGCTCTCATGCAGCTCTTGCATCAGAAAATCCTCAATATTCTTTGTATACCAACTCTTTGTAAATGTTAAAGACTACTGTTAAAAAAAAAAACCTTATCAAATTGGCGTATTTTTTATGAAGAATTAAAAATAGTTGGTGTATTTGGCTATAAATTCGGCGATAAAATGTATCGCCAAAGATCTTATTTTTATCTCGATAGTAGAATTTAGAGCTAATATACAAAATTACCTTAGAGTTATTTTACTAGAACTCTTTCGTTTAAACTTTTTACTTCTGGTAAGTGCTTAATTTAGGGTTTTAAGCACACACTACATTTGATGAGAGCTTTAAATTGATATGTAGCTCATTTTTGTAACATTTGTAGTTATGTCTGTACAACTTGCCTGTTTGAAACTTGTATAGTTCTGATGTTCTTTTGGTCTCGGTCGACTTCAGTTGAAGATACAGCATTTTGTATTTTCTTTGATTTTGTACATCACAAATTGATACATTTGATTTTTTTTATTTACAAACATAGGTCGCAAATGATATTTCTTGGTATTGCACACGTAATTATAATTTTTTTTAAAAAATTACTTTGTTAAACTCACTTCTTGGCTTGAAACAAATCTTAACATGGAACAGTTCTTCTTAAAATTTACCCGTGAAGGTTTTAAACTCTGTATAATTTTGGATTAATATCTGTAGTCAAGATATGCTTTGGTGTAGAATAGAAATTGTGTTTCTCTCTCGCGCCATAAAAACCGGTACTCCCGCACTATCCCGTCGACTGTAGACGAACTTTTTATTGGCCACAAAATATTTAATTTCTTTCTTGTTGCCGACATCTTTTCTAAATCTCAATAAACTGTTTATTGAAAGTAAAACGAACTAATGAAGACTTCATAAAAACATAATGGATTGTGGTTCATAAAATACTTTGAATGTTTTAGGAGAATGCTTCAAAGATCTTACAAAAAGCTCCGATTCATACTGTATTTAGAATGTATTTTAAACTTTCTAATTCAATTAATATTTTAAATTAAAAAAATAACGTAGTCAATCAATCCAATAGTTCTCGTAGTGGAGCGTCAGTAAAAACTTCCTAACCGTCGACGGGATATAATAGTAAGCCATGAAATAACGCACATGACTTTACAGCCCTTTCAAATAGGAATAACTAAGCACTCAATAAATGACAAAACTTACTTTGTCATTTTGACGACAGGAAAGAAAAACGATTGCCAAATTTTTATGACAAAATGTTTGTATGTAACAGAACTTAAGTTTCAAGGGGGACTGCCCTTCTTATTAGCTCCAAAGTTATATTTGACTCCCAGTGAAAAGTCGAAGCCAACTTTTCGTCCACAAGCAGTCACCTTTCCCCAGACCAAGACAGATTTCTTCCTACTTCAGCAGATTACATTTTAGAAACTACCGCATACAAAAAACAACAAGTAATATATTTACGACGGTTCCTTTCGTATGCAAAGCGTCACGTCGCCATACCAACACGGACCCCGTTTTTAAAGAATGTCTCTCACTCTTAATCTATTTTTGTTTCATGGGAGCGTTGTCTTTTTGTCTTCTTGGGCACCGGTTTGTGCTGAATAGGAACTGTAAACATAGGTTTCGACGGTGACGTAATCTTCATACCAATTTTGCATCGTATTCTCTTGAACCGTCGGGGTGGTTTATTTAAAAACTGACATTAAATCCTTGCTTCTCAACAGGCTTCAATTGCGGTACATCATACCAATAGCACAATTTGTCGATATTTAATAATAATAAAAAATAAAAATTAAAAAAAAAAACTCACTCTGTTTATGTTGAGGACAAATGATAAAATCTCGATATTATTTTATAAACAAAAATGTTGTTGTGTTGGCGAGTTTGGAGAAAAACTTGTCGAGAAAACTTTTCATCGAATATTTATGTTTTACTATGATATCTTTATTTGGAGGAAAGATGTGAACGCCACTATATTGAATTAAGATATGGGAACAAGTCTTGTCGAGATCTTTCATTTGAAATATCGCACGTGGCTATTTTTTTCTGGGATTGTTCACTTCAGATGTACAGAGCATTTGTATAAACTTCCACCTCAAGTAGTGCAGAAGCTGACTACTTGGAGGAGGAACTTTTTTCAAGAACTAAAGGTATTCAAACTTTTCGTTCGAATAGTGGTCAATCTTCTCGTCTTGAAAATGATCGATCCTTAAAAAAAAAAAAAAAAAAAAAAAAAAAAAAAAAAAAAAAAAAAAAAATTACATATAGGGAAGTTTTTTTAAAAACTATTTCTAATAAAACTCGGTATATCTTTTAGAACAAAATGAAATTCGAATAAAAACACGAAAAAAAATAATAACCTCGGAATTAAACTCATACACTTAGTTAATTTTAACATTATATGTATTTTTTTTTAATTATTCTATATTTTAAATAAAAATTCAAAAATAACATTTACTGAGAAACTAAAAAAAAATTACACAATTAACTTTAAAAAGTTAAAACCAATGTGTGTTTTCCAGGTTTCTTCAAAAGAGGAAGCCCTAGTAAGAATCATTCCTTATACTCTCTACTTTACAATCTTCTAGCCCAGTGCATTTAGAAACTACTCTCTATAACCACCTTGAAATTTGGTCAGTAGGTACGAAAAATATCATTTAATGAATTGACATAAATTTCAAAGACGAAAATAGAAATCTAATGTATATTTTATTTCATATTTGAAATACTTACGTCAATGCATAAGCAGTGGCTCCATCTGCTTTTTTCTTTTGCTATTTTAATTTTCGTTTATAATAGATAGACATTAAATAAAAACAATTTAAGCCATTTCATTAAGTGGTCTTGTTCGTACCTACTCGCCAAATGTCAAGGTTTTATAGAAAAGTAGTTTCTAAATGCACTAGGTTAGAAGATTGTAACATAGCGAATATAGGGTATGATCTTTGCTAGGACTTCCTCCTAAAATTGAACATCGTGTTCCCAAAAGATAAGCGTAAAATATGTAGAGAAACATCTCGTTTCCTGCAACTGCTTCCATCAATCATTTTGAAAATTTATATAAGAATAAAATTAGACATTACCCCGAAGGTGATATTCAGGCCTACTTCCTAATTCCCATAAAAATATGTATTGTGTTTGTTAGACCAATTAATTAATTAATTAATTAATTAATTAATTAATAGTATTTATATTATTCAGCAACGAATCTGGTTAATTGTTCTTTATTTTAAGAGGAATTCCTAATAAGGATCATTCCAGATACTCGCTATGTTAAAATCTTCTAGCCCAGTGCATTTAGAAACTACTTTCTATAAAACTTTGAAATTTGGTGAGTACGTATAAAAAAGATCACTTAATGAAATGACATAAATTGTTTTCATTCAATGTCTATCTATTATAAATGAAAATTAAAATAGCAATAGACAATACCAGATGGAGCCACTGCATATGCATTGACTTAAGGATTTCAAATATAAAATAAAATATATTAGACGCTATTTTTCGAGTTTTTAATTTATATCATTTTATTAAGTGATCATTTTTGTACCTACTCACAAAATTTCACGGTTTTATACAAAGTAGTTTATAAATGCATTGGACTAGAAGTTTGTAACATAGCGAGTATAGGGAATGTTTCTTTCCAGGACTTTCTTTTAAGCTGTTGCCAACTAACTAAAGTGAAGAAAGCCGACTAGGGAATGATATGTATTTTCTTGAAGTGGACTTCATGATTTAGCAGCTACCTGATAAGAAATTGTGCATGCACTATCACTTTAATATTTTTAATTGATTAACATTTAACATTTGATTAATTTAGAAACAAATATAAGAAAGAAAAAAAATTTCAATTAAAGTAATATTTAGATATTGATACATTAATCTACAAAATATTACTCATTTTATCTTCAGATACAAAGTAGATACAAAAAATTGTGTGATAACTTTATACAAAAAGTATTTTATGCTCATATAAAATGTGTTTTAATGTTTTTTTGTTTTTTATGCAAATTTATAGTTTTATTTCGATTTGATCAAACTTCCTACACTTGACCTTCAAAACGATACGAGTGTTTACTGTTGACATGAGATTTGGAAACAAATACCTGTTTCCAATCCCTAATGGGTTGCAATCATAATTTGAAATTAACAGAATTAATTTGAACCAGAATATTTTCTATGAGCATCTTGACTAGTCCAGATTATCAGGAACACAGTTTTGTTACTATGTATTAGGAGGAAAAAATGAGAAAATAAAGGATAGAGGGGAAAGGGTGCATGCCATTCACTTACAGTCAATTAAACTAGTTTCTTCGAGTTTCATTTAATTACTTTTATGCAATAAAAATTGTTTAAACTGTTAGTGTGTTCCAGTGCAATTATCTCTGTATCTACTAATGACTCGAGTAATTTGTAAATATCTGAATCCGATAAAAATGAAACTTGATATTAAATCAGATTTGAAAGTTTTCATTATGCATTGTTCTTACTCAACTTCTACTGAGATAATGTTTTATGTTGTAACTTTGAAAACTTGTGAAAATTTCATTTAGATCTCATTAATGATCTCTTCTGGTCATTAAGAATTCTTCAGATATAAATTGAAAATCAATTAATCTTTTATTTATGACTGAACTGTTAAATTCATTAAATTTTTAGTATTTGCTTTTTTAAATAATTGAGTTTGAGCTAAAAATTGTGTAAAATTTTGTTGTGTTTTATTATATTTTCTCTTTAAGTAGAATATTGGAAAATGAATTTTTTTTTTATAATCATCGAATTGAAATAATTCAGGTGAATATAATTGCTAGCCTGTACCTGAGCATTCTAATATTTTGTTTCTTCATCGGAAAATTACATTCAAGTTAACGTACACATTCTATATCTTTTAAAAAAAAAAAAAAAAAAAAAAAAAAAAAAAAAAAAAAAAGGTAATAATTAAGCTAGTTTCTTGCAATTTGTTTTTTTAATTTGTCATTGAAAATACTCAGGCATCTAAGTGCAGTTTAAAGCATAATTTATTAACTTATGGAAAAATCAACCTGATTGTTCTTCTCTATTTTTTTGTTCTATATGTTTTTCAATACTCAAATTTAGTGAATTTATTCATATATCTACTCTTTATTTTCTCTCCCCAGTTCTTAAATTATTTAATATCAATCTTCAATTGTCTAATTTATAGATTTTAAATTTAGGGGTAATTCTCCCGAAACACCCTCTTTGTTATTCAATGTCTATAAAACTCTGAATAAAACATTTCTCCGTGTTATATATATTTTTGATACACCTTTACTATCTTTAAATAGACAAACTAAATGCATTATAATTGTTTTTTTATCAATAGTTTTAAAAATTACATAATTAATACTGAAATGCCATCATGATACACTGTCTCTTTTTACAAATTTGGTCTCGTACATGGTCGAGGTATATGTTATAAAGTGTAGTGCATATTTGGAACTAAACTTTTTTTTAATTAAAGATCGTAATTTTTAAATATCAAAAATAGACTTTTTTTAAAAAGTATTCAGAAAATACTATTGTAATTTTTTAACTTAGCATTTGTTTTTTGTGGTATTCCCCTTCAATAGTTTTTACATCCTTTTTTGACCATCAAACGAAATTACTTATTCGAATAATATATTATAGAAGCAGCAGCCATTTTCGGAATTTGAATGCTAACACTGCTTGGAAGTATATTGATATATCTTAGTTATATGATTGATAAATCTGATGATAAGTAAACATATTTTTATTGCTGAAATTACCATCCTTAATCTTATTTGATTATAATTCTATTCAGTCTTATTATGTTTTTTGTTTTTATTTATATGAACTCTTCTAAATTTGTAATTCAAGAAATTATCATTCTTTACTTTATGATTGCTAAAATATGGTGAAATGTCATTACTATCCTTACGTTTTATGACCCTAATAAATTTATTTTTGAATAATTTATTGATAGGATTTTAAATATTAGTTCTATCAATATTTTGAGAAATTAACTTGATTTTGACTGTGAGAATGTAATGTTTCTTTATATGTTTTCCATCCCACAAAAATAGTAGCAGTACAAAAACATTTATTTTACTAAAAATATTAATTTGGAAAATAGTTGTTTGGTTTATTTATCTTAAGTTATGACTAGTCCATAATTAATGACCTAAAAATACTAAGAGAACGCAATATTTATCTGAATTCTGCATGATTTAAATCATACTTTCTGTGTAATTTACATGTTTAAGCATAATTATCTACAAAATAATGTCATACGTTCCACAAATCTTCATAATTTTATAAAATATTCAGTTTTAAACTTCTAAAAATTGCCCAAATGCGAACTATACCTAGAATGAAATCTAAATTCGAAGAATAAAACATTTCTGGAGAATGAACCATATTTTTTTTTTTTTAAATAAGTTCTAATATTTATTCTAATATCTTAATATTAAATTCGCCTAATATAATGTAGTTAACTGTTACTACGAATACTTAACAAATTCACCATAACATAGTAAATAATGTTTTTTAAATTTTATTGAAATTCCAATGTTATATGTTCTGTGTATGACAAATTCTCTAATTTTCTTTGATTTTTTTTTTTTTTTTTTTTTTGCCAAACATTGAATATTGAATTCAGTATATTTTCTTCTCAATCTGAAAAACGGTTTTAAAATCTTTCAATATAAGGTTAAAAATTTGATTTATTAATAAAATATGTACAAATGGATTCCTTGCTTTATTGAAGGATATTTCATTAAGATTTACAACAATAATTTTAAAGTTAAAATAACTTTTTTTATTTTAAAATATTTTTATATTTCTCTATAAATAAATTAAATACATTTTCTAATGGATTAACTATCTTTTTAGCTTAATTCCTAACATTTCACAATTTGTGTTAAAACTGTTTTTTTTTTGTCTTTATATGGAATTAAATATTTCACATGTTCAGGAGATTAAAAAGCTATAACTAAAATATCATGTTAGTCCACTAGATGAAGAGATAGTTTTATTTTCAATAGTTGAAGAAATTTTTCAATAACTATTACATGAGTAATTCTGGAATTAAATAGTTACAAAAGTTTTATACCTCATCAATATATTTTCAGTGCTTAAAAATATCTTTCTGATGTTATTCTCAATAACAGATGATTTATTTTCTTTAATCGTCTGAAAAATACTATTCAACTTGCTTAATACCACTATTAAAATAATATTTTTCCTTAAATACTTCCTAAATAATTCTCAAATTAATGTGGTTACTCATGCGTTTCACTGGTCTTCGTCAGTAAATGAAATACATTTTGTAAGATTCATAAAAAAAACATATCTTTCTGATATCTTTTTTAACAACACAGTATATATTGTTCCATATACCAGAAAAATATTATTCAACTTGTACAATACCACCGTTAAAGTAAGATTTTTCTTGAACTACTACTGTAATTCTGGAGTTAATAATCAATACAATCAATTAATAGTAAATCATATTTAAATCATCAATAATCTTCCTTTGTAAGTGAAATAAATTTATTTCATGAGGTCTCATTTCTGATCATTTTCTGATGCTTTTCTCAATTACATATTAATCGATTTTTCTGTACATACATTGTATGTAGTGTATATATATTTTTTCATTTTCATGAGTTTATTTGTTAACAGCGATAATACAGGCTTTGAAAAGCTTGTAACAATTAAGACATTTTCCAGAGGGTTCTGATCACCAGATAGTTTATTCTGAATTTCTCGAGAAAGTTCACGAGTGAGGATATAAAAACCACCAATGCTTGGAATTTGAGTCCGTTGGAGATTTAGAGCTGTGTTGGAAGGAATTCTGAGATCATTTGTCTGAGTCTCAATTATCTCTGTATTTGGAGTTGTCCGTACTGAAGCTTTTGTTAAAGCTTGATATTTAGTTCACTGTTGTGCTAGAGAAGTTTTGTAAACCACTGAGACAAACCTTAAATTATCAGTTTTAATTTTGTAAAAACTATGCCGTCATCTCCTCTGAAAAAATTCATAACAATATTCTACTTGCTTCATACATTGCTTAACATTTCTTGCTTGCAATTAACATTTCTTAATAAGCTGAACAATAATATTCAATTTTTTTCTTAATATCATCGTTAAGGGAATTAATATGGTGCCAATAAAACAATTGTTAACTGTGACATGGAATAATTTAAAAGAAATTTCATTCAATAGTATCCAAACATAATTTTGCAGTAAAACATTTAGGATTACTAATACATTTTTTTATTAACGATATTATTCAACTATTTAATATCGCATGAAAAATTATTATTATTTATAAAATGACTAGAGTGAATACCCGTGCTTTCCATCGAAATTTTTACCAAGTGAATTATAGAATCAAATGACATTCATGTATTCCACATTTTACACGTTTAACTGTTCAATACTAAAGTTGCATGCTATTTCTGTTTAACCTTTTATAAACTATCATTTAAAACAAAAATTGCTAAAATATATTAACTATTTAAGAATGTATGGCTAAAAGAAAAAAAAAATATTTTTAACATTAATTTGCTACTTTTTTTTACATTATTTAAATTACTAACCACTCATTAAAAAATTATGAAATTTGGTATTTAGACATTTTTTTGGATTTTAAATATGGTATAATATTATGTGGTTGCCATCAAACTTTTAAAATATTTGGCTTAGTTTTAATATGTAGATACCCCCTCATGATAAAAAAAAATTATATGCAATTAATAAAGTCCTTCTACGATTTACAACGGTACTTGGCTTTTGTTATTTCCTCAATTAGAATACAAGATATAGCAATCGTTCGGATTTTTTTTTTCGTGTACTTAACTGAATATCACAGTTGTGATTGCATTGGGATTCTTCGTTTGGAACGTTAGCTTTTTTTAACCCTTTGAAGTTGGTTAATAGAGATTGGGATAGCCAGTTTTTTCTATGCTTGTCATTTTTAGCATTTATACCGAATATCAGAGTCGTGATTACATTAGAAGTGGGACATTGGAATATTCCTCGTTTTGAATGTTTTACCCCTTTTCGACTCCTTAAATTTGGTGAATCGAGATCAATAACTTACTTTTTCTATGTTTGTCCTTGTTAGCATTTGTACCAATTTTCAGAGTTGTTACTCTATGGGAAGTGGGAAAATTATTGACGAGTGAGTCAGTGAAGGACAAATTTTCCATCGTCAAAAATATACAAAATATTCCTGAAAAAAAGAGGACTTGGTACCCTTCAAACGTTTTTTTTTATTTAAGTCTTTAAAATTATAATTTTTACATACGTCGAAGTATTGCTAAGTAAAAATTAAATTTTATTAAAAAGAAAAGTTCACATAACGCTCTAAATTTTCAAAATTTAATTTTTTTTTTTTTTTAAATTCATTACATTTCAAATTCTATCTTTTTTCCCTTTATTAATATTTTTTTCTGATTTTTTTAAAAAAGATTTTTCCTAGAAATATACTCTAACTTTGTAGGCATCTAATTTAGAATAAGTAAAATAGTTTTCGAGGAAAAGGATAATTACTGTACCTATAGGTAAAAAACGGATATTTTTCAACATTTAAATTTGTAAAAATAAAAAAATTATTCAAAAATCCATACCTATTTTTGTCAAATAGATATTAAGAATGACATACAATACACTGTATACATTCTATTATTAGTAGAACTTGAAATATTTAAGTTTTTGTTACATGACAACTTTATCTCGGACATGTGATCTTGAAGCTTTGAAACTGTTTTTCTCGGTGATGGTTTTTTGTCCCATTTTTGAGCTTAAATTGATATAACTTAAAAACTAATTGTTATAAATGATACTTTCCACAATTATTTTTCATATATATTTCTTCATTTGTCTTCAGAAATTATGTCTTTTTTTTAATTTTTTTTTTAATAAAGTCTTTCGAGATTAACATACTATGGATTTTATACAGTTTTTGCGCAATTTCTTTTTTTTTTTTTAATTTTTTCTAATTACTTTATTGAAGAATCACGAAGAAAATTTTTAATATGAAATATAAGAAGTAATTTTATGCAAAAATGAGGTGATTTTTTAAAAATGTTTTTTAGATCTATCAAATTTAGGAAATGTCAAAAAAAAAAAAAAAAAAAAAAAAAAAAAAAATTAATAGTTTTCTAAGTTTCAAGGCATCATAGATTACTACATAAAAAATTTCAGAAAAATAATTCTAAAAATAAAGATTTTAGAATTTTTGAGTTCAAGAACCCCTTAAATTGTTTATAGGCAGAAAAATGTTTCTAGTTATAGAGATTTCTAAACAACTCATATTAATATATATATATCATAAAGAAAAATTTATTAAAAAAATATTTTAGACACTTTTTCGCAAAAATTTTCCAAGAGAAAATTAATTTTTTTTATTCAAAATTCCCAATATTTTGGAATTATATATACATGTGTGTAATGAGGCCTATCAAATAAAACAAATTCCAAAATATTGGGAATTTTGATTAAAAAAAAATTTCGCTTTAAAAATTTCGCAAAAAAGTGTCTAAAATATTTTTTTAATAAATTTTTCTTTACGACAGTATATTTTAAGCTATAATAATTACGAGAAAAAAAATTGATGGAACTTGAAGCAATTTTTTTTTACATATCCTGCACACAACGGAGAAAAACGCAGTTTTGACGAAATCGACATCAAAGTTAGAATTTACAAATATAGATCTATGTAATCAAATGAAAATAACTTTTGTATAAAAATAAAAATTCTTGTTAATGGTGGGTTTTAGCCCTCTTGTCTAATCCATAGTGTAGCACATATGCAACACGACTTATTCAGGATTCATCTAGAGAGAAAGAAAAAAGAAAGAAAGAAAAAAAAAATTAAAAAAAAGGGGGGGGGGGGGGAAAGCTACACAGTGGTTTTAATTAATTATTTAATAAAATATACTCTTAGAATTATTTTATATATGTTTTTCAGATGTCTAGGGCAAAAAGAAAACGAAAAAAATTATTTAATTAAAAAAGAAAAAATCATGCACCAGAGGGTTAAAATATAGGAATCTTTATACGATAAAAAATAAAACGATTTTTTTTTTTAAAATTCTAAAGGTTCACAAATCCCTTAAATAAGCCTTTTTATAACACTATATATGTGCTTTTAGTGAGTACAAAATAAATACAAAGAAATAAACAGGCAGTGCTTATTTTTTTTTTTTTTATTAGCTGAGACTTTCTCAAACAATTTTCCATTCTTTTATACAGATAACATGCAGCTCAGCAAACATATAAAAAACGAATGGTCACATACATCAACGGACAAATACGACATCTATCGACTAAGATAACTATACAAAATGTCGAAATTCACAATGGAATCCAGCTTCTTTACATTTTAACAAATGCTGTTGACAGTAGCGCTCTTGCACCATGAAAACATGATTTTGCATAAATTATACTGGCTCAGAAAGAAAGCGTTCCTTGTCAATTCTACACAGAAGAATTTTGCACCGGATACAACCATGGGAATGGAATGTTCAACTAATTCCACGTAATAGTTTATTTACATTATAATATACTTTTAGAATTCCTGCTACTTGTGTATTATTAGTCGACCATTGGCAAGACAATAATTTCGCCAAAACGGAGTCTATTATTTCGTGGAAACGATCAATCAAGACTGATTGTCGTAGCTGACTCCTTCCACGAGAAGGTCCCGAAGCTGTTACAAGCAAAATTGCTCCTTCGAGAACACCAGGTGGTTCGAACTTTAAGTCGCCAACAAAAAGTTCACCAACAGTCGACGGGATAATACGTAAGCACCGACATTTCAGACTTTTATAATAAAATAAGTTTGGTTTTGTATACTGTTTTGTTTAAAGCAGTTAGGCTAAAGATTTTAGCATGAATGTTTTTAAAATTGTTTATAGAAGGAAGAAATCTCGTAGAAGCAGTAACAACATTGAAATTAATTAATTGTTTACTAGTATGAGTATTTAATGTTTCTTTATAACAATTCTTTTCAAACATATTGCTGTCATCAAACATATTTCAATCATATGCTAAACATATTACACAAAACTATTACTCAAACATTTGATTTGGGTCGTAATATGATAAATTCGGAATTGCTTTTATTATCGAAAAAAAGTGGTAACATCATTTACATTGTAATTTATTTTTAACTAGTGCACGGTTGAAAATGCTATTAGTTTTTTGGTGTTTTTGCTTTTAAAATAATTTCAAAAAATTCTTATTAAAAATAATTTTGATTTATCAACCTGACTGTATCGGAGTTGTAAGGAAACAAACATGAAACAAGCAAAACCATGTTTTCATGATTACTTCTAGTAATAAAAAACATGGTAATATATATGTATGGATTGACACTTTTCTATCAAATACATCAAATAAGAGAACAATTTCATATTTTAACAAGTGTAGTAATGCACTTTTGATCCAAAATAACGTAAATAAGTGAAATGCCCATCAATTAAGCGTATATCAAAATGCCTTTTAACACTGGTATGTATACATACAGTCCTACAAATAATATGCATACGTATATGAAATTCATTTAGGTTATTTTGGAATTTCTTCAATTGATCATTTCTGAAGGCACCTTTTAGGTGATACAATTTACACTAGATAAAAAATTTTGTTCTTTTCGACAAATACTTCTTTTTAAAAAAGTTTCCATCACAGTTTCATCACATTAAAGTTGAAAAGGAATTATTAAATACACAACAATATTAAAGATCAATCATAACTTTTACTACTTTTATTCAGAAACGCTTAAATAAATATTTTAAAGCTAAGTTCACAGAACGTTCAACACCAAAAAATTCGTAATCTAGAGAGATAACTTTACTATTTCATTCACGTAAACTTGTTTCAAGCTTTACATAAAATATGGCGTCTACTATGACTTGATTTTAAATCCCTTTCAATTTCGCCAGAAATGAAGCCAATAAGCGGACATTAATGTTAATTCGGTACATTCACTTTACGGTTGATATTATGCTATTTACATGTATTTGCTTAGGTAATTTGTAGTGGAAATTGCATTTGACGATAAACATATTTTGACATTGCAGCAAATCTCTTTTTCTTTTTCTTTTCCAAAATAATATTTTATTATATAAATAATACTTAAGCATTATCCCGTCAACATTTCTGTCGCAACAAAAAGTTCGCCAATTGTAGAATTTTCACGTTGCCTAAATAAGTTTTGTTGTTTATTGAGTGCTTGGCCATGACGTCTTTTCTATTTGAAAGGCTGGAAGGTCACGTGGCGAACTTTTTTTGCGGTCATCTACGCGAACTATTGGATTGGTTGACTAAGTTTGGCCAACTTTTTGTTACGACAAAAAGGTCGACGGCATAATACGTAAGTACCAAGAAACTTAATTATTTGCTTAAACATATAATTATTTTATTAGCTATTTGAAAATAACCATGCTCGTTTTGTGGAGGACAATGAATGCTTATAAACAATTTTTTTAACTGAAAAATTATAAGAATGGTGACATTTAAAATTACACTTATAATCAAGCTATGCGAAACCAGAAAGAAACATTGAAAAATAAAAAAAAAGCTTTGGCAAGAATTATCCATTTTGGATACTGCTTAAAAATCAGAAGACAATTGGCCTCGAGCGAATCCAACACCTTTCTAGCAGTCTTATTTTTTCCATCAATGTTTAGAACCGGGAATCGAAATATTGCGGTACATTTCTTCGACATTGAGCTAGGGTTCTTTGCCGTCGACTTTGCACTGATAGTGTTTTGTTTCGTCGACATTGCTCTTCTGATAGGGTTTTGTACCACCAACATTGCTCTAATGGGTTTATCATGACTTTCTTTACTTCACTTATAACCATCTGAAATGGACTCACTCTAAACTATGAGGCAATTGCCCACTAACGATAGATAGTCAGGCAGCATCAGCTTACTCATGCAAAGATGGCACAATTGGGAAAATATAGAGAATTCTAAGCACACATCCGAAACTGTTTGTCTATTCACATGGAAAGAAATGCGTTGCGGCTTTATTTGAATGGATATCACAATGACTATATCTAAGACGTTTAAAACCGCACATCTACTATTGAAACTCAATTACATAACATACGTTTGACAGAACTTTTATGGGAGAGAGAGTAAAAGATTTCGAGCGCTGTTCAAAATTAAATAGTTGTTTTAGATCAAAATTATTGTTTTAATTTATAATTATGGTAATGGAGATGAGAATTTAGAATTTATTTATTTGAATTTGTGCGATGACGAATTTCATATTATACAGTAAAAAAATAACTATAGGTATTAAAGTGGTCTGTTGAGGATCCCGTGTAAGGTAATACAATTTTATTTATAAGTATCAAATAACTTTTTAACAATACTCCAATAATGCTATTAATATTAATTTTATATGTAATTTAAAAAAAAAAAAAAAAAAAAAAAAAAAGATGTAAAACTAAAAAGATTACAGGTAGTATCAGATAAAAGAAAAGAATCGAAAAGTGAATAGAAAAGTGCAATTTTTATCTGCTAAAAATTATACGTTAATTTCTATTCTGTTATCAGTTATTGTCTTTCAGTTTTTGAAATATTTTTAGATTGGCTACATTGTAATTATTTAATATATTGGTTAATGTCTTCAATTTGACAGTATCGCAATGAATTCTACAAGTTATGTTCTCTATGTATTGATGCGACCAAAATAATTTTTTGATTTTATAAAATTTCTTGGACGTTTTTTTTTTTTTTGGCTCTGGGTGACCAGATCATTGCATCACGATGGTCCAAAACATTGAACGTTTATCCTTAAAAAATCGATACAAATTCTCAGAAAATATAGGTTTAGTGGCGTTGGCAACACTATCACTGCCTTGAGTCCCCATAGAATTCTTTCAAATCGAACAATCAATCCAAAGACTATAGTTATCAGTCTACATCCAAAGAAATAATAAGATACAAATTAGGACAGATTTATATAAGAAATATCACTATGTAACATCATTTTTTTTCTTACAAGTTGCATAGAAAAACTAAGACACACAATTATTATTATTACTAAAATGATATTGCATTGAAACATTGCATAAGGAATAGCATGGAGGCAGTTTTAACAATTATTTTGCGACACCAATTTTTTTTTTAAAGTCTATCACCAGAATTCGAATCACAGTCAGGCCTGTACATTTCTCCATAAAGCAGGAAGTCACGCCTATCTTCCTTCTTTCAAACAAAGTTATTTTTTATTTTAAACTTTTCATGAAAAGTTTTTTAAGTTCAGGGCCACGCAAATGCACAGAATGCGGTTGATGTACACATTTCTTTCAGTTCTGCGTTATCCTTCACACTCTTGCATTGCAGCCTAGTATTCAAGATGCAGAATGCTTCTTTCTAAAAAGAAAAGAAAAGGAACTATAAATATAACATTTAAACACGGTTCACTCACAATATGGCATGAATGCATAATTGCTAAGTTGTATTATATCTAATGTCTATGTTATATTAGGAGAACATATGGCTTGCTATACGTTGAAACAGGTAGTGGCGAACGCAATAGAATGGAATTCCATCATTAAAATTAATTCATCAATTTATCATTGAATTTGAGCTTTTTAGCGTTAAATTTTTCACATTATGTAAGTACTGTACGCTTAAGGTGTACAGTACGCAAAAAAAAAACAAAAAAAAAATCCGAACGATGGCTATATTTTCGGTTCAAATTATAGTAGAATCTTGCAGTTTGCCTCAAAATGTTTTGTTTAGGATTTCCTACATGCTTGGTGCAAAAAAATGTTCTTAGGGCGCTGTATACTAAGTAAATTTAACACTATCTTTAAAAGTTTCAATACGAACCCTATATTTTATGTTTTCATTCGGTTTAGAATACTTTGTTCACCCTAGATACCAAATTTCAGTTCAATATGTTGAGAAACACGTCACTTATGAGCGAGAATGTTTTGGCCGGTCTTGAGGGCAAATTTCTTTAAAGCGCGGAAGAAGCAAACGTGTTTTTTTTTACATTTTTGCTAAATATTGAGAACTATAAGTCAAGAGGGAACGAAAAAAATTCTGGAGGGATTTTTGACCGTTATAAATCTAATAGGGAGGAGGGGGGGGGGGGAGAACCATGTTTCTATTTAAAAAAAATAAAAACTTGATTTATTAATTAATAATTAATTATTCAAAAACTGTTTGATACAAAAGTTGCATGTTATCTATGTTTGGCCTTTTACAATATATCGTTTGAAACAAAAATTTCTCAAATATATTAACTATTTAAGAATTATGGCTAAAAAAACAAATTTTCTTTTTAACATTAATTTGCCATTTTTTTTTTACATCAATTAAATTACTAACCACTGATTGGAAAATTATAAAATTTGGTATTTAGACGTTCTTTTTGGATTCTCAGTCTAAATATGGTATAATATTATGGGGTTGCCATTGAACTTTTTAAAGTTTGGTTTAGTTTTAATACTTAGATGACCCTTCATGATAAAATTTAATTCAGCATATTCTATCAATTAGAATACAAGATATAGCCATCGTTCGGATTTTTTTTTTTGCGTACTGTACATGAAAACACGTTTTAGATTAACAATATGGCATCATTTCAAAATCGCTATGGTGTATTACGTACCTGCTGCGGTGGAGAACAAAAGGTAGTGGTAAAGACAATTAAACAAAAGTTATTGGAATCGCTAATTTATTTAAATATAATTCAGCATTTTATTTCTGAAATTAAGCGTATTATCATTATATTGTACCTCATTATGTAAGTACTGTAATTTTAAGTGGCTCATTTGGGCAGTAGTAAATTGAAAATGGGCAATAATAAATCTAAATTTGAGCAGTTGTAAAAGTACAAAACAAATAAAAAATAAGTAATAAAAGCGTTAGGTGGTAATATTTCAAAAATGTTTTTAACACATATCCCTTCCCTTTCATCCACTTAGCTCTTCTATTTTCTACCTGATAAAGTGTTTTAGAGAGGATGACTCAATTTACTTACTCGTTAATTGTAATATATTTAATGTACATTTATGTAACAAGCGCTTTGTCAGCTAAGAAGAAATCTATGGATTTATTACGTGATTTATTTTCAATGGCAGCTACCTTATACGCATGCGGGATTTTGACGAAAATCTTAACGGTAGGTCCCCACCACAAACCCGCACACCAAATTTGAACATCTTAGGTCAATTGGTTTGGGAGTTATGCTAACCATAGACACACAGACATTTTTTCTAGATCACCTTTTTGAAAGCAGGATGTTTCAAAACGTGGAGAAATGCAAATATATATATTTTACCGAATGCTATACTTTCATTAACCTATGTATACGTATGGGTAATTGAAAGAAGAAAAAAAAGAAAGAAAAAAAAATGCGCAAATGTTTCTGTGCTGCTTAATAATTAGATTTATTCCTCCAATAACTGAAACTGTTGCAATATCTTTTATTTTTAATGAATTCTGCATAATTAACAATAGAATTGTCTTCTTGAACCGAAGTTTAAAAGAAAAAATTTCCGGTTTTGCTTTAATAGCCCTACACCTGGTTTTCTACGCAATGGCTGCCGTGGAGAGTGTTATCAAACAATAATATATACTTTGTTGCACGTATTTATATCCAATTACGCTTCCCTCCGGTTTTTTTTTTATGGAACTCTGCTTCAGTGATCAAGATAATCTGCTTTTATTTGCATAGGTATGAATACCGGAATCAATTAGACCTACATAAAGTCGCACCATCCAAAGAAATGACCAAAGAGGGGGACTGTATACTAAAAATAAATATTTATTTTTAGACTGAAATCTGGTTTAACTGACGTTAACCTGATATGATTTTGTGAAACTCGATCAAAACGTATTCTCATATGCTTTATTTATTATGGGTTTGGGTTAAAAAAGTTTCTTAAGAATATCCTCTTACACTTGAAATGAACTGTATGTTGCAAATGGAAAATTGCTCAAAAAGAAAATTAATCAGTTTCGTAACTTGCTAAAAACACTTTGCATAAAAATAGTTGTTTTAATAGCAAAAGTAGATGTAAACTAACTGGAATGATTTAACTAACTCTAATGATTTAGCTAACTCTAATGAGTTTGTCTTTGTTTCTTCACATATTATAATTCTCACTTCAAAGCAATTCTAAAGTTGGAGAACCATTTCTTGAAGTTTAGTAAATGGAACTCAAATATGATTAAGAAACACAAAAACATGTACTTTATGTATTCTTTTTTAATGTAATCACCGTCTTACCATTTCTGTTTAATGCAATCGTAAAATAACAATATTTTGATTTGAGTTCCAAAGGATGAAACAAATTATTCCTTAAATAATAGGATATTTTATTTAATCTGAATAGTGTGAGACCATGCGAAGGGTTTCTTTTATGTTTAGGATTTATTTTATTATTTTCCAATGTAATCCATCATTTGCACCGCAAGTAATTCCAACTGTTTTTGAGAAAAGGAAAATTTCGAACTCAATCCGACCTTTTGACGCGCCGTACTCGTTTCTTCCCGGATTCCCTGAATTCTATTTCAAAGCTCATAACCCTGTTTCCTGTTTTCAAATTGCCGCAGTCAAGCGAGAAACAACCTCGTTTTATCAATGTTTTAAAATAGTAAATGCCATCAACTCTCCCTGCAGCCACAATTACTTCAGCTTCCCCAGAAAAACGATTCTGTATGGTGTCGCCCTCTACAATCAATATTCTAAACTAATTAAATCTGCAAACAACAATTTTTCTTCGTAAATTTTTTTATTACAACCTTACTTTTTGTTTATTATTATTAACATTTTTCTAGGCCATAAATATATTCATTGAAAAGTAAAATAGTATCCAATTAGAATATTTTCAGCTTTACATAACATACTCATAAAAATGTACGCTCTATTTTTTTTTTTTTTTTTTTTTTTTGTCAATGATTGATAATTGATAAAATTATAATCGAGTCAAAAAGTAATAAATACATCAACAATTTTGATTCTTCAGACTTCAAAAATTGGGAATAACTAAAGAAGGGAATTTGAGATTTCTAAGTAATTAAGCATCAAGGGAAAAGTACTCAATATAAAACAATAATTATTTGAATAAACTTCTTTTGAAGAATCTGTAATAAGAAAAGAAAGAGAAAAAAAAAAAGGGGGGGGGAGGGGGAAGGGGAAGGGGGGGGGGGAAGGGGGAAAGAAAAAGAGAAAAAAGAGAATATTATTATGTAAGGTCGAATAAGATCGAATGCTCATTCATTCTGTAAGATAACATTTTATTTTTAAAACAATTTATAATTGAAGTTTGTTATTAGAAACCGTCCCCTATGTAGTTTAAAGAGAGAGTCCAATAATTAAATAAAATTTTGAGTTTAACTCTGGTTGAATTGTGTTGCTCAAAGCTGGAAAAAGGGTTTTTCGTACTATTTAACAATTGAAAAAGTGTTCTCATTAATCTAAATTCTTTAAAGCTGTGGATGAGGAAGAAAATCACCTTAATTTAACTTCCACGACAGTTAGTGTGAGCTTAGCCACAAAAAGACTTTTTTATATTATTTCCAACAAAGTCAACAAAACTAAATTTTTTTTAAAAAATAAAGCATCTAAGGATTTAACTTCAATTAAATTGCTCATAAACTTTTTGATTGTTTCTAACAAATTCAACTAGATTTCTATTCAATAAATATATGTATAGCTTACTTTGAAAATGAGCTAGATCCATTTAATAAAAGCTTTTCAAAAATATAAATATTTTGCAATTTGCCTTAAACAAAATGCGCAATCATCATGCAGGCAAATATTACCCTGGTAAGAGCTCGTAACAAACCAATTGTGAATTCTGATGATTTTATTCTAAAAAATGACTATACGGACATACAAAATATTTATTTCAACTCTATATTGCTAACTGAAAAATATTCATTGCAACTCTAAATTTCTAATTGAAAAATACTTATTTCAAATCTAAATTGTTAATTGAAAAATATTTATTTTAACTCTAAATTGCAATTTGAAAAATATTTATTTCAATTCTAAATTGTTAATTGAAAAAATATTTATTTCAACTCTGAATTGCTAACCGAAAAACATTTATTTCAACTCTAAAATTTCTAATGAAAAGAATCGTAGAAATTTACCCTTCATTTAAATTGCATGTAAGTATTTTCAACAAACTATAACAAGACAGATAAACGGGGGAAAAGGGGGGGGGGGATTCCTTAGGTAATTTTGCTTCAATAAGCAAACCGCAAATATTTATAACTTCACCAAACGCAAAAAACCATTTCAGCGTAAAAGGTGTGTAATTGTGTCTTGAAACACCCATTGAAGAAAATTCCATAAAGAGCCTAGCAAGCAGGACGTTCTCTCAATTGATTGGTCTAAAAACCAAGTGAGTTTCATTATATTATAAGTACAGCAAACTCTTCAACTTGTTTTATAATCCAGGTGCAGAACCGGATCCTTTGTTAGAGAACTTGTTTAAAGTTATGAAAACAAAATAGTAATAATAACTACAGCGACGAATTTATAGCCACCTTGAACGAGGAAAGTTACGTGATAAAAATGCTAATAAAACCAACACTAACCACGTAACTATTCTAAATAGTTTTTCTGTTATATATGCTAAAGCTGTTATTAATCGCTGTTAGTGTTTTTGGAAGCATTCGTGAAATCTAGTTAGTTGTTATCACTGTAAGTGGTACAAAATAAAACATGATTGAAATTTGTATTGAGGTTTGCAAGGTCACTGTTTGCGAGTAGCCAGTCCTAAATTGAATCTGGCAAAGTTTAGCTGGCGAAAAGTTGTCTGTTGATGAAGATTTTTTAGCAAAAATATCTGAGTAAATATTCGGAAAAAAAAAAAAAAAATATGGAATGGAGTTGATTCATAGTATCTCATTTGTTGAAGAAATTGAAATTTGTCAAAAATGACAATGTTCTGCAGCAAGAAGATTGACATCAAAACTAAAAAAATAAAATTAAAACAAACAAAATCAGGATTTCGTTTACTATATTTTCTTTGAATATATAATTTTAATTCGATTATTTGAAAGGTGATTATTTGTTATTCAATACTTTGAAAATCAGTAATTTATAATTTAATTATTTAAAATTCAAATTTTTATTCTTTAGCGTTTGATTACATTCTGGGACATCGCTACTGTTCCGCCCGAAACTGCAACTAAATACGCAGTTTCACAAACAATATATTGTAAACATAGAAACTGTAGACAAAGTAAAATTTACAAAATCCTAAAACACTAATACATGGCCTGTAAATCTAGATTAACTTCTCTATATAGTTAAACCATGACAAATATTTGTAGAACCTCCTACCTTCGCTTTTCTAACAGTTAGCCCCGCGAATTAATACTTTAAAAATCAATGTCTCTGTAATAAATTATCATACTTCCAGAAATGAGCTCTGTAAAATACAATGCTCATCCACATAATGATTCTTTTCACTGTTGTAATATATATATTTTTAATTCTAATGCCTTTAGCCAAACACTTGCTGAGTCGCCAAATAAGACACCCCTTTCAATCCATCTCAATCTGACTAGACGTCTGAAAACACACTTTTGCTAAAACGAGACAGTCGCGAAAGCAGTGGATGACCTTCCATCTCGCCAAGCAACAGTAAAACGTATTTATGTCGATTTCACTTTACGAATAAAAAAAAATAAAAAAAAAAATAAGAAACAAGAATTTAAGACAGGTATTTTTTGCAGAATCGCTATCGACCCCCTCGTTACTATTTTATGCCATTCCACGAACCAAAAATTTCTATCCAAGGAATCCGTAGGTGGGGCAAGTCAGATTTGAACAAACTTTAAATAATATAAGGGACGCAGGTGGTAATTTTCCCGTGCCAAATAATCATCTCTAGTTAAATACCTTCCTTTTTGAGATGTATTTAACTTTGATTGGGGGGGGGGGGGGTTAACGATATCGGTCTCCTAATCGTTTTCCAGGAATGAGGTGTGCTCTTTGTTAAAATAAATTTTCACTTAGTTCTCCGAAACTAAATAGAAACTCTATAGTTGCGATTATTATCGTCATCAAAATTTATCGGAAGAGATGAATCATCATCATCATCATCATTATCATCGGGAGACATTTTAATAAAAACTCTAAATAAAATGTCGGCATTTGGCAACCCAGTTGCGAGAACAAGGGATTTTGTTTGAATTATTAGAATTGCATAATTCAAGGATACTCCTTCAGTCCATGTCATTAGAAGCAATGCAAACTTCGAGTTTTCTTTATCAGAGTTTCAAATAGATAGGCAATAGAAACAACTACTAAATATATTAACTAGTTAACATGTAATAGGTTTATCAACTACTAACTGCTGATATATAATAAGCTTACGAGCTACTAACTGCTAATATTTAATTTAACGATGAAAATAGGACAGTGTACGTAAAAACAAATCTAGATGCTTGACAGTTGTCACTATTCCACCAAGATATTAAAATACACTTAATTTGGGGAGAGGGGGGGGGAGGGGTAAATATTTTAATTATGATAAAATTTTAAGTCTCTTTTTAATTAGGTAATTGAAAATAATTAAATTCGGATATTGTTTGAGTAGCAGAAAATTCATTCAAAGTCATTATCTTTTAATTCAATGCAATTTAATTCGTTTACGACAGCTGAAATATTAATTCAATGCAAAATAATTTGTTTATTACAAACGAAAAATTAATTCAATGCAATATAATTCGCTTACAACAACTTAAAAACTAACACGGTGCAAAATAATTCGCTTGCAGCAACCGAAACATTAATACAATGCAATTTAATTCGCTTATAGCAACTGGAATGTTAGAGCAATGCAAAACAATTCATTTATAACAATCGAAACATTAAAACAGTACAAAAATAATTCGCTTGCAACAACCAAAACATTAATTTCTAGAGAAAAGCCATTATTTAGTTCTTTCCTATAAAACCTTCATTTTCAATAGAAATCATTCTTCTACAGAACTGAATTTCCCCAGTTTGATCAAGGAGCCACTGATTTCCTATTTCAATCAAGTGTCATTTTATAATTAATTTCATTCTAACTTCCTCAGTTAATAATTAAATTCATAGCCATTATTTCCACGTCAACTCATTACAAAGAAACACTTGCAAAAGGATGATGTGTGCTTATACAAAATACAAATACTTCACATTTGTGTATGTTTATTTACACGAGGAAGTAGAATGGCTCATCAGGATAAACTATTTCTAAATAAATTTTTCCTTGTGAGTACGAGGAAGTCGAACGATTAGTTATTGTATAATCTGGAAGAGAAGGTATAACAAAAGAAAGATGCCATGAAGCAACCACAATGTCACCTCTTAAAAGTTATCCTTATTGGAATCATCTTTTGGTTTTAGTAACTATAACACGAGAGAAACTGGTGGATTAAACATTTAATGATTTAAAAAAAAAAAAAAAATGATATTCACTGTTTTTTACGTAAGAAACTGTTAGTAGTTGGTTATATTTCACGTATTTTTATTTTATTAATTATTATCAAATTAAGGTGTTTTTTCTATTTGATTAATGTAAGTTTTGACTCATTAAAAACTATTTTAATCCATGGCAAATAAATATAGATTTACTATCCATACTAAATCAAAAAGTTACTAATATTAAATTACTAATATACTTAATCAAAAAATTAAAAACATATAAATACTACATTGCTCCGTTGTTTAAAATAATGTAAAACTATACCCATGAATATATTTCATGGAATAATTGATAAATTATATAAATATAAAAAATATTTTTAACGAATTTCTTTTACTTAATTTTGTAGTATTGTAGGAAATTATAAAACATTTTACCTTGAGGAGTTTCCAAATATTATTGAATTTATAACTGGGCATAAATAGCATAATGGCTGTATGATGATATTTAAAAAAAGTAATAATTACAAGTTAGCATTTTTAACATTCTTCTAACTTTTATAACAAAGTTTATAGATAATTTTCATTTTGTCGCATATTCTAAATAAGCTACATTATTTATTTTTTTACATCTTACAACTCACATTTCAAATTTTCCCACTGAAAAGTAATTCACATGAACAGTCTGGAAATCAGCCAAAGAAAAAGGAACAAAAAATACCTCTAAACAAAGTAAAGTTTTAAACAAAGTAAAAAAAAAAAAAACTTTAATAGAACAATATTAAATTATGAAGTACCCCAAAAATAAACGAAATTGAACTTAAGAAGACAAAGGACACGAAACGACTTTCTTTCGAAAGAAAAGAAAGGAAGAATACTTTACAAAAATACTTTATATACTTTTTTAAGATATACTTTTTACAAAATTTTGGAATCTATATACGTTTGGTATCATTACTCTTCACACTTTAAGGCAAACAATTGAGGTTGAAGAAACGCAACACAATAAAAACATACAAAGTAAAGGAATCAATTGTCTATTGTTTGAATAACACCCGGTTCGTAACATCACCAGACATTCAGGTCTTTATAGCACTAAAATCAAGAACTTAAATACATTAGGTAAGAATAAAAAAGGTGCCCGAACGTAAAACTAATGACCTTTGTTGTTTTGTTGGCTTTTATTGAAATGATTTTTCGAGAAAAAACTACAAGTTCAAAGCATGAAAGACCTGAAATAAACACAAAAACTTACTTTAACAATCGACAACAACACAATAAAGACATTTCTTTTCTAGGATGGTCTTGACAGCATATACAACGAGATCGATAATATCTTAATCAAATAGTACAGATAAAAAAATTAAAAAAAAACATCGATGATTGCCAGTATGCTATTTACTGCTACTGCCCGAAGTCATCACATTTTGGCCAGTCAACTGGTCAAGCTTCGATGACCATCGTTTATTTGTTTCTCAGGAACTTCTCATCTTTCGTCCTTTTTCAGGTACCACATACGGAACTTATATTTAATGATTTTTTTCCCCTGACATTCTGAGAATTCCTTTTTTTTGCACGACTGCTTCTTTAAGAGACTTTTTTTAGAATGTTAGAGGGAAAAAACTAAACGAACGCCTGTTTATTATTATCATAGGATGTTTTGATATAACCTTTTCAAATGTCATACTTTTATATTAATCATTTTTATGCCATTCGGTTTCCGTACTTCTGATATCCGTAAATCTAAAAATTATCAAGATTTTGGCTGACTTCGTACCTATGATTGAAAAATCCCCTTACCTTTGAAAAATTTAATAAATTCATGCAAATAATATTTTTTTCTTTAATTTTGCTATCTTTTATAAAATTAAACTTCAAACAATTTTTTGTTGTATGAGAATATGCAATAAATGGAAGGTTTTGGGATCTCATTTATGAAATTATTTAGAGATGTTAATACAGAAATATGGAGTCATAGATTGATTTTTTTATCACCTGTACTAAAATCGTGCAAAAACTTAGAATATTTTACCTTTACGATGTCAAACATACGAAATTAGGCCAATACGTCTTTTGGAATTCTGCATCACAGGTATCATAAATTGTTCTAATTAGAAGTCTTCGAATTGAAAGTTTTCTCACCCAATTAGTATACAAATTAAAGACATGACTATTTTTATATCCGGAAATATTTGAAACAATATTTCTGCAGAAAATTGTGTTCTGAAGATGTGTAATAAGGTCAATCTCCAGCAGGTGGCACTAGCAGTATTTGGCTCTTTTATCACGTGACTTGTCCCGCGATTTTCACTGCACACAACACATTCTACTACTAGTTCTACGGAATTTTTATTGCAGCTGATTGTCTATTTAATTTAACACTTCATTTTTAATCTTATTTTATTTTAAATATTAGTGGTTAATTTTAATATTCGTTAATTCCTAGTTTATATAGTAAGTTGGCGTGATTTTGAAATTTTGGAGACAAGACCAAAATTACGAGTATTCCGGTTGTCGCCTTGTCAAGATCAATGGTGGATTCAGCCAGGGGGCGCCCCCCCCCCCCCTCAGGTTATTATTATTATTTATTTTTTTAGAATTTGCACAAAAATAACATATATATATATATATATATATATATATATATATATATATATATATATATATATATATATATATATATATTTAATCAGTTCACATAACTAATATATTTCGACGTTCATCTAATTTCCTAAAAAAGCCCCCAAAAAATAAAATAAAAGAGCTTATTTTTGGTTCAAGGTTCTTTTATAGCCCTCTCCCTTTCCATTCAAACGGACGTTAGCAGACTGTACAAGTATTCAAACCTCCACCCCCTTGACTTTGAAGACATCTCCACAACACTTTACCATAGGAGTTGAGTTAGGTGTTCCTTTTTGTGTTTACTTTTATTTTGTAACAATAAGGAGCACTTGGCACTCTCCAATATCCACAGTTAAATCATATTTGAGAAAGACAAGCAAAACTAATACTAAGGGCCGAAACCAAAGCGAATTTTCCTCTCTGAACTTCAAACTTGGACGATCACAAGAGGGGGAAGGGAGGGGGGAATACACCGGATGTCGTCTTTCTCTCCTGATCTCGCACAAGGGATGAACGTGGGGAGGAATATCACTGGACACTGAATGAGAAAACATCTCCGCCCCACTGGGTCCTTGTCCTTGAAACCCTCTTTTAAATGGTTGTGGTGGGGTTTACACAAGGAGAAGAAATTTTTGAACGTATGGTGAGAGTGTTGAGACTTTTATTCGGATTACAAACTGGGGGTACACTTCCGAAATTAACCAAAGAGTAAAGTAGGTTGTAATACATAAATGCATCCAAGCGACAAAAAGTAAGAGGGAACACATTTTTTTAGCGTTTCTTTTTCTATTCTGAAATTATGAATACTATTTATTTGATTTAAAAATGTAAGCAATGGTTACGAGAGGCCAGAAAGAACGCCTTACTGGCGTGGAGGACTTTTTAAAAAGAATTGCTTTGTGTTTGGCACTCAAAAAGAGTTTTAAAAAGTTATTCTATACCGATTTTTGGAAATGTATCTGTCATTACCTATTTTTGTCATATATTTGGGAATACTTTTCTTCGATAAAAGTAAGTTAATCTTTGTTGTCTAGTGGCTTAATTTTTAAACCCTTTTTTATATTAACTTCGAATTTGTGTGTTTGTGAGGAATAAATCCGCGGAGGACTAATTAATCCTCTTGTTATCCAATCGAGCTAAAACGACTTGTTGTCAATAACAATAACCCCGTTTTGGGACACAAGAAGAAGAAGAAAGAAAAAAAAGAAGAAAAAAATTAGCCAAAGAGACGGAATTGACTATTTCCTTCGCAGTGGTCATCAAACACCATGAAAATTGAATCTCAGATCAAAATGGCTTAAGTAAATTGTAATTGTACATACAAGGATGGCAAGGAATATAAAGGATACATAAAAACTTTGTTTTTATGGATTCATTTTTTTAAATGAATTATTTGACCTGCCACACTGGATCCCACTGACTAGCTGCCTTTAACTTAAAAAAGTTTAACATAAAATTTCGCTACTCCTAGTTTTTATCGTTTGCTCTTTACTTTATCCTTTATATTAACTTTAGATTTTGTTTATTTGTGGCGGGAAAATCAGTGGAAGGATAACTAACCCACTAGCCGTCATCCAATCAAGTTGAAACTTGGCAGATAGTCAATGACAATGCATTCTATCAAGTTTCGGAGATTTTCACTAAAAGACTGTTTTTACTCATGCTTCTATTAACACTATAAATCTTGTGTATGTATTAAATTATTTATATCAAAAACTTTACTTTTATGGATTAATTTTTTACACACGTAGGCGACAATTTTTTTTTTCACTGAACTACATAAGTGTAACATTGTATCTATGTAAAAAATGCTCTGATTGGCTGAAATAAAAGCCAAGAATTGGAAAAAAAGGATTGTGTCAGAAATATTGAAAATAAAATTTAATTTTGAAGAACAAGAGTAGAAAATATGAAAATGAATTGTCAACAATTACAATAAAGTAGTTAAAGAAAAAAACTACAAGATGTAAATGTTAGTGTATTAGAAGAGCCGAATCTTGCTTTATTATTTAGCTTAAATATGTCAAAGTCTAATATTGTTTTATTTGGTAGAAGTTCTCTTTAGCATCGAATGTAAATTGTTTTATATTTCTTGATAAATCTCACTTGTCCATAAATGGATAAGTATAAGATAACTAAGAGTATAGTTTGCTAAATCAAAAAAAAAGAAAAGAAAAAAAAGAAAAAAAAGACTGGAATTTGTTTTGTGCTAGTTGTTCAATGTTTAAATTGTATTTTTTCCCCCTATTGCCTTATTAAAAATAATACTTATAACTATTAGTAAAACGTTCTCTTTGAAAAACAATGTTTTCCCTGAATACTTTAGGTTACTTGTGTAGCAATGGATTATCCAGTAAAACAACGTATTTTTACTTACTAAGCTCACTGCATTAATATGTTATGAATATGTTAAATTTTGATGTACAATTACTGATTTCCCATTTTGATGTAAGTATAGTATAGGATTTATACTTAGTCAGTTAGTCACAAATAATAGTAGCAAGTTCCCACTTTCATTGTAATTTCTTCAGTATAATCAATACTTCAGGGATGTAGCTTGCAAAAATGTTTAAAATGCACGATACATTTTGAATAAAATTTGTTTTTAAAATAAAACAGGTAATGAAAAAACCAAAGGACAGTGTATACGCAACCTAACCGCTACCACGCCAACCTTTCGCTAAGATAGCAAGTCAGAAATATGACGAAAGAGTCAATCAATGACTATGGATAATCTCAAAGTGTATTTCTTAAACACTGTCTAGTTGCTTTTTTTTTTTTTTTTTTAATAATTTCGTCCAGGCTAAGGCACAATCTTGCGCCCCCCAGTCAGGAAAATCCTAGATCCGCCACTGGTCAAGATGGCAACTGATTCAATGACCTCCTGTAAACTTTATAAATGTCCATATAATCAATAAAATACGACATAATATGCAACGAATTATAAAAAAAAAATACGGATGGTGCTTGTCTGTGGAGTGATTATAAGAAAAGACATTGGAAACTACAACAGACACCAATTAGATCCAAAAACTATTTCTGGATGTAGACACTTATAAAGTCACCACTGACGTCCACGATACAAATTGTGTGACAATAATGCTTTGCGACAAGGATACTGCAGGAAAGAACTGTTTTAATTTGTAAATTAATTAAAGATATCATAATCGTCGAAAAAAAAAAAAAAAAAAAGCATTTAAAATCAATCTGTAAGGGTAAATGTAACCAGTGGAGGAGTAATCTGGTTCGACAAAGTTCTGCTTTTTATTTGGCGCAAATTCTTCTTTTCAATATTTTGTAATACATAATGGAAAATGTTTTCTCAGTTTTCAATCGAATTTTTTTTAACCCCCTAGCTAGACAAGCCAGGTAGTAATGTGTTTGACCTGCATGCCTTCAAATTACAATGTTACCTTTTTTTCTTCATGTGGTTGCAACTCAAGCAAACAGATTTTAAAGCATCTAACAACTATTAAATTACCATTCGTAATTAATAAACAGACGCAATAAAAGTTTTTTATTATTATTATCTATTAGTTATTCTTCACTCCCAGAAAAATATTTTTCTAAATCGTGTATCGAATGGTTAGTTTTCTGAAGGAAAAGTTTTTATATACTTACTGTTGCATGTCGCAATTTTCCATTAGAGCTTTTAACTATCACAAGTTAGCAATAAATAATTCTCGTTTGTTCGCATTAACCTTATTTTGCAATGGCCAGCAAACTACTCTCTTTGTAAACTAGAACAAGGTCATGCTCTTTCCCCACTTTTAAAAAAAGAAATAAGATTTCCTTGTTTATTTTCTTATCAGTTTCATTGACGAATCAGCATAGATGATGGAATGAAAAGTTATACTTTGAATTTAAAACAGTTACGTTTTGGAACACACAGTTCAAATCTATTAAAAATCCAATTCCTAAGAAGGGGGGGGGGGGGGGGAAGCATTTCAAGGCTATTTTATGAGTATTTATGGTGCACCAATTGACGATTGACGAGATTTAGATAATTTGAAGTTGTCGTACAGGTCTTAAAGCTATGTATTTTTATACCTTGACAATTTAAATAAAGTTGATTGATTGGAGGTGTGGAGGAAGATTTGATCTTTTATTTTCTGCTTGCAAATGTTTAAGTAATCATTAAAATCTTATAATAAAGATGTTAAAGTAGTTTGGGCACGAGCACATCTTTTTAAAGTGGCGTCATCGTGATCATTTGTAAAGTAGCCAAAATATTTTTTCAGTTCTAGAGCTTGGCTGAGTCAATAAAAACTTTATCAATCTGTGTACTTACCATTCCTTTCACGATACTATTTAATTTGTATAAATTTTAAAATAATCTTTTTTTTTTTTTTTTTTTTATAATCATCCGTTTTATAATGTTGCATTTCTCAAGTTCAATTAATAAATATAAAATTATTAAAACTCATTTTAAAAATATCTACCATTATACTACTATATCTAACCACTTCAGCACAATCTTAATTAAAAGAATAAAAAAAAAATTTAAAAAAAAATTTAAAAAAAAATTTATAACATACTAATTTTACACTCCAACTTTATAAAATTTATTTATAACTTTTACAACAATAAATATGATTGTTAATATATGGGTTCATTTCCGGTTTTCGATAACTGTACTAATCTTTAAGTTAGAATTAAACTTCGGGTAATACAGAAAACCACAATTTCTTCTTCTCTAACTACTTCTATCAAGAAAAAACACAAAAAAAACTTTTAAATACTGCTGTTCTACACTACAGTCACTATATTCTTCTTTGTTTATTAAATTTAAAACATAATTATAGTAAGATGAAATTCTGAGATTGAATTTAGAAAAATAAAAAATAAGTAAGAGCCCAAAAAAAATTATTTAAAAAATAATTTTGGTATCGCTAGGACAATAACGTGTACCCCATTTGTCGCCTGTTTTATGATTTCAAAACTAAAGTAAATGTCCTTTGAAATAAAATATGATATCTTTCACAAGTAAAGTCATAAAGAAAAAAAAAAATGAGAAAAAAAAAAAAAAGAAGAAAAAAAAAAGAAGAAAAAAAAAACCCCCGAATAATACCTCTTTCCAAAGTAACAAGAAAAGTTGACAGTTCGTAGATCCGGTATCCCGGAAAGCAAACTCCTCCCTCCCCCAAATGTACCCCATTCCCTCCAAAAAAGTAACCCCAACACTATAATAAATTCCCAAACATTCCATTGTAAGATAACACAAGAAAAACGGCAACGAACGGTTATTTCTAATTTTTCCTGTTCATTTTAACATCGACAAAGAAAATAGCAAACGATCCACAAACAAAAACAGTTTTATTCGGAAACTCCTAATTGGTACCGTTCTGGGTTTCTCCGAACAAAAGTGTTTAATGGGGTGCAGTAAATAAAAAAAAAGGGGGGGGGGGATCGAAAATATCGCTTGGACGAGAATATCGTCCATTTAATATAGAAGCGCTTAACTGAAGGTTAGATCTCCTGACGACCTTGGTTGAATGCGGAAGACCATATTTCAGACAGGGATCGTATGCGCACTACCTGAGGAAGCGTAATTTGTAAACAGAGAGCTTGGCGGTCGCCAAAGAGCGATGACGTAACAAGATGGAGATGACAAAACGTTTCGTCTGGAAATGGAGAAATGTCATTTGGTTTTAACAAAACGGAAATTACTTATGAAACTGACAGGAATGTGTTTTGTTCCCTTCAACGATGTAAATGTGGACAAATTGTTTCTTTGAAATATTCAGCGTAATATTTATAATTTTCCATCAAAATTTTTTATTGTTCCATTTATTTGTTTTCAAGATTTATGTTTGAGTGTTCGTTAAGCTAAGTTAAGGCAAAAACATTGTTTTCTGATGAAGAAATCAGAAAAACTTTTGATTGCTAGATTGAATATTATATATTACGAGTTGCGAGTTAAAAAAAATTGTGGTCAGTTGTTTGAGCTTTTGTTTATTGAGATAATAGAAGTATCTTCTCATAAATACACAACTCAATTCCTAGAATTAAATGGGCCATTAATGAAATATTTAACAGTTAATTTATCAAAAACGTTTTAACCACTCTGAAGCAACACTAAAAGGTTGTTTTCCTTAAATGCAAAATCAGTTAGCAATTATCAACCTTACTAGAATTTCTTTCTTTCTTTTTTTTTCTATCATTTGATTTGCTTCGTTAAATTATTTTGTTAAATTTCGCATTCTAAAAATAAATTTCGCGAGAAATAACGAAGTTTTCGTTACCAGAATATTTATACCTCCAAAATTTTTCTTTCTATTTCTTTCAATGTAAATTGTCGCATCATATATAAATACCTCGTTCGTTTTGAAATCATAAATTCCTAAAACCACATTCCCATTTTTTCATAAAAACATCGCCAACGATTCAATATTATTCAATCACACCCACAATGAATTTCTGAAACAAATCACGTTAATGATAAGGATAATTCAGATAACATGCCTTGCCCAACTAATAGATTATTGGAATCGCGATGCGAATATTCCTCCCAGTTTATCGATCATTTGTCGAGATTGCTGAGACGCCAAACCGGCAACCCTATTTTCGAGACAGTCCATGTCTCGTAGATATGGCGATAGTCCCTGATGTCTGGAAATGAGCAGACGAGTCAATGACAAACTAACTTTTTTGCCACGCAGTTTTTTATGCGTAGCTATAGGGAAGGAGAAAAAGTCTCAAACTTTTGTTGGTCTTTTAAAATAATAAAATAATAGCAAAAGGAGATTTCGGGGCTGTGTTGTATTATTAATTGTGATCGACGCCGAAAGTCGCAAAAGTCGTTTTTTCTCTTTCTTTTCATTTTTTAAACTTGTTATTTAATATTCGCTTGAAACAAATAATTAATTTTAGGGAAAAATTCATCACAGCAGTGGATGAAGTTAACTGAACATGCATGCTTATTAACCGTTGCAAATATCCTGACAAAATTGAAAATTTAGCAACCCTAATGCAGAGGAAACCACAAAATTGTTTTTCATTTAGTATTAAATTTGTAATTGAACTAATTATATTATATTACTTCTTTATTGTAAGTAATTAAGTAAATTATCTTTATTACTTATAATTCTTTATTACTTATAATCATGGACACTGAAAGAAATATTCGTATAATGGGGGTGGGAGGTACTCAAGTCAGCTAAAGTTTTTATTCAAATTGTGATTTTTCAAAAAATCTTATTTTGAATTTATAATGGGTTGTTAATTAATAGTTTTGAGCAGATATTGCTGTTGGAATAAAAAGTTTAAAACACAAATTTTTACATATGAATTTTGACACTTTTCTCAATTTAATTAAGTTTCAAATGTCATGACACCATTAAGTCGTATTTTTAATCTTAATATGTTGCGAATAAATCTCAAAACAGCTATCTTATCTTTTTTAAGAATT
The DNA here is from genome assembly GCA_963978545.1 of Linyphia triangularis. Taxonomy (NCBI): domain Eukaryota; kingdom Metazoa; phylum Arthropoda; class Arachnida; order Araneae; family Linyphiidae; genus Linyphia; species Linyphia triangularis. The sequence continues at coordinate 52,604,568 of OZ021729.1, read as the reverse complement.
TAAAGCTTTTAAGGTTTTCTAAGACTTCCTTTCCTTGTCTTTTTAAAAACTTCAAACAATATTTCAAAATCGATATTTTATTACTTATTGTTAAAATAAAAGGTAGCAATAATAAAATGCAAAAATATATTAAAAAAAAAAAGACGTTACATTTCATTTCTAGTTAAATTTTAATTAAAGTTGTTCTAATTATTTGAGGTAAATATTCAGATTGATTTTATTACAGATAAAAATAAATTTAAAAATACAATTACGATTACTACAAAAAGGTTTTCATATTGCATCAATAGATGGCGCTACAACACCAAGAAAAGGCTTGTTTCATCTCTTACAATCCGCGCGCTCGTTCCTGGAAATTTCTCCTCTGAGATTGAAACATGCTTTTTTATGTTTTTAGATTATTCATACAATTGTACACAATTACGAAAACAAAAAGCATTGTGCATTTTTTTATTGCATTGTAAGTACACATTTTTTAATTGTAAAATTAGAAATTGTTGAAATATTGAAAACCTTAAAAACAACCCTAAAATTCTTAGAAATGATTAATTTTTTTTTACTTTTCAATAAATTTTTAGTACTTTTCAGAATTTTACTGGACAAAGTTGTTGTAGGATGTACACAAAAACCCATGACATGTTTTAAATTTTATTTCCGAACAAATGTTACTGAATACCTTTTTTTTTTTTTGCTATTAAAGTTGAATACAACTGTTTCTATGGTTAAGTTAATGTGCTTTCAAAATTTGAATGTAAAAATAAAATACATCTTTTTGGAATTAGCATTCAAAATACTAATTTCTTGATTCTTTTTACTTTATTTTTCACCAGATGAAAAAAGTATGCTAAAAATGAAACATAATTTGTTTTTGTCGTATTTCAGTTAAATATCGTGCGCTGATTGCAGAAATGAAAGAATTTGAATTTCGATGGTGTTTTCCCGTTACACTAAAGATTGCACCTTCTAATTAGTAAAAAAAAAAAAATAATAATTGATCTTAATGAAACAGGAAAGATGGGTGCGGTTTGGGGTCAATTGAGTTCTAACAAAAATTCATATTAGTGCAACGATTAGCGAGTTAGGGAATCAATAATTTCTTTCCTTTAATTTGAAAACAATGAGTGGTGATTACCATGACAGTTGTTAGAAAAAACGAAACATAATAATGCATATAAGATGCTTTCAATTGTAATTATTTTTCTGTTGCCACAGAATATTTTTATTTACGATGCTCGCCGCCAAAATTTTTAACCAAAACTAGAAATTGGCAACTATTTTTGCCGCCAGAAATGCCACTAAATCTGCGATACATTTTTTTTAAATTTGTTATCGGTGAATATCACCAATGCGGTGCTTTTTGACGATTTTTTAGGTAGAATTAAAAAAAAATCTACATTGACTCTAATATACTACTACAATCACCTGACTAACCAAGCTCGTGGACAGGATTTTTTTTCGGGTGGGGGAGTGGGGCGTTATGGTCGAAGATTTGATTAAATACATACAGCAAATTTACACACACACTAAAAAAAAAAATTAAAAAAAAATTTTAAAATTTTTTTTTTAAAAAAAGGGGGGGGGGGGGAGTGGTAAAACAAGATTTCACACAATTTTGTGGAAGGAGGGAGGGGGGTCCTCCACCTGTCTACGGCTCTGTGACAAACAATATATTAAATTGACTGTAATAAATTACTATCTCCAAAAACACTACACTCGCAAGTTTTGTTATTTAATTCATATCAATGCATTTTACAGTGAACAAGTTCAAAGTTTCACCAACCACCAAATTTTTTTTGGTGCCACCTTTTAGAAAAACACTGGAAAATATTTTATTAATTGCTTTACATTGAATTATCTTTTAAAGTAAGATGCATTAACGTTACGGCAAAATTTTTATGAATTTCGGATCAATACTTTGACAGATATTGGGATCATAAAGATACAAAATTAGGTCTATGGGAAAGGAACAGTGGCTCTGAAACACTTCCTACCGGTGAGTTAATAACAGTGTGGGGTGTTGGTTCTGTTTATTTATCTACTTATCTCCAAATCGAGTAACAAGAAGTAAATATTGGGGGTTCGGCGATGGCCCGTAACTAAAACAACTACTCTAGAAAGTGTTCGCGGGTAACGCGTCATTGGGCACATGCCTACGTGGGCTACGGAATCGATGTGTGACGAATGGTAATTGTTTTCGAAAAACGGAACATTGGAAAAAATAAAAGATTATACAGCTGTATAATCCAGTTTTTGAATCAGTGGAATTAACAGGGGGAAGGTTTTTTTTTTTTTTTTTGTCGACAAAGGAAGGGCCCGTTTCTATATTAAGAAATTAAAGAAACGCGCGTCTTTTTCTATTTAAAGTAATGAGAAACACAATGAAAGATTCAATATCAACTCGTTTATTTATCGTCGTCAAAATATACTCATTATTTTAGAACGTAACCAACTATGGACAAGCACTGTGTCTCCTTAAGCCTTGATGCCATAAGTCTAAAAGTTAGTTCCTCTAAGTGTCAATCATACACTACTACAGAAGAAAGTACAGATTTTTCGTCTTTTATTATAATGCAATATTATCCAATATTATTTATTAATTATTTATTATAGTGCAATATTATCCAATACAGGCTATCAAACTGGTCGAAGTATTTACATAGATTTTGACCCATTACGAAAATTCAAGTTAAACTTTGCCCTAACAACCAACAATTAAAAGATCATCGTAGCAGCCATTCATATATTTAGATACACTATAGATTTTCCCCCCCTTCAAACGAAATAACTTACTCTTTAACAAGACAAAGCCTGTTGCAAATCCTGAAAAGCAGAAATACAAGGGAACACCTGATAAATGACTACGGATATTCTTAATTGAAACGCCAAAATAATAGATTAAATTTTAGCACAAATGTTCTGAAGATTTCACCCCATCAATTGTTTCATTGTTAATCTCAGTATTCTACAAAAGAATGACATAAACGTCAGTTTCTGTAGAGTGTGTTTCTTCACCTGAACAGCTGCACCTCTTCACCAAAAAGTTATTCCACACTCAACATCTGCATCAATTTATCATTATTTTAATATTGAAGGGTTTTGTCGTTATCTAAATAGTTTCCAGATTATTTAAAGGTATATTGTACCATATCAAATATATTGCATATAATTTGGAGCAGCCAATTCTTTCCTTCACCGCAATGTTTGTTTTGTTAAAATCGAAAATTAAGTTGCATCTCCTCTGGTTCCCAGTATAGTAAAAACGTAATTTCAACACCCATAAAAACTTTGAGGTATTTAACTAATATAACTATATATATATATATATATATTGTATTCAACGTTGTATACTTTTAAAAACTACGATAAGTTTGAAAAGGTATGAGCAGAAAGTGGTTCCGAGGATTCTGCGTATTTCTATTTCCGCTGTTAAATGGCCCCCGTTTAACTGCTTCTGTGAAAGGGCCTTTAGTCAATTACACAAGAGATATGGGGAGTGGGAGGGGGTCAGAACTAATTTCTTCCAAAGTAAGAACTCCTATAAATTATAGTAAAAAAAGGGGGGCGGGAGTTCATGTGCCATTAATAAATTTAAATGTAAATTAACAAATTAATTTTCTATAACATTTTTATCAAAGTTTGTCACTTATTATGTCACCTCGCTCGTCTGGTAGAAGTTTTTTGTCTGGTAGCAGTTATCACTTCGAAATACTGGTAGCAATTTTCTGTCCGTAAAAATATAATTCAGGACAATTTTGTAAAATATCTTCTCGGAATACCTAAATAGTTTCCAATGTGCCTAAGATGTTTGCAATACGTGTAAAAACGGTGATAGCTTGCGAAACAAAATTACAATAAATAAATAAAATAAATAAAATAAATAAAATAAATAAAATAAATAAAATAAATAAAATAAATAAAATAAATAAAATAAATAAATAAATAAATCTTACAAAACCCCTCGTTTTCTTAACAAGGTAATTTTTCAGTCTATTAAGAACAGGTGGTTTTTCGTATGCGGTCCCGTAAAATATATTGAAAATTTTTTCCCAAACCAATTTTAATTTTATTGCGAGGGCCTTAAGGAATGACCGAAATAAAAATAATGTTTACTGCTTCTTTTTTAATTTGTTAGCTACCTTTAGACAATAGTATAACTCAATAATAACGAACAATAATTGGTGAGTAAACAAAGAAAACATAAAGCATCATAAAAATGTATTTAAATCTGTTCAAAATTACACTTAGTATCGGATTGTTACTTTTTACTGGAGAACATAATTCAATCCTGGTAATAAAGCAACACCAGATACAAGAACAGATGGCAGACCAACGTCACAATAAAATGTACATTTTAGCTGGAAATTATTCCTAAAATTGGTGCAATTTCATTAAAAAGCGATCTGGAGTAAACGCGGATCTGTAAACATAAGGGGATTTAATGAGAATGACTGCGAATGAGGATATAATTCGTTATCGTGCTCATTGGTTTACAGGGGTGGGGTGGGGGGGAGATTGTAATGAGAAACCTAAATTGAAAGCTTGGGGAGAATATACTCGGTGTTAAAAACCTGAAAGGGGACATTCACAAATTGTAAAAGATTTTAGAAATGTTCTAGATAATATTAACATATGTTTTTTAAATCCTTTATATTAACTTCGATTTCGTCTGTGTATTTGTCGATGGTGGCGGGATCTGCGTAGGCGTAATTAACACCCTTGTCGTCATCCAATCGGGCTGAAACTTGGCAGATAGGTAAGATATCGATGACAATGCATTCTCTCAAATTTTGGGGGCTGTTACTGTCACTAAAAAGTCGCTTTTACTAACAAACAAACTTGCCGTCATCCAATCGCTTTAAAATAGCATTGAACCTCGTTGTTGAAACTTTTTACTGTAGCCAAAAAAAAATTTAATAAATAAATAATAAAATTACTTTCATCAGAATAAATAAATGATATTTGGATGTGAGAGCATAAATTCAAGTTCATTTTTAATAAATACATTTTGAAACGGAATTTGTCACACATTTTGCTGATAGAAATGTTTTTGATATCGGCGCTGAGTTAATGAATATAAAAATTGATAATGCATATAAAGGAATTTTTAAAAATTCTGTCTTTATGGGTTAAATTATTTTGGCTTAAAAATACTGACTATCATACCTTTTATGGTGAATATAACTCTTGAGTTCCTTACTGTGTCAAATTTAGACCAGTTCTAACAAGTTTAACATTAAAATTAGTTTATGATTAGATATTGAATTGTGCCATGCACTAATTCAAATATTGATCATAAATTTCACATTTTCTTGATAGACAAATAACAATCTATCACTGGTTTATGATTAGGCATTCAATTGTTTATGATTAGACATTGAATTGTGTCTTGCACTAATTCAAATATTTACTACAAATTAAACATTTTCTGCGTATACGAATAACAATCTATCACTGGTTTACTAAGATAGTAAATGATATTTAACGTATCAAAAAATAAATAATTATAATGTAATTATTTTTCGAAAACATATTTTATGTATCATCTGTCAAAATTTCCCTTCCGTAATGTTACTTATTCGTTTGCGAAGTATTACATAACAGATTTTAGGAAAACAATATTCTGTCCATTTAAGTAAAACTCAAGCACTTGATCTGTTAATAAATAGTTAACAAATAACATTCAGCAAAATATAATCATAATAGAGAGTGTAATATATCTGATTGATCGTTCTTTACGTTGAAAACACATTTCGTCGAAAACATTAGTGTCAACGACTGAAGCAGAAACAAATTCCTCCTTTGCTCTTGTAATTACAAAAAACATGTTTTTAATATTTTGACGAGTTCCATGCTTATGTTACGTAATAGAACCATATTAAGGTTGCAAACAATATATATTGAAATAAATAATAAATAACTTTGATAGGCAGATAAATAAAATAAGTGTATTATGTCGTCAACTACTGGTACATTTTCCCACATTTAAAAGTTAACTTAAGTCTTACTGCGCATCTTTTCCTGTCCTCAATATTACCGTAAACAGATTTTAATACCTTCGAAATATGTGTCAAAACTTCAATGCTAATCTAAAAACATTTCATGCATTTGAAATAAAAAAAAAAAAAAAATTAAAAAATAAAGATTTTGCAGTATTTTCAGGAGGCGCAGTGAATTTTCTAATAAATTTAGGTAAGAATTTTAAGGAAAATTTCAAATATTTTAGAACCTTTTAGAGATAAATCCTAAAAATTTTAGGGATAATTCTAAAAAATTAGGGATAACTCCAGAAAATTTAGGGATTTTTCTTTTAAAACTGTCATAGGCTAATACAGACTTATTCGTTCCAAAGCTTATTTCAATACCCGCAAAAAGCTGCCAATTTATAAAAAAAAATTAATGTCAAACAACTTTTTCAAACATGCCACTTATTTAATTTTTAAGTAACATTCAAAGTAATTAAAAAAGAATGTTACTTCAACTTTAACATGAGTTTCACTACAATTTAATTCGTTTGTCCACAGTTAAAATTTCGTAAAAGATTTTCTACTCTGGAATAATATCGTGCTGGGGCGAGGGGTCTTTCGCGTGTTTTGGAGGAAAATCGAAAAATGTTTTGGGGTTTTAATTGCTTTAGGAATTAGAGAAGGATTTCTAGGAATTTAAGGGCGAAGCAAAAATTTAAGAAATTTTGGGCAAAAATTCGACCTTTGTGTTTTCTAACAGATGGTGCGGATACATCGGTTACGGTTTTTTGAAAAAATAACCAATCCAAACTTCATTTTACCAGGTAATGCTGTGATAAATAGTTCAATATTTCAAAGAATATGAAGCAATATTTTGGAAGATATTTTGATTGTTAAAATAAAGCATTGTAAACACGGGGCGGGGAAATTGGGACCATCTTTTTCAACCACCAAATTGAGCACTTCCACTTCCGATTTCGTAACTTCAGTTTGTTACATTGGGTCATTTAATCCAATCATGTAATATCAAACCTGGTTGTTCGTGACTAGGTTCTTAAGGGAAACGTCGTCACGATAAATTCATTAACGGCTGTATTAGCATTAAAGGTAAAGGAGGGACGTGTATTCATGAATGGAACCACGACACCCTTGTTTAAATCTAAATGGTTACAATATACTTAATGTTAAATGATTGCGCCACTTAGAGAAGCTTTGTGGGGTTACTGGACATCATTTAATGGATCAGCGTTCTTATTAAGAAGGACTGGTAGCTTGTCCTTGCCTCATAGACCAAATGCTTAATTTTTTTTTACCACATCTTTCAAAGTGTTGCCTTAAAATTTGTGAATTTTTTTACCTTATATAACTACAGTAAGAAAAGATTATTACGAGGACTTGGTATCCTTCAAACTTTTTTTTTTATTTAAATCTTTAAAATTATAATTTTTACATATTTGGAAGTATTACTAAGTAAAAACTAAATTTTATTAAAAAAAGTTCACATAATGCTCTAAATTTTAAAAAATTAAAAAAAAAAAATATTTAAACTTCAAATTCTATCTTTTTTTTCATTTTTTAATATTTTTTCTGATTCTTAAAAAAATTTTCCTAGTAATATACTCTAACTTTTTAAGCATCGGATTTAGAATAAGTAAAATAGTTTTCGAGAAAAACGATGATTAGTGTACCTACAGGTAAAAAAAAAAGCATAAGAAACGGGTATTTTCTTACAACATTTAAATTTGTAAAAAAAAAAAAAAAAAAGAAAGAAAAAAGAAAGAAAAAAGAAAGAAAAAAAGAAAGAATATATATATATATATATATATATATATATATATATATATATATATATATATATATATATATATATATATATATATATATATTATTCAAAAATCCATGCCTATTTCTATCAAATAGATATTAATAATGGCACCAAAAAAATGTCAAGTCATTTCATTCATATTTGCTGAAGTTTTAGCATTTTGAGTAGGAATCAAATAAAAAATCATGAACTGAGAAAAAAGCGTTCGAAACATGAAAGGAGATATTGCAGCAATGCCGAATTCTCCATAAATATATCGTTTTTTTGCAATTGCAGTAATCGGATCAGCTCAAAAACTTGCAAGAATAAGGAGATGGTTTCAAAGATTATAAACATTCAAAAAAGAGAAAATTGATATATTAATTATTTTTTGTAAAAACAAGGAGTACCAAGTCCCCTTAAGAAAAGTTGAATAGAAAATAACTATTGGTTTGTTTATTTGCATGCATTTTTGAAAAAGTTTACGAGTTTATAGAGCTTGAAATTTATAGAGCTCATAAATACTTTTAAAAAAAAATTAAAAAATAATAATAAACAAACAGTTATTTATAAAGTCATTAAATGTGTCGAGAAATTTATTTCGGTTTTCAAGAGAAGGTAAGTCACTGCTTTGAGGGTATATTTAATTTTATGTGAACAGTGCATTTTAAGTTTTACCCAATTAAATTTATCGCGTGATGTTGTTCAGGATAAGACAAGTATTCAAATAAAAGAAAGAAAAAAACTTCTTTTTCTATATTAACCTTTATTAATGGATTGGTCAAAGTATAGACTTAACTTGTCACGATCTGCAGTAAACTTACCAAAGAACTAATTTTTAGAATTAATCAAATAAATTTTAAAAATTGAAAAGGTTGGTAAAAAATAGTTCGGTCAACTGGCGATAACTCGAAGTTCGAGGGACTGGCCAAATTCTACGAGTCATCCGAAGTTCGAGTTATCGGAAATCATTCGGAAGTTATTTTCTATTCAAGGCATCTTGGGACTTAATGAAAACTTCGAGATAAACGAATATTCGACTTATGAGCCTTCGAGTTATCACGAGTTGACTGTATTAAAAAATATTTGATTTACAGCATGTTCGTAATTTACCAACATTTGATTAGATATATTCGTTAGAAATAAACATTTTATAAATTATAGTCTCGTTTTATATACAGTAAGGTGATTCATTATTCTCTAAGCAGGGCCCGATCATGACAAGTTGGGGCCCAAATCCCGGACACATTCGGGGGCCCTTTTTACAAACGGGTGATTTATTGGAAATATATTCGACGTAAAGTCAAATGAGTTAATATGAAATATAGAAAAAGTTGATAAATTGATGTTAATATTTTTTTCTAAAAGTTACTTTTTTTATATCACAAATAAACAAATTTCAAACAATCAAATTTATAAATCAAAAGAGGAAATACTTTGTTACTAAAATCATGGGGCCCAAGGCCTTGAAGGCCTAGGCGATGATCAGGCCTTGTCTCTAAGTATCTAAATAAAAGCAAATAGCTTATTTATAAATTAGTAACATTTAAAAAAAAATTTAGGTGTTTGTAATAAGTTAAACTTCCTAGTACATAATTAACTGTAATTGTGAAACTTATACATAACAATGAATATGTAAGAAATATTATAATGCAGCTAATAGGCGAATTCATTCTAATATTAGTCATATAGCAAGACAAAGAGCAAAACACGATGAGTTTGCTCACTTTCAAACTTCAGATTACATCGTTGTTGTTTTTTTACCATCAATAAGTATGTGATTCAGATTGGGATCGAACATGTTATGAACTATTTTAGACTTTGATGGTTGAATATGCATAAATAGAAAAAAAGTCCTAGTTTGCTGTATATTCCGAATCAACCCTACTTGGGAATAAAGATATGTCTTTTTTAAATCCCTTATATTAACTTCGATTTTGTGTGAGAGTGGCAACAAATTTTCGGAGGGTAAATTATCTCATTTGTTATCGTTCAATCGATCTGAAACGAGGCAGATAGACTTGTTGGGAATAAAAATGTATGCAAACAAATTTTGTGGGCAAAAAAAAAAAAAAAAAAAAAAAGAAGCAACTGTACATAAGAATTGGCAATGCAAGTAAAGGATTTATATAAAAATTTTTTGTTTTTATTGGTTAAGTTATTTTTTTATTGCTTCGTATCCATTGAGGAAAAAAGTCACACATAAAATCACTTAAATGCCTGTCCTTTATAAAAATTAAAATTGAAATAACTTACATCTTAAACTGGTTGGTACCGATTTGAATGAAATTTTACCAACATACACACATTTTATTTCAATTAAACTTGCGAATTTTTACAAATTCTTCAACTTTATTTAGTTTGAAATCAATTGAAAATTAATGAAAATTAAATGTATTAAAACTATTTTTATTGCGTTAAAACTATATGAAAAAAAAATATATCATGTCCAATTTTTAATTTTAAAAATAAAAGAGAAGAGGAGTTAGAGCAAATATTTTTTGAAATATCAAGCATACTTTTTTGAAGTATCAAGCTTTCAAAGAAGTAAAAGAGTCAGTGATACGCCTTAAAATATGTACTATTTATTAACTATTGGCATACCCCAAGTCTACGTACCTAAAAAAACGTCAACTGCGACTATGCACACGCCAGTATTGGAGTACGGAACACTCGGTGGATGATTTCTCGATATTAATTTTTTTCAAGGTACATATATTAAATGATTTTGTGACGCTCCACACAATAGTTTCTATCAATATTACTTTATTGTCAATCTATTTTTATACCACAGTTATTTAAAAGCTGAAAGCATTCTCATATTAACAAGACCTCGTTGATTTCTCGCGCCACCGTTAAAATACACTGTTCTGTCTTAGTTCCCAGATAAGAACAAGAAGGAACGTTTCATATTATCCCTATTTAATACTAAAGATCCCCAGACTCTTGACGTCAATCTTTCCTTGTGCCCCAATAATTTTTTTTCTCACACTCTCTCGCTCTAACTCCCATGTAAATTAAACATGTGTTGTTGTGTTATCCCCAAAGAAACTGCGTACATGGATGCTTGAACATGGATTGACTTTTTATTATTTACTACGATTGCATCCACTTTGTGATGGGTCTTTCTGGGTTAACTACATGTGTTGAATTGAATGCATCTCAACATGATAAAAAAATCTTTTTCGCCAAAGACCAAGACTACATACTACAGAACTTTTCATTACAGGGACTAAAATACCTTCCCCTTTCAAATTAAGATGTCTAGACAACGACTAGATTGTAGTGGATAAAACTTTTATTAATCTATTTCCTAAAAATAGCTCAATTTGTACCTACGAGACTTACCAACTGAACGTCAAGTAAGGAATGTTGAAATTCTTCTAACAAATTCTTCTTTGGCGAGAAAAGTGCTTTTCACGCCAATACTCTACCTTAAGTGCAACTTAGAAAACTTCAACCTCTCTCTAAATACTTTCAGAAAAGTTGTCAAAAAGTGCACACGCCCCTTTAAAAACTCCAGTGATGTATTGAAAATGCATTAGGATAGAAAAACGAGACAGTAAGTAAGCTTGTCTAGACAATAGCAGAGAAGTCTTTATTGATTAGTTCTCTGCCATCAAAGACTTATATAAATACAAGTCTTCTCCATCGAAAACTTGTTTTTATTGTTAGTAGTTAGTTTTCAGACTAACCAGTGTTACTAATTAGTTGGCAGGGGTTACAAGGGTAAGAATTTCGTTGGCTTCTTCATTTTTCTTTTCATTTTCTTTGATCATGTTCTAAAAGAGTTTCCCTTTTCATTTTCTTTGCTCGCTTTTTAAGGGACTTTTTTTTAATTCACGCACACTAATTAAATTTTTTTTTTCCAAACAAAGTATTTTTTGCCACATCGATTGATCATGTCTTTGTATGTAATCTTTAACGTGACTTAAACATTATTTTGCTTTCGGCTGAACAACTTTAGTGGACTTGTGCTAATGACAGTTCCTGGTATTTTTTTTTTTTACTTGTAGAGAGACGTATATTAAATAAAATATAGTTAACTACATTTTCTTTTGGCATAGATTATGAACCCCAACCTAGGACGAAACCTACTTAGTATTATCTAGTTTGGCACTGAGAGAATGCTAAATTCTGTAGTGTTTGAACTTAATATATATTTTCTGCATTCAGAATCGGTTCGATACAAAGGGGATTTGTACGGAATGCTATGCCACTAATCTAGCTAACTGGAGAGTTTTTATCCTTTTTACCATTGCATATATACCCCGTATCCAAAGTGTAAGAGAGATACAGGCCCGTTAACAGGGTGGGAACCGACGGGACCCCTCCACCTTTCTCCCGAAATTGTGTGGCATTTTTTACACCACTCTCCTTTATTTCCTCTTGTTTCTTATTTTTCATCTTAAACTAAAGAAAACTACCTACTTGAAAAGCTACAACAACGGGGAGGAGGTATTATAGGGTTAAAATGGGAAATAACTAGTTGAGTTTTCATAATTTTTCCGTTTTTGTGTTGATTGTTAAAAATCCCCCCCTCCCCACTCCCTTCTCTGAAATGAAAGTTTTGTTATTGCTTTGGGGAGAGAGAGAGAGAGAAAATGCAATAGGACGACGACGATGTTTAACTAACTAAATTCGATCACTCCCAAATAATATTGGTATTTCTTGGTACACTGCTACCCTTCACCACCGTTCTGCTATGTTTCGTTGTCACGCTGTATCTCCCTCTTTATTACTCGTTGGATGGAACTGAACTATAAACAAATTGGAGAGCCAGAAATATCTTGGTGATATGCATCTGCATTGTTTTTAATATTTGAGAATGAAAGGGTCCATTTTTTAAATCTTCTTTTGTTAAAAGAAAGAAAGAAAAAGAAGAAAGAAAAAAAAAAAAAAACCTTTCCGTTTCGATTCAGACCGTCCGGCTGTGGCTAATTGATATTTGTGGGATCCCTACCTTGTCCCTTGCTTATTGGACTCTTGAGCGGGTTGAGCCGAGAGATTTTTAGATGGTGTTGGTCACTTCTTACCAGAACTTTTTCCAACAACTCGGACTCCCATTTCTAGGCGACCAATAGCTTTAGCCGGACAATACCAACAGACAAATTCAAAGCAATTTTTAATTAGCCCAGAGGGGACATAAAAAAGTTAAATGTACTTACGTTTCGGTTGACTACTATGCGTTGGCCGCCGTCTCCCTCCTGTCTTGGAAAGGGATATCATACATGGGTTGAGGATACGACCTCAGGTGGCCCCTCGATCTCCTGTGGTGTTGTAGCGTTGCCATGTGCAGAGCCACAGGAGTGATGGTGGCCAGTTGAGAGTTGCTCTCTCGCACAGGAGGGCTGCCACCTCCCTCTTTGTCCGAATCATCCTTGTAGTCGGCGGGGGATCCGGCCCTGCTCTCTCCGCTCCCTCCTTCCACCCTAGGGGATGTATATCTCACCACATCGGGGGTCATGTGAGCCGGTGAGCCTGACGAATAGGAAGGGGTGTTTGGAGGGTAGCAGTTGAGTGAGTAGTGGAAGGGATCAAGAAGGGGGTGGGTGGCCGAGGTAGCCTGGGATTGGTGGTAGAAGGCGGCGGGGTAGTTGGGGTGTATGTAGTGGGGATAGCAGATGCTGGGGTTGAAGGAGGAGAGGATGGAGGTGGGGTTGGTGGCGAAAGGGGCGGCGAAGGCGGAGCAGTGGGTGGCGGGGGGAGTAGTGGGGACGTCAGGAGGGCTGCGGAGGTTCAGCGCCATGCTGCGGGCCACTCGCTCACCTGAAAGAGAAAATAAGTTAATATAATACAGTGAAATGTATGATGATATCTTTGAAAATGAAATACAATGAAATGTAGATGATATTTTTGTATATGAATTGCAGTGAAATGTATTATACTATCTTTGTATATGAATTCGAGTGAAATGTATGGAGTTATCTTTGTGTTTGAATTACAGTGAAATATATGATGTTATCTTTGTATATGAATCTTGAGATAAGTTCAGGTAGTGTCAATGTATTCAGTTTTGATAAACAATACGGAGGAGGATGTGAAAATTATTGGTATCTAAGCTAAATAATCTGCAAGGTACTAAAAAAAGTTAAGTTTTTCCTAGTGGTACAGATTTTTCTAGTTCACAGTTATAGGTTTTCCTATTTAAATTTTTTTTTTTTATTTAATAAAAATATGAATAAAAAAAAGGATTTTGTTCTTTTTTACTTTGACCATACAATATATCCGGACAAATTTTTATGTAACTGATTTGTACCCAAAACATTTATCGTTGTGCAATGTTGACGTTAATAACCTGCGTATATAACTTAAATTATTTTAATTAGTGTAGATGACTTGCCAACTGATTCCTCTACTAACAGATAGATGGCGGCAAACTATTTTTAAATTTTAGGTAATTAGATTTTTAAACAAAATTGATAAGATCGTTAGCTTTATTTTAAATGATTTTGCTTCGACTTAGCTTTTCTATCAGTTGATAATTTTTCTGATTTGTTCTGAATAACAGGATATTTTCGGAATTCCTTAACTAAATTATTGTTATATTGACTTTTATGGAAATTTTAAAACAGCATGTTTATGATTTTGTTTGACAGATGATTTGATTGTGGCAAAATCTCTTTGAAAGCTAAGAAAATTAACATTTTGTTTTTAAATTTGAAAACAGAGATTTGACAAGAAATGTCAACTACCATACTTCAAAACAAAAGCACTTTGAGATACCCTAACTTGCATTCATAAAACATGAAAGTAAAAGGAAGCAATTTTGTGTACATACAATTCATCATGCTATCATAAAATTAGGTATTTTCTTAAACTGGAAAACTATATATTGTAGAGAACAGTTTCGGACGGTTAACTTTTGATTGTCAGGGAAACTAAATCACTTGAACATTTTTGCTAAAAGAGGTCGCTAAACAGAGTTATCTAGCAGATACCATCTATACAAATCACAAGGTGATGTGACACACATACAAACACCTAAAGTCATTGTAATTCACGACTGTAATTCTTTATCGGATGCAGCGTCACACTTCGGTTCTTCACAATATGGATGTAAGATACCTCTTAGGGCGTGGCATTTTTTTTTTTTTAAATCATTTTTCTAGGGCTATAGAAGAAATACGAATAGTTTTGTACTTCAAGTTACAGTAAGTATTTAGTAAGGAACAAAGATTTTTCTCTCATATTTATTTAAAGGAAACGAATGTACTTACAAGTATGTTTTCTATTGTTATTAATTTCAAGTGTTATTTTAATTGTAAATATATTTTTACTAGTGGACCCATGTGCAGTCTGCGCATCATTTAAGATTATTTAGAGGAATTACTTATCACAGCTGGATATTGTTTTCTATTGCTGTGAGATATGAGATTCTTGAGGTTCCTTCAACGTGCTTAAATTAAGATTTTCTTTTTTTCTGTAGCGCTGCCATTTACTGCATACTATCACAACTTTCCAAACATATTTCCTACTTTTTTTTTTACTTTGATTTTAAAACAATAATACAATGAGCAATTGTAAATAAGTTATTCATCAGAAGTGGGAGGTCATTGTCTTTAAATTGTTATATCAGTTAGCAATTTTGGTTTTGAATTAAGGGTGAAAAGTAGGTCATTACAAAAAGAAAAAAATCGTTTAGATATCATATATAAGATTACTTTTGTGTAGAAATCATATCAGATCCTTTGTGAGTATGCATGGATGTGCGTTTCTTTGATTTGTATGAATTTGATTCATTGACGAAATGTCTTTTTTTTTCCCTTTCTTTTTCTTCTTACAATTGTTTGAAAATGCTATTTTGATATCATGTTTAAAGAAAAAGGAGAAAAGAAATATACATTTAAAAATTCTTATACAAGTTTAATATAAATAAATCAACAAGTTTAAAACTTAAACAAGAGAAAATTATTAATATTTGTTTATACCAAAAATAAAATTTATAAAAACTATTAATTGTTTATTATTTTGAGAATATATCACTTTCAACAATTCTATTGACACGCTAATTTACACATAAAATACTAATTGGAAACACCACAAACTTTAATGTAAATAAAGACAAAGCTAAAATGTTCAGTAAACAAAACACCTAATTTCACGCAATAACAATTTGAGTTATTAATTTACCTCTGAACAAAAGGAGTTCAATTCATTAATAACAATAATCCATTTAAAAATGATACCAAACTAAGCAAATCCAATAAAAGACCTAAACTCGCCCATAAAGACTCCCAAAACTCAATAAAGGTTCTGTAGTTCACAATCCGCAGACATTACAGGCGGAATAAATTAAATAACATAATTATCTTTGTTGGAAGTGCGCTCT
This sequence comes from Linyphia triangularis, assembly GCA_963978545.1. Classification (NCBI taxonomy): domain Eukaryota; kingdom Metazoa; phylum Arthropoda; class Arachnida; order Araneae; family Linyphiidae; genus Linyphia; species Linyphia triangularis. Next base: position 52,588,469 of record OZ021729.1, on the reverse strand, counting down.
GAATTATTGAGGAACGGAAAATAAGTTTTTAATTGAAGTATTAGTAGACAGAAGAGTGCGAATGCGCACCAAATCAGTAATTCCTTCAGGCTTAAGACAGAATTAAGTGCCTCAGTTATTCCAGACAATCCCCTAGACAGGCACACAGTCACGCTTGTAGGTGATCACACATTACGTCTCGTTACGTGTCGATCTAATCTCATATGTCACACGCGCATGCGCATTTGAAAGGACTTGTGGAGAAATTGATTATTGCGTTTGGGTTCCTGTTTGTTTTGTTTCGTTAATGGAAATTAACTGACGTTCGTTGACCTTGAATAACGGAAAGAAGGTGTAAAGGATCATATGTGCCCTAATATTTTATTAAGTGCTCAAACGAGAATATGATCCTGAAATTGTCATTATTTTCGCACAGCTTTCACACTTTTGCATAAGTTAGATCTTTCTTAAGCAATTCTCAGTGTTGTTGGAACATTTCTTGGAGATCGTTGAAAGGAGACTTTTAATTTGCGGCTCTTTTTTCCTATAGTTAAAAAATTAGCATAAATTGCTAAATACAAAGCCTATAACAGTTTTGATTGGTGATTAGAATTAAAATAATTCCTTTAAAATTGTCATCGAAATACGCTTAATTTCCCGTAATGAAACTTTTGAATGAAATTGATTTAAATTCACGCATTATTTTATACAAATGACATGAGCTTACTATATAGATGTCTAGTTAATGTAAGAAAGCAATCTGTCTGGAGCATATATCATAAGTAATTGATAAAAAATTTCCAAATATTTTATTTATCTTTTCTTTAAGAAACTTATTAAATGCCGAATAATAGTCAGAATCAGTGTTGACTTCATCATTGCTATTGTTGTTATTATTGTTATTATCCTTATTATTATATTTATAATTATTGTTAATCGTCATCATTATCATCATTACTATTATTATTATTGTTGTTGTAGATGTTATGGTTATTATTATTATTAATATTATTATTCTTGTTATCATTATCATCAACATCATCTTTAATATTATTGTTATTATTATAATTATTATTGATTTTGTTTGTAATTGTACAGTTAAATTTCGAATCCCAATACTTGAAGCTTTTTTGTTAGAGCTAAAACAATGATTCACACTGAAGACGGCAGAAGAATACCTGCAACTTAATTGCATGCCTGCATCTTAATTCAATGCCCCGAATGTATTTTGAATACTTTCCCTTGTCGACGAGTGTCGGTGTGAAAATTACAGGAATTAAGTAAAAGTAGCCCAAGAATCAAAGCTTTTCACCCCTAAAATATAGTTCCTCCTTGACAACAAGGTTCCCTTAACAAGTTTTATCAAACATTTACAGCTTCGTAATGAAATTCACTTGATGCCTTTGTTCGAGATACGTTTTGAATTCATATTTTCAAGAAAATGTGCGTTTTTTATTTTTTCGATAAAAGTGTTGCTAAAGTATTGTATTAACTGGTGTTTTTTAAGCATTTGGGACATTATTTTAAAAGGTCGTTTCAAGTGTCAAATAAATACAGGAGAGATATGAACGCTCTTAAATTTCCTTATTTTAAATTATACAGTGGATAAAATATTAGGTTCTCAGATTGACTCAGGTCTAAAGTCAGGCAAAGTTCCTAGAGAGATATTTCAAACGGCATATGGATATACCGTTGGGAATTTCTAAAACAATTTCCTGTAAATTTTCTCATCGAGGTACATTTACATTTTCAACTGAGGGCATCAACAAATAAATAATAAATAAAAAAATATGAAGGACGAAAATTACCTGGCATCGGAATAATGCCACTTTGTTACGCATTGATGACTAAAAACAGAAACATCTGCTGGAGTAGCGTTGAGTTGCACGCTCCCTGCCTCATTCAAAATCATTTTACGAGATGTTTCTGCTACACGAAGATGAGATTAACTTGTAGTCTTTAGTGCTTGAGAATATTGAATAATTGTACATAAACAAGTGTGCAACAGGGTTTTATCGCCCGGGAGCATAATTTATACGACAGGATTGATTAAATAAAGATGTACTTTTTTTTTCTTTTTATAATAGGATTATGACGTGAACAATCAAAGATCACGATAAGCGAGAGGTGAGTTTTTTTCCATCGTTCACTCTGCCGTTATTTTGTTACAGGAAGCAATTTTTTTTTTTCGATGCAGAAATATTTGTGGATTACTTGTATTGTTTCAAGTAAGTTTAAAAAGATGTTTTCTAATAGTTGATCTTTTCTGCAACTGTTTCAAGACATTTTAATAATTACTATCAATTCCAGACTTATTCAGTATTCAATTGTGTTGCAGAGATTTAGTTTTGCGTGGAAGAACTGTTTAAATAAGGTAAAGATTGATTAATATGTAGCAATCTGTTATTTTAGCCAGTGAAAATAATCAAAGTTTAAGTTTATATTTGACGTTATTAAAGAAATAAGATCAATGCAGAAATATTCTATTAATATTTTCTAACTAAATATCCACAATTACAAAATAAGCAGATTGGCTCAATTTTTATTAATATATCCTTTTCGACAGTTGAAATTTAAGTTTAATTTTCCTTTGATGAGAAATAAGTATAATATCAAGTTTAAATAATTTTCTATTCAACTTTAACAATCATAATTTTATATTTCTTTTCCCATGACAACAATTATAAGTTCAAGGTTGCACCTTTTCTACCTTTTAAAGGCAAAAATTTCTATCCAGCTTTTACTTACTCGTCTATTCACAATATAAGTATATATCTCATTTTTTAAACAATGGCTATTATTAGATGATTCTGTGTTTGGGCGAAGACGCTCAGCCAAAATTTTAGTTGAATCATATGTAACACATAATTTTTTGTACGATCCTTCTCATGCCTCAACACAAGTTTCCATAATATCATATAAGACACTGAATCAAATCCTTATTTGAAGATATTTACCAACCATAAACTAAACAATAAAAGTGTCCGAATATCTGTTTTGACTATGGCATTGAAGAAGTTGACTTAATAGCAATCCACCTTTTTCCCCACTATAAAATGCCCCCCCCCCCTCATCATAATGCCCCTCAATCTCAGTTAAAATGTCGATCCGCATATTTGATGGGCAAGAACTTCAGACGCGGATCCCGTCTGAGAACGTTCGTCTGGGGCCACGTCTCGAGAGATAGATCCGTTTCTAATGAAGGGTTGAGTACCACAAAACAACATCCTTTTGTAAACATCCAAGCAACAACAAGACACGGGCTCGATGTCTGGGACCAAGAGGGGAGGATGATAGTTATAAAACTCGGTATTATATATATTTTATTTCAATTCATTTTCCAACGAGTTGAAAATCTTCTCTCTCGAAGAAGATAAGTTTTGAATAAAAAAAAAAAAGCGAAGAGGGATACATGGCGAGGAAAGGGTTTCCTGATGAAGTGGTACTGTACTTTAAGCTCTTGGTGGTGGTGAGATTTTGGGTTTCTTTATTTTTGGCTTCGTGCTTCGAATCGTTAATTTGTTCGCTGGAGATGCTCTCCGAAGGATTGTGGAGGTTGCGTTTAAGCATTCGTGACTTGCAGATAATGTAAACTACATATTATTTTGTAGTTAAAAAGATAACGCGACGAAAGCTGGAGAATGCTGTGAAGTGGCTTTTTTCTTACTTGAAGGAAAAGCTGCTTTTGTTGTAAACAACTATTTAGGAAAACACTTTACGCTTTGCTGTAAACGTTTTGAATCTTTATGATAGAGGAAACTGGTTTGATGTGAATTACACAAAGTGAGCAAGTACAAAGCAATGATTAAAGTTATGAGTTTTAACTTTGCAAGGGTTGTTTGTTACGAAATTATACATGTGTACTTGGGTAGAAAAAAGAAAATGTTGAAATCTCTAACTTGGAATGGTGTAATTTATGCGTTGTGCTTCTTAATCGTTTCAAACTTAATAGAATTACTATCAAAAGTCAGGTTAATTTCTTTCTGATAATATGCATTTACAAAGCCATTTTAACCTAATCTAACACATTTTTGAAAAAAATTTCGTTGTTTTTTTAGATTATTGCCTATATTTTTTAGTAACCATCCAATTTACAGTAATATTTTCGACTATATTCAGATAATTTATAGCCATCAAAGTAAAAACGGTTATCTTAGTAGAATAAATTATAGAACAACACAAAAAACTTTGACTCAAAAATAGAATTCGCGCACCGTGCTATAAAACAGTGTTTCAGTTCCATACATCGTGTCAGATGTCTGAATTGTTAGTTCTTTTGGTTCTCAGGTTACCACGGACTGAATCCCATTGTTCTGCGTTGCACCTGGCCATTAATGAATTCGAAGAATAATAAGCGCTAATGCGAGCAATTAAAATGCTACTTCTGTATGAGTAATCTATTAAAGGACGCACACGAACGAAGTTCCTGTTTGTAGTCTAAGTTTGATAGTTTACTTTGGCGGACTTGGGTTGCGTTCACATCTATTGACACATTCTAATGCTTGACAGTATGCTAACTCTCAATGAAAGAAATGCGAACTACGATTTTAAATGAAAAGTGATGTGAAACCTACTTTTTATTTTCAATTACTCATATTTTAACGCAGGGTGATGAAAGTATAACATTCGGTAAAAAAAAAAAAAAAAAAAAAAAAATCATTTCTTTTTCTTTCTTTCTTTTTTTCTACGCGTCTTTGAACTTGCTGAATAAAAAAAAAGTGATCTAGAAAAAAATGTCTAATGTGCCTGTGGTCAGCATAACTCTCGAACGGATTGATCTATGATGTTTAACATTGAAAAATTTATTTTTTTCAGCAATTGTCAAAAAACAACTCTAAAGCTTTTGATCAAAATTGCTGTTTCAATGCCTGTTAAGGTGCCCTAAACATCCCCACTTACGAAATTTCTGTTGAAATGCGATAAAGAAGTAAAAAGTTGAGAAACGAATGTGTCTTTAATACAGAGTTCTCTTTCCTTGAGTATCACCCATCAAGAATTATTTTACCACCGTTTTGCTTATCTGAAAGAATAATGTAATATTTATCGAAAAAACATATCGCCATGGTCGACGTTTTAACGTTTTTTTTTTTTTTTTTTTTTTTTTTTTTTTTTTTTTAATGTAATAATTAACGCCAAAATTGTCTCTAAACTTCCTATATTTTTTTTTTTTTATAAATAATGAAAATATGGGAACAAAAACGGGAAATTACAGCAGTCCATTGTGAATTTAAATGCAGTGACGAGTAATAAGCGTCACTGAAAGTTATGCGATGTTCCACACACTTAGTTTTTTAAAATGGATGCTGTTTACATCAGAAGTATACTTTTTCAATTATATTAAAAGTATACAAAAAGAGTCTGGTACGTTCCATCATCCATTGTTCTGAAAATTGGCAGATAGCTTCACTTTCGATCACAATTAATCCTATCAAGTTTTGGAGGGAAAAATAAATGTTAGTCCAAGACACGGAATTAATGTTTTCTTCGTAGCATTCAAACACTATGAAAACTCTCTGAGGCCCCCTTATCACTTAAATAAGTTCCAGTTTTTATGGACGATAAATTAAAAGTGGGTTTAAGTAGGTCCATACAGTTCCAAAGCAATTTACACATAAAAGTTGGCCATGCATATTAAGTATATATAGTTAAAGCTTTGTTTTATGGTGGGTTAGTTATTTTATACTTCAAGTTTTTTCGATCAATTACACAATCTTTTTTTTTTTTAAGTAACGGATATTTTAAATACCTGTTGTGTTCATAAAAGTAATATACGGTGTCAAAATGCACAAAAGCTGTGACATCTCCTAATGAATTCTTTTTCCCCTCTGTTACGGTCACAACATCCATTTGACCATTGAAAACGCAACCATCCACTATATCTAGTAAGGAGTGGCAGAAAGCGAATTACAACTTCTGATTCATTGTTTGGCGGAAAACAATGCCAAGATTGCAATTTATGGGCCTGTTTCCGAGACAGGCGTTTTGTACCAGCATCCGGTGATTCGAAAAGAGATTTTTATACTTAAATATCTGAGCAGGGAATTAAGTAGGCACGCCAACATAACGATATGGCATGGGAGCAGGCATTAATAACAAGGTAATAGCGGTGGGCTTTTAAAATAGCCGTAAAGTTCTCTAAATCCTACTTGGCAGCGGTTTTTATGCAGCTCGTAATAATTTTTCCGGCAGTTGTCGATCTGCTACATTTGCTGCCGAAGAACAGTGACTTCTTTTCTTGTTGAGCAATGTCATTATGCAACTGGGAAAAAATCGAACAAGTTTGTTGTTTAGAATTAAAGATTGATGACTGACTCTGATGCTTAAGAATGGATGTGAGATGTAACCAAACGTCACTTACTATTTAATTACGGAAAGGATATTAATTGACACGTCAAGCATTTTGGGATTTAAAAGTATATTGTTACGAATTTTTCTCAGAGGGAATGATGACACAGCTTTTACTAAATAAAAACTATAATTTATTCTTCCTTCGAAGGCTCAAAGAACTTCTTCGAACAACAAAACAATCACTATCAAGCTTCAATACAAGCTACATTACATACAACTTCGAACGCAGCGGTAATTCAAGCTCAGAAAGTAAACATCGGAAGCTTTCCTGAACTACAAACGATTCTCGTCTCAACTCGATTTTCATCTCTTTAAATAGTGTCACGGCAGAAATTTCTAGCAAAAGCCAGCCGACCAATCGCCTGATCGAAATGCCTAGAAATTTCCTGAATGATTTAGGTGTTGCCACCTTTTTCTAACTTGTATTATCGCTGTTTATAAAGTAAATAAAATAAAATAGAACATTAAAATAAATACGTCACTATTTACAATTATATTCAGAATAAAAGGAGATAAAATAGAACTTTAAAATTAATTCGTCACTATTTACAATTTTATACAGACGATTTTTGTAACAATATTGTCTTTTATGTTTCGTAAACTTTTATGAAGCTAATTAATATATTCATAAATATTAACGATATTATATTCTCAATTTAAATGTATACATATGCTCATAAAAACTAATGTAAATGTAACCATAAGATAAGCTTATTAAATTAAAAATATATAAACGCAGATTAGAAACAAATTTTTAAATTAAAAAGCGAACCGATGCAGGCAATGAATTTCCTATCAAAACTTTAAATATAGGTATTTGGTAACAATTTGGTGGCTTTTAATTAATGATATCTCCCTTTCGTTAAAACTGATGACATGTAACAAAAGCCCTGCAATTTTAGAGTTTAATTACACACAGAAATGTCGACAACTTGGCAAATTTGGTGACAAACTTTCCAAAAAAACTTGTCCCTCAATATCCAAATTCTAATCCTATATCTTTATTTGCAGCCAAGTTGTGAACTTCTCACTCGAGACCTTCGAATTGATGCATGACGCACGTCGTATGCATTCATAATTTAAGTTTTACGATTTACGTATTGATTTACTGTCAAAATTCCGATACTTCCTTCCCCAACCTCTCATATTGAATTTTGGTATGGAAACAATCTCGGAAATGCCTTTAATTTGGCCTTTCGCATGTGTCTATAGAATTTGTAGCTTTTTCTTGGAATATTAATCTCCGATAGACAGATGAACAGAGCCTTTTATAAGATCTTCATTAATTAGTGGAACGTAATATGCAACCCATCCCGTAACGTTTGATACACTATCTACCAATAAGTATTTGGACACTCATTCAAATGAGGATATCTTCTCAGGGGGGCAGCATATGCACCTGCAATTCACACCAAGAGGACATCTTTATGTAACATATCTATAAGTAAAACAACTCAGTCGCATATTGAAATGCAAAGTGTTCATTTGGAGCATATGCAACAGAATGGAGTACCATTTGTGTGCAGTTGTACAGATGCATTTACATTAAAAATCAAGTAACTCATGGAGTTGACTTTTAGTGTGAGATATGATCTCCCCTGTCATCAGTGTTTACTTGGCACTGTATTCTCATACTTAACATGAGTTTCTTGATGAATTCTAGTGGGTAAATTGTTCTTCCCACCTTTTGAACTGTTTGTAAGTGATGGAAAGTTCCCAATACATTAAATTTTTACACAATGCATATCGTAGAAGCGTCCCACACATGCTTGATGAAATTTGGATTAGAGGAATGATCTGGTTTACTTAAAGGGGTGATATTAATATTTTATAATCATTTGTCCAAAGGAAAAGTGGGATTAAATTTTCTATAATCTTCAATAAACAAGATTTAGAAACTGATATTTCACAATTAAAGACTTGTCTAGATCAAGGTAACGCATTTAAAGTGAAAAAGTGGAATTTAATTATGTTTTGCGCTGTTGGGAAGCTTATTAAACAATTTCAACATATTGAACCTAAAGACCAAAACTCTTTTCCCACCAAATCGTTAACTTGAATTGGCATTTACCATGAAATATCATGTTGCCACCGTGTCTACAGATCATTTGATGTCCAATATCACTCATAAGACAGAAAAATTATTTTCTGTAAACAGTATCTGATGTTTAAAAGATTTGGTCTTTGCCATATGTTGAGTTGGTTTAATAAGTTCCCCAAGAGCTCAAAAGATAATTAAATTCGACTCTTTCACTGAAATTATGTTAACTTGATCTAGACAAGTCGTTAATCGTGAAATGTCGGTTTTTATACCATGTTTATTGATACTTATGGTAAATTTTATTCCACTTTTGCCTTGTATAAACTATTAAAAAATATCAATATTGCGACTATAAGTAAGCCAGATTACTCCTCTAATCTAAATTTCAGCAAGCATGTGAGGGACGCTTCTACGATATGCATTGTGTACAGATTTAATGTATTGGGAACTTTCTATGACCTGCAAACTGTTCAAAACATGTTACCAACCATTTAGTCACTAGAATTCATCAAGAAACTCATGTTAAGTATGAGAATACAGTGCCAAGTAAACACTGATGACAGGGGAGATTATATCTCACACTAAAAGTCAACCCCATGACTTGCGCGATTTTTAAAGCAAATGCATCTGTATAACTGCGCACTAATGGTACTCCATTCTTTTGTATATACCCCCAAAGTACACTTTGCATTTCAATTTGATACTGAGTTGTTTTACTTATAGATATGTTACATAAAGATGTCTTTGCTATGTGAATTTCATGTGTCTATGCTTCTCCACTGAGAAGATATCCTCATTTGAATGGGTGTTCAAATACTTATTGGTAGACAGTGTAGGATAGAAGGATTTTTAATTCAAGTACTCTTAACTTTGACAGTTTCATGTTCTACTCAGATATACAATTAAAAATGAAGTTGAATTCAAAATCTCCAACGGGGGATGACCATTTAGGCAGAATTTTTTTTTTTTTTTTTTTTAACAATTAGGACATTGCGGATATGAAAAGCGAATTCAACATCGAGTAAGAAAAAAAATTTTAGCCATTTGAATCTAGACCCTTCATAGATTCTACAGGTATATTTTGCTTGTTGAGTTCGACCTGTTTTCTCTCTCAAAATACTCAAAAAACGATACTAAGCATTGGAAAATTAATGCATGGAAAACTTTTCAAACGCGTTTTTCTGACGACCACCCTTCTTATCCGCAACGCCTCAATTATATACATTAGAAAAAGTATAGCTGTAAATTAGCTATTAAAACTCTCTGGTGGTAGTCCGACTCTAATATTCGAAGACAATGGAGAGGGAAGAGCAGTTTATTGAGTTTCTATTTGGAACACTTAATTATTTTTTATATTTGAGTAGATCCCGAATGAGTCAAAGGTAAAAGTAAAAGTTCGTGATTTTAAAATCCTATCGGACGTTTTGCGATGGATTGATGATCGTTACCTCACATGGATAACCATATTAAAATACCGCCCATGAGAAATCGTAAGAAGAGGAATTCCCCAGGGTCTTTTTTTTTTTTATTAAATATATTTAGCGTCGTGGATTTTAGAGACCACTCCATCACGTTAGATAGCTGGAATGATTATTTGCTATCAAAATATGAAAAAAATTACTTTATAATGGATGTTTTCGAATGTGAGAACCTCTAACGAAATGAAAATAAAATACACTCATCCAACCACAATTTAAATCAAAACAAAAATATGCCGAATGAAATAACTACAAACCGGGTCCCGATGTACATAAATCAATGTAGTTTATTCTTGAGTTTGTGTTGGACGCTCTAAACAAAGCGCATCTAGACTTTACTCATTATCTACGAATTACCCAAAGCATTCAGCACGTTTTCTTGAGACAAATTTGCATATTAAACCAGGAATTTAAACTAGTAATGACAGAGACGGGTAGTAAACAGTTGGAATTGCAAAGTTTAGAAGAAAAAGAAAAAAGAAAAAAGGACAGATGCTAATTTTGTCTGAGTACTTTTTAATCGAGGCATACGTTATTACTTGTCTTTCTCATTGTTTTTGATTTGTTCATGATAATCTCGTATCCTTATAGCGGCTGTCATTTCGAGTATTTTCTTTCTTCGGATGCAATCATCAATGCCAAAAACAAGCTGCTCCTTTCTTATGGGGCCCATCAGTCAAAATGCGATTCCAGACAGCGCCAAACACAAAGAAAAAGTAGCCAACACCCGCATTTCAATTTTAATCGGGAAGGGAAATCTTCGCAGAAATGCGTACTTTTTGTGGAAATTGCATCAAATGCAATGGTTCTTACAAGTGGTCGGAGATACACAACAGATCTCGAGGGAGATTAGCAACGTGATATGTAGGATTACTTTGAATGCACATTTCGAAAACCTGCCCCATCTTGATTTACTGCGAGATCTTCCAAAAAAATAAAATATATTGGTATGAGAGATTCTCAATTCTTCTGAATTGCGAAACTATCTATTGAGCTGCATGTAATTCGAAAAATCAGTTTTCAATTTATTATTCTAAACAAAATGATAAAACTACAAATTGGCAGTTTTCAACGAAACTGACAGAAACTGCAATGTACTTTCTGACAAAGTGACTGACATCCATTGTATTATTTGAGTTCGTGGTATTGTTATGTGTTCATTAAAAAATTTATTGATTAAAAACTACATCCTCACCACAGACAGGAGTATTATGCATTTTTGCCCTCTATGCTTCTAAATTTCTCGAGTTCTAAATAGTGTATTTTTGTAAAGTAATAATATAATTATGTAATAATAATAATAATAATAAAGTAATAATAATAATGTAATATAATTATTTTTCTGATTTTGCCATAGAATTAATGGTATTTAATTGTCATAAATATTTGACATGTATATTCTTTCTGTCTAAATTGACATTATAAAGGAATTTTTTTAATGGTTAGACTACATAGACAAAAATCTCATACGAATTTTGGCAAGATTTTTTTAAAAAACTTTTACTTTCGATGCATTACTAATTAATTGAAATAGAATTATTTAATTGGATATAATGTAAAATTTTAAGAATTATAATATTAATGAAACGTTCTAACAAATTAAAAAAAAAAAAAAAACCGGAATATAATATTGGAATTTAAAAATAAAAAAAGGTTTATCTATTAATATTTTTGTCTTTTAAATTAATTTATTTTTAACATATATTTTAAATGGTAAAATAGTGAAAATCATGATTAAATATTTGAATTATTTTGCTATTAAACGTTGATTAACGTTATTTTAAATATTTCATAAACATCTATTAACTGTGGTTTTTATATTTAAAATCAACTTATTACATTAGCGAAAGTGATTGTTAAGATACTAAAGAAAGCTAAAACACGTTTTACGAAATACTCGGTTTTATTTTCTATAAATTAAATTCACGAGTTAGCAGTCATGTCTTCGAATTACTTTTTGCCAGATAATTGCTTTTCACACGTTATGACGTAGAAGAATTTAGGAAAATGCAAAAAAAAAAATAAAAAAATACACGTATTTGATAAAGAATGCTAAAGGAAAGCGTACAATAGGAAATAAATTAATTATCAAAGAATTTCGAAATAAAAAATATTATTAATATGTGATTCGAAAAAACTTTTACCACACATCCTCCATTTCTTCCAAAAATAATAACTACAAAATAACAACCTTTTCTAGTATACCTATTTTTAAAAATATAATTGATTTTTTAAAGCTATAAAAAAAAATTTGTTTTGTTTTGTTCTGCTCATGTAATCTTATTTTGCGACATTTAGCATGTCGACATATTTAAAGATATAATTGATATTCTAACAGATAAAAGCTTATGCATAGTTTTTTATTGTGCTGAATATTTACTCTCTGAAATTTAGAGGAAGCACGCTTTTAAACATCATTTGAACTCGCGAAAGTAAATAGCAATGCTTGTTACTTTTAAAAAAAGTCAATCATACTTAAAAATATTCAAATATAAAGCAAATTATTTGAAAAGAACTGTCTTTTTGTAAATTTTAAATAAATAAAAGATTAAAAAAAAATCTAATGTAAAAAACTAACCATATTTTGATTATTTTGCCTTACAGCAGAAATATGAAAGCTTACTCTGAAATTAATGACAACGAAGAACTTTCTATCGTTATTTTTTTTTTTTTGAAAAAGGAGAGGGATTTTCTAAATTAATCTATTTGAAAAGCAAAATACGACTGAAAACTGCATCACAATTCATACATATGTACTCAACCACGTCTTGTTGCACTTGAACAAATGTGCAAAAGAGCCATCTTAACTGAGAAATCGACGGAGGACTACCCATGGTTTTCTAATAAATAAGAATGTTCAAGACGATGGTTCTAACTGGGAAGGTTGCAAAACGCCAATTCTTTCAAAAGTAATTCAGAAATGTTCAAAAGAAATTCTTATTTTCAAAGATCAATACAATAATCAAAGCTGCGTTGCATTTTGTTTCGTTTAAATTTGAACTGATATTGTAAAGCTAGTAACTGGTTTTGTTGACCATGCAACGCCTTTTTTCCCAAAAAGTTAATTTTAGCTCATAAGAACTCTTTTTCTGTTGGACAGACAGACGTTGAGACACCGGATCATGTGGTAATTGCTTTGGGGGTGAGAATAATTGGTCCCATGTGCATCTTTGAGGATAATAAATAAATGTCTTCCAAGAATTATGCTTAAATCCATTCTAAGTTATAATAACAAGTATACTATTTTCTCAACCCACTCTACGTCAAAGAAGGATTGTCCTGTGGCAAACTTTCCATCATTGCAAATATTTAAATTTTGTTTGACAAATTCGGTGTTGTCATTTCGTTTCAATTTATTTTTTAAAGAGTTACTATTTTATATTGGGAATGCAAGAATAGAAATTAAAATGTCTATTATCTGTTGAAATGCTTTTATTTTTGAAATAATTAAAATAAATATTTATATTAATAATTGAAAGTGTTTGGTGATTTGTTGTATTTATATTTGAACACTAATAAATATCACTTAAATGAAATGTTGATTTATTTGACCTAGTTAGAAAATTTCCTGTGAACTTTATAAAGATCTATTTAACAGTGTAGTTTGTTCGTGACTTTTATTCGTGACATAAAAGTAGGACATTTTTTAAGATGAAACTAATATGTGTATTTTATGAAAATAAACAATGTATGTAAATTTAAATCTAATTTTTTCAAAATGATAATTTTTTCTACCGCGTAAGCAATTGGTTTAAGTATGGTGAAGTCAAAAGTGAAATGAGTTCTCCAAATTATGACGTCAATAAAATCAAATTAAAAATTCTTTTTAAAATTAAAAGTGAGTATGATACATGTTCAAAGAATTTTACAATTAATAGAATGCATTTTTCAACAATGGCATGTTCTTAGATGACAATGACATCACTGAAGTATGATAATAATTTTAAAATTAGGTCATAGAAAAAATGGTCTAAATGCTTATTGTAAAACTTAAGATGATCTATGATGTAGTTTGCATTTAAATACTGTTTAGAAAATACTTGTTTGATTTCGCTCGTTTCTTTTCGAATATATATTATCGATTTCATTCTCCCAAGGACATTTTTTTTATATATTTCCCTGTTTCATAAAAATGAAGACATTCTTTTTTCTTTGCTTTTCTGTATGATGACATGCTTCTTTTTCCAAATTACAATTATGATTGTCTGTTCATTTTCTAAAAAGAAAGTTTGAATGTTTTAGGTTCCTGTTATTTATTTTAAACTACTTTAAAAGTCTTTTATGTAAAAAAAAAAAAGTTCTTTAAGTCTATCGGCAATTATTGCTGTCATAAAAGAAAACGTAATTGCTACATTTCTCAACAATTGATAGTATTTTGTATAATGCATACTGAAAGATAACTGTTATTCTTTTAAAATATAAGATGTAATAGGATAGCGTTTTATGAGAATGATAGGGTTGCATCTTTCATGGAGAAAAATATCATTCCTCATGTATATATATATATGTATATATATATTGCCTAATGAAATGTCCTTTCGTCGAAGTGGTTGGGTTGGAGGGGGAGAGGTATGGGCGATAAGGTTTCGACTTCGTAATCTTATCGTTAGTCAAAATTACGAGGTGTATTATTTCATAATGGCAGAAATTAACAGTCGGAACCATGCAAACTAAACTAAATCTAAAACATTTCCCTCAGTTTGTTTTGCTTTTAAATTGGAAATTTCAAAGTTAACATTAGAATTCGAATACCTAGAAGCAGTTTAGTATTGACGTCTGTAACGATTCTTTCATAAACAATACTAAATTCCCATTCGTCGTTATGAATTTCTCAAGGATATATATTCATCTTTTACGCATACTCAAAGTGCAAATTTCATCATTCAGTCTCTTTTTATCATCCGTCATTTTTTTTTTTTTGTCATTTAATTTTTTTTTCAATTAAAATATTTCATGCATCTTTTAAACTTCAGAATGACAATTCACCATTGGTCATTCCACTCTGAAACTGTAAATCTTGCTTATGTTAATATAACTTAGGAACTAAATTTTCGCTGAGCATACAAGACAACTCTGGTTCATTCGCAGTGCACCAACCACTTGTAAACTTGCTTTTTAAAATGAGCTAGACATGACAAAGTTGGTAACAAATTGTCTATAGTGGTTGCCTAGTGGGAGTCTTTTGGGTCTATTATTATTTATGGAAAAGCATTAGAAATTAACAGCTGTTTAGATTACACATAGTATCTCAGACGTTGATAGATGTATTGATACATTTTTGGTAATTATGTACCTCTTTAACCAAGAAAAGTCCAGAACCATCAATGATACAAAGGTGTACAGAGTACAGATTTAGTAGTACGTTTGAAAATATGGCTTGCAGGAGGCGCAGTGAGTTTTCTAAAAAATGTAGGAGGGAATTTTAGGATAGTTCCAAAAATTTAAAAAAAAAAAAAATTAGGGATAATTTAAATTTTATAATAATAATAATAATAAAAATAATTCCCAAAAAAATTTAAGGATAATTCAAAAACATTTTGGGGCATTTCTTTTGTGATTGACATGGGCTCCTGTCACAGACATATGCCTTCCAAAGCTTATTTAAATATCGGTAAAAAACTGCCAATTTTCAAAAAATTAAACGGCAAACAACTTTTTTTGCAAAATAACAATTATGTATAATGAAACAATTATACTATTTTGATAGACATGTGAATTTAATTAAATCCACTTTCTTCATCTGGAAGAATATGAAGGATTTTGGAGTAAAATCGGGAGTTTAATTTTTTTTTTTTTTTTTTTAGGAATTATCGAAAAATTTAAGTACAATTTTAGGAATTTTAGAAAGAAAAAAAAATGTAAGGAATATTAGGAATTGTAGAGCGAATGCGACCAATGAGCTTGAATCTTTTTCTAAACAAATTAAATACGATAAAAGAAACCAGCTCTTTAAAAGAAGACTGATGATATGAACTGCCACTGTGATGTCATTCAAGGAACACCAAGTTACTCATGACAAATCGTTTGCAGCTCAGAGAATAAAGAAGAGATTCATAACAAAAGGCAAAAAGTAACAGCACTTAAGTTTCAGAAATGATACTTTAAATTTGCTGATGGTCTTGGGAATGTTTTGCTACGTGTGAGAATGTGAAAGGAATACAATGATAGAGAAAATAATGATAGAAGTAACAATGTTAAGGATAGTGACAGCCAGAAATGGCCGATGTTTAGTCTGTTATTTGTTCTGGATGTTAGTTCTCGATTTATTTGTTAAAAGGGTAAAACAGGGTAATAGTACTATTTAAAAATCTATCATTGATTTAGTATTATATCTCGTACAAAACTACATAAGTTTTGAGGCAGTATTTCGGCAAATAGTGTGTTCGGGTGAAATATGCATCAGCTCTGTAGATAAGACTAAAACAATATCAAACAAAGAAATTTGATTATCTCTGTTGACGGGAAACAATGCTTTTGCATTTAGTTTTCAAAAGCACTTACACAAAGTGTCATCCTCCTTTTAAAAATTCAAACAAAACGAATCCAATTAAATCTAACCTTCACCTCTCATTAGCTTTTAATCTATGTTGCGAAGTACTAAAATATCAAGATATCAGCAGCGTATTTTCTAAATTTGCAAGAGCAGTCTCCTTTTACGAAATGTTATGCTTTTATTTTCATAGGATGATTTTTGAATTAGCATATAAGGGAAAGGTTTTAGGTACACATAATTTAAAAGAATAAAACAGGTGTGAATACTCACATAAAAAATATGTAGAGTGTACAGTACTTAAACACTGTTCGTTTAAACACTCGCAAGTAAGCTTTTTTTTATTTTTTTTTCATGTAATATTAGATTCGTTCGCAAGCTGTTTACGAATAAAGTATTTTCATATTTTACTCCTTTCTGACACTTTTTCTCTTAAACATATTAACTTTTAGGTAGAATAATGTACGTTTAGATTTTTATAGAATATATCTCAATTATAGAATATATCTCTCATCTGTAACTTTCATTTTTAACATCAAACACAGTTTAAAAAAAAACAGTTTTTTTTTCACACTCATAAACAATTGCTGCAAAGTTAATGTTCTTTTAAATTTTCTTTTCTTTATTTATGCTTATGTCTCTATGAAACAAGATCCAAAATTTCACATATGTTATCCAATCAATTCCCGTCTCATTCAATTTTCAATACTTCAAGCAGACATTAAAGTGATTTTATAAATATTCTGTTTTTAATATGGAATATGGAACATTAAACACAGATTAAAAGATCGCATAACCATAGTTGTAAATACGAAGAAATTTATATGATTATCGCACAATATAGTATGGAAAATATTATACGCAAAAATAGTTGAAACGTGTAATTTTTTTGACGTCTCAATACTATTAGAAATATTTAGTGGTGCCTAAATACAATAATAGTAATAAAGGATAGTTTAAAGACCAAATTTACATGCAGTTTTCGAAAAAATTAGAGTATATTCTTGACAGTTGTAAAGTTTGTTGAAATCAACAATTTGCATAAAAAAAATTTAAAAAATCTTACGTTCATGAAAATCGGGTTATATTCTTCTAAAAGTTGTCCAAAAATCAACAGTTTGCCAAGTCCTTAAAATCCACAAAATTACGAATTTCTTTTCAAAGAAACATCATAATATACTAACCGCTATCATAAGACTTTGATTCAGATAATTTTATCTCTTTTGTATTATCGTTAAAATACGCTTGATTTTAAAGTATTTCTATAGCACTTCAAATTTATCAAAGGCGTAACATTTTAAGAAAATCGTCGTCTTTTAAATAAATTGAAACAATAAACAAGACCGGATTACTTTTTCCACGCTTCTTCGAAAATAAATGGTTAAGAGTAGATTTATTCGAAACCCTATTAAAATGCCTAATAGAATACACATAAGAGATGTAGAAAGATTACCTTGAGAGGTGTTACGTGTAGGACTGTTATTACACTGTTAAAAAAAATTGTCCACCTTGCACCAAAAATTGGTTCCCATTTAGCTGCCACCAACATTTGGTGTTTAGTTTCGCGATTTAATGGTGCTTATGGTCCGAGGTTGCACCATTAAATCGCGAAACTAAGCACCAAATGTTGGTGGCAGCTAAATGGGAACCAATTTTTGGTGCAAGGTGGAACAAAATTTTTAACAGTGTATTATTCAGTTTGGGCAGATCTGTGTAAAAGGATATTGAAATTATTTTACTCTGAATATCAATAGAAATTTCAGAGAAGAACATTTTAATACCGATAATAGATACCCTCCAGCAACGTTTTGCCCATTAAATAACTTTTTAGTTAGCTTTTAATATTCAAATAGAAATAATAAAACGATACTATTTTCATTTAAATTTTTTAAGATTTGGAACCAATGCCAGCTTTTTTTGGGTATCTGTAGCCGGGGAATAAGACACTATTTTATGATAGGAGAGAATAAGAGATTTTTTTACTTTTTAAGTTAAAACATAGTCAAGCAATGAATTTGCTCAGAGTTTAAAGGAAACGATGAGAGCTTTAAAAGCAAACTGCTAATTCACGATAGCAAGTAGTTAGCATAAAAAAACCTACTAAATACTTTCACCATATTTTCTTTATGTTTGAATAACAATGAAATGAAGCAATAAAGTACCATGATTGTAACTACTCAAACACATTGTTATCTCTAAAAAATACATATCTTAGATTGAAATATGTATGTATTTTTCGATATCTGTTCTTGAACTTTCAGATACATATACTTTATTCCCTTGACTCTCAAGCAAAGTGCTTATTTTTTTGTGAGAGAGTTATTGTTATGTGTTTTCGGTCTCTTGAAATATTCACCGAACCTCTACTCATTGGTAAACAGTTTTGAAATATTTCTGTAAACTATTATAACATTTTGCATATAAACACGCAAAAAATCAATTGAAGGTAGTTTTTAATTGCATTTTTCATAGCTACTCACTGCTTTTCTTTTTCAATACAGTGCAGAAAAACGACGCTGACAACCAAAGAAATATCTTTAAAAAAAATTACTACCATAATAGGAAATTCCTTACATGACACCAAAGTTTATCCAAGTATTTCCTAAGACAAGTATAACAGATCATATTAAGTTATTACTCATTAGTAGTTAAGTAGTTTCCCCCCTTAAACTACTAATTACTCATTAGTAGTTTAAGGAGGAATAGGACCCTAAATTGGCTAAAAATTCACAATTATTTTTGCAGATAATATTGATAGATATGAATTGAATGAAATCAAAAGTTAATCGCTTATTGAATTACAACTTTTAGTATTGAATAAATAGCACGATGAAAGTTTCTTCTCAGCTTTGCTATTCTAAAACTTAAATTCCAATTTTCTTGGTGTTGATATTTTTCCACATCTTATGTGCTCTGAATCAATATAATTCTAGAACCGTATATTATAGATATGGGAACATTTTCAGATATTTTTGTTTTATAAATATGTATATAATTTATCTTTTTGAATAATTGATTTATGAATTTTAAAAAATTCTAATTTTTTTTAAAAAATTGATGTAGTTGAATTAACTGAAGTTTTGTAGTCAAATTAAAAAAAAAAAAAATGCAAACATGATTAATAAAAAATAAGACAATTTATTTTATGAATCTTTGTGAGTAATTTAGTTTTTAAAAAATTGGAAAAATAATTATATGTTTTAGACTTATATCAGGAATAAAAGTAGACATAATTTAACAAATAATTAAAAAAAAAAAAAAAAAAAAAAAAAAACTGGTTTTTAATATAAAATAGTTTATAAAATATAAAATAGTTTATTAAAATGCAATATTCAGAATACATGCACTCAACAAAATTCTTATCGATCAACTTAAAATTTATTTTTTTATTTTTGTGCCCTATCCCTCCTAAAGTTCCGTAGCAATTTTAGAAAATGTTTATCAACAATAATCCTTAACATTTGAAAAAAAAGTTGAAGAAACTTAATCACTAAAAATTTTATGATAAATAAGAATTGCATTCAGTAGTAATACGTTCCTCAAGATTTTTGTAGATTTCTCTTTTCAATTACCAAGCAAAAATTAAATAGATAATCTTAGACGTGTACATGAAGTTGCAACAATTCCTAAAAAGTGTTAGACTTTTTTTTTTTTTTTAAAAAGCGTACTTTCATTTGCTCTGCGAGAAAGTGGAATGGAATGAAAATGGATGCAAAACATTTTCAGTTAATAACTCTGAAATGTTTTGAATAAAGTTGCATGGAATATTGTTGTACTTTATGTTAGTTTTTTTTTTTTGCTAAGTGTATACAATTTAGTAGGAAACCATTAAAAAATAACTTCTTAGTAAGGGAATGAAGTAATTAAGTTAAATGAAACCAATTAAGTTGTTTAGATGCCGTTCTACTTAATATCAATTCGTCTTTTTAAATGAGTATAATGCTTACCTGGAATTATCTATGTTGATTTGGCAACAATACATCAAGTTTCTGTAGTTAGTTATTATCTTAGTAATCATATGTTACGTTTACGTTAAGAAATTTTGTTCCACAAAGAGATTTTTATAACAATTCAAGAAACGGGAATACTACAAATTGGCACGATATATTTTTGTTTCATCGAATGGATTTTGTGTGTTTATAAAATATTTACAACTGACGAACATAAATTACGCAATTAAGGAGATTTCAACTTCCTATTTTTATTGCAAGTTGTTTTACAAATGTTTAAATTGACTTATTTTTAAATTCTTAATATTAACTTCTATTTTGTATGTTTGTGTATGACGAGAAAATCTGCGGAGATCTAAGTAACCCACTTGCCGTCATCCATTCGAACTGAAACTTGGTAGATAGAAGTGTTGTCGATCACAGTGATTTCTACCAAGCTTTGGGTTTGTCACTAAAAGACTGCTTTTATACATGTTTCTATTGTCGGTTCATAGGATTAAATTACATACTTGCCGTCATCCAATCAAGCTGAAACTTCGCTGATAGACTCATTGTCAAAGACAATGCATTTTACTGGGAGGAAAAAATTTAGTCCGTGTCCTAGAATCAATGGTTTTCTTGGTAATAGTTAAATACTGTGAAAATTCAATCTGATCTCAAAATCGCTTAAATAAGTTGCAATTGCGCATAAAAGTAGGCAATACACATATAAAAAAACTTTTTTTTAATTAAAAAAAAAATCGAAATGAAACAAATTATCAGAATGATATCACAATAGAGAAGAAGTTTTTTAGAGAAAAATAAACTATTGGAATTCTTAGAGCAAACATTTTAATAAAAAATTGACAGAAACACTTGCAATTTCAATGTTATTCAATTGATGTATAAGGTATTAACTTACATCTAGACATATTTTCAGAGAATTAGAAACGATATAGTAAAATGTGTTGACGATAACATTTACTCGTAGTAGCTACTTTTTCAAACTATTTTTAACCCTCATGTGCTCAGGTAGAGTGTTTTATTTCTGTCTGGGATGTCAACATCTTATGCATAAGTTTCTTATGTTACTTTCTGGAAGATTTTCATTTGTAACGGTTTCCAAGCCAAACATTTAAATTTATAATTCATGCTCTACTTAAGAGATATTGGTCCATGTTATTAGGATGCTAATATATTTTATGTAACAAAAGAATTTAAAGAATCAATTTTAGAAAAATAAGTAAATTTACTTGCGTTAATCTTCTTTCTGTAATTTAATCATAGTTTTGAATTTTATAAAAAAAATTAATTTTCCTGATAATTTTTATGCAGTTATGAAAACTTCACTGTAAATGATGAACTAAAACAAATATTGAAAAGTACAGTGTTTTGAAAAGGTACAAAAGTAGTTTTTATATTTCCTGCCATTTTTTAAAACACTTTTTATAAACTTAAAATACAATGTTTTTTATTAAGCTTTTTACTAAACTTATGAACACGCTCCAATCGTATTTCTAATGCATATAATCATAACTTGATTTGTTTCTTAATACAATATTAAGGGCTGAGTGAACAAATATAAATCATTAAAAAAACTTTTCAATAGGAGACATGAGAAATAAAATGCATAATTGAATTTTTAAATTATTATTTCAAAGTTCTTTCATTTTGGGGGATGGGTCACATTCATATTACAGTGGGACCTGAATTTAATTCTTCTCTAAGTTGTAGAAATGTTTACATCTTAAGTGGGTATACATTAACATAGAAGTCACACAAAGTTAAGTCCTTGTAGACTAAAAACTCTTTGAGAGAAGGAAGTTAGATATCAAGTGGTGATGCTTTATAGTTTAAAATTGAAATACTATTTCTCAAAAATAGATGAAATATTTCTCATAACATTGTAAATATTATTTATTATTTTGAAACAATCTATTTTTCTGAATGTGTCAATCGTCAATGTCTTCAAAACATGTTAGTAAAACATGTCTCTTTTCATTTTAAGGACAAAGATAACATTTTCTTTAGATAAAGAGATCCATTATTCATATATTCCAATACAAATACAGCAGGTATTCGGTGTTCTTTATTATTAAAATTTTTTGAAGTGTCCCTTTCTGTTTTTTAAAAGAAATGTTGAAATAACCAAACTGTAGTGGCCACAAACAAACTTCAATCAACACTTGCGACAACTTATGTGAGCAAATACAAACAGCAAACATGATCGATCGTATTTTCCCATTGAAATTGTATTTATGCAAAAGAGCACTCTGCCATAACAAAAATAAGAAAAATATAAGTTATGCAATTTACAGAAAGAGGAGAATAGAAACCCAATCAGAATCTCCTGTTTCCTTTCCATGGCTTTCGTTTCAAGGATGTAGGACATATCCTGGCAAACTGCTTCTGCGCACGAACGTGCATCGTAATACAACAAAATCTACAACGTTGTTCAGAGAAGCGCCATAAACCACGACGGACAGCTCAAAATAAAACTTTTATAAATTTAAACGGACAGAATTTTTACACTGAAAGCATATGGCTACACCTAGTTACATGCCCACGTCCTTGCCTTCGTACGAATCCATGCGAATCGCTGTTTTTGTACATGCATCACGCCAAAGCATATTATTACTCATTCAGTTATTTTCCATACTGGAGCAATTTACGAGTTTACCATTACGACATAAAACATTGTGATTCGCCAGAAGGTTCTTTCATTTCATTTTTCGGTGTTTTTTTTTTTTTTATTTTATTTTTTTCATCCGCAGTTTCTTTATATTATATCTTTCTATCTCGTGCATATACGGGCTGGTGGTCATCTGTAAAGCTCACTCACAAATGTTGGTATATATTTTTTTTTACCTGGAGAGAAGTGTGGTTTTTAGTTCACGCAAATGTCATGATTTATGCCCAACTGGTTGCACAGGTGAACGATGCTCGACAATGGAGCAAGGGGATATTTACGAGTGCTGCCGGATTCAGCCTGGCGGCTTCAAGGGAAATTAAACTTTGTTAAAACAGCTTTTGGAAGAGGGTTTCGGATGGTTGGACCCTTATTTCTGAAGGGGTACCTGATTGGTACTTGTTTAACATTGTGCCGTCACGCGATGGCTCCGGCGATTGGTCGGAGATCTAGTAGCATTGTAAGTTGGTAGGAAGGTGGTTTATGATGAACATACCATTCCTCAACTGCTCATTTGAGAACGCGATGAATGGGATGGAAATGTGTTCGAATTGTTACGTAACTCGATGAAGTAGCGGGGTGTTGCCTACTTGTTCGTTCCAAACTTCAAATCCCTTTGTAGCGAAGCTTAATAAGTATTTGGGTGGAATCCAAATCATCATTGAACCTTACTTAATAAAAGCAATTTGCTTTATTTTGGCAAATGAATTAAACGTAACCTTAATAAGAATTAAATATTTTAAAAACCATGAAATCTGTATAGTTCAAAATTAAAATTGATGATTGGAAAAAGAATTTAATTTTACAAAACTTAACATTACTGAACAAAAGTATATAATAAATACACTTCTTTCTTTAATGTAGCTACCAATTTATTTGAATTCAGAATTAGGTAAGTTATACACGTAAAAACAAATTAACTTCCATCAAATGGTGAAAAATTGAGAATTTTTACGCAATGAAAAATAGTTTATAAGGCTTTGATTTTACCACTGCCTTTCAAAATACGAAATAATTATTGTAATATAAAGACCGACACTTTTCACGTACACATTATTTTAACCAAATGATACGTTACCGTCATCAAATGATATCAAGTGTGACTCATACATAGCTTTCTTGATTACCGGTAACTGATAATTAATATACTGCGCATTTTATCGTTGTGAAACCAACCATGATGTAACTAACAATCCCGTTTTCTTGTCGTAGGCAGAATTTCATGTTCCCCGACTTTCAATTTATCATTCATTGAGAGCAGCATTTTCAACTTAATTAATATTGGATATTACTCTTAAAATTGCAAAACAAATGCAGAATATTTCACACGATATTGTAGAATTGGAAACTAATATAATACAAGTTTTATTGTATCAATGTAATGTCCTTCTCAGTAGTAAAATTTCAATTTCCAAAATTATTTTGAAATAGATTCACTAAACATTTCATAATAATGTGAATTTGAAAAAAAAGAGAGAGATTGTCATTGATGAACAATAATTACATTCACATATCCTAATTAATTAAATTGTTTCGTTTGAATGGTTCCGGCTATCTATTTCTGCCATTATGAAGTGCTTATCACAGCCAAATACCCCTCTTAATTTTTGAACCACGAAAAGATTACAAGGTCGAAACCTAATCGCGCATACCTTTCTCTCCAACCTCATCACACCAACGAGAGGACATAGAAGCCATGACCTATTTAATGGGCTCCAGCAATTAAATACTCTTGTCCTAGTTTTATCCATTAATGTTCCTAGATTTTCTTCAAACTTGTTTAGATTTAATTTTCTTTTCACAAAATTCGAAATATGCATTTTGACTATTTTCTTAAAATTTAAAAATTGAATTGGGTTTGGATAATTTTCATTCAGGGAAGCCTTTCTAAGAGAAACTACACACCATTCGTCTTTTGATTTCAAGAAAACTCATAAAACTCACCAGACTGTATGACAAATGACAATTTGTTATTTACCAATTACGGCTTTATGTACGCTTATTTATAATAATCACCGGCGTATCTACTTATCCTTGGAATAAGTTATTGGAGACCTAAGAATCAATATTGGACACTAACTGCATTTTTTTATTATTTATTTTTATTTTTATTATTATTTTTTTTAATCCAAAAGAGATTGACAATTTTTTACAAAAGAGATTGAACTAAAATTTCATTTCCATAAGCCTGTCATCTATAAATTTTTTTGAGAAAAGACGTGACTTTATAAAATTGAAATGCAAAGTTGATTCGAGAGTATCTTTATATGCATTCATAGTTTATATTGCAAAAAAGTATTAATCTAGAGCATGACAGTATAATTAATCATGAGTACGGTGATTTTCTATATATTAAGATTATTTAACGATTTTATTGAAAGAATAGAATTGAATCATAGATTCTATCTATTTGATTATTTGGGGGGCTATAACAGAACATAATACTTCATGTTTAAAATATGAAAGTCAAGGCGATTAACAGACAATAGATAGTCTCTTTAATGTCAAACAACACTAGTTCTTCTTCTTATCAAGGCCTATGGGGACTAAGGCACCTCTGCTTAAGCATTTTGTTCCAACCCCATATCCCGTACATATAGGTAGTGGGCAGTACTGCACAGGATGTAAGCGCACACTCGCAAGAGGGAGTGCACAAGTCTACCTATAGCCACCGAAGAGTTCATTTCTACCTCTTTCGGTAGCTACCCGATAGATGGCAGCACTACCTACCGTATGTGGAACTTCTTAATTTAGAGGCAGTACCAAGCAGAAGATTCCACCAGAAGACTTGGCTTTGCCACCCCCAGAGGTATTGATTTGTATGGGAACTTGGAGGACTTTGCTACCATGACTGATTTAACGTGTTCCAGTCACCATTAGCGAACACGGCGGTCTTTAGTCGGTCCCAGGCCCGAACTCGCAACCTCAGGGCTCGCAACCTTCTAGTTGCGAGAACGATATTCTCCCGACTGGGCTACGCGGCCCTAACAACACTAGTTACATAAATACAGTTTTGTAGATAATGTTCCCCAAGGGCGCCCCCAGGAATATTTGCAAGGGGGTGCAAGACAAGATTTTTATCAAAATCATTAATTTTTTGATAAATGTTAATTAATAATTATACATTATAAATTATACTCTTTGAGAATAGTTAAAATTCATGGTATATATTTTTGAAAGCGCAACCCTGTTAAAGAGAAAAAGTACAAAATAGTAAAAATATTAACTTATATATTTTAAACGTTTTTTTTATCATCCAACTAGATCTCATGGTATTCAAGAGACAGTGTTTAGAATAGAGGAACTCGAAGATGTAAAAATACAAAAGAGTAAAAAAAAAAAAAAAAATCCAAGTTTCAGATATAATGAAAAAAATCAAAATGAAGCACAAAGGTAGTATTGGAATATGTTCAACTGAATTCTAAAAATAGATTTCAAGATAGTATATCTGATAACTTAAAAAACAAAACATTTTCCTAGAATTTTAAGAACTACACAAGAAATGATTATACAATTAAAGGAATAAATACTTCTACTCATCAGAATCTAATAATCATAGACAACAAGCGCCAGAAAATCGTCCCGCAAATAGCTATAAAAAACGACAAAAGAAAGAAACAAAAGACTAAATTAATAGAAGAAAAAAATGCTCATTGTAACATGAAAGTATATAAGCGGCATATGCGCTTTCTTCTTTATCTTGGAATTTACATCTTTTCTCTTTTTTAATTTTTTAAATTTTCAAGAGCAGGGGGGGGGGGGGGTGCAAGTGCACCTCCTTGCACCCTCCTGGGGGTGCCCATGATGTTCCTAAGTACTGGGAAAATAAAATGATGTCAAGTATAATTGATTTCTCTCTAATCAAAAAGTATAAAAAAATTAGAAACTGAGTTACAACTATCTGACATTAAGTAGGAATTTATATATATAGTACTTAGAGAACATCATACACAAAACTGTATTCAAGTAGGTAGAGTTGTTTGACATCAAAGCAACTGAATGTAATGCTTCTAGAAAATTTAAAAAAATGTGCCGAACGCAACAGCATGACAATATTAAGAACCATATACTTCAACCTTATATTCAGAGAAAATACTAACAAACCATTAAACAAATGTAAAACATTTAATCTTAAATACTACCATTCTTACACAATCGTCTATTTTTACTTAACCTTAGAAAAAATAAAATGTTTCAAACAAAAGAACACAATGTTAATATTTAAATAATTTTTATGAAGTTCACACTTGTTTCTTCATCTAAACTTAACCATTCTCTTTCTATCACACTTTCTTATTAAACTTGAAAACGAGTGTACAATAGAAGTTCTTTTAATGTTATAAACCTCACAATGGAACACCAAAAAACACAAGCGAAAATTAGATCCCTCTTCCTTTTGTTTTCCACTTCGGAAATTTGAAAAAAAAGAAAGAATAGAAAAAAGGGTCCCACGTGAACTAAAAGTTATCGGACTCGGTTTCAGTTTTATTTTTAATTGTTCTGCTCTGCCAGAGAGCAGCAATCGCCGATGTGCAGCGATCTACAACCGATAGAACACACAACAAACTCTGTGTTTCTTGCACCACCATCTTGTAAGACCTCCCTCAAGTAGCTGACTGGACTTGGGACACGGTCACACCCCGTGACTGCAGGGGAGTGTGAGAACAAAACTGATGCCACCCAAAAACACAAAACAATTTCGATTTCTGGTGTTTTTGATTCAGTGGGTAATGAGTCAGAACCATGGTAAGAGAGACGCATTGGAACAGTTCTCCAGTTTTGCCAAAACAGCTAACTTTTTTCTTTTGCGCTACGCCTCGACCGTTTTGAAGATTGAGCCAGAATAGTTATTTTTTCTTGCTTTGTTTAAAGTTAATTCAGTAACGGAAAGAATGGAGGATAATTGCTTTCGCTTGTATTTGCTGCGCAAGGTAGGGAAGATTGAATAAGAGAAGAATTGGGTGATGACTACATTTAGCAATATCTTGAATTTTAAACTTTCAAAACATTGTATGAAATACAGTAAGATTCTGAAGGCTATGAAGAAGCTTTGTGCTTGCTTTATGTTTGGACTACAAGGCTAAAATTTAATTGAAAAACTTGAAACCGAAAGAAAAATTGTATAAAATCAATCTTCGATATTTCAAAACTAAAATATCTGACAGTTTATCGATTCTATGTTTTCCAATGAAAAATTCAGTTTTCAACCCTGAAGTATGAAATCTTATTTAGAAGCAACTTATTAGTTTTGAAAACTGGAACAATTTTTTAAAATAACAAGAGACGAGAAAAAGAGGTACGAGTGGGATATATTCCCCTTCTATTAGTTTTAACCTAAATTAGTATTTTATTAATTCTTTATTGGAGCATATGTCAGAATGGCTATTTTAGACATTAGATATATTTACCAAAAAGATAGAAATATAACAGCTACATATTCTTCAAACTAGCTGTAATCTTTCTCGATAACATTAATTCCACGTGAGAGCTGCTTCATATACCTAATATATATCGTGACAAAATTGTCACTGGTATTTGATCTAAAAGACATCCCTTGGTTGACTCAGCTGGTTTAGAAGTGTACAATGAATCTATCCATATAAATTCACATCTAAGTAGATGACGACAATTTTATGGATACGATGTAGCCAGACAGGTTAAATTTTTATCACTATAAGTATTATCTGTTCACTCGTGCTTAAATGTTTACATTCCATTACTACAACGTGATTTTACTGCCAACTTAATGTCGTCAAATCTAAGACAAGGTGATCGACAGATGAACTATCATACTATTACTTTTCTTTGTTAAATGAAAGGTGACAATACTTGTATATAAGTAATTGTTCAAAAAATTCATGTCGTGTTGAATGCCAATTAAATAGTTATTTTATTAACGCTATGCAACTGTAATATTAAATACATACTATAAATCAATATAAATTTTCGACATGCCTTCGGCACTTTTAATTAAGGAAAATCATGCTACTGTTTGACTGTTCAATTGTTCATGCAGTGTTCCTTTTTTATACATATATATCAATGCTAATTTTTTGTCCACTTAAAGATAATGTACCATACAATTGAATTTAATTCTTTTTTCTAATTGGGAGAAAATTCTTGAGGACGGAAATTTATGAATCTTGCCAAATATAGATTTTCAAAGTTATACTCTGGCCAGGCTTTACGCACAACCAATGATGTCAGAAATTTAATACAAAACAACAATGTAACGAGATAAATTAATTATGAGATAGTTCTATGATGTGAAGATAAGGGAATATTGTGAGTAGTTATAATCGTCATTGCTGATACAATATATTTTAAACTAAGGGTGTGGAACATCGCACAACTTTCAATTACACTTTAATACTAGCCAATGCATTTAAATTTGACAATGATGTAATTTACCGTTTTCTTTTTTATATTTTCAAAAAAAAAAAAAAAAAAAAAACCTGGCAGCGTGTTTTTTTTTTTTTTTTTTTTTTTTTTTTTTTAATTTTTTTGTTTTTTTTACAATAGCTCTTACATTTCCTCCCTTCACCCACTAAAAATAACCCGATAAAATGACGAAGTTGGCGATATATTTTACACAAATTTTTACATTATTCTTTATATTAAGTGCAATAGTCGTTGTTGGGAGATACTCAAGAGAAGAGAACTCTGTGTTAAAAATATTAGTTTTCAAAAAAATTTCTGTATTTGTGGGAAATTTTCGGAAGTGGGGATGTTTAGAACCTCTTAAAAGGCAAAAACACAGAAATCGTTATGAAAATCGTTTATGGTGTTTTTTGACAATTGCACAAAAATATAAATTTTTCAATGGCAGCAAACTTATGAGCATGCGCAATTTTATCAAAAACATTAATGATAAATAATAAAAGGAGTTCGGTAGTTATGCTGATCCACACAGACATTTTTTTAGACAACTTTTTGAGCTCAGCATGTTTTAAAACGTATAGAAATGCAAACTATTTATTTGAAATAAAATTGATTTCTTTTAAAAATCATATATTTTTTTAATAGTAATTAAAAATAGGAAATATGAGACAGATTGTATGTTTGGTGATATAATGAGAAGAAGTATCAATCTTACCCTCCGTGATCTTTTTCTTGACTATTTCGTGGTCGTACTCATTGTCTGAGAGAATGGCTATGTATAAGGCGTTGATGATGGAGGGATTCATGCCGAAGTGGTTAGTCACTTTCCTCAGACCCTCCTGAAGACGATCGATGTTGACACTGAAGCTCCGGGCTGCAAAAGAAAAAGCATGTCAAAGGAATGCCCCATGTTGCAGAAATATGTCACTAATCACACTGATGTCACGATAACTGAATGACTTTGTTTCACGATAATTGAATGACGTTGTTTCACAATAATATAATATCATGACATTATTTCACTATAAATAAATTATATTGCTTCACTATAATTGAATGACGTTGTTTCACAATAATATCATAATAACATGACATTATATCACTATAAATAAATTATATTGTTTCACGATAATTGAATGACGTTGTTTCACAATAATATCATAATATCATGACATTATTTCACCTAAAATAAATTATATTGCTTCACGATAATTGAATGACGTTGTTTCATAATAATATCATAATATCATGACATCATTTTACTATAAATAAATTATATTGCTTCACGATAGTTGAATGACGTTGTTTTACAATAATATCATGACATTATTTCCCCTAAAATAAATTATATTGCTTCACGATAATTGAATGGCGTTGTTTCACAATAATATCATGACATTATTTCACTATAAATAAATTATATTGCTTTACGATAATTGAATAACGTTACTTCTTAATATTAAAGGAATTATTACGAGATTTGAATAACTTTGTGTCACGTTAGTATCATGACATTGATTCAATGTAATTAAATGATATTCACAATAAAAATGAATAAAGTTGTTTAAGGATTTTAAAATTACTTTTTTTCACAATTATTGAACAACGTTGTTTCGCGATAATGCCTTGACATTATTTCACTGTATTTAAATGACATTGTTTTGAGATAATTGAATATAAATTTGTTTCATGATAATTAAATGAGGTTGTTTTGCGATAACTGAAAAAAGTTGTTTTAAGTATAATAAAATGAAGTTATTTCACGATAATTGGACAGAGTTATTTCAACGCAATTTTAACTACGTTTGCTATATCTATTGAAAATCTATTTTCAAAAAAATATCAATAAAATTTTTCTAAAACAGATTTTAAATGTATCTTTAAGACCTTTTGGGTAACATTTTAGAAAAATTTAAGTGTAAAAAACAAACAATTTCACTGATTTTTCTTTATATTAAACAAGTTAATTGATTCAAATAACCCTTTCCATACTTGATTCATACATAAGTATTATTTTTAATATATTTATTTCTATAACAGATAATGTACAGCGCAATGTTAAAAGTTACTATTCTAACTTCATTTACAGGGTAGAAACTAAACATATGTATCTTACAGTTATTAAAATAAATCCTGCAAACTGGAAAGTAAATTATTTGAAGGAATTAATAAAAAGTAAGATAATACACCTCCGTTGGGAAAAACCATCCAATAACCTTTGTTCATGATAAAATAAAAACGCTTTTTCCTGTCAGAAAAATGAAGAAATTATTTCCAATCAACACCAAAAAACAAGTGTCGGGTTGAAAATTTATGAGCAAGGTATAAAGAAAAACAATGCATGCTTTCAAATAAATGGCTAACAAACATGGAATCTCAAATTCTCTTTCGGAAGGTGACATCCACAGCGTATAATAATTGTACAAAATAATAAGCTCTTATTTGATATCTGTTAATTATATGCTCATTTGAGAAATATTTTTTATCATTGCACAAAGAGGCAAATAATTTAAAACAAAATTGTATTTTTAAAATGGACATAGATTTTTTTTAGGCATATTGGCTTAACATCACACGCTGATTAAAAAAAAAAAAAATCTCAATGTTTTCTGTTTGTCTGTCTTGTTAGAAATTGTACCTTTTATAATCAGACAAAACTTAACTGATTTTAAAGTAACTATACAGAAGTTTGGTGTTGGTGATCGTTCGCATCATAACAAAAATGCAGGCATTTTAATAAACTAATTTATATAATTTAAAATTATAATTGGATTTTAGCTTCTGCACTAATGTAGCAATAAACTTATACTAAAGCTATGCGTAAGTTACTGTTATGTTCAAGATCAACAATGCAAAAGTAAACATTGAGAGCGTTACCGTCATTAATAGGTGAGGATCTTAAATCCAAAAGAATTTAAATTCATATTTTGACACCTTCTGTTAGTCCTTAGAAAATAATCATTTTATTTCATTGAATAGCTCTGGTTCTTAGGTTATACAAATTTATACAACAATAAACAATATGTAATTTCAAAGAACGAAAGCAAAAGCGTCAAAATGATTTTTTTATAAGGCTTTTTGACTAATGACGGCGGAACTGTTTTTGCCCCCAAATTACTCAATACGCCAATTTGATAAAACTTCTCTCAAGACGCCTTTTTTTTTTCCGTGTTAGTTTTTATAAGTTCAATCTAAAACATTGTAATAAGTTAGAATATCAAAATAAAAAAAGTTATAAAAATCTATTGTAGGAACATCAAAACTTTTAAACTTAAGTTAAAATTATATAAAAAGTTAGAAAGCCATTGCACACACATCCTCAGCGCAATGCTGCATGGAAGCAGAATGTACAATACAATCCTACAAATATAATAAAAATTAAGAGCCAAAGTTAGACCTTAAACAGCCAAAAAACAGATATTAAAATATGAATCTTAAAAATATTTGAAATTTGATGAAACATAACGACAGAGATTTTGTTAAGTTTGGTTTACAAGGTACGCTTCTATATAATATTTGTGAATATTTTTGACTTCTTGTCTACTCGGCTGGATGCATAGGGGCTTATATCAATCGCATTTCAAAAACGCATCCATTGAAATCCCAACTGGATTCAAGACCCCTGACGAAGAAACTCAGTCGAGATTTCAAATTTCAAATATTTTTAAGATTCATATTTTAATATTTGTTTTTTGACTGCTTAAGGTCTAACTTTGGGTCCTAATTTTTATTATATTTGTAGGGTAATATGCCAGAAGCAGCTTATTTTCATTGAATTGACATGCTCTTTTTTTTTTTTTTTTTTTTTTTTTTTTTTTTTTTTTTTTTTTTTTAAGAAACATTGCATGTCGATCAATGGATTGAATCAGTGCTTACTTCATACAAAGCATACAAAGTGCCTATCCGGCATATACTTAGCCGATTGATTAAAGTTCGATGGGGGAAAATGTATTTATATATACAAGGTGAGACCAAAAAGTAAGGTGACTGATGTCATAATAATCATTGTATTATATATTTGCAGATAAATACATCACTGTCCTTCAAAGTAGTTTCCGCCGTCTACAATACATACTTCTGACAACGTTCATACATTTTCTTGAAACTTCTGAAAAAGTTCTCCTTTGTGACTGTCTTAAGTTCCTTGGTAACAGCAGCTTGAATGTCTGAGATGCTTGAAAATCGGTTTCCCTTCAGTGCCAATTTCAGTCGTGGAAAGAGGGAAAAATCTGCTGGAGCTATAGAAATACTAGTATTACACCCTCCTGATTAAATTGATCTAGCGCCAGCAGATTTCTTCCTCTTTCCACGACTGAAATTGGCACTGAAGGGAAACCGATTTTCAAGCATCTCAGAGATTCAAGCTGCTGTTACCAAGGAACTTAAGACAGTCTCAAAGAAGGACTTTTTCAGAAGTTTCAAGTAATTGTATGAACGTTGTCAGAAGTATATTGTAGACAGCGGGAACTATTTTGAAGGACAGTGATGTATTTATCTGCAAATATGTAATACAGCGATTATTATTACATCAGTCACCTTACTTTTCGGTCTCACCTTGTATAAAAAAACATGCTCGAAGGCATATTGGTATAAAAATAGGGCATACTCAAAACATATCAATTTTGACTACCTCAAAATTGAAACTTTTTTTGGTAAAGATTTATGTTGCAGAATTTGCCTATTTAAAATCTCAAGTTAAAACAATTCTTGTTGAATTATTACAATATTTATTAACTTGAATTTAATTGCATTATAAAAACAAGAAACGAATCTGCCCGACCATACACACTTTTATGCGTCATTTAACAAAAGTCAGAGAAGAGCGCTATACTATACCACAGAACTAACGTGAAAACTTATAAATGCCATATTTGCAAAGAATCATCAGGAATTTAGGTTTTTAAAAAATATACAAATGAGCATGGATGAAAGTTTTCCGATAATATAAGTTTATAAAAAGGAAATACAAATATTAGAATCCGAAAACCCTTCTAAAGCTGCTTTTTGGAAGTTAAAAAACTGCTATTTTTATCCAGCTAAGATTTTTATTTATGAATGCTCTTAAACATTAAAATGCTTTATAGACATCATTTATAATAATTAATCAAAGAAATATCAACGAAGGTAAAATTTCTCGACTGTATATAAGCTAAACGATTGTACTTGTGATCTGCATTGTGTGATCTCAATATACTCGTATTTCATGCTTGAAACGATGCCAATCCCAAGTTGGCGCTTTGTAGCTACAGGGGATTCATTTCATGCATGGGGACACATATTCGCAAAAGTTCAGCTTGGTTCAAAGTGGGTGGGAAAAGCTTAGCAGTGTGTATCGTAGTGGGCGGAACCCTTTTCATGTACTACACCAATAAAAAAACAGGAATAACAGTGAGAGGGAAAGAACAACTCAACCGGAACTGTCTTTTCAGATATTTCTTTTCTCGTGTGAAACATACTTCTGTTTTAAGAACAATCAGACAAATTAAATTCCTTTATGGACTTGATAGGAACATTTTCCAAGACAGTCCTTAACTTTTTTCTAGTCT
Organism: Linyphia triangularis; assembly: GCA_963978545.1. Lineage (NCBI taxonomy): Eukaryota > Metazoa > Arthropoda > Arachnida > Araneae > Linyphiidae > Linyphia > Linyphia triangularis. Next base: position 52,553,588 of record OZ021729.1, on the reverse strand, counting down.
TTAAATTTACAATGGCCTAGTAAGTTAAAGCCGCCAAATGGTTAATAAGTTTCGAGATTTTATTGCTAATCATTAAGTCTTATGAGTGAATTCTATATCTGTATGTTACTTGATTTATACAGGAAAGTTTTAGCTACTTAAATTTGGTGATCGAACTGCAGGTGGTGATAAAGTTTTGAAATTGCTCCGAATAAGTACCATATACGAGGTTTTATCAAGTAGAAAATAACCAATGGATCCAGCCAACTGAAGTGGACTTAGTAAACCCTTTCATCGACTCCAAAGTTACAATGGGTAATTAGGCGACAGTGACTGCGTCTGTTTTTGTAAGTGAATTCATTGGAGATTTAATTTCACTCTGAACCATTTTCTGCTGCATGTTTTTAAAGAGTAAAAGTAAAGACCTTAATTACCAGTTTTTTATTTAAAGAAACAGTCTTATATTCACAAAAATAGAATTCAAGCTCAAAAAGATTTAACTGCTGGTGTAGATACAACAATTTCTTTATACTAATGCTTCAAATAATTGTCGCATTTATATTATTCTATTATTCTTATTCTAGAATTATCAAAATGGTATTTGTAATGCTTACTTATGTAAAAAAAAAAAAAAAAAACTCTCGATTCTCTTTTGTTTAAGTCATTTTCGTAACTAGCTTCTAAAGACGCTTTCAAGAAACTGATAAGCAGTTTCGTTTAATTTTAAACAGCAAAGAATTTCTAACTTTAGGTTTGATGTTGTAAAACTTCCAATATTGACGATATTAAATTAAATTAAAAGTTCAATTAAAATAAAAATACTGTTCTTTTGATCCTTTAAAACACGAAGTTCTAAATTATACTGAATCTTAATCACAATGCATCATTCCAACACTCATCCAAAAAAGCAGAGCTTTTAACTACTAATAAGTTAATTTTCAAGAAAAGCAGGGCTCAAGTAGATTATCATGATAAATATTGAATAAACTATTTCGATTCCCTTTCTCTGCTTATTTTCTGGAAGGGATTTATTATTGGGGGGGGGGGGGGGTGATTGTCAGATTTGTGTGAAGATATTCTTTGAAGCCATGCAACTCAAAAACTCTAGTTAACACTTCTGCCCCGGGTGACCATACTGTAAAATAGTTAGGAAATAGTTGGAATACCCATGACACAAAGTGCACACAAAGTCTTCAGTCCTTTTCCATCAATCACCAACTCTTATAAATTTGAAATATCACGAATACAGACGAAGACTACTGATGGAATCATCAGAATCTTGCTTAGAATTCTTCCCATTAGCAGCTATTGTTCTTTTGGGTCTGCATATGCTCCGTCATAAATGACATATACGTAAATATTTGCCATTTAAAATCAACTACCTCACAATTTTAATTTGATGAATAGGTCGGAGAGCTAGCGACGCAATAGCCAATTAGTCGACGTTTTATCCATCAGAAACCAATTGCTAAAAACTTTCATCCATAACAAAACACTCAGTGCTCATTTTCGAACCTCCAACCAATTGCTGCTCTACCAGTGCGCAATCAAAGCCTCACTTACCAACCTTTTTCCACTTATGCAACAGTTAATAACATCGCTTACGAGGAACATTTCAATAGTAAGAGGCTCTTCTGCAATCCATTTTTACTGCGGCATCATGACTCAAGAGGCTAAATTGAGAAGCCATAACTGCGCCAGGCGAGAAAGCCAACGAACTTTCCCCAAAAATAAAGCAAAAGACAACATTTTTTTTTAATGATGTCCCTCAACTGGAATAATACACAATGCCGTGCCATAACGAGTGGAACAATGTTATGTTGTCGTGCAGCCCCGACAACAAATCAGTTGCCTCCAACAAAGGATTTTACGGCCACTTTGCTCCTTGTGGTACTTCGGCACTTTGAACATTTATTGAGAAATCATATTCCTCCACCCTCCTCACACACAATCTCTTTGTGACATAGGACATAAGGTGGAGGGAGCTCTTGTAAAAAACGACGCATTCTCTTAGATTACTATTTGCGGACATTATTTATTGTTTCCTGTCGCGCCGATTCACTGGAAACATTTTCTATACAATTGTTTCAGGTCCGTCTGTTTTGCGTTGAGTTTTGGATGTTATTATCATAAGAAATTGCGAGAAATGCTGGGTTCTAGGTAGAGATCGCGCTGCTCGTGGGAATGTCTTCGAGAAGCTGCTGTTTCCGATGAAGTTCACTTTATGTTTAACAAGTCGCGAAAGAAACAAAATTTCAAATATCTTTTTACCAAATTACACTTTGTGACGAAAAATATTGTGAAATATTTCGGTTAGGCGCAAATTACAAACATTTTATTCTTTCATACAACATTTGTCTTTTTTTGTAAGCTGCCAAGACAGTCGTATCATATGTATCCTACACAACCAAAAGTAAGCGCATTTTGATTAAACTGTTTCTGATGTTAAAGGACTAACGTAATGAAGTAATAGATGATAAACTTTATTTCAATTTATTTGTCATTGATTTCATTTATTCTTGCAGTACTTGATCACATGTATTGTAATTAGATGTATCATCCACCGGGTGAAAAAACATAAGGGGCTTCCACAAATTTGCCACCATTTTATTCTTTCCTATATAAAGAGAAAGAATTAAGTTTAGATTTTCTTATTGAAAATTTAGATCTTTTGAAAGAAGAACTCATTCGAAGATAAGAAGGGAAAAGAAACTTCTTAAAATAGAGACAAAAAGGTTTTGGCCTGCAACGAAAACTTGTGAAGGAACAAATGCTGTGTAACACACGCTAAAAGCTGAAAGAAAATAACGATGAATTGCCTTTAAACAATGTGTTTCTAGTGCTTTATAACAAATTTCACGGCATTATCATATAAAAGAGTTTGAAGCTTGTTGAGTTCATAAGTGCTTCTAAGTGCTGTATCACGTAGGTTTGTCATCATCAACTTATTATTAGTAGCAAACGTCTTATTTAGAAGTATTGCAGTGTAGAAGCATAATTGGGGAAAATATTTATGACTGAGTAATAAACGAGGTAATGTGCCCATTAAATATTATTTAGCTTAGACTTAACACGGAAAATATGTTAATAAAATTATTTATCAAAATTTGGCCAATAAGGTCATATAGTTCATAACAGGTATAAAGTAAAAATTCCTTAAAATGCACGAAGAATTGGTAACGTTTCACAAAATATCAAAAATAACATTTTGAAATCGTCGAACAATGTAGTAAATAATTATCTAGTAATAAGGAACTAAATATATATATATATATATATATATATATATATATATATATATATATATATATATATATATATATATATATATATATATATATATATATATATATATATATATATATATATATATATATATATATATATATATATATATATATATATATATATATATATATATATATATATATATATATATATATATATATATATATATATGGGAAGTTTAATTCTGTTCTTATAGTCCGTGGTAGCACCACTAAATAGTGAAATTATGCACCAAATGTTGGCTACAGCTAAATGGGAACCAATTTTTGGTGCAAGGTGGATAAAATTTTCTAACAGTGTACATTTCGAATAATAAACTAAAAATTTAAAGCTATAGATATAAGCATCCATCAAACATATTCTGGCCATTTATGAATACTCGATAATATATTCCTACTAAGTTTTTGTTATAAATGTTATTTTACTGGAAAATGATAACAATAAAAAAATTAAAAAAAAAAAAAAAAACGAGTAAAATAATTGCGTCTTGAAAAATATGATCAATTGAACAAGTTTCCCATTTTTTAAAACTAAAAATGTGTAATTCAAAATCTGTGCTTTTAAAATAACATAGGTATATTTGTCAAGGCAATTCTAAAGCAAAGGTTTGTGTATTCTTTCTTGTGAAATCGAATACACTTGTTATAAATGAAAACTTTCGAGATGATGTATTCTTTACGTCTGTCGTTGCGCATCATTTGTTTCGACAAATAAATCATCCTTCAAAAATAAATATTTTGTTCGAGGGAAGATTTTTATAGTTACTTTTTTCTTTCTATCTTATAGAAATTGGTTGTGACATTGCTTTCGATAAGCATAATATATTTACTTTGAACCAAAAAATGATATGCTGTTTCGGCATTGCTATGAATTTAAATTCCTTCTTTTTTTCCCCCAGCCAAATAGTTATTTTACGATTGGACATTTTTCAATGGATGAGAGAAAAAATTCACACTTATCGAAAGGTAAATTGTATTTCATAAATCCTCAGCATTGTTTTATATATTAATCCGAAATCGAATTAAAAATTGAGATATTTATTAAAAGTATAACACCGAGATGGGTATAGAAAATTATAAGTACCATTTGTAATACAAATAAACGTAAATTAAAATAAAAAAAAAAAATATATATATATATATATATATATATATATATATATATATATATATATATATATATATATATATATATATATATATATATATATATATATATATATATATATATATAGTATATTTCATCAAAACCAAAATTAAATCGCTTATAATGGAAATTTACATTTATAAAAATTGTATTGATACTAGTACTACTTATTATTCTAGTTATAGTTTTTATTATTGTAAGTAGTAGTATAATAATAATAGTAATTTATTATTATTATTAGTAGTAGTAGTACTGAAACACTAGTAATAGTATGATAGTAATCGTATTTCAATATTATTGTTATCATTAGTAGTAGTAGTAACACTAGTAATTGTATAATAGTAATCGAATTTTAATATTATTATTATTATTTATAGTAGTAGCAGTAGTAGTAATAGTAATAGCATTTTTATTTAATTATTATTAGTAGCAGAAGAGGCAATAATAATAAGTTTTTTTTTTTTTTTAATTTTCTTTTTATTATTATTATTCCTAGTAACAGTGGTTATATTAGTTTTTTTTCATAACAATAATTGTAATAATCATATTATTATTATTATTATTATTATTATTATTATTATTATTATTATTATTATTAAATTGTAAACCCTGACATTTACGAAATATTTGATTCGTGATTTCCGTTTTCTCTCGATAATATTCTATGGAATGGTGATGTTTGTAGAGTGAATATATAGGAAGCTAACGTTTGTGGACATAACTTCAATCTAAAGTAGGTATCTCTCTTAGACACTCTGACGTCACACCCAGCCGTCGCGTCTTACGTCAGAGTCAACAGTTGTCTGGAACGGGGGACCGAGCACTTACTGCGCCAAGCACATTTTATCACAAAAAAAGATTAAGGCATTTAAAAAATAATTTCCAATCAATTCTCATCACAAATGAATTCGATCAGTTCATATATGCAATAACCTGAAAGGCATTTCATTAATTTAGCACACAAAACAAAAAATATATAATAGGATGAGATGAAATGTTTAGTCCTGATTAGCTTTACAGAAAGATAGGTTTAGTTTGAAAAAGAATGAAAAAAAATTCTAATTTAAATTAACTTGATTGTTGGTACTTAAATTGATATGTAAGTATTTTTAGGTAATATTCAAAGGTTTCTAATACAGGATATTATTGAAAAGCGGAATCTTTATCTAAAAAAAAAAGTCGAAGTGTTTTTTGTTTTTTTTTAATTTATTAAATGCTTACAGGGTTCAGAGCTGTGTTTTGTTTTCAAAATTACATTTACTAAAAATTAAATTGCCGATACTAATTTGAGTCGATATAGAATTAGATATTTGACATTTAAACCTTCTGCTTTGGTTTAAACTCCCACTCGTATTTGATTATGCGGTTGTCTCTTTGGTTCTCATCGCCTTTATGTATTCCATCTCCCCACACAGACGTTTATATTACGATTCTATTAAAATCAGTTATAATAAAAAATAGATCAGTTTGTGCAGAAAACAGATTTTTCAGCTGTAATATATTTTCTACGCGAACAGTAATTATGGAACATCCTAATTAAGTGAATACATTGAAACCTAAAATACTTTTCCCTGATACTACTTTTTTAATTACCCCTTTTTATTTATATTCAATAAAAACATAAAATCGTCTTAAATGAAATATTATTGAATGATCACCAAACCCGCATACTTGGCGATGTGTCTTTTTTTTTCCTTTCTATGAACTATTACCAAATTGCGATATCTCAGCAAATATCGCCAATCAATTTCAACTTGAACTTCGAATTTTAAATAACTTCTAAGCAAGTAAATTACAAGTATTGGCACAATTCTTATGGATGGAAGTATTTCTGTACGAAATTCAATTATGAAGACCTAATCGGAATTGTAATTTAGGTGCGTGTAGAAACTGTTTTTGTAACGGTAACTATAACAATCCTACTTGTTTAAACGAACTATATTCACGGTGACGTCACTGACTATTGCTCTTCGCAATTTCTAACAGGAACAAATGAAATATGAAATACCGCTAATGACACATCAAAATTCGTATTTATTTTTAGAGGTCTATTGTAATTGGTTACTAGTTTTGACAGATGAAAAAACCCCACCCGAATTTACGTCATGCATATCGCGTCTAAAATAACCCCTGTCTTTCCTTCGATACATTAAAAAGTGCCTAAGCCCACGATCTCTTCTCCACCAAACCCTTATGGCTTTTTTTTCCTTTGTAGGAGAGGGTTAGAATGAAAAATGATCTTTTAAACACCCAAAAGATTAATGATTCTGGAAGTGGCATGTAAAACTGGATAAAGACCCTCTTGATGGAGAGTAGTTTCATTATGAAGATTTCATTATGCCCAGATTGCTTATCTCGGAAGTTCTTCCGAAAGTCGTCAACGTTTTTTTCTTTCGTTTTTTTTTTTTTTTTTTTTCTTTCTTTCTCTTCTTTGTGTGTGTGTTTGCTTGTTTTGTTGCTTTTCGTGGAGAGAAAAGAAGAAGAATAAAAGAAAAAAGAAATCGTCTGTGTTGATGAAGGGAGGGAGATTTGAAAGGATTATAAGAGGAGAGTCGGTTCAGATTGCCAGAATCTGTTTTAGTTCCAGTTTCAAAGAAGTGGATGTTCTTTTTCTGTGTCGTTGGTTTTGCTTTTTTTGTCATTAAAAATGGGTTTGTTTACAGGTTAATGATTTATTTTAGGAAAAATGTTGTAATTCGGAGATTGTTTTTGTATATTTAATTATGTGTTTCCTAGTCGGGAATATTTTAATTGTGACTTTCACAACATATAATAAAAATGATTGTCGAGATTTACGTAGTAAGACTTTTTAAAACCAATTTTGCATTTTTAAATATTATCATTTATAAAAAAAAATTTATAAATATTTGTAACTATTTTTTAAAAACAGTATTTCATGAAACAATTTGAAACTGACTTTTACTTTTAATTTTGTTAAGCCGGTTAAAAGAACTTATTACGAAAATTCAAGTGTCTTGTTGTTTTTCTTATAAGAAAAGGGTGGGCTAGCGGGCTTATCGACATATTCTTAGGAGTTATGATTTTTTTATTTTTAACCGTTCAAAAGGGTTTGGTAAAAAAATATTTCGGGATTTAATAAATAATTTTATTATAAAGCTATAAATTAAAATATTTAATCACTTTTACTTGATAATAATTTTTCAATTGGAATACAGAGCTAAAAGTTTTTCTTTAAAGATATTTGAGAACTTTAAATTATGCAAATTAGCCAGAGTGTTTTATTTTAAGTTTATTTTCTTATTAACAAACAAATAAATAAATAAATAAATAAATAAATAAATAAATAAATAAATAAATAAATAAATAAATAAATAAATAAATAAATAAATAAATAAATAAATAAATAAATAAATAAATAAATAAATAAATAAATAAATAAATAAATAAATAAAGAATTAAACTTTTTGTGTATTTTAGTTTAAACTAAGTTAGCTTGCAGAAGTATTTTATGACCATAATGCTTGTTTCATTTGATGTAGGCTTGGGCATCAATAATAATAATAAATAAATACAGAAAAAAAAAAAAAAAAAAAAAAAAACACGCAAACGCTGTTTTATATTTTTTGGTCAATTTACTCTTATGGAATGCCAGGGATGGGGTCAATAATTAGAAAGCTTGTAGAGTATATGCATTTACAACAGATTTAAAGATGCCCAGGGCGATATGTTATGCAAATTTGAATAGCATATCGCCATGCTCAGCAAATTGTATACACTGGTCATATGCATTGCATATATATCCATACCATTACAATCTAAAATGTCAATGTTTAGTCAATTACATTTTAAATAAATGAGATGCATATTAGGAAATAGGCCATCTACTTATTTTTCAGAAATATCAGCTATACGTACTTTTTTTTTTTTAATAAAACTGGCAAAGGATCAAATATGCATAACATACTCTCAAATAAACACTGGCTATTTAATACATGTTTTTTTTTTTTTTTTACTTCTAATATTTATGAATTGCAATCAATGATTGTGAACTATAACATGTACTCAATTTTCACAAACATTGTTTGAAGAGTGGATACTATTAAATTTGCAGGTTTTTTTCCGGATGTCAGGTAGTAGGACATTCATAACAGTGTGTGGAATAGAAGAAACTGCATGTTGAGAGCTGTTGCCAAAGTTTATTTACAAAGTACAAGTGTCGAAACTGTTTCCGCGAACCCGAAGAAGAGAAGCGGTGTTTTTCTTCCAGGTGATAGTGGCTTTGAAAAGGGGAACAAGGCTCACTTTCAGAGAAGATTGATGATGTTTTGAGGAGCGGAAGGGCCTTTTACTTATTTCATGTATTTTAAATATAGAGCGGTAATCTTACAACGGGATCTCACTAGCTTGAGAAGGGTTGCGAAATCTTAATTAATGCTAGAACATGTTTTGGGCCACTGAAGAATTACGTTTAGCAGAGTGACCGTTTGATATTAATTAAAATGAGACTGACATAAAACTTTAATTATATGTTCTGTGCGGTACCCTATATCATATTTAAAATTAAAATCGCTGTTACTGTGTTAATTTATGCAAAAGTTCAACCATGAAGTTGATTTTCTCCAAATTTGTATTGTTGTGATAAGAGTGGTAAAATTATCATGAGTTTGAGGTTTGGTTAGGTTATTGTTTTAAATATGTGCAGTTTCAAAAAATTTACTAACTCATAATACTAGTAAAATTAAAATAATTGGAAAGTCGTATTTTTACAACAAATTACAAGAAACAAGAAGACATCAATGAATACAAGAGTTACTGGAGGTCTAAGCTCTGATGATGAATTTATGTTCAGATTAAAATTAAAAAACCATACAAATAAAAAAAGGTTTGATTAATTATTATTTAGAGAGCTAATCTCATATACTTACGTTTAAATTATAAAGTAAATCAATCTTGTAGAAATAAATAAATGATTGAATATTCTATATGAAGTACAAATACGGAAGGGTTATATTAACATTCCATTTGAAAAGTGAATAAATATTTATGAATGCATCCCACTAAATGAATAAATGACATCTTTATTTATTTCAAAATAGTACACGCATAATGTCTTAAAATTCTTCATCGATAAAGCATAAATTCGGATGAACAAAGTCCGGATTAATGAAAGACAATAAATGTTTAGCGGTAAAATTTTAATTTTAAATATCCCAATCCAAATTTTTGAGGTCGACCTTATTTCATTTACTTTTTATGTTCAAAACTACGTTAACAGGTGGCAGTCTAATAACACTGAGCCAGTTCAAAGCGGTTTCTTTGTAACGCAAAGAGAACCATTAAACAAAACGGTAATAAAGACACCCATATCTACTCAACAGAAAAACCTTCACAGAAGCATTCATCTTGTCGCCAAGGGACTAATCCATCTTCCAGAATTACCAGTCACACTTCTGCTTTTAATTACTGAACAACCGAAGTCTTTTATAAGCAACAACGTTTTTTTTTTTACCCTTACTGGTTCTCCTAAAAGTTATAGGCCACGTCACCTCTAATTGCGGTTCTAATGCTTGAAAGGATAGAGTAATTAATAGTCGTCAACAACTGGAGATGGTATATTAGGAAGATGATATGCGAGATCCAAGCGATACAGTTCATCCATTACCTCTAATGTGGAATCAAAACATTATCCGGTGTCTGGATTTTGGGACTATAATTCCTATTGCGATGAATCTTCAACCTAGAAACCTAATGCTTTATTTTAGAGCCAATTATATGCCGAAGTATGGCTTTAGAATATGATACATTAAGCAATAAAAGCTAATTAACAAAATTCAAAGGTAAAGTTTTTTTTTATTATACTTAACTTAAGAATTATAAACTGACTTACAAAATCTTTAAAAAATTACAATAAAAATTGATCAGTTATTTTTTCTTTAAATTTTATTAATGAGATTTGGTTAGTGTTATTAAACCTGTTATACTTAGTAACATGTTTTAAATAAATACTTCGGCATATATTGTAGTCACCCAAAAATTAAACATTAGGTCTATGGAAAAGGGATAGATTGACAACGATCATTCTTAATAACTCAGGTAGCACAGCACTATTGACCAATGTCAGAAATAAAGATTTTGGAAGATTGGTAAATTCTGGTCGGAACTCGAGCATCTTATATATATATATATATATATATATATATATATATATATATATATATATATATATATATATATATATATATATATATATATATATATATATATATATATATATATATATATATATATATATATATATATATATATATATATATATATATATATGTTTTGTGATGTTTTTTACTTGTGTTTTTAAATTAACTTGTATTTTGGAAAGAGTACTTGTATTTGGAAAGAGGACTTGTATTTTGGAATTTTTTAAATGTTGATGCACTGTTTTAAAATTGAAAGATTTCATTTGTAAAAATGAACGGAGGGCAAAAAAAAAAAAAAAAAAAAAATATATATATATATATATATATATATATATATATATATATATATATATATATATATATATATATATATATATATATATATATATATATATATATATATATATATATATATATATATATATATATATATATATATATATATATATATATATATATATATATATATATATATATATATATATATATATATATATATATATATATATATATATATATATATATATATATATATATATATATTTTTTTTTTTTTTTTTTTTTTTTGCCCTCCGTTCTTTTTTACAAATAAAATCTTTGAATTTTAAAACAGTGCATCAACATTTAAAAACTTTCGGTATATTTTATCTAGCATTGGGTGAGATCCTCCAAAATCTGTAACGACGGCCTGTTCACAACGTTTTACATCGGGAATGGCCAAGGTTGTGCTGAGGAAGAAAAAAAATAAATTCACAATTGATAATTACTTGAAAGGTTATCGTATGTGGCATTTTTATCAGTATCTTTGATAACTATACAGTAAGAAAAAAAAGAGGTAAATGTTGCAATAATATAAATACAGAATCACAATAAAAGAAATTATTTTCCCCTGAAACAAATTTTATTTAAAAGTGGTATTTATATGTCATTGTGATTGCTCGGAGGGAAGAAAGCCTTAAAAAAATTAATATACCTACTAATAGCAAAACAGTGTGTTGTTTGAAGATATGATTTTCAATTATAGATTTTAAAATCGAATATAAAAGATATTTAAAAGTTCAGACATGGTATATTTTTAATCATAATGTAGTATAAACCATTTTTGCTTCTTATTTTGAGTACCGAAAAAAAAAGTGTTATTATAAACTAAAGATCTTCTTTCCCAAGTATTGCTGAGTAGTATGACTCATGTGAAGCCTTTGCGCCCGATATCAAACTAACCAAACCAAGTATTGTTACATACCCTTCCACTTTGACATAGTCAGAAAGTAACGCGCAATGATTGTAGAGATTTTGTACAATACTCAACATCGCTCTCATGTTAATTCAGAAACTATGATAATTATCCAGCATAATACCAACTATATCAGAATGGTGATTTAAAAACAGTAACAAGCAAGCCACAATTGTAGTTTTATAAAGTGCTAAGATAAAAATATGATTTATCATTCAATATATTAAGTACAAATCAAATCTTCCATGCACACCATAAAAAAAAACCACGAAACAGTTAAAAATTTTGCTCGATCCAAATAAACAGTCTCATGTGTGATTACTTTTGAACAATACTAATTTTTCACATAAACAGTTTTCTGGTTAAAATATCAGAAAACAAAAACACGCCTTGATAGATGGTTAATATAAACTCCATGGTAAGTTTAAGCTTAATTGAAACTCTTTGCAAAGTATCTGTCATGTATAAAAGTAGTATGCGCACACCAATAAATTTAAAAGTACATTAAGAGCCGTGTAGATTATTTAGCAAAGATTAAGAGCGGGACAAATACACAAGAACTAGTAGTATCATTTAATGACCTGTTAATGTTTCGGTTAGATTTTTAAGCGTTGGTGATAAAATTCTGCAGTGTGCTATCATTTAATGAGCGTTGGCTAGCTGCTTTAATGACTTCCCGAGAAATTAGCATATTTACCTAATACTGTAATAGCTTTAGCGTTAAAGTACATTTATGATTATTGTTGCGTGTTAAAAACGTTTAGTTTATTTTTCCAAAATTATATACGGTGTGAACACGCTATCACAAACTTAAATGTTCGACTGGTTAGAGAGCTTAGAAGACAGTTTAATTTTAAACTGAGCCTTGAGCGTATAATACCACATCACTGTTGCTTCTAAAAAGCAATTATAAGCATGGGAATATTTGTTGCCTGGCAAAATAATGCCTTAGAACCATACTTATTTTAGATGCGTAAAAACTATAGTTATTATAAGGTAATTACTAAAAAGATTGTATTCAAATTTTGTTTTTGTTTACAAATTACAGTTAGAATTTAACTTAAAATGTAATAATGTTGTATGCTTAAAAACTTATATCACGAAGGATCATAAAGAGTAATTTAGATAACTTATTTTTGTTACAAAAGTACTTTAATGGATATTCCAATCCTATAAAATCAATGCGGTTGTAATTATTTGCATTTTCTGAAAATTTAGTGCTATATATGTAATAAAATGCTAGCAATTACACACATGAAAAGTATTTACAATAAGTAATTTTAGAATGTTATTTTCATCACTTTCTCAAATTCATTTGTATTGAAAGTTATTCCAATTTTTATTAATGTATTATCAGTTCCAATGCAAGAGCAATCATTATCTTTGTTCCTAATTTGGATTTTTTTTTTTTTAGTTATATCATACATCATAGAAAGCGAGAAATTAGTGTTGGAGCAGATAAAAACGATTCAACAGAGAGCTTTAATGTTCTGAAACATAACCATACTAGATTTATCTTCAACTAATTATTACACCTACTTTATTATATTAGGGATACTTATTGTGACACTGGAATTATTTAAAGGTGCAATTTATACTTTATATTTATAAATTATTAAGAAAAAAATCTCTCAGGTCTATTTTTCGCAAAATAGAGTCAATAAGTAACACATATTAAAATATCACTCAATAAAAAATTGCATTTGTACTAATTATAACGAAGAAAATCAATGGGCATTAATTTTATACCAACAGTTTTTAAAATTTCGAGATATGACTTTTTTTTTTAAAATAAAATCATTTTTCTCAAGTAACTACAGTATTCTTCTACATGAAACAAAATAAAACCAGCTCTTTAGGAACATCGATGATCTATTAATACTTTCTCACTGAGTTTTCATCCTTTTTCCTAACATTAATAATAACCCACCTCTTTAATTACATGTCGGATACATTCGTGCTTTACCCAGGCGCGGATTTAGGGGGGGGGTGCGGGGGGTGCGACCGCACCCCCCATGATGTATATCATCAAAATTATTTTTAAATGGCAGTTTCCTCCAAATTCAAAGTAAAAAAAAAAAAAAAAAAAAAAAAAAATTAAATTTCTTTAATATTTGTAAGATCTATTTTTTACTTAATATCAATATCGATGGATTTAGAGGGGGTAAACAAAATTAAGCTTTTTCTGACATTTTTCATGTTTTATTAATACAGATTTTTAAGCCACCTAACCGAGCTCCTTATTTCACAACCCGTAGAAGGAATAGGCTTGAGAGGGGACGAGTAGATCGGGATTATGATGACATGCAATGTACCGGTCAATGAATCTTTACCCCTTGTGTGATTCTCAAATTAAAAATTTTCTCACAATACCATTAAAAAATTTCTGAATTTCAGCACGATTTTCTCATTTGTGAGTAGGAGATTGGACTAATAACTAGCAAGTTTTTAATTGCAATTAGCATTCTGCAGGTCTACTTCTTGTCTTCTTGATCAGAGGGCAATTAATTATAATTGTTTAATATCGGGGTGCCATCGCACCCCCAAAACTTCATTCTACGTACAAAAAATCATGCACTAAAATAACTTAAAAAAAAAAAAAACTTTAATTATAATTGGAAAATAAAATGCCTAATTCATAATTAAGAAAAAGCTCTGATCAAATCAGTACAATAGCCTTATTGCAATTCTACAGAGTGTTGTAAGAACTTACAGTTCCGATGAAGAAGCTATCGCTAAATTAGGACCAAGAAAAGTTTCCCTTCGTTCTCTCCAGAAGATCAACAAAAACGACCCCTTCTTTCTTGACCTTGAATTTGAAACTAAGGACACAAAGCAATAAAACTTGTGGGGCATACTGTCCCCTCCCATGCACTTGACATTGCACCATTGTGAGTTGCAAATTACTAAAATGCCTCTACTTTGGTGTGGAAGTGACAAGTGAATGGAGTGGTCATTCTTACTTGAGTTGGAGTGTGCGTGCGATGTCAAGATTTAGTTTGTTTCTTCAATTGGTGTGGCAGTGCAAGATAATTGACAGTAATATATAAGCATGATAAGATTTTTTAAATGTTACTATTTATTTTACAAAATGTAATATTTCATTAACAATTTGTTTTAGTTTAGACGTTTGCTTTTTTTTTTCTATATATGTTTGAATATTTCATTTTTTACCGAATGATCAGAAGTAGTGATATATCCTACACACTGATATTTGGCATTTTATGCAATTATCAATGTAACTCTCAATTCAATACCATCAGTATATAAATAGATTATAATAAAATATTTAATTCTTATAAAAATAAACTGGTTTTACTGGATTAACCCATTGTATCTGCACCCTTTCATATGCAAAATCATAAAAGCCCTTTGATAATGTCAAACAAAATTGCTTTCGTAAATTATAAAATGTAATTTATCCTTAACAGTATAAAGTGAGTTCCATACAGCTTTTAACTTCTTTTCAAAATATTCAGGATCATAGGCCAAACACGTTTTTAAATATTGCTATGCTCCAATCTCACACCTCGCGAAAATTTACCGGATCGAGCAATATTTGGTTCTTTGTAGTCTGTTTTCAAATTGAGTAAACACTTTAAAAAATTTGACTTGTAATCTCGCGTCGATTGTTGAGCTACTTCCTGATAGTTTTCTGAGGTTTCTCTTATTTAAGATGAAGTCCATTTTTCCCTTGAAATACCATCTGGTAGATGTTTTCTGCTTGATAAACAAACTAATCAGAATCTAACGTTGTTCCGGTGCAATGCCTTGAAATATCCGATACAGCGACATTTATTGCTACTAGAAGAATATCAAGTAATTTAACATATAATTTCAAAACTTTTCAGCTTAGATTGCAAATTTGTAAATATTGCGCATTCGCAACTTTTGGCAGTTTTTATTTGCTCTGTTAAATAAAAGCCCAAATTGTTCTGTACGAGTTGATTATTTAAGTAAAAATTACTGAAATATTAGGAACAATACCGATGACTTACAAATAATTTAAATCATTTAATGTTAAAATCTTTTTAAATGTTCTTTTTTTTTTTTTTTTTTTTCTTTCTTTTTTCTTCTTCTTTCTTTTAATTGTAATTTTAAATGTGTTTTTGTGTGTGTGACTCAAACTTGATGGTAATATGACTAATAATATATCTAATATGAGACACAATATGTAACCGATTAGAGATGCTACTTGTGTTGAAAAAGCAGGTCCTATGGTTATATGAAAATTATTATTATTACAATTTCACCTGCTGTAACTAATTTAGTTTGGAATTAAATTTGAGTAAAACGCAGAGAGTTAAACAAACTAATTTTCAGATAATGTTAAGTTTATTAGTTTATTGTTTGAAAAACCTGCTGCTTTTTTTTTTTTTTTTTTAATATGAGGATTTGTGTGTTGACGGTTTAAGATGGGCTTTGAGTACATTTTCCTAATTTAAGTTCTTCTTAAATCATATTTATAAGAGAAAATATACAGTTATGTTAAACCAATCTCAAAATTTATATTAAAGTACAGGTTGGGCACAATTAAAATCCATCTTTTTAGAGAATTTTTGCAACTAAAGGAAAATATATAACTTTAAAATGAAAAGGGCTCATATGGCTGTTCGCTTTACATGCTATTCCTTATAAATGAAATAATAAACCAAAATGAATTCAACCCAAAGAAGTTTTAAATATATTGTTGTTCTTGAAGCGTAATTAGCAAAAATCCTATCAGTTATTTCTTAGTTTTCATTTCAAAATTTTTATGATAATGTTTAAACAGCATTTCCAGATTTTCCCAGCAGTACTAATACAAAATTTCAAAATTATTTACTAATTTCTACAGACTTCGGATTGATCTAAATAACACCAGTTTAATTATGGCTTGCCTGCACCTTAAAAACTTTCGAAGCTGTCAGAAATAAAGCACACGTACCGTTTGGTATTATAGTCCTCTAACCAAATTAGAATTATATTAAAGTTTTAAAAGAAATTTATACTAGATTAATACAGAAAATCTTTATAGATTTTTATACTAATATTGTTAATGCACATTTAACCAAAAAAAAGAAAAGAAAGTTTACATAATAAATAAAAAAAATCTTGAGAGAGCCATTGTAAAAACTATCTTACATTTGAAGATAATTTATTTTTTTTAATAAAAAAACTGTAGACACATTCACCTTGACTCTTTTTTTACTATAAAGTTCGAATATATGTTAATTTAGTTAGAGTAGTCTTAGTGCATCAATATATAGTGTTAATGTGACTAAACTTTGGTAATATATATATATTTTTTTAATTTTATTTGACTTCTTATTTCACAAAATGTAATTTTTCATTAACAATATTTGTTTAGACATTTTTTTTTTCCCAATTTTTTTTTTTTTTTTTTTTTTAATATTTCATTTTTGTCCAAATGATTCGAAGAAGGGACTGATCGTACACACTGATATTCGATATTTTATGCAATTATCAACATAATATTTGAATATATTATAATAAAATATTTCATTATTATAAAAATAAATTGTTTTTACAGGAATAAGCATTGTATAAGCACGCTCTCATATTCAAAATCATAAATACCCTTTGACGATGTCAAACAAAATTACTTTCTTAAATTATAAAAAAGTTATTCATCCTTAATATTTTAAAGTGAGTTCAATGTTGTAATTATACTTCTTTTCAAAATATTGAGAATCATAGCCAAACACGTTTTTACTTACCTTTCAATTACTTTCAATTACCTATATGTTTACATAGGGATATGAAAATGTATAGCATTCAGGAAAAAAAAAACGATTTTTCTTTCATTTCCTCAGGTTTTGAAACATCATGATTTCAAAAAAGTGGTCTAGATAAAATGTCTATGCGTACATGGTCCCAAACGAATTGACGTACGATAATCAAATTTGGTGTGCGGGCTAGTGGTAGCCATGTGACCTACGATTAGGTTTTATCATTCACATAAGGGTGAAATCATGAATCTAATGCTTCTTAAGGTGTTTTAATCGCCCCCACCTCCGAATTTCCCGTAGAAATCCGATAAAAGCGTAAAAAGTTGAAAAATGAGTGTCTTTAACGCAGAGCTCTCTGCCCTTGTGCATCGCCCATCAACTATTGATATCTTTCTGATTTTCGTTCAAGAAAGGACAGTGTAATGTCTATTGAATATCATCACCAATTTCGTCGGTTATGCGTTTTTCTTTTTTTTTTAACATTATTTTTTTTTTAACATTATTTTTTTTTTAACATTATTTTTTTTTCTTGTCCCACGTAAAAATTATTGCCAAAAATATCGCAAAATTCTCCATTTTCATTTAAATGAAGAAACATTTGGAAACAGTAAATAATACCATATCAAATTTGAATGCAGTGACCAATATTATAGTGTGTAGTCTCAAGTTTATGTAACTTATATTTTAATTTACTAATGTGATGTCAAACAGAGTTGAAAAGCATTGTTTAACTTTGGAAATTATTAAAACCTTATGAATATAGAGTTTTACGTATCTGCAATGTTGTCTAAAGTTGTTAAAAGATCTATCGCCTTTTTCGGCATCAATTGATTTATTATGTTGAATGTATTGGTAAATTAACTTGTATAAAAAAGTTGAATTTTCAGGGTTGCTGAACTTTTTACACTTCACCTAATCTGCATGAGATAAATTTTTGTGCTCTTAAATATTTTTTATTTAATAAAAAATTAATTTTTAAATTAATTTTTTAAATTTTATTTTTTATTACATTTTTGGGGTAATTTGTTACATGGGGTGCAAAAGAGGATTGTCAAACCCTCTAATTTTTATGTTTCATTGAACCCTGGTAGTATCATACTAATTGATGATACCCCTCCCCCCCTTCTTCCCCAAGTTGACAAACTATCACCGCCACTGTAAACACTCACGTTCATAATCGCACCCCCCTTGATTGACCTCTAAATCCGCCCCTGGCTTTACCCAGCTACACACTTAAGATGGCGGTAAAAGCTGCAAACAAAGACCTCGCTAGCGGTTGAGCCCCAAAAACCGCGACGCAACACGTACGGCCCTTCGATTTTAACTTCAGATAGAGTGCCAGTGATGCCTTGAAGCAGGAAGATTGCGCAAATTTTCGTAAAGATATGTTTACATTTTGAATGTGTTAAAATGCTTCCCTGAATTCGAAAGTGAAAATTGCTGCCGAAATGAAAATACAAAATTCAAAATAAAAGCCACTACGACAAGATTCAAATTATTCATTTGCTTTTATTTTCCGGTTTGCTGAATTATCGTTTCTTAAAATTTCTCAATACATGTTTTTGATTTTCATTACGATTTTTAAGATTATCAGACGAAACGGTCGTTTCGCCGCCAACCTTAAAAAGGCAGAAACGACAGTAAGTATCTATTCTCTGCACAACTTCCAGCGAAAAAGCCGAAATTGACTATTTTCTAGAGTGCTTATGGAACTTCACATAATTATACAAAAAATACCATCGATTCGTCTCGGTGATATCTTTTAAAGAAAAAAAATTGAGTACCTAGGATAAGAGGCATCGAAGAAAAAAAATATTGAAATTTCCAAAACGAAAAAAAAAAAAAACGAGTTCTAGCCCGATTTTGATGTAAAAATTTAGACAAACGTCCAGCCCTAACTAAGCTATATATTTTCAAACGGATTGAATTATAGGATGCGGAATGTTTCAACTTAAAATTATACGCTAGTATGAACTTCATTAAATAATTCTTTCTGTTTTTAATTAATTTAAAACGACTTTTTTTTTTCATTTCATAATTTAGCGACAGGTAAAGGTGATCAGCTTGTAATTGAGGTTCAGATATATATGCCAAAAGTTGCCAAACAGGTTTGCTATGATTTCGAAGTAAGTTTTTCCGACATGTTAGGCTTAAGTGAGAATGAACGTAATGTTAAAGTATAGGCAGAACGAATTGGACTATAATTATATGGCTTATAACATCTTTAAAATTGAATTACAACTGATTACAACTCTCGGTTGTGACTCGCTTAAGAATGTATGCTTACTTAGTTTATTTTTAAAATTTAAGTTCCGCTCCCATAAAAATTTACGCTGCTTGAAGTTGGCGCCCGTCTTAATCACTAACTTTTAACCCCCCTCCTCTCCTCAAACAATAAAAACTTTCCAAAATGCATGTATCAACCAAACAAAAGCGTACCACAAACACTTCAGTTTCCTACTTAAAAAATTCATTGTGAACATGTGAAAGGAAAGTAAGAAAGAAAAAAAAATCTTAACGTTAAACTCACAACTAAAGAAAACATGAAGAGGTAAAATTTTATTTTATTCCAAGGAAACTTTGGAAAAACACTGTGAATATGTGAAAAGAAAGGGGGGAAAAAATCTTGCAAAAGGGGAAAAAAAAATCTTGACGTTAAATTCTCAACTAAATTTGTGAGTCTCTTAAAAAAATTGATAATAATTTCAACAACATAATTCAACCTTCCAATTTTTAATCAGTAATTCATAACAGAATTATTCCTTTTTAAAGCTTATATTTCAAAAACGATTAATTCAACTAAAATTAAAACAAACAATGTTCCTTGTATTAAAAGAAAGAAAAAACACGTTCGTTTAAAGGATGCACATTGCAAAATGTTCAATTCATAGTTACAACGCCTCTTTCAAGGTTGACAGAAATTTAAACAATTCTAACTATTGTTGTTGCTCATGACCTTGGCCGACGTTTCTGATAGTTGAACTAGTCATAAAATAATTTAAAATTAGGTAGTGGTATTTGGGGGGGGGGGGGGGGGACTCGGAAATATCAATTCTGTCTTTTTCCTTTTTGATTCGCAAGTAAAAGAATAATCGTTACAGAATTGCACAGTCAAGGTGAATTAACCAGTGTGTCGTCAGAACGTTTTAATTTCTGCCATTGTGCGTAAAGGTTGGATTTGTGAATTGCTGGTTTACACCTGACTCGTTATGGAGCAGGAAGTTTATTCGATTTTTCTGTTCTCTAAACAATGATGGAAATATAGTTAACAGATTTTCAGCCACAACTGTGCTGACGAAAAAGAAACAGAAACAAATTCCGGTTAATTGCTTTTTACACTTTCCTGTTGGTTGTCTCGTATGAACCCTGTTTCATGACGAGAATAGGTTAAATTTCTCTTGGCGGAAACAGAAAAGAAGGATGTATGAGAGAAAAAGGTAATTACTTGTAGTGTTTGTCACCTTGTGCCGTGATGAGAAAAAATGTAGTGAATTTTCAATTTGAGACAGCTAAGGTCGTTCCAGAATGGAATCAATATTCGGTTTGCTGTTTTTTCAAACTCACACAAGTGTAAAATGAGAAGAAATGTATACTTAAAAGAATGGACTGATCATTGAAAATAAATCACAGTGGACTGTTTCCTAATGATAAATACCATTAATTTTATTAGTGATCATCAATCATCGAGTTTTTTTTAAATAATTTTTCACAATGTCCATACGATGTTTAAAATATAATATTCCTTCATAAATTAGTTGCTCAATGGCATTGGTGAAATTATACTAATATGAAAGGGTTTTATGTTCTTGTTTGATGAAAAGTGAGTAAGCTATGATTAATGAATTTTTTTTTTTTTTTTTTTTTTTTTTTTATGAGTTATTATATAGTCACAATCAAGATTAATATTTTTATACTTTGCCATAAAGACCAATTTCTAAACAACCTTAAAGTCCACAAATAACCATCAATTGGTGGTGGTAACCAATAACCATTCTCACCATAATTACACAGATTTACGTAAAAAGAATAGATATTGTGTTATATTTCTGATGACTGCCGCTTAGCCTAATTCACAATAATATGTTTCAAGCCTCTTCAAAACAAGGAAAGAAATAAGAGGGAAACGAACCAGAGTACTCCTCCCATCATTTTCGGCTAAATATGTTCCGAATGGGTTATTTATAGACTGGCTCACTTTCTACCAAGCTACAGATTAATAAGGTATACATTTTATATTGAAACTGTATTACACAGATGTATGTAAAAAGAATAGACATTGCGTTATAACTCTGATATCGGCCGCTTAACATAATTTACAACAAAAGGTTCCACGCTCCTTCTGAATGGGTACCATCACAGATCTCTAAGTACAACTTCTGAATAATGCATGCTTGGATGTTGACTTGAAACCAAAGAAGGTATGTACGATCATCATAGAGATCTATATTAGCAACTTACCCCCAAACTATTTAGAATGTGTTGGTCACCATGGGCAACCTATTACGCAGCATATATGGGAAGGGGGTATTCAATTGGCTTCATCTTATTGTTGAGCAGAAACCGCTTATTGAGATATCTTGAAGTAGTTAGAGATCAGTGTGTGCCATCCATTTACTTTTGATGAAACGAGCACAACAAAATAATTGTCTAAATGAGATTTTTACACACATGGTTAAGTGCTGAAAGAGGCTGAAATGCCAGCTGATAAGTTGGTTATAAGATCACTGTTACGCGTTGATTAGATTGCTAGTTTCCCGTTTACGCATCAGTCTCAGAAATAGGAACAATCCAGCTAGAATGGACGCTCCAAGAAATAGACAATCTTTGATAAACTGAAGCTGCCAGCTACTGGCATGACAGTGATAAAGTGGTTTCTACAATGTATAGCATGAAGATTTGCATCTACTGAGTGGCGACCACTTTCGGCACGCCGACAGTTAATGTGTAAATTAACTTTTAGAATGTTTAGTTTTTATATAGTACTAAATGCTAGAACAATAAAGGTACAGATATATAATTTCTGAGCTATTTAGATTTTTTAAAATTATTTAACATTTTTGCAGATGATAATAAAATTTTGCTACACTTCAAAGTTCTTCAAAATTGAAAATATTGATAATGCTCGTACTCATTTCAAGGTACAGAAAGTAGCAGGTATCAGAAATATTTAATGTGTATTACACAAACAGTGTCCACTAAAATACATCGACACCTCCTTCCTTAACTTTTATGTGCATCAACTACAGTCATAAAAATTGTATCTAGTTATATTAAAGTAGTTATGTTTGCTCTCCGATGAGAGTACTTATAACGCTCTAAAGTGGTAAAGGCAGAACGCAATACGAGATATATGAAAACTCACCTAAAACAAATGAGTTATTTGAATAGACCACGCTCGTTTGTTTGCTTGCGTTTATCGCAGGCCACGTTCGTTTGTTTGCTTGTGTTATGTCATGAAATACCTCAGAAATGAGCAGTTACTAAACACGTTATTTTACTTATAGAGTCTTTTCCTATTAAAATGATGTTGATCTACAATTTTGCAACTAAATATATTCACGTATTTTGTATAACTTTTAAGATACGTACACTAACTCCTGACTTAGTAACTAAGTGGCGATGCAAGCAGTCCCCTCGGATAGCACCTGAACACTTTATTTTAAAACACCACTTTTGTGACAATATCTGTCAGCGTATAAAAGTTAAGGAGGATGGCAAAGGACTATTACGAACACCCTGTACATTAAATGAGTACTAAATAGAAATTAAATAGTTACCACACCTATACCACACGGTCATCACCCATTCTAAATTGGGAAGTACCAGGTATCTGCTAAATGGGCCCCATGGTGCCACGCTACGCTTACACTAAACGAATACACGAATATGTACTCAATAAGTACCGAGATTATTCTAAGTAGTTAAAAAGAGTTTAATAGATTAGTATCACACAGTTATTATGAAACGCTCCAGTTATAAGGAAATGTGCATACTGTTCACACAATTCGTGACCTGCTAATCTTATAATAGTTACCAATGTTTTCCAACTGACTCATCTTTACATCAGATACCAAAGCACCTAAGTCAGCATTGAGCAACTCTACAGAGGAATTAAAAAGTAGAATTGTATTGTGATTGGTCTGTCTGTAATACCCTCTATTTTAAATTTCGTTCAATAAATTTGTATTTATTATTTGAATTATAATGCTATATGGAGTGAATTATGATGCTATGGTTCGATAGAAAACGAACCTCTAAGATATTATCTACACTAAATCAAAATGGGCTCTAAGCTACAGAAATAAGCACTCGCTTTTTTTTTTTATCAATTTGTCCCACTTCAAAATTTAGAAATTGCGCAAATGCTAAGCTCTTGATGAAAAACCTTGTTTAAAATATGCCCTTGAAAATTCTGATAAAGCCTTTTGAAAACTGCGATTATGCATGATAAGAATGAAAAAATTTTGAGAGAAAACTGTACTTTGACTTAGAATGTAGCTTTTCATTAAAAAAAGGGAAAAAGTTCACTTTCAGCCATATTTATCGCAGTATTTTATCACTCTAAAAATACGAAAAACATCAGATATATGACCTTCATCCTCAAGAACGACATTGTTAGATAATACCGGAAATCAAGTCAAATATTTCTTCTAGCATAATCCTGAAGCGGATACATACATGAATGTTAGTATAAATTTTTTTCAATGTTGAGGAGTAAAATAGTTTTGTTTTATATACCAATCATACAAGATGTGTTGTATTCAGGGGTATAAATGGCGGATTACTATCAGAATAAGAAATATATATTTTCTCACATCAAATTAAATAATGCGACAATGAAATAACAGGAAGTCGGGGTGCTACAAAATTTTGGACATTTCATTCTATTGTGGAGAACTTACCTGATCTCGACTTTATACTACATGCTGGGTTTAAGTACTGGGAAGCACAACTTCTTAGTGACTAAAGGCGACGCGTAGGTGTATCCTTTTCTGTTCAGAAAAGGTGATTTGTAAAATTAATCAACATCACAAACAAATATAAACTTTATAATCTGCTATGATTTGCCCTTAAGCTTATATTTCCATAACCAAAGAGCAGTTTATTCTTTTGAATTATGGTTTAGAATCCATGCAAACAGTCGGTCCATTCTGCTATAAATACAAACTTAATGGATACAAAAAACAAATAAATTTTTTATAAGTTCGTGGTTGTAATACTTGAATTGCACCTATTTAAAACTGCCAAGGATGTGCTTTGTTTAATAAATTTTCTGAAATTCTTTTATTATAATTTAATAAATTAAGTTATTTATATTGAGACCAAAGGGAAATGATCTCTGAAGAACAAATTAATTAAGGGTAAGAAAATAACCCCTCCTCTTTCCATTTAATTTTTCAAATTTACGGACATATTACTTTGAAAAAAAAACCAGGAAAGTAATTTGAATATAAACTATTTTGTTTGAAAGCCATGTGGAGAAACAAGTAATATGCAGGTTCCTATAATTAAAAAAGTTGATTGTCTCATTGTAAAATAATTCCTCATAAACAGTATTCAAATAACCTCGGAGATGAAAAGGTTTAATTCGAACAGCTTGCTCGGGAACTGCCTGGGAATTTGATGCTACGTGCTGAAAGTAGTTTATGTAAGAGGGCATATACATGTTTAGCGTTAAGGTTGGTTGTATTCAGATTATCTGGCGCCGTCAGCAACACGAGGGCTATAATGCGCCGAAACATTCGTCATTAGACAAGCCAACATACATTTACAAACACACATGCCAACACGGGACTCGAACCCGCAACCTCGCGGTCTAGAAGCTAGCACGCTAACTACTATACCGTTTGGTCGGCATTTAGCGTTAAGGAAGGAACACTCGGCGGGTGAGTATTAACATCTGACCGGTTTTAGTGATATTCTATTAGAAATAGTTTTGTTTTGATCATAACATCACGTGTTCCAAATTTTATGAAAATATATTGATTATTCCAGTCTCCAAATGAATCTAAAGAAGTGTAAATTTATTTATAACCACTTTGTACGTCTTTTTAATTAGTTGTCAGCGCTAAAGCCACTAAACAACTAAAATAAGATTCCAAGTATACCACCAAAGAAAATAAAGTTACCAAACCCACTTACAAAAACATTAAAGGAGAGAAAGAAAAGAAGAAAAAAAAAGAAGAAAAAAAAAAAAAACTCTTCCACAATCTCTTATCTCACCTAAGAAACAGATTTTGTTGAGTCACAGCGAACCGTTCCGTTCAGACATCTTGTCAGACGGGAGGAGAAAAAGACGCAAAAATAAACATAATAATCATAATAAAACTAATACTAATAATAAAAAAAGGCCGCGCATAGTTCCTGTTCCCCGACCTACTTTAAATATCTGTTTAAGTCTAGACACTTTCACTGCGACGTCTGAAAAACAAGTAGACGGCCTTGCGTACTTCTGATTAGACTCTTCCAGTAACTACAGCTTCAGTAATAGTAAATACGACGTTCTCCCCCTCCCATGTCACGTGACGTATGGCTTTTTTTCTTCTTATTTTTTTTGTCAAGTCTTTAAAAGATTCTTAAAATGATCTTCTTCAACGGTCGTTGTATGGTATTGTGGCGAGGTTCTCTGTGACAAATCAAGAGGGACTGGTATACATTCCATATCTTTCTTAGAAAAGATACACGAATCTCAATGTAATCAATTCGAATTTCAATGTGTATCAAAATGCGCCATTTGTATTTTCTGTATTATTATGGTTATCTGGAGAAAAGAGAAGTGAAACTTTGGTTCTTTTAAAATTAAGAGCTTTAATTCAAATTTAAACTTTTGTTCTGACTATTTCAAATATATTAAGAGAAATACATGGTTACTATTTCATCTTTATTGCACAAATGAAATCGCATAAAAAAATGACGATCCGTTTTTCCCTTTCATAAGATACTTCCCACAGAAATCGTCCATATCTCAATAGCGTTGGTCTGCTAGCGTTGGTAGTCACCTAACATTTCTTTCATCTAAAACTATCATTCTACTCAACGGTGCCTTGAAACACGAATACAGTCAACATATAATATTTCCTTAATCTTGAACAATATTGATATTAGGTTTTCACGATTTCAAATTAATTTGCGTGACCACCAACGCATGTTAATTTCCGCCATCAAAATAAAGATTTTAATGCAATATAAATATTTTAGTTACGAACTTCATTTAAAGCTTTATAGAATTAAGTTACTCCAAGGACTTTCGTGATAAGCTCATGCAATGAAAATTTTAAGAGTATGAAATTAAAGTCTACAATTACAAAAAATAAACTGAGTTCCTCATCGGACTACTTTTTTACATGCATGGACAAAGACAAAAGATATTTTTTTTTTTTTAAATGGACCCACTTATACACAATTTACTCTTAAATTAATAATCATTTTCCTTTTAAAGTTCTCATCTGCAAACATTATTTTGTCAGTCCATTTCTCAATGTCCAGGAACTGGCACTCACGACAATGTGCAAACACATATCTTCCAATGCTATTGACTTGCAAACTCAATACACGCCTATTTGCACTTAACTATCTCTCTTATGACCATAACACAGACAATCGGTTATGGTGTAGCGTGCGAGCCTTGTTTACGAGGACACCATTTCATATCCTACGTGACGGCATAAAAAGCTTAATTAATAAGAGAAAAAAATCCGAACGCGCGTTCACGAAACATTAATTGAAATAAATCGCGTCACGCAATAGTTATGCCTGCGCATTAAATAAAAACAGTGAGGCACTCGCGTTTATTGACCAATATGCGCAGTACCCCGTGATTGGTCATTGAATCAAATTATTAGAAATTAAACTCATAGCGGAAATGTGAACGGTCCCCAAGCAGCATTCTGCCCTTTTCTGTCAGAATACAAGGAAATTTATGGGATTTCTTCGTGATTTATAACGTTTTATATTAGTTATGCGCTGCTTTCGATCAAGGTAAAACTGGAACAATAAACACAAGAGGAAACACGCTGTGGGTAATTATGAAATGGGGCGAGCTTTCATGTATACATACGTGGGTTCTGTGTGCATCAGTGGACAACAGAAACATCCATTGCCACATATTGTGTTGATGACGTACTTGTAGTGAGTGTCCATGGGTCGTTTGATTGGTTGCAGAGTAGTAAACCAATGCAAACTAATCAAACGGAAAAGGCAATAAGTTTCTTTGGTTTTTGTTTGGATAATATGTTTTGAAAACGTCACTTTGGTTTACACATGTCTGGTCAGGCGTTGAGGCCTTCAGAGAAGACTTTTCCAATACAATGAATCAAGTTGTCACTTTTTGTGTTTGTCCTTGTGGATAAACCAGTAGGGATGGCAACAGACGTTGTTTGAGTATATTGGGCAAATATATGATGATGAAGTGATAAGAGTGGCGCTGATGGTAAAGGTCCATCCCTGGGTGTCCAAGACATTACCATTTTACATGACGATTAAAGATTAATCAAATTTATTTCTGAATCGGTATAATATGCTTCCTAAAATACACTGATACCCTAGTGAATATATCAATATCTGTTTTTTAAAAAGCATATAGTTGATTGGGAGAAACTTGATTTTGCGTTTAATTCTCATTACCGATTTTTAGTTGCTTGTCTTTTATATAAGCTGGTATAAGGGACTACTCTAGTAGTTAACAAGTCCACTTCCGATCTTGTGCCAAAAGGTGGAATGTTGTTTTTAAGAAATGGCCAAAAGATGCTCCAACGCGTAATTAACCAGTACTGTCCTGATCAGCCGGCACCAATAGGAAATGCTGTTCACGCTGGAATTATCTGAACTAACAGAACATAACTACTTTTATTTTTATGTGACATAAATATCGGAATCTCTTATCTTATATTCGCTCCACATATATCTTGTCCCTTTCTATTCATGAAGTTGGCTGGAAGCTTGTGTTTTTGAAACCTAAATTAAAGTTTCATTTTCTGAGATAGTAATAGAGGGGAATAACGAAGCAGTCTGCCTCACATATGAATGCTAGTTCGGCCACGTAATGAATTTTATTTTTATATGGGGGATGCGAGAGTACTAAAAGTACCATGCAGAAGCATGGATAAGATGTGAGATAAATAATACATAGATTGTGTGGATGGCGATCTTTCTTAGAAGAAGGAGGTTTAGTCACTAAAAATATTTTATTTTCACTGTTTTAACATTTCTAGAAATTTCATACCAGAGAAAATTTGCTACTAGTTCCTACATCTGCGCTTTCCAGGAAAGATACTCATAGTTGTAACAAAAAATTCTGGAATGTTCCGTTGCAACATATGGAACATTACGGGCAAATTGCATCCATTTTTTTAGTCTTTTGAAATTAAAAGTTGGGAACAAGAGGTAATATAAAAAGAGTATGTTTAAGTTGGAAAATATAA
Source organism: Linyphia triangularis (assembly GCA_963978545.1). Taxonomy (NCBI): domain Eukaryota; kingdom Metazoa; phylum Arthropoda; class Arachnida; order Araneae; family Linyphiidae; genus Linyphia; species Linyphia triangularis. The sequence goes on along the minus strand of OZ021729.1, from coordinate 52,524,635 downwards.
ACATTTTGCGAAAGATTTTTTTTATTTATTTTGTATTAAAAAGGAGTTTTTTAAAGAAAAAAAATAGACTTCAAAACCATTTTTTGAGAATTTGACTCGATTTCTATTATATGACAGGATCCTTTATAAGTTTATTGTTTAGATTTTGGACTTTTTTTTAGCCGGATATTTATTGAAATCCTTTTTAAGAAACTAATTATGATAGAAAACTTTGTAAGTGTAAGTCTATTGCATGTATAAAATTTGTTGCTTTCTCTCATGTAGAAAACAACTAGAAGGTAGCTGGGATGATACTAATACAGCTTGAAATATATGAAGGCCAAAGAGGATCTGCTGATTAAGTCCACTTTTTGTGAAAATAAAGGTTTGTCTTCGATTTGTGCTCAAGACTAAATAGTAAATGGTCTGGAAATGGAATTATTTAGAATGTTAGAATGATAATATATAAAATCAGTTCCCCAAAATTATTTTTTACGCAGATGTAATTTAATTTTCGAACAAGAGTATCTTATGTTAAATAATTCCATTTCCAGACCATTTATTATTTAGTCTTAAGCACAAATCGAAGACAAACCTTTATTTTGAGTTTGATTTTAAATGTTTCAAAAATTGTAAGAGATTGAGAAAGCCCAAAAAATTACTTGTATACACGGTTTTGAACAGGCTTAAAAATTTACGAAATTTTATTTTATTTAGTAAGTTAGTTGGTGCATTAATCGGTTTCAACTATTGTAGAAAAGAATGCTTTATTAGGCACTCGTGGAACAACTTTCATGAAGTTTGGTTCAGTCAAGAAAGCAGGATTGCCAGATTAAGGCTAGTGTTGAATGTCGGTCGCACTCTCTAAATTTGAGCAACGTGAAAACTATGATTTTTGATTACATTTACTATTTTCAAGCAAGCTTAGAAAATTTGAAAATTTGTAACGGAAACTCTGGAGCAGCTAATTAATTTTTGTCATCGACGAACATCATTAATCGTCTTCCAGCAAGTGTCTTCCAATTTTAAATCTTCAGAACTCTTTTTTAACGAATTATTGATCGAATATTTTTCGCAGATTGGTTACAAATTTTACAAGCTTGTACATTAACGAATAGTGCGTTGCTCATTGCGATCATGCAGCATTAGAATAAATATGACTGACCAATGTGCAGCTCTGACTTTGCCAAACTTAACAAAAGTTGTTCCTCGTGAGTGCAATGAGCCCCTTTTTCTCGTCACGGATACGGACCGATATACAGACCGACTTAACAAATACAAAAAAAAAAAATATCCGAACTTTTTTTTTTTATCTTCCCACATGTAAAGATTATAGATTTTTCCGGTAATACATAATTTAATAGCGTTCCATTTGAAAATGTACCTCAGCAAAAGATTTTGCATTTATTACAGAATTGTGAATACTTATAAATCAATACAAAAATAATGTTAACTGACACATGTTAAGATAGATCAGACAAGTAAAAATATTTAAACTCTTTTTACTCTTTTTTTTTTTTAAATATTAAAACCCCCTAAGACCTGAGAAATAACATAAAATTTTATTTTACACCAGAACAAGGGCATACACGAATGAAAAACTGTGCTATATCCAAAATAAATATTTTTCTTTTTTTAATTTGACTAAATTTCTTTTAATGTGGAATTTATCAAAACGATTTCTTGAATTCCGTTATATTACATACAAATGCGATGAAACTTTAAATAATGAATAAAAATGCTTTTTTATCATGACCTGCTTTGAAATAAAACGAAACGTTGTAATTTCTTTTTTAAATTTCCGATCAGTATTTCTCTTTGAATTACAAAAGAAGTTATTGAAATTGGAGAGGCAAAGATGTTGTGTTAGTGTTTTAAGTATACGAAAGCCAAATTGTCGATGCTCAGGGACTAATTTTCAGCAACTGCCAGTGTCTACTGTTATGAGGGGTCCATTTCTTTTCATTATCATCGGCGAATTTTTTTATATGAATTTATATTATAGTCATTTCAAACTGCAAATGAAAAATTTAATACTAGCAGTTGCCACTATAGAAAAGTGCGTATGTTATTTTTATACTTTCAATTATTTTCATTATTGGGGTACAACATGATATTTACCTAGTGTCCAGAAAAATATAAAGTCCAATATTTTCTATATTCTATGTATAACTTTTATTTTTTATTTTAAACATATTTAAGCTATAAGAATTAAATAAGAATTGACTTTAAATAACAATACTTTTTTTTTATTCATTTATGTATTAAAACAAATAATTTGCAAGATAATTTTCACTGAAAATTACATTTTTAAAATCTGTTTAACCAATTTAAAAAAAAAATAGTCTAGTTTTTCTTAAAAACTTTCGCATTTCAGCCCAATTATCTCCAGCTATTATCAATTAAAATTACAACAATACATTGTAAAATTATTTTAAACTTTAAAATTATTTTATAACAAAACATATTTTAAAAGTACCGTAAAATGGGGTGAATAGGAACAGCGGGGTGAATCGGAACGAAACTTCATGAAATTACAAAGAAATTACCATTTTACACAAATAAAGCAGTTTTATTAATTATATATATATATATTTTTATTTGGCTAACATTTTTGGAATCTTGGAACATGTTTTGTGGGGTTTTCAACACTGTTCTTTTTTTAAAAAATATTATGAAACAGCGTCAAATAATCCAATGAGTTTTAACCTCTCCAAAACTTATCCCGTAATTAATAACATGTACCATCTATAGACTTAACTAATATATTTTTAGATAAGAATAAACATCCACAACTGCATGCCATACTTAATTTAACTTGGTTTTAAAAACTTTTTATTTTACGAATTTTTATGTTTTGCCTCGTATCGATTTTGAGATTTGCGGGGTGAATCGGAACACTTGAAAAGTGATATTAAAGAGCTGTTTTTGGCAAGATTATGTTTTTTTACACAAAATTCAGCGACTGAAAAAGAGTCTAATTACTCCCTTCAAGACAGTAATCAAGATTGCAAGCTTGAATAAATGTCAGAAGAGGAGTCTAGTGTCAGCATGGCAGAAAACCCGATTGTTCCAGTATTTTTTTCTCTAAATGACTTCGTTATCTTTAAGTTATATGGAGAAATGTATGAAGACTCTATGTGAGCAAAGTTTTACACTCACAAGATTATTGCTATATAAGTGTGTTTTACAAAAAGCGCACATGAACGAAGAGATTTTCTGAAACAAATGAGGATGCTTTCCTTTCTCAAAATATTTTAAGGAATTTGAAGTCATACACCACGCAAACATAAAGTAGATTAAAATATATTATTAATTTTAAAGACTATTTGGATGAGTTATAGGAGAAGAGTTGATACGCTTTCAAACATACGATTTGTTTTGACAATAATTGACAAACACAAATTTTATCCGTCATATTAAATGATTTTTTTATAATAATTTTGTGTTCCTATTTACCACAATGCATTATTACTTGTTTTTTGTCACCCTGTAAACATTTAAATAAGATCAGACATAAATTGTAACGAGTGTTCCGATTCACCCCTTTCTGCGGGCTGAATCGGAACACAATGAAAAAATTCAAAATAAAATAAAGTCTTAGTTTTTTCAACATTTTTTGGGTTTATCCTCAAAGAAGAAGGTAAGACCCAAGTTTCAATGTCAAAAATATGTTCCTTAACGATCTAATTACAACCTATTTTTTCTTTGAAAGTTGAAAAGTGTTCCGATTCACCCCATTTTACGGTATCTATTGTTTTAACATTTTTTTCAAATCTAATCTTATTCAACGCATTTTTTTACAAAAATAACTAATTTAATAAAGTAAATTTTTAATTTTCGCGCCATATATTAACCCCTTCTCTCTTTTCAATTTACTTTATTCTTTTTCAGTTTATATTTCTTTTACTAAATGAACTGCATATATCATTTAAATTAGTTAAAAATTGAACTTAGATGTGTAACCAATTTAAAATTTAGCACTTTTTCAACAGTTCTTACGAAATTAATGAATACTTTAGAAAGAGGGTATTTTTCAAAACTAGCACGGTTTTTAACTGGACCTTTACGCACCCTACAACCACGAAATGGAGTCTTTTAATTCGACAGAAGAAGGATGAATGGGTTGAAGCATCACGTACCTGGGCCATTGTAATAATAATAGGCAACATGGAAAAATGTGGAATAACAATAAAGGTGGAATTAAGGTCTCTTAAGCCCCGCCCATTCCGTACGATGACGGATGGCTGAGTAGCCAATGACATGGCGTGCGGGAAACAGAAGGGGTGGTACTAGAGGACTAACAGATGGGAATATTATCAAGGCATGTCAACAACGAATGTACCATATATGGAAGTGTTTTTCAAGCATTTTTGACTGTCAAAAGTCAAATTGTTTGTGTGGAAAGTTTGTGCAAGGATTGAAATAGTGATTTTTAGATTGCGTAAATAAATGTTCAATGGTATCTTAATTCAAACCATTTATTTATAGGCAAAGCCTTTTATTAAGTGACAGTGGTAAAATCGCTAAGACTAACTTGAAAGTATTTTAATTGATTGTATAAAACTGTCTAAAACATTGGTTAATAATGTAAAATTAAAGTAATTATAAGAACTCTATTGTTTATTAGTTATAATTGGATAATTCAGTTATAGTAAGCGTAAACCTATTCATCCCATTCTGGCAATAATGCGTTTTTGAACAAAGAAACATTTATACTAAATATTCTGAATATTTAGTAGAAATGTTGCAAACTCAAACAATGGAAGTTGAATGGAACGGAAGTTTAACCAAAGCTAAAACGTCAAGCTGATTCTGGTTTTTGTTTTTAAAAAATTCCCAAGAATTCCGAGAAAAAAAGGCTGTTTGATAATCTTTCATCTAAGTGGAGCTTAGAAAAAGTTTAAGCATTGCATTTTCCAAATCCTAGTAAAAAAATACGAAAAACTAGAAATGTAATATTTTAATCGATTTGTTTCCCCGCAAAGGAAAAATATACACAAAAGTTATAGTTTTTAAAAAGTATTGCCAAATATTTTCTTTGAATTATCACTTGGCGTCGTTTTCATGAAGTGTTTGCATCATACTGATACGAATCCAACGAAAATGTGATACTTCGATGCCATCGATTATAAAAAATTATGAAATATTAATACGGTAAAACAATTATTTTTTATTTTGTGTTATTTCTTCCTAAAAATCACAATTATCCTTCAATTTCTCTGAATATATTTTATACGCCATTAATATCTAATAAAAATAAAAGAATGAAAAAAAATTAGAACATATTTATATTTTTTTTCTCTATTGATCTCGCCATTGTTGCCTTAATTTTGAGGATTCCTATCATAGCATATAGTTCGGGTTAACCTAACTTGGTATCAATTTCCCGGATGAAAGCACATTATCTGGAAGCTTTAATTGGCTGCACAGAATTTGGAACTAATCAGAGCTTTTACTAAGCGTGTTTTTATCCGGATATTAACACCAAGTTAAATTGACTCGAGCTATACTTTAGTGTATAAGGATTTCATGTTTTCTGAATTAAATATTAGGCATAACTCCAAACGGAACTTGAAAAGAAAAATTGTCTTATGAAGAATTTTTTTTTATCTATAAATTACATTTTCGGGAGTTTTCTTTCAAAAAGTTCCGTTAAACTGAAATATAATTTTAAAATTTCACATACACTTTAAGTATTATTTAATTTTTAGTATAAACATACATCAGACGTTCAACAATAACTGAGCACACAGAGAGAGAAAACATTTTCATCTCGTACTTAATTTAACCCTTTTAGGTCAGTGTTATGAGTTGCATAAAGTTATTCACATTGGTTTTAAATGGATGCCGATAGTGTCAGCACTAATGTGTAGAAATTAGTAAAACTAAAATTTTCTTTTAAATGAATGATTTTTTTTTCTTAAAAAGAATACACAATGTTTTCCGAAAATCCAACTAAGTTTAAAAAAATTGAAAGCTAATTAAATTTTATTAAAAAAAAAAAAAAAAAAAATTAAACGCATAGCACATTTTTATAACAATATTTATCTTTTGTTATAAGCAGAACCTGAGTAGTTTGTTATTTAAAATAATTTTCGTGACATAAATAGGACTGAATACACTATATAGCACCGAATATATGCGTTAGTGTGACATATAAACGACAGATATACTCGAAATAGATTTAATTTTGTTGCCTGAGTCAATATTGCAACTTTTTACAGGAGAAACTCTACAGAGATTAATCCGATTTTCTCTGACGTTTACTTTATTTCGGAACACAGTACTGAAATTTTAGACCAGGTGAAACATCCAGATAAACCAGACCAGTTCGAAAACCTATAACATTAATTAATGAGCTAAACTGATCTTTAATTGAATTTGTTAAATGAGCCTTATAGTAGGAAAATGAAGTGCTTAGACAAAAACTCAAAACTGAGTTAGGAACATTATTTGATCCAGAATTTTGAACGACGAACTATTAAAAAGAACAATACACTTTTTAATTTAAAATGTGTGTTTTAGTTCCAAAGCCTTAACAGTTGTGATTTATTTAGAATCCAATAGGGGATAGGAAAGATACGTTTTTTTAGCTCCCGTAAAATCCTTTGAACTTGATATACTTCATCTTAATCTTAACGACTTTATTTATCAACTGCATTCATTGACATATTTGTTTATATACTTTTAAAGAAAAACATTCCGGTAATCGTTCTTTAATTAACTAGAAATTTAAATTATCCAACCTTCAATTTACCGATATGTTTCTAAAGACTAAGTTTTTCGTCCAATTCATCAGTTTTACGATACGTTCAATAATTTGTTGGGGAAAAAAAAAAAAAAATAAAAACACTTCATAACAGTAGATACTAAATTTAAAACAATATGTGGCATCTATCTTTGAATTTAAGAGAAAGTCTCTGGTTTTATGATAATTTATGTAACCCGAATACTCTAAAAAAGTAATTTAGTGTAAAAGAAATATCAGAAAATATAACGCAAGGACGCTTTAACTCCTCAAAGGAAATGGTTGAATGTATACTTATATGTCTACAGTCGCTTCCTAATGTTAAAGTAAAGTATTGTTGAAATTTGTGTGATAACCATTAAATAACTATAAGAATGAACGAATAAAATATTTCAAATATATAGTTCTCTCATCAACTAATAGTGTAGATATCATATTCTAAAACAAATAGTCTCCCCCCCCCCCAAAAAAAAAAAAAAAAAAATAAGATGAAAACAGTTGTTAGCAAAAATATATTGTAGGCATGCAAAGCTATAATGAAATGGCTGCCGATTTTCAAACGCTTACATAATTAATATTACTTGTATTGGTATTTAAAAATGATATTCGTTATCTAATGACTACAAAGTTGAAGATTCAGCTCTTTTAAGGACACAAATTACAAGATAGTTAAACATATTTTAATTAGTGGAAGTAAAAACAATGCCAGAGTAATCCATAGTTTTTCACTAATATATCATTCAAGTAAAATAAAAATTCCAGTGAAAATAATATACATTTTATCCTTTTTTTTGTATCACAAAACTGTGTCCTTTGTATGTTTTTTAACGATGGAAAAACCACAAATAAGACCAGGAAGTCGACTTGGTATCCACATCCATTCAAAGAATAGAGGATACAGAACATGTTTTATTCATTTTTCCAACTGCTATTACGTGCACTGTTGCGATGCTTAGGGTAGCTTTGAAATAAATACAAGTGGCATTCCTGATCATTGGCATCCGTTGCAAAATTCAATCTCGTCTTGGAGTTCAGAGTCGAATTACGAAATTATGACAAAGGTAGTTGCAACTTTTCTCCATATTACAATAATGGGTATTCTTTCTGTCTCAAGCCTAAGCTTTACTGACAATTCGAGTCCTGAAATGCGTAATTAATTGGGTAATATCCGGGAATTCTATTTATACGGGAAATCTTTCTTCTAAGAGCTTATTACTTTATTATTAATGTTTGTTTCTACTTGAAGTAATACAATTTTTTGTTTGAACAACAATCATTATTAGGGATATATCATTATTGTTGATAAAATAAGTAATTATTATTTTTAAAATTATTAATATTTATAATAACAATAACAACAATAATAATAATAATAATAATATTATTAATAATAATAATAACAACAATTATTATTATTATTAATATAATAATAATAATAATAATAATTATTATTATTATTATTATTATTAATATTATTATTATTATTAATATAATAATAATAATAATAGTTATTATTATTATTATTATTATTATTAATATTATTATTATTATTAATAATATTATTATTATTATTATTAATAATATTATTATTATTAATATTATTATTAATAATAATAACAATTATTATTATTATTAATAATAATGATAATGATAATTATTATTAATATTAATAATAATAATTATTATTAGTGATACATCTATTAAAATTAATATTCTTAATTATTACTATTATTATTATACATAATAATTATTCTTAATTATTACTATTATTAATATTCTTAACTATTCTTAATTATTACTATTATTAATATTCTTAATTATTACTATTATTATTATACATAATAATTATTCTTAATTATTACTATTATTATTATAATTGATTATTACTATTATTATCTACTATGTTATTATCTACTATTGTTATTATTTAAAATTTCTTTATACGAAATTCTTTTTCAGATATTATAATAAATTTAAATCCTCACGTATTGTAATATAACTGCCATTAGTTACATTTGTAAATACAATTTCAAAAAATTGGATGTGTGACATTTATATGAAAGAAACATTAATCAATTACTTACTTAAAAAATATATTTACTTTGACTTTTAAAGTATATTGCATAGTTCAAACCAAATGCAGTGAAGCATTAAGAGATAAAAAATGCTATTATTTATTTCAAGAAGCTTATCTATGAGATATCCATTTAAATATCGCATCTCTTATGTCATAATTTTATCTCAACAAATCAGATAACCTAAATTTAATATTTATAGATTGAAATAATTTAATTTTTTTTTTTTTTACAAAATGAAGTAATATTCCAAGTTAACTCTTTGACCTTAAATGCGTAATGCAGTGACTTTGTACACCGAGTATGTTTCTCTAAGTGGGATCAAATAAGGACTTAATTGATAATAGATTAACCATGGATTAAGTTTACACGTGATTTCAAGCATATCTTTTTATTTAAAATAAAAAATTCTTAAAAGATGTTCGAACTCTACGAATAAAAGATTATAATTTTCGATTTGAAACTTACTTTTCCAGTAACAATTTATGTACCAGCAAAACGAATGGTTAACATATTTTAATTAAATGTATTATTTCAGTATAATAATTCGAACGCTTACAGAAATTTACGGTCGAAGAGTTATCAAACCCCTTTAGTTAAAATATTAAGATTTCGCCAACCCTACTTAAAGTGCGATAAAAAAAAATATACGAGTTTCGCGACCAATTAACTTTTTTTAATTAATCATAATTTTTATGAGATATTAATAGAAAGAAACACAGGAATTATACATGCCTTTTAAAAATAAACAACATAGGAACTATCTTAGAATTTTTATTTCTTTCAATATCATTTTTAAGGCGGTCGAAAAGACAGTTCTCAGTTTTTGTGCCGAGTTCCGTACCTTGCAGAAAAGATGGTTCTACAGAATCTCAAGTTGGCTTCGTGACGTTTCTGCGGAATTGATTCGGACTCTGAGTGAATTGGTTAATCAATTTAGTAATTGATTGAGATTATTCAAAGCATCATTTCAGACGTTGGGTGTTTTTTAATCAAGGAAGTTCTATTTAACTTATTCACATTTGGAAAAAAAACTGAACCATGTTTGAGATGTATTTTTATGCTTAATAGGTTTTATGGTTTTACAAGATAAATAATTTTCTTGTAAAACATAAAACCTATTAAGCATAAAAATACATCTCAAACATGGTTTAGTTTTTTTTCCAAATGTGAATAAGTTAAATAGAACTTCCTTGATTAAAAAACACCCAACGTCTGAAATGATGCTTTGAATAATCAGGTGGAAACAAAGTTACGATCACATACAAACCTCTTAATGTATTATTGAAATTAGTTATGAATATAAGAAAATTTTTACTTTTTTTTATATTGGTAGCGTCTAAAAACTACTACTAATTTCAGCTAGTATTTCATTATTTGTTATTTCAAATTTTTATACCATATTTTATGTATGTGACACAATATTTTAAAATCTTAAATTTGCTATTTAATTATAGATCTATCTAAATACTCTATTCAATAGCAAGCAGTTCAAACAAGTACTTAGTTTCCAAACCCAATTTTAGGTTTCGGTAGAAGTGAACTAATAAGAAATCTTGTGCAATTTGCCAAATAAACCATTATAAATTAGGTATCCCGACTTTTTGACGTAAGCCAAAATTTCGAAGAAATAAAAGCAGCCCTTGTTTCATCCTCTCTTTAACATGATACTCCGACGACAATTCAACAACAAAGTTTTTTTTTTCCTTCTCCGAAATTGACTCCTCCAAAGAAAAACGACCGCCACCATGAAAGGGTAACAATTTCATTCCTTTGTTTCCGCGGTTGTAAAAATAGCTGTTGGGGGAAAGGTGAAAATCATGAGTTCCCACACCTCCCAAATGGGCGTCCCGACCACAATGGGATTTATATCCGATTGTTACAATTGTCCGCCCCATGGATACTTTTCGTACGGACAGTGGACACTAAATCATCGAGGCTTCTTCGTGACTGTCGGAATTCAGCTTAATAGAGCGATTCCCAGGATTCCGGTGGACAAAATTAGTATGAGAAACAGTTTTTATATTGAGCGTGACAAACTGACCGCCTTTGTTAACGTTTTTCTTTCTTTGTATGTTTGCGATCTTTGCGGGGAATTCCTTTGTTGTTTTTTGTTGTCGGTATTGTAACTGAAGATCCCGGATGATGGTTGGGTTGTTACGCCAAGTGGTTTCGAAACGACCCGCTATTATAAAACCTGGTTGATGATATATTTTGATTGACTTGTAAGATATTTATATCTTATAGGCCACTTCATAGCTGCGTGGTCAAGGCTCTAGTTACTGATTTAATTAACGAGTTAGAATAATTGATAAACACATACATTCTTAGTGGTTCGAAATGCGCACCAAAGTGAATTTACTAGAACAAGGGCTACAAGAATGCTATGATGTTGTAACAACAATATATACACCTCGGCCTCACAACTTTGAATGTAGGCAGATAATGAGAAACCGAAACCTGAACAAGCACCTCTCTTTCTTCACATGCACCTTAATTAGGATCAACAAAAATTTGAGGAAGTTTGGTTGTTAAACTGAAGCACAAAAAATCTAATATTTGTGGATTTGAATCCAAAGACATGAATATTACACTAATGAAAATAACCTTCTTCATGCCAAAGCATGAAATTCAACAGATTTCAGGTACAAATATCCTAATGGAAGGTATAAGGCTTATACGAAGGTTTCCCCAGCCAAGAGTAGACACATGATTTTGTGTAGATCATGAAATATAATTAAATGTGTTTTTCGATGCAGAAAGGGGATCAAAAGAACTGGTATGAGTAGAGAAATGTAGAATAAAAATATAATAGCTTGATATTGGATACGAGTTCGGAGCTGATAAATTTAATTCAGTTATGAATAGACTATTTATTGAAATTTAAAAAACTATTTTAAATAAGTATAGATAGAATTTTTTTTTACAAATAAAGATAATTTTGAATACTAAATCATTCCTTTACTATTGTTGAAGCTTTCGATATTTAAATTATGGCTGGTTTAAATAATAATTTAAAATCCGCCCATGGATTATACTATGTATCCAATTGTTAAAGAAATCAAAATAATACTTTGTAAGGAGCTGAAAAAAGTATTAAATAAAAAACTAAAGAGTTGTATTTTTTCAAAATTTTGTTTTTAATTTGTCTTAATAACATTGAAATAATTAACTCAGGAGCTAAATGATTAAAGAGGAAGTGAGACACGTGAGATTTACTCTCTACAGATACTGATCATAAAATTTTGAGTTCTGATTTAACATACAAACATTCAAATGGTTTTATAAAGTTAGAAAGCATCATCAATTAAGTATCACATTGAGTCTAAAAACAATCGTTCTAATTGAAGATTTTGAATTACGTTATCCAATACTATATTATTACATTTTAAAATACTATATATTTTTTTTAACTTCATTAGATGCTGATTTATCTGCTACTTATATGTTGTTTTATCAGTAAATGTGAAATATGTTTCTAAATGAAAGTAGTTTACAATAAAATAAATTTTAATACAATTTACAAATATTTGGGAAGATTCTTACGTTTATATGGATGTGAAATTGCTCGATAAAAGCCTCATTATAATCTCCTTACTGCAAACTCCTTGCAATCAAATGATTCATATTCATAAAAAGAATATTTTCACTATTATCTAAAAATTTCTGAAAGTAACTATTGTTAAGTGCTTTTGAAACAATGACTCAAAAAATATTTACAATTCACAATAAGAAGGTCATTGTAAAATAATTATTTTAACTTTACTGCTACACACGTACTATGTCAATAAATCTTATTATTGAATGACACCATACAAGAGCAGTACAATTTAAATCTTTCATTTTAATGTGAACGTGAGAGGGATACGTAATTAAAATTATGAGTACTTAAAATTCAAAACAGGGATAAATGAATGGCATTGAAGTAGTAACGGTATAAAAACGGTTTAAATGAAAAATTATCAGATATTTATGTTTAAACAACGATACTATACAGTCAAAAGAACTCATACAAATCATATTTTTTTTACGTACGATTTGGACTGATTTTCTTATATTTCAAAAAAATTTAAATATTTATTAACGTTTCTTTTGAATTTTGTTAGAAATTTAGAAAAAATACTACAGATAGTTGTTAGCAAATATGTTTGTCATTTTATTATGAGGGGAAACTCGTCCAAAACCAATCTTTTTTTCATATGTGTACCGCTGACCGATTTTTCTCTACGGAACAATTATCTCTAAATCCATTTCATTTACAACTCGGCGGATATACTGATTATACAATTCAATGTCAGGGATCACTCCCCTCCCCTTAAAAGACACAAAAAACACTACCTACCGCCTTTTAGGGTGAAAGCGGATGGCAGCGTCCCCATGGGATACACGGGACCGTCACTACCGGGGGAGTTAGGCGACGACACCACGGCCAGTGTGGCCTCGTCTTCGTCCTTTGGGGCGCGCCCCATCGCCTCGTCCTGTGCCTGAGCCCTCCTCAGCGCAACCTGTTGCGCCATAACTCTCTGTCTCTCCGCGATCAAAATGCACTTATCGCACATGCAATGTCTGTACGGGCAGAAGCGCTTGTGACCCTTTACTTTGGCCACTTTTCTGTGATTTCGACAACGCGCACATTTCGGGTTTCGCGCAGCCCCATTCCCGCCATCGGCCTGCTGCTGGGTGACCGGCGGCTGCGGTGGGGTGGCCACCGCCACGGCCATGCCGCTATGGTGGTTTGCGGTGCTGCTGGGGCTTGGGGGCGACATCACCACCCCTTGCCGTGGTGGTGGGTAGTATGCGGGGTTGGTGGAGCTGCTCGGGCTAGTAGATCGCCTCCTAATTAGCTCCCACCCGGACACAGTGACAGATATCGGGCTGCTGCTCCTCTCGTCTTCGTCGGTCTCGGATTTGACCCTCTTGGATGCCGCCCCCTCATCGTCCGAATGCCGCCGCTTCAGATCCATGCTTCCGTAGTCAAAGAGTGACGAGTGCGGTCTGACGGTGGACGGATGCACGAGCACGAGCTGTGACTTCATCATTGTTGTTTGTGTGCTGCGAGTGGCCGGCCCGCTTTTCGGTTGGTAGGCCGGGCTTCCTGCTTGAGTGGGGAGGGGTCACGTGATATCCCCCTCCCTCCTCCGCTCCTGCTCGATGTGGAGTGCGCGTGGAACGGAGAGATTTCTATTCTCTCTTCCCGCGCGGAGAGGCGATGGAAGCGGGGTGATGGCAATGGAGTTATTCGCCGGGTTTGAGACGGAGTGGCCACTTTGCTTTCAGTTGAAGTTGAATAAAATTTCACTTATCATTTCATTTGTTGAAATCTGAATGAAATTTTTATTGAAATCGTATTATTAAATGAATGAAAACAATGTTAATATGATGAATGAAATTTTGACTACAACCATAATATTAAATGAATGAAATGCAGTTTAATATGATGAATGTAATTTATAAAATTTGCACGAAAGGTATTCTGAAAAACTTGTTTCAATATGTCCACTAGCATTCGATTTTTCCGATAGTAAGGTATAGATTTCATAGAGTAAATTAACTTTTTTCAAATCCATTAAACCCGTAATGAAATAAAAAATATCTCATGAGTACACCTCAGCTTAAGTTGCAAGTAATATATTTTCTTTGTTTGAAGTTTTGGTTCTTACGTTATTAAACTTTAAATTGGCCAGGAGACAATTGTAACCAGTTGTTTAATCAATGTTAATAATTAAGTTTTTTTTTAACTAATTGTATCTTTAAACTATATTCCATTATTTTTATCTTTTATTTCAAAACCTATTTCAAATATCATTTATAAATGGTTAGATGAATTTTAAATACTAAGCCAGATTTATTACTTTTCAGTTTTAACCATGCCAATCGGCGATAATTTTTCCATTTTAACTCGGTAAATGATTTTTAGTCATAAGAACACTTAATAGAATATTTATTTTCTGCATGTTTTTATAAAAGAACACGAACAAAATTAAATTTAAATTAATATTAAAGTTTTTCAATACTGCTGTTTTTACCATACTCTTCAAAATGATACTGATACTGTTATAATTCCAAATTCATTCGTTACTAAAGACAGAAAAATTACTGTAGAAGCCTGTTATTTTCCTCTTTTAGGAAATGTTTGCATTTTCTTTTACTGTGGAGAAATTATTGAATTTTTAATGCCAAATGATTTCGCATAGAACAATTTAAAGATAGTTCAACACACCCAAATGAGTTTTTGTTCTCTTACCCTCTAGTTCCCATGGAGTAGAATCGATCTGATGTTTCCAGTACAATTCGGAATGAAAAGTAACAATGATAGTAAAAAAAATAATGTTATTAAATTCTTATACCATTAAATATAACTCACCTAACATTATTGTTGGACTTAAGGGTAGATAGGGTAAGGACTTTTTAAGAAAAATAAATTCAAAGCAACATTGAAGAAATAAACATAAAAATCATGTTTCTAACCTTTAAGTTTTTGCTCCATTTTATTAAATTTGGATTTCTTTGAAGTAAGTATTATAATGATGTGAAAGTATTCAAAATCAAGATAAGAGAACGTGATAGGTTTTAGTGGGTGTTGTTTTAATTACACGAAAATAATAATTATTTTACATTTCATATTACATTTAAAAATTTGTAGTTCAATAAACTCGTCTCTCTAACTTAATTAGATTCGTTTATTTAGCTTTAATAATTTTTTCTATTTCAGAATTTTACAACTAAAACATCACCAAAAACAAATATAATAATTAATAATATATAGTTAATTGTGAATATATTTGCTTTTTACTTCGGATCTAAGTAAATAAAAAAATTGCCAAATAAGATAATACAACAATAATGTAATAAGTAAACAACATGCTAAATTTATACCATAAAAATATGAATAAATTAATAAATATAAAGATTAGTAAATAATAAGTATAAAATTCACATTTAAAATAAATTCCATATAAAACATTTTAATAAATTTATTAATTTTCAATTAGCTCAATTAAGACTACACAGCTTATGAAATCCATATCTATATTACAGTCTCTATTCTAGTTTTACTATTAAAAGAGGGACAATTGCTGCTTTAAAATATTAGATATTTGTTTATTTAATTCATCTATAAAAATAATCTATTCATCTGTAGAGTAAAATGGGGGGGGGGGGGGAAACTAAAATGCTTTTGTGATTGAAAGTTAAATTTATGCATTACAAACTAAATAAATTTTTCTCAGTTACTAGTAATTCATACATGTAATTGTAATAAAACTAAATTGTAATTTCTTTTGAAACGCGTTCAAATAAATGAATTCTATATGGCACCTGGCATGCTCATTTTCAAGTTTGAAAAATAAATTATATTAAAACTAATATAAATAATTAATATAAGTTGAACTAGAGTTCATTATACCATCTAAATTAAAGTACACATTTCTACTATAGTGGAAAAACGTATAACGTTTAAATTGAAATTTTAGAGTTAATTCTAAAATTTGCCAGAATTGAAAGTAAAAAAGAGGACAGTTTTCTCTTTATGTTTCAAAAACATGGTTGATGTTCTTTTTAAATCCTTTATAATAACTTCGATTTTGTTTGTTTGTGTGTGTGTGTGGCTGCGGAAGCTGAATTAACCCACTTACCGCCACTTAATCAGTTTAAAACTTAGCAGATAGATTCAATGTCGATGACAATGCATTCAAGCAATTTTTGGTGGCTATTACTGCCACTAAAAGGTAGCTTTTACATGTTTCTATAATCGTTTTGGAATAGTAATAAATACCATTTACCGATCGTTATTGAAGCCCTTTTCTGATGCCAAAATTGTTTTAATCACAATAAATATAAGACAATTGGATGTGAATGCTTACATTTATTATGGAAGATTGGTCCAGTCAATTCGACGTTGCTTGAAGAGAAGGAATTTTAACTGTTCATTGTTGAAACTCTTTTATGTTGCCAAAATTGTTTTAATCAGAATAAATAAAATATATGTTGACATGAATTTTTAAATTCACATTCATTTTTAATAAATACATTTTGAAACGTAGTTTGTCACATATTTTGCTGTTAGAGATGTTTTTAATATTTAAAATTAGATGTAAACATCATCACAAGCTGAATTGGCAATGGTTAATGAATATGAAAATTGGCAACACATATAAAGGGTTTATATTAAAAACTTTATTTTTATGGGTTATATTATTTTAAGTTCAACTGGCGGATCAATTTGGTAATTAGTGCTCTTTTTGCTATTAAAATAAAATATGAATAATAAAATTATTATATTTTCCTTATACGATAATAAGTTTGATTAAAAAAATATTAGTAGGTAAACAAAAATTAATTGTTGAAAACTTTATATCGCTATAAATAATCTAAACTCTTTAAAAAATATAATTTAATTTTTATAAAATGCAATATTTTTCAGAATTGAAGCGTTTTTAAATCCTTTATATTAACTTCTTTTTTGTTTGTTTGTCGGTGTGTGGTGGACAAATCTAATGAGGGCAATTTAAAATTTAGCTGAAATTTGGAAGATAGATTCATTTTCCATGACGGTGCATTCTATCAATTTTTGGGGCTGTCAATAAAAGGCCGCTTTTACGTACACTACATTACAGGTTAAGAGAACTTATTAACCCCTTTGCCGTAACCCATTCAAGCTGAAACTTGCCAGATAAACTCATTGTTGATGACAACAGAGAGTGTATAAATTTTTGGAGGCAAAAAAAAGTTAGTCCATGGTGCAGAATCGACGGTTTACTTCGTAGTGGTCAAACATAATGAAAAGTCAATCTGAGCTCAAAATTGCTTAAATAAGCTGCAATTGCATATACAAGTTGGCAATGCATATACAGAATTTATGAAAAAAAAAATTGATTTTATGAGTTAATTGTTATTATTAATTTTATTTCACTTAGCTAACAAAAATTATTTAAAGATGCATCATTAGTTTTTTTTTTCTCTTTGAAATGTGACCACGATATGATAATTCATAAAACATAACCCTATGCTTCCCCTCCCCCCAACTTTGATGGCTTTGAATTATTTTTTTCACTTCCAATAAAAGATTTAAAACAGAAAAATTATCATACTATTCAATAAATAATATATTAATTCAGTAAACCATTGTATTACTGAGGATTGACTTAAAGTCTTCAATATTAAGAGGTTCCTTTTTTCTACAAGGGTTCATTTGCATTTTTGCTTGCAAACAATGAAAAAAATAAACTTTTTGAAAAATATAAACTTTTTGTAAGGAAAAATAATTACCTGAAAATGATGTGGCATTTATTTCCTCTACTATATAAAATAAATTAACTCATGTAAATAAAGAAAATTACTTTTTACAACTATGCTAAAATTGCGCATAATTTATAGATCTATAAAACATATATTATACGACATGATTCCCTTAAATTTTAAATATAACTATATACTTGAGTATAATTACAATTTGAGGTTTAATAACTGTATTTTCAACTAGATTAAAAAAACAGTTTTCTACTTGAACTCTACGAGAAGAATTATATATACCTAGCCGAAATTCAAGAAGATGTTGATGAAAAATAAATTGTGGATTGATTTTGAGACCAGGAAAGAGTTTAATTAGGTAATTGTAATGAAGTCGAGATGACTGTGAATTTCATAGTATCAATTTTATTTTTGCGTCGTCAGCAGATTCTTTTAAGAATTACAAAGAAAAATTTACAAAGCTGATAAAATTTTGTTACGTAGAAAGAACATGAATGTCATTCAAAAGAAGAAGCATAAAAGGGTATCCTAGTCACTCGAAATGGAAACAAACAAAAAGGATCTGTTGAAGAAAAATTATACAGGAAAATGGTCAACCCAAAATGGTTTATCGGATAACTATTTCGTTAGAAATCATTTTTTCAAAAATGTATTCAACGAAGAATAAAAAAGTAGTTATATTTTGTCTAAAAAGGATGTGTAGTAAAATGTCTTCAAAATAGCGTGGTACTCGTGAATCAGTGAAAAATAATAATTCTCAGTAGAGAAATAAGGGAGTGTGAGTTTAAAAGAATAAACAAAAATATTTGAAATTTATCATTTTAATAAGTTAAAGATGGAAATTGTTTTGGATAGTGATTATACAAATATTAAAGTAGAAACAAAACAGTTCAAAACAGTTATTAACAAGTGCAAAGTGTGGCAAAGTTTCATAGTTAAAAAATAAGTTAAACATTTTATCATTGGGATGTAATTTCGAAATTTGGACGTTAAAAAAATTTATGGTATACTTAAAAATATATTTAAATAATATTTATAGCTTGATTAACTTATTATTTAATGACCCTTGTGGGAAAAAATGAAAGAGCTTTTCGAAAATATAAAAAATGTAATAACTTTATTAAAAGCTTTTAAATTGTTTTTTCAATGATTACTAAAAATAATAAAAGGATTTTGTACGTCTTTCGAATTCGAAATTTTTTGAAAGTTTAGCAACTGGCAAAAGTAATTTGATAATAAAAATTTTATGAGAATATATTTTTAAAGGGAAACGATTTAAAGAAGAAATAAGACAATGTAAGAATAATGTTTCACCGTTATTTATATAGAGTACATAATTTTACAATAGATTTTCAATAACTTACACTAAAAACACAAATTTAATAAAAATACTTTTTAAATTTTATATTCATAATTTATAAAAGTTACGTTATTTAAAATACCAATTAAATATTGTAGAACACTATTGCTGGACAAGAAGTAAAAGAAATAATATTCCATAAGAATTATAAAAGTATTTGAGTAACATGATCATATAATTCAAATTATTATTTTAAAAATATTGAATATTTAGAATTGTTGAAAATATCTTTAGATATGAATAATGGCATGAAACGAGTTTATTTTTCATTGCATGAATAATATACAATTAAATAAAATAATAGCATGATGATAAGAGTTGAAATATGTTTCATTTGAATAATTCGAATTATCATTCTTCATTTAGGAAAAATTCAAATTTGAAAAAAAAAAAAAAAAAAAATAATAATAATAATAATAATAATAATAATTTTGGTATTATAGTATTAGTTGCCTAACAACAACCAGGGCCCGACTTACAAAGGCAGGGGCCCAGGGCACAAACCTTAATAGGGACCCCATTCTTATAATAAATGACTTTCGAAAGAACATTATACCAATAAAAAAGACCTTATACGTATACCAATAGTAGTAAAATAAAGATTGTTTGAATAATAATCTAGATAAGCAAAAAACTGTATCAAATGAATTGTACAGGAAAGGACATTTATTACAGTAAAATGCATATTATTTAAAAAAAAAAAAAAAAACTTAACACCCATACAATTTTAAAACCTGCCAAATTGTAAAATTGTTTATATATAATTGAATTAAATGGGAATCCTTCTCTATACAATCCTATAAACATACTTACTACATACTTAAGTTCATAAAAAATAGTTAAATGCATTCAAATAAAACGTGTAGTTATATATGCTTGCGTACGATAGGTACAATGAGTATCTCTTTTACATAAAAAAAAAAAAAAAAAAAAAAAAAAAAAAACTTTAAATAAATTTTTTCCCCCCTCGAATTTACAAAAATTTTGGTTTGCGAACCTGAATTATTTGAGGGTCCCCAAAATTCGGAGGCCCTGAGAACGTGCCCTAATTTTCCCGTTTAAAATCACAGGTCCTGATAACAACAAAATAAATATAAATTTAAAATTCTAAAACACAACGCTCAACTTCAACAACTAATTTCCAACTTTAAACTGAGCATTCATTTAAATTTACGCTCGTGCTGCCCTCTAGTGAAATAGAAACAAAAATAAGTTAGCACAGATATGGAAATACAAGGGACCATATATACATGAAGTTGAGTGTATTAAATTAGACAGTGTCCATCATTTAAAAAGTACATTTTCAATAAAAAAAGTATTTTCCCAAAATTGGGAATATCTAATGGAGTCAATATAGCTTCCAAATAGTTTAGAAATATTTAAAAAAAAAAAAAAGAAAAAAAAAAAGCAGCAACAGCGTAAAGCAAATTGTTGTAGGGAGTGATAAATATTAAAATTTTTGTTTCTGAGATGAATATTATTCCGATTATATATTTTATGATATACTAAAAAATAAACAACCCGAAAATTCGCGTTGGGAAAATATTTAAATAAAAATAGTCTCTTTTACATAACTTAACAAGAACGTTTCTTATTTGATAATTTTTAGATTACAACTTTTAACTTTGTAGATTACAAACCTCTTAACTTCATAATCAAACTGATATTGAACAGAAAATCGTAAAATATTTTTTTTTCGTAGAAACCGATATATTTAAATAATTATTAATTTACACTTACGTTTATAAACATCTAGTAAAAAAACTCATCTTTAGAATATAAATTTTTGAAGCCGAGACGGAATAATCCGAATATATTGTCTTTTCAAATCAATTAGAGGTTGAAAAATAAATACTGCAGATACAAATATTTGAAATTAATTATAATTACAAAAAACTAGACAGTATTTCGGTATCTTTTAAGTGTACAATTCGAACAAAATATTAAATTTTCGGCATTTTTAAATACCTTTTTTAATTGATTGACACAAAACACGTATTCATTCAAAATAGATTATATAAACATAACTAAACACACAATTGTAAATGGAGGCTTCAAAAATGCTTTCGAATCCGTTTATCTCCCTTGTCAAAGCAAAGCATATTTCTGTTTCCTCAGAATAATGCAAACATGAATATTTATTTAAACTGACTACTTTTATTACCATTTTGAAGATCTACGAATTATAGATTAATGTGTCAAACACAAATAAAGCAAAGTACTTTATTTCGATTGATCAAAGTACTATTCTCGACATGCATTTTTTCAGCTCTCTTAAAATAACATATTGTGTATGATTGACTTTTATTTTAACAACTGCAACAAGCTGCAATTGATCAGAAAGATTTAATCGAGATTTTTTAAAAGTATTTTGCGTGTGTGTATGTTTGCCGTATACCAAAAGCCTTATTCAAATATTCTACACAAAACAAATTATTAAAAATGTAGTTAAGGAATAGAGATTTTGTCTTATGGCTGTATAGTTTAGGCATTTGTCCATCACGACAAATGTGCTGGGATTATATTCCATGATTGTTTGTAGTGGAATATAATCTATAAGATTATTATTATACAAATCAAACTATAAAACAATATAAAATCTAGTGGCAGAAATTCAAATTTTATTGTTATATAACACCTGTTATTAACATTTATCCAGAAAATTTAACTTTAAAATAAAATGTAACTACGCCCCTTTAAAGGGGACGCCCAAGGAAGGACCGTCTTCACCCCAAAACAACTCATTATTTCATCCCAGCTACGCTATTGGGTCCACACCCCAGGGGGCCCCTAGTCCCCTCCCATAAAATTGGTAAACAAGCAGTGCAGTCACGCTTGGCGAAAATGCGCCAATTTGGCAATCTCGGAAAAATTATGAGTATAAAATATTTTGTCAAAAATTAAAACCTACAGTTTAGATATAGCTAAACATTTCATAAATTAAGGAAACATGATTGTTTTCTAAAACAACTGTATCTAAGTCTACTATAGGTTTGGACAATAATAAATTACTTAGCACAAAGTTTCTGCTTTGTTACTTTTCACTCTAAAATAGATTGGTATTACTTTTATTAACATACTTCGTTCAACAGTATATATATATATATATATATATATATATATATATATATATATATATATATATATATATATATATATATATATATATATATATATATATATATATATATATATATATATATATATATATATATATATATATATATATATATATATATATATATATATATATATATATATATATATATATATATATATATATATTAGTTCAAAACATAATAGTTTCAGCAATAATTTCACTTTCGATATTTCAATATTTTATTTGTAATAATTCCAAAATAATTGTTTTTTATACTGTTTATTTTCCCTTTGGTATTTTATGTTGTTCAATATTTAATTTTGATAGAATATTTTTCCTTTTCAATTTCGTATTTTTATTCAATATTTTTTTAATATATGAATTTATCTTTGATGTACTATTTTTTCAGTTGTGTTTTTTTTTATATCAAAAACACAATATTTACAGAATTTATAATTTTCACAACATGTCATCATTTCCAAAAAAATAACATTTGCTTCACATTCAGCGCTTTCCTAACTCTTAATATATGTCAACTTGGCGATATCGCCTTCTTCCACCTTCCCCAACTCTCAAAAACAAGCACTTACCCATTTTGACAGTGAACGCCGAAGTCGTCCTAAGCACGGGCCCCTCCACCGACTGCGGCGACGAGCTTTCTACGGGCCCCTCCTCCGCCACCACAGGAGGCAAGCGCCCCTCTTCCCTCAATTTCTCATCCTGTTCCTGGGCCCTTCTCAAAGCCACTTGCTTAGCCATCACCTTCTGCCTCTCAGCTATCAACAAACACTCCGGACACTCACAATCCCGGTATTTACAATACCTCTTGTGTCCTTTCACCTTTTTAAAGTCACCGTGATTCCTACATCTGGCACACTTTGGGCTGCGAGACCTCTGGCCAGATTTATCGTTCACTGAGGAGGGTTTTAAGGATGGGGTCCTCTTTATTTCTCCCCCCTCCACCGTCATTGATATAGTGTCTTCTTCACTGTCCTCCGACAGCTTAGGCCTTTTTGCCGGGGCGTCGTTGGAGGGCGGCGGCCTTCGAGCATGGTCCATGCCGCCGTTGAGGAAACTTTCCGCGGCATGCATCAGGCGAGACGGCGGCGGCATGGGGAGAAGTTGTGACTTCATCATGTCTTCTCCGTGCGGCGAGTGGACGATGAAAAGGAGCAGATTCCGCTTATACCCCCCCCCCCCTTCTCGCACTCTCCACCTGGGTCACGTGGCTGTCTCTTTCTCCCCCGACGCGCGCACCCTTCGCACTGTAGTGAAGGCGGCTTCACTGTTGTTTTTACCCCTGATTTGAAAACGGGCTTGATTGGTGGGTGTGACAGAGATGAGAGGACCCGGAATTTTTTTTTTTTGCAACCTTATGCTCGGGGCAGATATTGATTGTGACATGCGAGTTTTGGTTTTCTTAGCAATCCTTGACATTTTAAACGGACGCGAGATGTTGCTGTAAAAGTAACTATCTGCGCATCTTC
Source organism: Linyphia triangularis (assembly GCA_963978545.1). Taxonomy (NCBI): domain Eukaryota; kingdom Metazoa; phylum Arthropoda; class Arachnida; order Araneae; family Linyphiidae; genus Linyphia; species Linyphia triangularis. Next base: position 52,500,634 of record OZ021729.1, on the reverse strand, counting down.
GTAAATGCAGCTTCAATGTAAAATCCCGTATTTCCTACTTAAATAGTTGAATGGATTTTTAGTAGTGAAGGTGCAACGAAAATTAGGATTGTAGTCATAAAAGTGGCTGGAATTTAATGAATGTCGTTAAGATTTTTTTTCTCATGCGCTATGACACAGATACTTATTTTAATATTTTCACATGGGTTGATAACGTACAATATATATATATATATATATATATATATTTATATTTATATATTTATATATAACTGGAACATATTTTCAAACCACATGATTTTTTTTTTTTAAATGAATATGTTAAAAACATCGCAAAACTTATATTTTGCTCCTCTGTCCTTTCTTATAAAAAAATATTTTAATCTTAAAGCTGCACCAATATTTCAAAACTTCCAGTTTATTTTATCCAATATTAGGCGAGATTGGCCAAGATCCGTAACAGCAGCCAGTTTCTCAATAATCCATATCCGGATTGGCCAGTGTCAAACGATATTAGCCAGCATATTTGTGCTACTGGGACATATTTATTTCTGCTACTTTTAGTAGATAAATGGCTCAGTTTTGGTGCTTTTAGTGGGCAGGGACAGGGATATTTAATGAATACTTTCACTTAGGAAGTAACTGAAATACTGCTGTTCATTCACATTTTGATTCATACATATTTATGATTTAGAAAAAGTGTGCAATAAGAATTGAGGACTATAAACGAAAAACGACCTAAAGCAAAAAAGGAAATGTTTCAGGAGAGCCGAATAATGAAAAACACTCGCAATGGTACTAAAGCTATGACTAAGAACCAGATTGAATTTGAACTATTCCTACAGGAGTTCGCACTTAAGAAAAAATTTTTACTAATTTTCATTGCTCGTAATTTACAACTTTAAACTTGACTCTTCTTTAGATCTCAATACTTTTCATGGCCGTAATTCTTGCATGAAGAACTTGGCGCCTTTTTACAGATATATTTTTGATGGGATTGTTACTGGATTACTAACCATTATAAAAAAACCTTGTTTTTTCTCACTATATGATTACAATGTAGTTCCTATGACTATCTAGGAAAAGTAAAATTCATACTTATACTATTAGAACATAGAACGCAACAATAAGTAAATATTTTTAAATTTTATAAGTGTTTTTCGGTAATTTTGAGTGGCGAATTAGAAAATTAGACGAACCAAAATATTAAAGATTCTTGATGGAATCTGCGAAAAAAAAAAAAAAAAAAAAAAATATGAAAATCTGTCCAAAGCCCAGTACTACTCAAATTAATGAATCGTTTACTCTTTTTTTTTTTCGTCCTTTTTACGTAGTGTCATTGGTCACAAACGACACAAATGAAATGTCCAAAACTTAAAACAAAATAAGAAACGGTGTACTTGTGAGCAATTGTGTACATTTAATATCAATGTCTAACAAATGAAATATAAGCAGCGCATTTTTTTTTTTTTTTAATTTCCTTTTTAAGAGAAGTTCCAATTGCTTCAATAACGTTGTGTCAATACATGAACTCCCCGAATCAAGTTTTAAAAGTGAGTAGGTGAAGGTATAATCAAGCACACTTCTTTTCTAGTTAAAACAAAGGAATCAAGCCAGCTTTAATTTGTGCGCATGGATGGGTTTCGTGGGCGTACAGGTCAAGATGAATCCTCGCATCCAGTGGAGGATGGATTTCCAAGAATAGTCACTTGAAGAACGAAAGGGAGAAGATAAAACATTCCCACCTATTAAGCAAAAACCACCCTATCATTTGTGTTTTTACTTAGGTGAGAGGGAAATTAAATATAAATCGGGAATCAGTCTTGCGTGAGCTTGAAAGGAACGGTTTGATTGATTTTGTTTTCTTCTTTTTACTCTGACTACCCAAGTGGGGATTGAGAGAGGACATTGCTTATTTTTGTTCTTTGATCTGTTAAAGTGAACTTAACGGTATACTCTCGTTGAGGACAAGCAGGACCCTCCCCCCACTTTCCTCTCCGCAGTCGCTTGCAAAGCATGGTTAGTCGCATCAAATTGGATTTTTTAAATTTCTTTTTAATTTTTTTTTTATTTCATCGATTGTGAAAGAGCGATTGAGTATCTCGGACATCTAATCCTGCAGAGTCACTTTGAACGATGAGTGGATGAAACCACATTTCATTATTTGTTCTTTTAGGTCGCACCATGAAATAGAATTCGGTTGAACCATAGCTTGCATTAGGCTGTATTGTAATAGATTGGTTAATTTCAGCAGTTGTTGTGTGAACTTCGAACAAAGGAACTGAACCGTGTGCTACCATTCTAACATCAATTTAACTACCCGTGACCCTAAGCATTGGTGCTATAGTTTTTGAGAACAATAGTTTATTTTAAAATTTATTATTATTATTATTTAATATTGCATTATCACCGGGTATTTATGCCAAACTTCACTCTAGAATATAAGATACCTTATTATAAAAGTTTTAAAATAGACGAAAAGATAGTTTGAGCAACTATTTGCTATTCAAAGTCTTGTTACTACAGTTTCGACAAAAGCTTGATGTAGTCCAGTTATTTAAAAAAAAAAAAAAAAAAAAAAAAAAAAAAAAATCGAAATTTGTGTGGCCAGAGTTATATTCCCATTATTTCATTTCGTTTAAAGACTTTGTCACTACAATACTGCTTCGCAGTGGAGTAATATGCTAGAAATTGTGTGGAGGGAGGGAACACTGTAACATTTTGACGATATTTCCCTCAAGAACTCTGAAAATCCAAAATGTGTGAAAGCGAATGTCTCCACCCTAACATTTAATTACATTTTGGTATGATATTTAATTATGCTACATAAACTATGATATTGTAAATACTTGCAAGTCCCATTATATAATACTGTTTACAGTACGTGAAAAAAGAATCTTACGAGAATTAGCACAGTGACAAAACACTGTTATAACTAATTTTAAATATTTATTTAAATTCGAAAAGGAGAGGGGGGGGGGGGTGGAAGCATAGGAAACAGAAACTTCATAAAAAGTAAAAATACTGTCAATATTAAAGCTTTACTTTGAAAATTTTAAAATGTTGGCAGTCAAATGATAGAGAAAAAACCATGGAAATGAGAAAAATAAAAGTTGAAATACAAAAAAAAAAAAAAATTGTACTTAGTCGATGACTTTTTGCGTAATGCTAATTCTTTAAGATTTTTATATGCATTCAATTAAATAATGAAGGAAAGGAAATAAGATTTGAAAGTTATAATTTTTTTGTTAAAAATATTATTAACTTGTACAGCCTTTTGTAGAACCCTCCAAAATAAAATCTGGATACCTTCTTGTTTCTAAAAACAACTTAACTAGAATGTCATAGTAAAGATTTCAAATGCCAATTTCTGCTATGATTTTTAAAGCCATAATTCTAATAACTGTTCCGGTCTCACATCGATAAAACTGAAAGTAAAGCAATCATGATTTACTTAGAATTTTAGATTTATTTAAGTACTACCAGAGTATGCATCAATATTGAACACAGTTTTGTTTATTACTTCAAATTACTCTTACGTTTACATAGGGTAATGATTGGTTGTTTTCAGATTATCTGGCGCCGTCAGCAACACGAGGGCTATAATGCGCCGAAACATTCGTCATTAGACAAGCCAACATACATTTACAAACACCCATGTCTAACACGGGACTCGAACCCGCAACCTCGCGGTCTAGAAGCTAGCACCCTAACCACTATACCGTTCGGTCGGCTACATAGGGTAATGAAAGTATAGCATTCTTCAAAAAAAAAAAAAGAAAAAAAAAAAAAGATTTTTTTTTTTGTATTCCCCCATGTTTTGGAACACCCTGATTTCAGAAAAGTGGTTTAGAAAAAATGTCTGTGTTTACATGATCAGTATAACTCCCAAACAAATTGACCAACGATGTTCAAATTTTGAGTGCGGGCTAGTAGTGGCAATGGAACCTTCCATATAAGGTTTTCGTCAAAATCGCGCAAGTGCCTAAGGACGAAATCATGAAAGATCATAAGCAAATCATGTTTTTCAGCAATTGCCAAAAAACGGCTCTAACGATTTTGATTAAAATATCTACGCTAATGCCTCTTAGGGTGATCTAATCGTCCCCACCTTCGAAATTCCAGTAGAAATGCGATTAAAACGTAAAAAGTTGAAAAACGAGTGCCTTTAATACCGAGCTCTCTGCCCTCGAGCATCGCCCATCAACGATTGGTAATTTTTTTGTTTCACGTACGTGAAAGCGCAATGTAATGTCTATCGAATAACATCGCCAATTTCGCCATCTTGGTGTTCTTTTGGCCCACCTAAAAGTTATATCCGAAAATATCACAGAACTGGACACTTTTATCCAAATTGAGTGAAAATACTTTACTTACTGTATGTAAAGTAATACTTTTTCAAACGAAGCAAAATGCTTATTTGACGAGTACGTTAGCACGAATCAAATATTTTTCCATGTGCGAGAAATTAATTTCGCCCATGTTGTATGTAACTTTAGCGGCATGACTTTTTCAAACTCGCCAAATTAATTGGTTCATGCTAATGCATTTTGTCTTGTATGGAAAAAAAATTGTCCAACAACTAGTTGCATAAACAACTATTATATTTCGAGAACTGTACATTATCATATTTTATTGGAAAATTTATCATTTTAAGTTAATTTATTTTGTTTGAATGTGTAAAAATATTTTATTTTAAGTTAATTTATTTTATATAAATGTGTGTAAATATTTTTACTACGTTTATTATAATTGACATTGGATTTTCAATTTATACTTAATTTTGCGGCCACTCAGCGATCGGGAAACGCATAAGTTTTATAGAAATAGACACTTCATATAATTGTTTCTTGGAAACGACGATTAAAAAATATTGAATTTAATCTTATCCCCATCATTTAAATAGAAATAAAAAACATTGCTGATTTATAAAAACATACTAATGTTATTATTCAATTAATTAAAAAGTTATCACATTTTTAGAATTCTCAATGCTGGTGCAATATGTGTGATTATAAAACTACATAGACAACGATGGAAACAACTTAGACGTCATTCTAATGATGATAATCGCAGTCATCATTAGCAGATTATTATTTAATTTGTGGTATCTATATGCTTGTTGTTAACTGTTAACACATAGTTAAGAATTTTTATGAATTAATTGTCCTTAGCAGGGGGAGTTTATTTTCCATTAATTTATTACACAATACTGAGTATCTATATTTATTAACAAACTATTAGATATAATTAGACGTGGTAAACTAAATACAGACAAACGACAAATTCCTCAGAAAATCAAGTAAATTTCTATTTTTGCTTGAATTGAATAGCAGTGAATATCATGCATATATTTTGTAAATAGTTCAATATCAAATAGATAGTCTTAACATAGACCGTGCCGAATTTGATTAGAGTTTTCAGTATACGAATCTAAGGATACCCATAACTTATTCTAAAAAAGTTTGATGGTTATCTGGTTTTTGCAGACAGCCGTCAAATTACGAATAAAAAATAAAGCGGATTACCAGTTATAACCACCTGAAATAACACAGATTTTAAAAATAAAAGAAAAAGAGTTTTAAATGTCAGGTACATTACATAACAGTTTGGAATATCGTATTACTAAGCAGATATTCACTCACTAACAGTGAATTTTCAAGGATTAGTTTTGTCGGATAATGATAAACTTATAATAATATTTCTAAAATTCATAAACACAAAACTGTTTTAATATTCCCAACAGTCATGTCATTTATATTACATGACTGTTTTGAAAGTCATAATAGTTGCTAGCTCTCCATTGATAAAATGTTTAGTAATCATATACAGCCACTAAATGATAAAGCATTTTAAAATTTAAAACTGACAGGTTAGTTAAAAAGCAACTTAGTCATCTTGTTTTGAAATACTAAGTACAATTTTAGTTAAAAAGGTATGTTGTACTTGTGTCATAACGACGTTAGAAGATAAAAATATTATATCGCCATAGAAATCAATGGTTTTAAAAACTAATCTATTACTTAAAATACTGACTGACTTAACGGATTATTACCAGAGTCATTAATGGTACATTTTTATGAAACGCAAAAAGTGACTCTACGGTAATTTTGACAAGTTCCAAGACAATTTTTTTTATAAAGTTTTGAAAAAAAAATCACAAATGTTACAGATGCGTGCGATATGTCAAATGAAAGATCTCGTTGAAATGAGTTCGAATACAAAAGTTTAAAAGGAAGCGAACCTCGGGAATGACGACCGGAAATTATTTTGGAATAGTGAAGGTTGCGATGAGATTAATAGGATTACATTAAATTCAACTAGAAGATAGTAACTGTGTAGGAAAATAGAGAATCAAGAATTTGGATATTCGATGGTCGTGAGCTACTGGATTTTTTTTTTTCAATTTTTTTTTCCAGAAAAAGCTTAGAATCGGTTGCGTTTTTTTACTGTCAAATGTCCAATATCACCTGGGAGGGGTGGGGTGGAGAGAGATTTTATTTTATAAATATCACCAAACTGTATATATATATGCTTGGTATTGGACCTGATATACCATTATACTTAGTGGGGAAACCCTGCTAAGTTATTAGATCATTAATGATGATATGCAACTTTTGTGTTTTTAATTAAAATTTGATACTTATATAGAAAAAAATTCTAAAGTCTGATTATTTTCTAACTATCCGATTCTTTAACTGGCTGGTTCGTCAATTTGCATAGTTTAGTTTTCAAAACTTCTATTATAGCCAATAACTTCTAGTAATTTTGACTTAAGAGCGAGATTTCAAGGAGCGACTCAATCGTAAATTTTCACCCATTACATTTTCTTGTAATATGTCTAAATATCCGATTTGAAAGACAATACTTTGGTTGCAGCAGATGCCCATAAAAAATAATTCGCCATATAATGAAATTATTTTACATTTTGTTTTATGATAGATTGTTCTTGTATGACATCTAAATTACACACAATCACTAGTTGTCCTTTATTCCCAAACATTTCGCCACACAATGCAATTCTGAAGAGATGAAGGTAAACTATTATCCTAATCAAATCAACATCGATTTGAAAAAAAAATCAATCTCCAATGCGAAAACTGGATAATGTCGCTCAATTAAAGATACAATATATATATATATATACATATATATATATATATATATATATATATATATATATATATATATATATATATATATATATATATATATATATATATATATATATATATATATATATATATATATATATATATATATATATATATATATATATATATATATATATATAGCCAAGGTCTAGCTGATTCTGATAACAGCTGCATTGTTATTCACAACAAGACATTATTTATGCCGTATTGTTACACATGCGATTACCTGTAAGTAAATGGTAGGGTAATTCAAAGTTAGTTAGGGCATTTCAAAGTACAAAAATAATTCTCAATAGCTTTATTTAATAAAACATTCTTGACTCACCATGTTTTTGAGTCGAGGCAAATGAAGCTACATCTGAAGAATAAGTAGGATGATCGCTAGTGGAGGAATCGGAAGAAGACACCACAGATAATGAGTTCTCATCATCCTGTGCCCTTTCCATGCCATCTGCCTTGGCTTGAGCTCTTTTCAAAGCCACCTGTTTTTTCATAACCCACTGCCTCTTCAGGATAAGTATGCAGAATTGACAAACGCAGTCTTTATATTTGCACTTTTGCTTATGCCCCTTCACTAAAGAGGTGATATTGTGATTCCTACATCTTGCACACTTTGGATAGCGCGTACTTTTATCGAGAGCAGTGACGGATGGTGGTAACAAAGCCAGGGAGAGATCAGCTTTGGTCTCAGGGTTAGATGGATTATTGATGGGAGGAGATGACGACATGACCGATGAATGGCCATTTAAAAGATCTAAGTTAGAAATAATATTGATGGTGGCTGGTGGTATGGTAACCGATGAAGGACCAGTTGAAGAATCTGAGCTAGATGGGTAATTGATGACGGCTGCTGATTTATTACGACTATGCTTTGATTCAGTTGAAGAAAGGTCTATCGCTTCGTTCTTTCTCCATAGTGAGTTATTTTCGCTATTCGGAGATCCATCCCTCTGTTTTGCCTCATTGAATTTTCGCTTTATTCCTTTTCCAGACTCTACGATAGGACCTCTACGATCATCATACTGCTCAGAAATTTTGTATTCCAAAGATGACTGCTTATCGTCATCTTTTGCCTCAATACCAGACAATGAAATATAACTATCACGCCTGTCAAAGTACAAAGGCAAGTCTGGAGAAGTCAAAGTTGACCGTTGAAGCGACGACAGCAACTTGTAGTGCAAAAAACTCCGATTCTGTGGTGGAGTATCGCATGTCAACCCATTGCTAGACACTTCTATAATACTACTAGACTCTTCACACTGAGGAGACAATCCCGAAGAAGTTGATTTAGTCGGTTTGTGCGACGAAGACAACTCATAATGCCGATTCTGTTGCGTGTTGTTGCTATTTGATTCTTCATCATACATTGGCATTATTCTAGCACACAGACCTTCGTATTGCGATGAAAATTTGTAGTCCAAAGATCGTTGAGTATCATCCGATACTACAACATTTCCAGATGCTGTTATAAGACGACCATGCCTTTCGTATTGCAAAGACAACTCCGGAAAAAAAGAGGTTGGCCGTTTGAACGGTGAAAACTCACCGCAATGCGAAAACTGTGGAGTACTTTGTGCCTCTTCGCATCTAAACTCACTGCCACTTACAGGCATTAAGCCACTGCATGCTTCGTGTTGTAATGTAAACCTCGGGGAAAGTAAAGTTGGTCGCCTGAATGAAGGCGTTGAAAATTGCCTAATTATTTGCTCATCATTTAATGTCTGCCCAATATTGGGGCCTAGTACAAATCCATCTCGGTCTTCGCACCGCAAAGACAACTCTGGCGAAAGCAAGGCATTCCGTTTGAACGGTGAAGATAATAGCCGAATGTCAGCGGTTGAAGTCGAGACAGGCCCACTGAATGGCAAAGTCCCAAGTCGCGTGTCCATGCTAGAAGAAGCGAAAAGAACTGCCGACGTTTTGCGAGAGAGAGAGTGTTTCCTCTGCCGAGTGTGACCGGGAAAAAGAAGAGTCCCGCGTCTTGTGCAGAGTCCCCCCCTCATCCCTATCGGGGGTCACGTGATCGCGTCCCTTTCTCCCGGTGCTCCCGCGTAGGGAGAGATGCGCGCATCAGTTGGCTGATCAGTGGAGTTTCGCAACCAAAAGGGGGCGGTCCACATTGCTTACATTCGCGGGGAAATAATGTCTCTCTTCACCGGTCACGGCACAAATAGTTTTTTGTCACTTTTTAAATGCACGAAAACAACAGTGTTTTTCTTTCTTTTTACTGTTTCCCTACTAAGTAAATATTCTAATAATATTTATAGGTATTTTTGTTTTTAATTAAACAATTATTTTTTTCACTGTAAAGTGGAAATGGTTTCCTCTCTTTAAAGAAAAATTCCTTTTATTTCTTATGACCTTTGGTAATGATTTTTAAATTATAAAATATAGTAAATACACTATCATATATGAAACATAGTAAGTATAAAATAGAGTAAATATAAAATAGAGTACAATAGAGTAAATATTGCATAAAAACAGGACAATAATAGATGTACAGGCACGTCATGCGCTTGTCAAAGAAAAAAGGTTTAGAGTAGTAATACGTGCTGTGGCACTTAGGGCGAGACTAAATAAAAAGAACGTATTCTTCCAATGTTACTTTTTTTAAATTATCGTTAAACAACTTTTATTAATACAAAATCTATGTTCGGTGTGGACTGGAATGACTGTAAATCATACTGATTTCGTAATTAAGGCAAAATATTTTCGTTTAGAAGAGAATATAGATAAAAATTAGAATTCCTAAACTATCTCTTTAACCAATTTAAAAATAGCTATTTTTCTATTTATTCAGTTTTAATCTGCATAATTTCGTTCAATTTAAGTTCCTAAAACGATTCCTATCTGTTTTATTTTCATCCCGAAAACAGATATTTTTGTTTGAATATCAAGAATTCACTCTCTCCGATACACAACTTTTAAACTTCTCGTTATAGGTAAAAGATAAAGCTTTTTCAAATGTATGAAAATTCAGAAATAGAATTTTCTAAACAAAACAATACTTACATATTTATTTTTTGAAATCAGCTCTAACGATTCTAATTCAAATTGATATGCTTTTTCCAATATTAAAATTAAAATCAGTGATATTACTTCTGAAACGCTTAAAAGGAATAAACACTAAAATGTATCTCTCTTAACACAATATTATTCTTAATTGTGAGAAAACACAATACCACACCCTTACTGCGAAGTTTGATTTTTTTTAAACATCATTTTCAGATAATGTGTTGCGAAATCATTACAAACGACCCATTATAAGATATTTTAATTTTTTTTTAAAATTACTTACATATGATTGGTTAGTTGCTTTGTATTCTCAATGACCTATTTTTGTGCCCAATAAAGATAAATTAGGTCGGGATCTACAGCTTAACATGGATATCGGACCACAATGAACATCCATGCCTAACAGAGGATTCGAAGCCAATACCTTTGCATGTGAGGTCAAAGCATTAACCTCATAGTTATAAGGTGGGCAACTTCAATATGAGTTGTCAATACATATAGAAAAGGAATATGATATACATAATTTTTTTTTAATGTTTCATTTAATTATTTTTGGGCCAAATATGCTTTTGAAAATACTTTGAACGATTTGGAATTGTTGATTTACTTCAATTGTTTTTTTGTAGGTACGCCTCTATTTACAACTATGTAACTTGACATTCAAATCAAAACACTTTTAATTTTATGAACGAATAATAGTATACATTTATCATTAACAGGAAAGAAGAAAAAAAGCGAATGAAATTTGAGCTTTATACCCTATAAAAATATATAATTCATTTTAAAGGATATTTTACTATCTAAGTGGGGAAAAAAAATAATAATAATTCAAGTGATGTTTTGCTTTGGATATTTCACGCATAGTTTATTTCTTAGAGGATAAAACGTAAAATGCAGACATTTTAATAAAATTAAAGGGCATAAATAAGGAGGGAAAACGAGACATTGTCTGACTCAACTAAGTTTACGAACTTTTTTAGAAAGAATCCGAATCCCAAATCACTTTTCAGACAAAACCTGTCTCGCTTCAAATTCTAATTAACTCCCTAAACCGAGAAAATATAACTGAGTACATTTTACTAGATGAAGGCGGTCTGCTTCTGATAAACGAACCAGACGACCCTCTCTCTCCCTTCTTCTCTCTCTACCGACATCTACTTAAAACTTCGAAAGTTTCTAACAAGAAATACTTTCCGCCCCCTTATGCAAACCCCGCCACTCACTACCACGCAATGCCTCCAAGGAGGCAGTCTAGACTCCAAGGCTAAGAGACGAAAGAGAATTTTGCCTCGTACCTATCCTCATCTCTTCTTTTGGTGCAATCACACCATACTAGATTGATTTAAAAGAGATCTACAATTGGCCGTGAGTGAACAGCGTCACTGAAGGTCACGTGAATAAAAAGTCACGATTGGTTGGATTCAAACCAGGTCGTCTTGTGATGTAAAAACCAAATTTGAGACAACTTTCCTTCTGTTGACGAACCTTGCTAGTCTAGACTTCCATTGATTTTGATTAAAAGATTAACCTCATCCCTCCCGATAAATGTTAAAAAGTTTATAAGGATCCTTCCTCCCCCTTCACCTCTCTCCGTCGTAAAATCGTCTGACATCATCTTGGGGAGAACGATCAAGGTGTGGGGAGGGAGGGGTGACGTGAAATAAACACAGGCGAGACAGTGTCTGAATTCACCAGGTGGCAGATCCCACATCGTTTGGGGACACAGGGTAATAGACCGCTCAACTCGATCATCCTGTGGTTGACGTCTGCGTCAGAGAGATTTGTTTGATGTGTTCAAACGATAATATCTCTAGGTAGGCGTAGATAAACTTTATTTAATCATCGCACTTTCCTCGTCCTAGTTTAATTGAAATAGCGATTATTGAATCGATAGCAATATCCCTCGGATGACGAATGGGAAATGTAATTATTCAACCTAATTATCTTTTCTTGTGTGATCTTAGCCCAAAATTGAGATTCCATCACATAGTAGTTCTGGTATATTTTAAATACCAGTTTATAAATGTATTGTGTTAGCTTAAAAAAAAAGTATTGAATTTATATTCGTTCAGAAAACTCGTGTTTCACTGAGCATAAAAATAGCTTAACACAATGATAATGATAATAACAACAACAACAATAATGTCAACAGACAAAAGTAATGATTGTTGTTTCCATAAAAATATACTTTATATTCCAGAATTTTCCACTCTACTGTACTTTCTTCTAATTTCTATAAAAAATACATTCCAAAAATAGTTACATACTAAATAATTGTAATTGTGTAGAAAGGGAATAATTAATCCTTTATTGTTCTCGATATATAAATATCGCCAGTAGTTAATAAATTGACTTTCAAAATACTACTCAAAATAACGAAAAAAGCTTTGCTACATTAGAGAGAAATATTCTCAAATGCATATTTGGTGGGACTTTTTGTTGACGGTACATGGAGAATACGAGCTGTTCCGTCAAAAAACCTGACTTGGTGAAATTTATTATGATTTAAAGACTCAGATGAGCTGGCCATGTAATTAGTATGTATGAGGTAAGAACAACGAAAAGAACTTTCTTGATCAAGCCTCTTTGTTCAAGACCACGAGGCAGACCAAAGATGGCCGTACTGGCTTAAAAGCGATCTTAATATATTGAAAGTAAAGAACTGGAAAACCACAGCCAATATGTTAACGGCCTGGATAAAACATTTTGAGAAGGCCAAAGTCCACCAAGAAATGTCGAGCTAGTGTTGATGATGATTAAATTAATAAATTATTGTCAATAAGGAGTTTAAGATTGAAAATATCGTTTTATTTTCGTATTGTAATTATGAAGCTATGGTACAAATGAGGGTGAGGATTAAAAGTGGTTTATGAAAAATCTACCAGTCATTGAAAATAAAGACATGAAAGACGAAGATCAGTAGAATTAAAATATTTTAATTCTTAATTATTATTAAATGGGGCACTCTTTGAACACAATTTGTATACGATGTAAGAAATGTTTATGCTTAATAAAACCACATTCTGTCAGCCCAACATATTTCTCACCAAACAAACATTCGCCACGAGATGAAAATAAAAACTATTATAATACTTTATCTAAAATGAACAAACGTTTTAAATTCAAACATGGCTTTCAATTCAAGGATAAATAAAAATACAGTAGTATTTTTTTCTTATTTTACGATAAAAATAAATATTGATGTAGTGCCTTATAAAAAAGTACATACTTCAATTTGTCATTATTACTTCCTTAAAACGCAAATAGAGCTTCTTCAAAACAATAATAATAAAAATAGTCATCAGTTAAAGAACTTACTATCTCATAATCAACCAACCATCTATAAAAACATAAATATAAAATTAGTTTTTTTGTAAAGAATCCAATCTTGGAAAAACTCAAAAGTTTTGAATGATAATTTTATTATTTTTTTTTTAAACGAAGAGAGATTTGAAAGCAATAAGACACCTATAGCGAAAAGCCTACAAATAAACAAGGCATCCATTTGAAATATAGCAAATAGGACTTGACGTCGACAATATAAACTGCAATTCCTCTTCTGGTTCTAAACAAGTCATTCGAAATCTCAATTTCAATAAATGTGGTTTTCTTTTGAATCCATGCACTCAACAAGGCTGTATTATTAGTCTTTGTGTATTCTGTTTGAAATGAAAGTTAAAAAGTCTCAAATGGGAAAATACCTTCCCAATACGCAGTCATGGATAAAACTCTTGTTTTTGGTATTTTTAATATCGAACAAAAAGCGGTTTTAAAATATTTTTTTCCCTTTATCATTCGGGTTCCATTCAGGAAGTCTTTGACTTATGGCTATGTTTCAATATTCGTGATCAATATTGACGATCGTGATTCTAAGTTATTGGAATGACAGATCGGAATGACAAAATGAAAACCATAAAACGAATACTTTGTAAATGTGAGCGTCTATAATTGACTGATGTAATAATAATAATACTGATGATGACAAAAATAATGATGACGATAATAATGATGATAATAATAATAATAATAATAATAATAATAATAATAATAATAATAATAATAATAATAATAATAATAATAATAATAATAATAATAATAATAATAATAATAATTATAATAATAATAATAGTAATAATAATGATGATGATGATGATAATAATGATGATGATAATAATAATGATAATAATGATATTATTAATATTTTTAATATTATTAACATTTGTAATGTTATTAATTATTAACGATACTAATAAAAAAAAATACTACTGCTTAAAATAATAACACGAGAGAGGATAAAAAGTTGCTGTTTCATTTGTTATTTCTATCTGCGCATTAAGAACTATAACCATGAAGAGAAAGTAAGTTTTATTTAAACTACGCTGGTGTAGAGCAACACATTCGAGGACGCTGGTGTGGAGCAACTTCCATCGTGAAGTTCAGTTTAGTCAGAGCGGCTCGTTGACTTGTCAAAATAAAGCTAGGGCTGTATGTCGATCACCAAGTCTAAATTTGAGCAGCACGGAAGCACAAAGTTTTCTTGTGCAACATTAAAAAAAAAAGAAAGATAGATTCTGTGATTCGAGGAAACACGTTGTTCTATTGTCCATAGAACATAGTATTAAATAGTAGATGAGAGACAATACATACGAGAATTGGATACCGGAAGATCCCGAAAGCAAGAAATTAACACCAGAAGTGAAAAGCTGTTACAACTTTTATGTTTTCCTGAATAAATTTTGCCGCCACGGACTATAGTGGGACAATTAATAGACGTAATATAAATTAATAATCGACTCCTTTAACGAACTTATAATTTGAAAAACTAAATTTGTGAAATTTGAGACGTGAGTAATATTTTATTCCTTTTATATTTGTTCCGTATTTAGGCCATTTGCGCGATCTGAAGAATAAACAGAGGATATTTTTTTCAATTCTTTCCCGTTAATCACCATGCAATCATCTTTTCCGCACTATTATTATTCAATACTCGAAAAGTCCCTTTTCCGACTCTCCTAATATTCAAGAGCATTGATACATATAAATTCGAAGTTTTCTTCATGAATCGTCAATTTTAATGTTGATGACTAATTATTACACCTATCGGTTATTGAATTAAGAAATAGTATATGTGGTGACTTTGTATGGAGCCAAATAAAATGTAATAATTGATACTTTATTTTATTTTTCTAAAACAGTTCTTCAAAAACTAAGCAGTATCCCGATTTTACACTGACATAAAAAATATTTTCTAATATAATTTGTTTACTTTTTTTAAGCAAATACTTCCTTTAAAAAATATCCGTCGATTTGTTAAAATTTTCTGCAAAGAAAAAACCAACAAAAAATAAAATAAAAACAACTTACAAAGTACAGTAGGTTAAATCATCCAAACTCTACTTAAAAGCACGGTTGAGTAGCCACAGACGAATCAACCTTTTTCTTATTTATTTACTTTCCACCTTTTTTCCGTTAAAGAAAATTTGTTTTTAGATAAGTTTAACACTTCATAGATGTTCTTTTCACTCTTAAGCGATGGAATATTTTTCTAGAGGGAAAATTTGGGGGATTTTTTTTTCCCGACCACCTTGGAATTTTTTTTATTTGACATTAGAAAAGGTTAGCTCTTCGTCATGGTCTTTTATAGAAGTATCTTAAGAAGTATGTTTTTGAATAAGCAATTCAGAAATATATTTTTGCTCATTAAAGTGCAACATTTTAACTTGAAACATAATATTTTCTTCATGATTTAAACAGCTTTACGCAATTGAATAACACGTATTCATTAAAATGTATTATTAAAACGTAAAGTATTAACATGATTTAAATACTTGATAATTATTGTTATAAGTGAAGTATTGATGTATAAGTTTAAAGATTACAAAAATAACCAGTAATTTACTTGTGATTATAATAATATATTACAGATTAAAGGGATTGATTAAATAAATTCAATAATTCTTAAGAAACCAGTTTTTAAAAATCGAAAATATACTTCATTTGAAATTAGATATGAGAGAAAGTACACAAACTTTTTGATTTTAATATGATTAGAATGGAAAAAAAATATAGTAAAATACGGATAAATGATAAAAAGTAATTGCCATGAAGGAGCTATGAAGTCGAAACACAGAATGGAAAAACACGTGGAAGAACATTCTATCTAAAATGTTTATTGAACGATTTGTGAAGCTACTGACAATTTATCACATATTTGTAATGATAAAATGCTCAATATATCCGACTATTTTCCTTTACAAGTCTCTTCAAATGTGACGAACACAATAAAAAACTATATTTAATATTTTATAACATTTGTTGTGGTGCTGCCATCTACTTTGTAGAACTCGAAACAGCAACTGGGCCTACTCTTAAATTATGAGAAGTAAAGATGAGAGGTTTTAAATTACGAGAAGAAAAATAAATATATATTTTAGCATTAAAAATTCAAACCAATTTTAACATAGTAGCTTATAAATTAACTTTAACTTAACAGTTTTATAATCTCTCAGTTTAAGACTAAGTTATTGCAGTGTAATAGGAAAAATCCACGCTAAATTGATAATAATAATCGTCAGTCTTTTACCGTTTAATAGACATAATACAGTATTTTTTAGAATTAAAAATTAGAATCAAGTTTAACATAGTAACTTTAAAACGTAGATGGTATCCAAGATAGACGACCAAAATATTATTTTTTTAATCATACATGAAATTTTTATTCGACATAAAAAAAAAAGTTAGGCATTCAATTTTAACCCTAATTTAATATCAATTAAATGTTTGAGATTAAAAATTAAGTTTAGGCATAGGCAAGTTTTAATTTGTTTTCAAAAATGTCGTACCACTAGAACAGAGTAAAAAACACGAATATAATTTTCTTAAGCTAATAGTAAATCAGTTTAAACTTTAACATTATTATTATTGTATTTTTTTTTCTTCAAATTTTATTAATCAACTTCTATGATTGTTGTTTAATATGGCACAACATTTCATAAGCTTTGAAACAATATTTTGGTAAATAATATGATTTGAAAAATATTTCATTAGATATACGGGACAAAAATGCAAACTGTCAGCCTAAAAAGACGAGTTAAAAAGATTGA
The DNA here is from genome assembly GCA_963978545.1 of Linyphia triangularis. Taxonomy (NCBI): domain Eukaryota; kingdom Metazoa; phylum Arthropoda; class Arachnida; order Araneae; family Linyphiidae; genus Linyphia; species Linyphia triangularis. The sequence continues at coordinate 52,483,383 of OZ021729.1, read as the reverse complement.
TCTAAAAAGTTGGAACATATAAATACTGTCAAATTCCATTATAAAAGTATGCGTTATTTTAAAATATTTTCCTTCCAAGATATAAATATCGAGAGATCTTAATACACATATTTGTTTTATTTATAAAGTCAACTATGTCTCTTTTGAACAATTGCAAAAATTTCACGTTATTAGATATGTACTAGATATTATGTTGAATTGCATTTTAGTTATCCATATAGATAAACAACTGGATAGATGGCTTAACGCTGAGAAAACGAAGCCGTTGCCAGATGCCATTGATGGGATAAAAAATACGGATTGACGAGGATTGAAAATAAAATTTTGGGTTGGTACACAGCAGAAATGTCAATAGCAGACCTTAATGAGTAATAACTCTAGCACTTTACAAGGTTTTTCGCATTCCCATCCAACTATAAAAGTGAACGGTGATTGGTTAATCATACCCAGTGTAATTAACTACCGGCACGTTTTTCTCCTTTCATTGACATCGGAACAGTCTATCCAGTTGTTTATCTATATAATTGATTTTAGTAGGCAGCATTCATTTGATATTATATGCGTAAAAAACAGATTAGGAAGCTTTATTTTCCTTTCTTAGAAAGCGGATTAACTATTATGTCACCAAGATTATACGCAGTAAGCAAATCCTCTTATCTTTTCATTCTTCTTTCTACAAGTGAACGATTTTCCATTTTTAGTCTTCTTCTAAAGCCCCTTTGATTCTTTCATCTCCTCCCGTTCTCAAATAAAACGCACTAGTATTTATTTTCCTCTAATATTCAAATGATTACAGCAACGAAAAAAAAAAAATACTTATAGTAACATTTTCTCCACACACCGCACACTTTTCATTAACTAAAATTGATATATTTGACAGTTAAAAGTGGTCAAATACTACATGAAGATTTGCAATAATTACAAAATAAAACTGAAGCAAGATGCTACGTAAATGTTGCAAGAAAAAAAAAGGGAAAAAAAATTACCTTCATAGAAACCTCACATTTGGGATCTACTGTAATAGTCGCATAGTAACGGTGATAGATCTTGTTAGGATATAATCTTTGCTTTACAGATCAATAAACTTTTTTGCCCTCTTTCGATACACGAGATACGTATGCAATTTTACGGAAGAGGGCAAATTTAACCAGCTGCTGTAAGCATACGTTGGTAACGATAATAATGCATACATTAAAATCAATCTGAAAATAAAATTATTCCCTCTCCCCTCTCCCATTCTTCATTTTTCAACACCCTCTGATATAATGAATATCTTTTTTCCGCCGATACCTTCCCAGCGTGCTATAATTGATTTATCCACTCACATCCCCAGAGCCAGGAAGAATAAAAGTCTTTGGCATGCCAGGGTACGAACTTTTATAAACTTGTTTACCATAACCTCCAAAACTCAGACAGCGTCTGACGCTTCGCCAGATTACGAGAGTGCTACTGTCTCGTTTCAGTTCACCGCTCTCCCCTTCCCATCTCCCTTCTTCAGATGTTACTCTATCGTCTGCCATTGTTTGAATAGTTAACATCTAGTTAAGTATCCGGGATTATTGGTAAAAATTTCCCCCTGCTTTTTAAAATGCCACGTAAAAGGAAGGGGATATAGATGGTGTTGGTTTGTTAGTTCAGAGTTTTGAGGGGGAAAATCCCTAAGATGGGGATTTTTTTTTCAATAGCCCGAAATGGGTTGAGGACAGAATGATTGTGTAACTATTGTTACTTTGTTTCTGATTCCTTGTTTCTTGGTGTTCTTAAAACACATTTGTAAGGTAGTGGAGAGTCAAAGTTTTAATTTTAGTTATATGAATGTAGAAAAGTTAAAAAATATTTTTTTATGGTATTAACAAGTTGTATAGAGGTTTGGAAATATAACTTAGCTACAAATTTAAGATTACATTTCTTATTCATTCGTATGAACATCCTATTTAAATAGTTATTAATGGCTTTAAATTTTAAATAATAAGAAATTCACAGAATTAAATATTATATGAAAACTTAAATTTTTCTAACTAATTTAATTCTTAGATTTTAAAAATACTTTTAAGATAATTATGATATTACTTTCGGAAATTTGATTTTAATCTTTGCCAGTACTTGCCATGGTACTGGTAAATGATACTTGTAGTTTTATAAAAAGTTTAATCAGAATATTTTATTTATAAAAATGAAATATTTGGTACTAAATTCTGAAATTAATCTAAACTTATTTACGTTAAATGTCAAATAATGAATTCAAAAACATCAGAATTTTAATGAGAACAGTTTGTTTTCTATATAATTCTACTTTGAGAACAATGTTTTTCTATATCAAATATTAATATAATTATCTCACTAAAAATGAATGGTTTGTTTTTAATGACGTATTTCATAAAAGCAACAAGGAATCGTTCCACAATTGATTATTTTTTTTATTAATTACTAAGAATTTTAATTTGACATGAAGCCCTTAACTTCTATATGGCACGACTTCGCATTACTCATACAGGTATTATTAGGATATATGGAATACATATTCAAATTACTTAAAAAGCTGATTACATTTTGGATATAATTTCTGCATAATGGGTCATGATGCTATAGAATAATTACTTTTTTACCACCGGATCAGGAAAAGGAAGTGACGCAGAAAAAAAAGAACAGCTATGTTTGGAAACGTGAATGTGTGTGTAGGTGGGAGAGTTTAAACGATAATGTTACTGAATATGATACTGACGAGAGTAAATGTTAGAGTTTTGCAAAGAAACTAAGGGGTAATCTGCGTAATTTAAATTATACGATAATGAGAAAAGAGATCAGAAAATGTAACTTGTTTAATAAAAATTGTAATTAACTAGTTTAATTTGAAATAAAAAGTTTTAAATAGACAATTAATATCCATTTACAAATAACGAAATATTTTCAAAAAATATATAATTAAATAAAAAAAATAATGCAATATTATTCATTGATAAAATTCCAAAATTAAAATTTCCTTTCCCTAAACCTCGATCACCTACAACTAGAATATTTATATAAATCATTAACTAAATACATTAGACCCGTCCTAGAAATATAACTATCACCAAAAGCAAGAAAATAGCCCCCTTCCCCTCCTCGAACAGGTTCCATAAAACTTTTAATATTTCTTTTGCCTCACACGAATATCCTTCTATCCAAGGACGAGATTAAAATCGCCAAATCGCCAAGCGAAAAGCCATCAATTCCAGTCAGAACGCGTGTGTCACAATGTAAATACATTTCTCCCTGAGAAGGAATAGGGAAATAGTTCCCTCCCGGTAGGGAAAAATTTCGAGACAGTAGGGAATAAAATCGGGACAGCAATTCAAAATGAGACAGTCTGAACGCACCTTTACTGGGTCAGCAGACTAAGTTACTAGCTGCACGGTATTGATCGACGTCTGGAAATTTGGCGAGCAGGGTGGCTCGAAAAAGTTTCAGCTAACCCCTTTCCCCGTCTCAAAATGTTTTGAAGGGGGCTCTTCGTATTTTCTGCGGTTCTGAAACAATATTTATAATGCGAAATGTTGCTTTTTGTGACTAGCAATGTTTGTGAGACGCGTCTTGCCTTCAAGAATTATTGTAGAGAAATAACCATGTTTATGACAGTCACTGATACTTTTTTTTTCTTTTTAATAATTTTTATGAAATTATGAATTTTATTTCTTGGGAATTAATCGGAATAATCTTTCTTGTTCAGGTGAAATAATGAGCAAGTGTCTGGCTTGCACCGAAATACTTTTTATTTTCTGAAGAATGGCGTTTTTTCCTGGTTGGCTGGGTATTACATTTTATAAAATCGGGATTAAAAGATTAATCATGTGTAAAGGAGATTGGTGGGCTTTTTTTTTTTTTTTTTTTTTTAAGAAATATCTCAGTTTTTATTTAATTTAAAGAGGATAAATTATGTAATTCTCTTTGTTAAGCATTCGTAAAATTTTCCAACATGTTTTTGAAACGATGGAATCATCCATATCTTGTTTTGTTGCATGAGTTTCTATTTTATCTGAGGGAAGGAATTTTTGAAACTGTTTTAGTTTAGATAGAATTACCTTTTACTTCGTCTGCGCAGATGCGAAATTCTGCCTGTTTCTTTTTTTATTGCGCGCGCTGTGTGTGTGTGTGTAGTGGGAATATTTAAATAATTTTTTGTTTGAATAGAATTGTCTGCTTTTAATTTTTTTTCGGGTAGAGAATATCTTATTTTATTTCTTTAAAAAACAGTGCCCATTTTTATTTCTTCTTGTAAAATCATTCGTTTACTTTGAATGCCACATTTGTAAATATTAATTTTATACAAAAACTTCAATATTTTTTGCCCATGTCGACAATTCTGTGGTTTTCATTCGGTAAATGAATTTGCTTTTGGTTTTATGAAATAGGGTATCTTTTTTAGTTTTTTAAATGCTAATGTAGAGGATCTTACACAAAGGCTCTATTCATCTCTTTGAGATTAATATTACTCAAAATAAAAATGTTACAGGTACATGCAATATGCAAAATGAAAGCTCTGGTCGAGATCAGTTCCCATACCAAAATTAAACCGAAAGTGCTTCCTTTGTAAGCTATACAGGGAAACTCACATCTAGAATATAAATAGAGAAATCGAATTGGAACTTCGAATAGAGAAATCAAAGAAGCTACAAATCGAATTTGATATTAGATAATTATTTTTCAATGCGTTTATCACTTAATTCGGTAACATGGCGATATTTTGAGGATAAACATCTAGAAATTTTAGAGGTTTTTTTTGCCATATATCATCAATCTTAACAGGGGATGATTATAATCACTTTAAGGATAGATTCCAGTTGTACATGCTTGATATCTGAATCTGGTGTTCCGCAACGCAAAAGTATAACATATTTAAAAACTGTATTTATTGACAGTCACATTCCCGTTCATATTTATTTCAATGAAGTCATCGATATTTTTTGTTAGTTCATATGGATTTTTTTGTGAGGAGTGGGGAGAGTAGTAATTTATATTTTTCAATATAACATATATTTTATTTAATAGAATTATTTATTCATAATTGTTATACATATGTTCCTTTTCCAATAGATGATTGATTTACTTATATTAGAGAGAATTGTTTAATATTTTGCTTAAAATGAAATCATAAAAACCTTCTTTTCTGAGACAAAAAATATTACATTTTGAGAAAAAAATTATTATATACATATATTTTTGTACATCGTTCTGCACCCTTAATTTGTTCTAGTATTAACATTTTTATTCCTACAACTTTTATAAAAGTTTCTATATTTTTTTGTATTTTTTCTCCCGACGTAAAACTGTTCAACTCCTATTGTTTAAAAATTGCTTTTTATTTAGACTGCGAGTTCAATCATATTTATTTCTGAATCTGCCTATCATTTTTTATCAGTTTCATTGAGGATGGGGGAATTTCCAATCTTTTGTTTGCATGACGTTAAAATTTACAACAGTAGATATAGAACAATTAAATAGGCCACCACCAACTTTTCATTCGATACGGTTAATTTTTTTTTTAGTGTAGAATTTAAATAAACTATAATTGAAGAACCCGTGCCAGTGTTATTCACATGAATAAACTTATTTTCTTAGGGATCTCATTTAAATAACAAATTGCTATGACTAGACATTTAAAAACAAAGTTGTTATTATAATTCAATATTGATTAATGATATATTAAAAAGATTTGAGAATATAGTTGACGAGTGAATACATATGGAAGTGCTTTTTGAGAAACCGCAAAGTATAAAAGATGTTTAGAAGTACTTGAAGATAGTTTGAAAATGCTTTATAAGCAATTTAAAACTTTATTCTTTCCAGCAATTATTTTCTCAAATTGTATCGTTTTTTTTCTCTCGAGGAACTCCGTAGGTTAGTACGGCTGATGCTCCAGTATTCGGTACTCTCAGCTACATTTTAACAAAAAGTTAAAATTAAAACCTTTCTTCTTCTTTGTTCTTCAAATGCTTAGAATCAATGACAAGCAAAGACGAGTGAGTTTATTAAGCAAATAGTTTAAAACACAATGTTTTCATATACATATATGTGCGTTTGAATTCTGTGTTGGTGTAAATTATTGTTCAAGTGTTCGTTAGCATAGTTAACAGAAATACACACTTATTGCAAAGATATATATATATAAAAAAATCAATATAATGTATGTACAGTAATTTTTTATTTTCAACAAAAGCTTATCGTACTAGCAGTTTGACCCTTCAAAGAGGGATATTTCGAAGGAATCCGATTGGATTATCATACGTCCAATAGCACCAGGTAAAAGTTAGGAAGAAGTTAGAAATTTATTGTGTAGCTGAAGGTATCACTTTCGAAAGAGTTTAAGTTTTCAATGTTTTCGCACCGTCCATTTAAATGCATAATCGTAAGTATTTAAGACTATAATATTATATAAACTACATGTTATTATTTTAGTCAATTACTTTATCTTGTAGAAATTGCGCAATGAAAATAGATTGTGTTTTAAATTGTTACTTGTTTTAATTGAAAATAGATGTGTTTAATGTGTTGAAATAGATTTGTTTTAATATTTCCATCATTCTGATACCGAAGATAAAAAAAATTCCAATTCAATAAAATGCGTTAAAAAAGTTATTTAGTAAATTCTTCTCTGTTTGGAAGTTTTAGAATACTTTAAAATACTTTTAAAAAAGTTAAAAATTTTGAAGTACTCCATTTTTAAATATATTTCAATATTTTTAGACCAAAAATGTGTTCAATATTTATCAATATAATTTAGTAGAGAATGGATAAACAAAATATGTATAGGGATAATATTAAGATGCTTTGTCTTGACCATAATGATTGGAATTTGTTATAATTGGTTTCTATTATTTTTTGTGTGAAAGACTACTACTAACATTTATAGTTTAAAACTCTTCCTCAAAAGCTGTATTATACCATATCTTAAAATATTTTAATCAAATATATCAGCAAACAATGAAAGTAATCGTAGAATTCTTTGAACACTATCAAATTACATGTATCAAAATTAATATTTTGGTTAAAGCATTTCATTTCAAAACTGAAATGTTATTGAAAACATAATTAAAAAAAAAAAAAATGCATTGTAATGTGGCCTTCAAATAGTAGACGCGGAACAACTGCGAATGTTGAAATGAGGAAGTCTAATTTCTGTTACTATCTATCCTTAAACAGCAAAAAACAAAAAACTTATGTTCGTTTCTATTATGCAACAACGCGGAAATAACAACACTAGACAATATAGTTAGAGAAATAGTAATGATGGTTAACATGTTTCGATTTTTTAGCCAAAGGGAAATATTTCTCATTTCGATTCATAGCATTGTTACTGTCTGACACAGTGTTTACTTAAAGAACAAGTTTCCATTGGCGCCGACTTTTAGTATTTACCGCAGGCAGTATTCATCCCGTTTGTGAAATGCTTGATATTTAGTTTGTTTTATGACGTACATAAGTAAACCTTGAAGTTGTTATTAGGAATGCAAATTCATTAACTCTTATTTATAACGGGGGACAAAAGAAAATTCAACTTTTGATAATTGTAAGATATTTGTAAAAGCATAACTTAAATTTCTTGTCTTCTAATAAGAACAAGCAATTTTAAAATATAAAGTTAATTAATGATAAATTCGACTATCTTTTGGGTCTATACCAAATAATTTGGAAGATTATAAACAACTAAAAAAAAATATATATAAATAATTTTGGTTGTTCAGATAATAAACATTTTAGAAACAGTTTTCTAAACATGAAGTATGTTCTTGTAAATATGTTCAAGGAACCTATTTACAAATTAGCGATAATTTGAATTATCATTAAGATTTATCAAACGAGTTTTTACAAACAATTTGTAATTCAAAAGAAAAACTAGGGGTGTGGAACATCGCACGACTTTCAATTACACTATAATACTGACGTGGATCTGTCGTTTGTCATGAAGGAGCTATGAAGGTGTCGTTTGTATATTTTCATCCTTCATTTAGAATAAATGGCCAGTTTGGCGATATTTTTTGCGAAAATTCTTGTATGGATCTATAAATAATAAAAAAATAAAAAAAAACTCAGCCAAAATGGTGATTTTGACGATATACTTTTCGATAAACCCTATATTATCCTTTATTATAAACGAAACTGCGAGAAGAAGAAAAAAAGATCGTCAATGAGGCAGCTACCTTATGCGCATGCGCGATTTCGGCGAAAATCTTAATGGTAGGTCCCATGGCCGCCATTAACTCTCATACCAAATTTGAACATTGTAGGTCAATTTGTTCGGGAGTTATGCTGACCACATACACACACACAAACATAAATATTTTCTAGATCACTTTTTTGAAATCAGGTTGTTCCAAAACATGGAGAAACGTAAAAAAAAAAAAAAAAAAAAAAAAAAAAAAAATCATTTTTTTTTTTTGTGGACCGAATGCTATACTTTCATTATCCTATGCATATAGACATAAGGGTAATTTGAAAGTAATAAAGAGATTCGTGTTGGTTGATACAAATCAATTGATATAATTATTTTATCTGTGGAAAATGTAATTTTAAGTTATTTGAGAAATATTGACGTATATTAAAAAAAAAAAAAAAAAAAAAAAAAAAAAAAACACCTTTTTAACGATATTTTCCCTTGAGTCTTACCATTACGCCACAATTCTGATTTAAAAAAGTTCAATGCTTTGCGCGTTGTTATAAAAAGTTAACTTTATTGTACTTGTACTTTACCGCACGTTTCGTACCTAGATTTTATACAGCAGAGATTCATTGACTGAAGTTGACAATATTGATAAATGTGTATTGAAGATATTTTGTTCCCGTGATTATAAAAATACTTTTTATGCCACAGTTTTGCCTGAGTGCGAAATAAAAAGGCGAAAAATGTCAATGTATCATGTTTGAAATAAGTCATAATTCTTCAAATAATCGCTTATTGTAAAATAAAAAAAATAAAATAAAATACAATATTTTAACGTACTTTTTATTTAAAGTGAATTGTATGGAAATAATGACTGATTATCATTAATTTAAAGTAGAATAAAAAAAAGCGGAAGAATGTAAATATGTATTTTATTGTATATTTATAATGTAAAACATACAATAGAATAAAATGCCCAGTGTCTCGATGGATTACCCGCCGTTGCGTCATTACGATAATCACATTGAATACAGGTAATAATGCTAAATATATTAATCTTCTCATTTAAAATTTGCTGGCAGTGGAAATCTATGCAATGGCCACAGTTTGAAGAAGTGAAGTATGCAAGCCAAAGTATTTTATAGCCTTATTATGAATTTCAGTGATGGATATATTTATTTCCACGAATGAAATCGTAAGAAGTGCTTTTTTTTTATGATTTTATGATAAAAGTTTTTTGAATACCTTCCCTTATTAATACACATTGGAAGCATGTGAATCACCTAGGAGTATAGAGAGAGTGCTCTTGCAAATTCCTGGCATGTGAACATTAAAATTAACAGAGGAGGTAAATGGTAAAATCAAATAGAAAAAAAGCTAATATGGATTCATTTGATTAGAATATTATTACATAACTATTAATTAATATCTCTGAATGAAATACAATGATCAATTTTGAAAAATCAAGGTTGGAATAAAAAGCTGCTTTGCACCCCTCTCCACTGCATGTCATCTCACCCCACCCTGTAAAAAAATTCTGCCGGCTCCCGTGATTAGTTAAATGTAATTTGCACGAATTCTGTATATATTAATGGGAAGACAACCACTTTGGTTTTCAATTGCAATTCTCATTATATTTCATTACAATCTCAAAACTAATTATATCACCCCGCATTTGCATGCCGAACGCTTCCAAACAATCTTTTGTACTTTCAGTTTTCCCTGTACGTTTGAAAATATCGCCTGTTTACAGAATACAAACGAAATTATTCCCAAACGTATTTCAATCTTATGTTAAGGAAAAACACCGTAATTTCAGAAAAGGATATTCGGATTAACTAAAGGAATATTTAAATATTTTTTTTAACAATAAAACGCAAAAAAAAACTAATTAAAGCCCCAAAATACATAATTTCTCATCTTCTTTAAACAAGGCAGTGTATACCTTATCTGAGAGTAAGTACTCACATAGTAGTTTTAATGCCTATCGCAAACATTTCAAAGTACCTTACCTTGTATTGGTCTGAAAGCCGACGACGGTTTTGGGGTTGCGACTGCCCGATTGGAAGAGGAGGAGGCCGGTGACACCGGGAGAGACATCGGTGGCGCAGGTGGCTCGGGGGCTTGTATCACCGGTTCCTCTGTGTAGTTTTTCTTACCAAGTTCCAAGTCCTGGGCTTGCTCTCTCCTGAGGGCCACCTGGGCGGCCATCACCTTCTGTCTTTGCATTATGAGATCACACTTAGGACACACACACAGTGCATAAGCGCAGTATCGCTTGTGTCCTTTGACAGGTTCGCTTTTACCGTGATTCCGACATCTGGCACACATTGGTACACGAGATGTTGATTTGGAGGCCTCTTCAGGTGGAGGGGGTTTTCCTGAGGGATTGTGCTCTTGTTCTAGGGCAATGGACCCTATTTGGGATGGTGAGTCCTTAGTCTCTATGACCGATGGCTGTGAACCATCTTCGGAGCAAGGATTTATTTGCGGTGATAGATGGCCCTGTGGGTTTTGGTGGCTAATGGAACTGGAAGAGGGCCCCTTTAACGTTTTGGATTCCTTATCTCCTTCGATGTAGAGTCTTGTTCCGGATGAAAGACACCCTTCTTGTTGAGTGTGCGCCTCAGAGGGTCTCCTTTTTTTGACCGGGAGAGGTCCCTTTTCATGATCAGGCCCCATTTTAAGGTTGCTAGATCCTGAAATATGCCGCTTTTTTACATTAAAAGGCCCATATCCTTGCAAATGGGAACCACTTTCTGTTACAAATTGGTTCGGAGTTGGGCCGTTGCCCGCATTGTATGTCGTCGGGTGGCTAAAAAACCCAGAAGAATGTCGTTTTTTCGTTTTGAAAGGTGTATCTTCACGTAAATAAGGTGCTAGTGGTTGCTCTGAAGAAGGCCCATTGGCCGTGTCATGTGCCGTAGTGCGGCAATAACCACCCGAAGTGCGTCTCTTTTTTGTTTTAAAACTCATTTCTGGTAATTGATGGCCATTCTCTGGTGAAATTGGCCCATTTTCCAAGTCCCGACTACTGTAAGAACTAGAAGGTAACATGTTATCCATTGCAGAATGCCCTTCTTCTAGTGGATGATGCCAACTTGAATGTAGCGGTCCACTTTCTGGTGGCAGGGGTCTATTTTCCATACTCAGGGAGCTCTGGTGATTGCCGGATAGCCGCCTTTTATTCTCGATATCCCTCATCAGTTCTCTCGATTTGGACACAAGTTTTCCTTTCATATCTTATTGAACATCAAAAAAGACACCTGAGCAAGGAAAACCTTCCTCCAACGAGTGGTATGAACTAAGGTGTAAACCTTTATTCGTACAGAGCTGCAAGAGATACTCGTGAAATTTAATCTGCAGCCATTATCCTGCCACAGAATTAAAAACATGTTTTTACCATGACTCAGAAATGTTTTCATCTGTACTTACTAGTAACATCTATATCTAATGAATTTCAGAGACCACACCTTTATATAGCAATAATTCTAAATCTCTATTAAAATTTCAGTGACTACTAGGTGGAAAAATTAAATAATAATGTACTAGTGTAACTTAAATTACTTTAGTGGCAAAAACATGAACCCCATTGCATGTACACAATATATCATAAACTTTCTCCCTCCGTTAGGAATTTTGAAAGTAATGTAATTGTTACACCAGCTGTGGAAACTTGCACAAAATATATTTTGCGAATGGTTATCTGTCACAGCCAGAAAATAATTTTTAAAAATCAGGCAACATAAGTTCATTTGAATCAGTCACCCAGAAATGGATCAAATCATATATTTCCAACAAGTTGTAAAATTTCTCATTCAATTCAAAAATGTAACAAAGACACAACACAATCCGGGATCACAAAATATCACAGCTATGTAGGCAATCACAGTTTGTTGACTAAAGATGAATTTGCGTCAACTGTCTGACCATGTACCTAACCTCATATTCATATGTTGAAAAGTTTTCTTTATCCGGCACAGAACTTTACCAGAAGCGAGACACAAACGCAATCACAACACATATTTCCACATTCACCATTTGATACCATAGTGAAGAAATTACCTTATTTAGTCAGCAAAGTATAAAACCGTGTTTTTCTATAGCGCCGAAAAAACCTTATTCTACTGAAACATTCATTGAAACACTTAATATCACACTAATTCACTATTTCAAAACGTTACGGTCGGTAATTAAGGCGCTTGTCACCACAATACTGTAAAACTTCTTTCTCGGAGCAGGAATTGAAAAAAAAAAAAAAAAAAAAAAAAAATTCAATTCAGCAACCGCATGGTCGCAGATTGCGTCGCATTATGCGCACGACATTGACAATCATTCGCGCTGCTCAGTCTCAGTTCGAAAACACCGCCATTCCAACTCGTCAAGAGAAACCAACAGAATATCGCTTCGTCACGTGACAAAAGCATCGCCGAGTGGAGGAGCATCCCGCCGACAGATGTCATGACGGTCGGCGGTGGCCAATTTCAAAACTTTCTAGGCGAAACTTTCTCCACTCTGCTTCTCTAAAAGCTTCTCCCATCCAAGCACCAAAACAATCTTCTCATGCCGCCGAGACTAAGGAGTAGCGGGTTGTTGACAGAAATAAAAAAAAGTAGCATGCGGGGGGCTCTTGTGGCAACCCTGGGGAATCGGACAGAGAGCAGGCTGCGAGCTCTTTCGCCGTCTGCGACGAAGAGAGAAATGAAGCTCCGTATCGGACAACGTGTATTCGGTACCATGCGCCGCCGCACGAAGTTTCTTCGGCTTTGCTCCATGCTTTGAATGTCGCATTTCGGAAATTTATCACCGTCTGAGTTTTCCTTCGTGAGCAGCACAGAGGAAATCAAATGGGATGGTTTCTAGTTATAGAACTGCCTTTGTTGTTTGGTTGACATTTTAATCAGTAAAAAAATTTAGTTAAAAAAAAAATTGGTTTTTTTTTTTTTTTTTTTTTTTTTTAAACAGAAATAATATTGAAACAACAAACTTTTTTGTGTGTAGTAATTAGAAGAACATATTTGTAAATTTATTAATACATATATTATCAATTCAAAAATATTTTTATCCACAAAAATGACAGTTCATTGGACAAGTATAATTAATCTATGTAGTTAAAAAACCAGTGGCGGTGGTTTGGGAAAGGGGAAAGGAGTAAATGTTTATTAAATATTAAAGGGTTCTTGTAGATGTAATCGTTCCTTAAACCTAAATCTGTTGTATTTTATTGTGTAAGTATGTACTAGCGTACATGATTACACGATTGTAAAAAAAATATTATAGTCAGTCTTTCTAACGCCTCTTTTTGAGTAATATCATCATCCTCAGACGTTTGAAAATTAAAAATGAAACGGAGAAAAGGGATAAAATTCACAGAAAATATATATCATAGGTTTAAATAATTTATTTGAACAGATATCAACACAGGAAGAAATAAAATATGGAAATCCATGCAAAGTGCATTTATTGGAATACTTTATTGTTAATTTATTAGCATTTCCAATTTTTAGAAACGATGGATTTTGCGCCATCAAAAAAGTCTCTTTGATGTTTACATCTTAACTATTTTTTTTAATTATTATTATTATTATTATTATTTTTATAGCAATGTTCTTTAGAAGCTCATATTAAATATAACGTGTTTGCCTCTCTCTTTAATATAATGAAAGATGCAAAGAAGCGTTGAATATTTAAAAGTGGATTGATCACGAAGGATGCAAAATGAATAAATAAAAAGTAAAAAAACAAATGAAAAAATTTAGTTTTTGAGCGCTTCTTTTAATTACGAAAAAAATAATCATGAGTATAGAGATAACGAGAGAAATTTTGGGGACATTAATTTTATGCGACCTAATTATTTGAAAAATAACTGAAGACAATTGTTTAAAGGGGTTAATAGATGATATTACGTAAATGATGAAACAAGTGTATTGTGTATAAACTGATAAAGTGTTCAAAACGATTACTCATGCTTTTGTTTCAATAATGCATTAATGTAGAAGGAAGCTTATATAAAGGCACGTCTGTCCATCTGCTGAAGGTTAGCATTCTTATACAAAACTACAAATGTTACAAATACGTGCGATAGAGCAAGTGAAAGGTCTCTCAGAAGCGAGTTCATTTACCAAAATTCACATCTTGACTGGACATAGATATATCGGATTTGAATATGAATATTCTTTGACCTGTTTTATAACCAAGTTTTCTGTCAAACTCGCCGCCTTAACAACATTTTTATTTATAGAGTGAACTCCAAATTGGTGGACACTTTTTTTTTTAATCATTTATCGTCCAGCTTAACTGTAGTATGTAATCGTCATTATATGTCTACCAATTTTACATCATTTATTTGGTGTCTGGACCACCACAAGCACCACAATGCAAATGTAGAAACTGTTTATTAGTTACAATAACTTTCACAGTTCAATTTGTTATTCTTTAGGTTATAGAAATGTAAAAAGCGGCTACTTTGTCCGGCAGAATTTCGATTGAAGAAAGATAGAAAATTGAATATACAAGATTAAGAGGATATATTCATGTATTATTAAACAATTTATGTATTGAGAAAAACTTATAATACACAGAGAAAAAAAATTTCATAAAAAAGAAATAATAAAATGTATACTATTGAAATCGTAAAACATGTCATATAAAACCGAAAAAATATTTACAAATAATATTTAGGTGAACATAAATTAGTTATTGACAGTTATCTAATTTAAAAATTCAATAGAGTAATTTATCAAACCACATATAGTAAATAATAGGCAAATAAAACTGAACCAACACCATAAACGGATTAATTAAATATTTCGCAATGCAATTGGCGTTTCAATGTTTGCAAAGAGAAAGACGTATGACAATGAATTAATAGCACTCACTCTGTTCAGGTAATCATCATAAATATGAGAAACGATAAATGCACAAATTTACTACACATTTTCCCTCATAATTGTAAAATGTAAAATGCTCATGGTGGAAGGCTAGTTATTACAATCCTGTATGGCAATAGTGTGCAAGTACGTTACTCAAATAGATATAATACAAAGTATTACTTACTTTGTGTGGCCACAAATGCAGATCTAGAAGTAGGAGCATCAGGTGTCGTCACAGTGGGAGACGAAGAAGTCTTGCATTCTAAGTATTCCCTTGGTTCCTCATCATTTGAGGGTATCTTGCCCTTCTCAGCCTCTAGATCCTGACTCCTCCTCAGAGCCACTTGCTGCGCCATGATTTTCTGGCGTTTAGTCACCAAACTACACTTTTCACATGGGCATTTATTGTATGGACAGTACTTCTTGTGTCCCTTTAATATTTCAGTTTTATCGTGATTCCTACATTTTGCACACTTTGGCAAACGCTTTTTGCCTCCCTTCTCGTTCAGTTCCTCAACTTTATCGGTATTCATTTCTGGTTTAAATTCATTCGGGACATCAGGGCGAGGTTTTTTGTCTTGTTGGAGCGTCTCGCACGGTAATTTTCTCTTCAGGTTCACTTTCTGAGATTCTTCTGCAGCGGTTGCTGGTTTCTGATGCCCTTCCTCAACATGGGTTTGCTGAGGTGCCGTTTCGTAAAGTTGCAACTCCACGTTCTGCAACTGAGAGGAGGTCTCCTCCCCGTTGGAAGCTTTAGACAAATGAACTTCTTGGCGAAGTTTCTTCCGCAGTTCAGATGCAGGTTCATCATACCTTCTTTTCTTAGAAGACTTTTTCTGATACACCTCAGGGGATTTTTCCTGGTACACATCAGAGATCTTCTGCTGGTACACATCAAGCGCCTTCTGTTGGAACATCTCTCCAGATGGGTGGATGTCCTTACTCTGTTCCAGAGTACCATTCTTTAATCCCTTGATTGAGGCAGCTCCCACTCCTTGTAATTCCTTCCCTGCATGGACCATGTTCTCGTGGCCATACCATGTCTTTTCTTGGAAGGGCTCTCCCACTCCACCATGTTGCATCTTGAATTGCAGTTTCGGGTGCATGAGTTTAGTTTTAACAGACTTCTTGTCAATTTTAATACACTCTCACGGACCTTACTGAATAACAGTGTCCTCTCTGAACTTACAGAGATTTACGACGATTCATTTCTTTAAACTTAAGAGATACTATTTAACAAATTCACAGTATCAGTCAACCCTACAAATACTAGCGGATAATACCGCCTCAATCAGCTTTTTGGCACTATAGAAAATTAATAAATGACATTGTCTCAATCCACTGTTTTTGACCCTAACAAATCACAACGAACGATGACACCTCTTTGGCTCAAATTTCACCTTTCTTCAACCACGTGGTGATTAAATCCGACCAACAACAATAGATGGCGCCACAAAAATAAAATCTATCACATTACCAATGACAATAACAACATTAATGGTCTTTCAATTAATAGTTTAATTCGAGGAGAGCGCTAGGTGAGAGCGAAGAAAATATCGAGTGACCAGGGGAGCCAGCGATCATTCCGCCGGCTTTGAGCGGAATGAATGTTTTGGTAGGGCGAGACGAAACCTTCATTGATCGGTTGCATTCCCAGCGCCGCTACTGCCGAGCGTGATAAGAGCCTCCGATGATAGTAACTTCTCTGAAGCATTTGATACTTTTTATGTGGTGTGTTTTCATTGCCAACGTGCGCCCGGTGAAGGGTTGCCGGTGCCAACTGTATTCGCGTATTGGGACTAGTTGCGGCATCGTTCTCGACCACTAGTTGTCCAGAAGGATGAACATTTTGAATTAATCTGACGATTGGTGTCATTTTAGTTTCAAAACGATAAAAGGAATCCTCAAAAACAAATGATCATTCAAATCCAAGATTTTAGAAATAAAAATACTGTGAGTAAGGACGAATAGATATTATTATAAAAGAAGTGATAGAATTGAAACCATTTTAAATTTCAATGATGTATCTAAATTTATGAAACTTTTCTTGCATGTGGTTGAAAAATACATCCGAGCTCATTAGGCCCACTAACAATTTTAGAAAATTAATTTTTTGTCGATATTTGCAGCATCTTTTTTCATATGGAATTTATTTAAATTTTTTATTTTTGTTACGTCGAACCTGTGGCTCGAAAAAATATTAACACCTAATAGTAAGGCAGAAGTATAGTGAATGATCCGCCAAGTTTCTAAAATACAATATCTGATTTCTGAAAAGAGTAAACTCACTGCCACGGATTGTGACAAACAATCTACTGCCGATTGTTCAATTAAAGGGGCATACTGGGAAATAATACCATCCCGGTGATTTAAGTTTCATGCTGGCTCAAATTTTAATAATTATCATGAATAAAATAATCACACTAATTAATTAAATAATTAATTTTAATAATTAAATAAATTGAACGATTAATATATTTTATTATTTAAATATTTATATTCAATAATAAATTTCAATAGTTAATAGTATAGTTTATTGATCAATTTTAATAATTGCATTGGTTTAATAATTAGTCTAATTAAATCAAATGTTCTCTGTGTCTACTATTTATACTTCCTTAGAGTGAACTTGCTTGCCATAGTTTGTTGTAAAAACAAAAATAGAGAAATCTTAAGTGCAAAACAAAGGAATGTCCAAGTATATTACTAGTATGTTCTTTAACTTATTTTCTAGCACCAGCCCATTCCTTACAGATACTGACCGGCCCTGTGATTACTCTATATTCAGTACTCCATTGGCTTAGAGAAAGTTTCCCTATGTTTTTTTTCCCTCATTGGAGAAGTAAATCCGGAAATTTTTTCTCTTTGAAGACCAACAGGAGGGCGTTTCCTCTTTGAAATTTAGAATCTTACTGCAATAAAGCTTAGACCCAAAGTAAAGCTCAGCTCCTGCGTAATAAAATATACAACACAACCAACCAACTTGATTTGTTACAATTTACACAATTTTCGAAATTTTTTTTCAAATTCATTGCAATTTCCAGAATTTTAAAAATCGGGATAATTTGACTACAAGGTATAAATTTTTAAAAAATAAAAAAGTGGGAGTTTATTTTGCAAATTGCTTAATTTAAATTGGACACCAGAACAATTCAGAGAGTTAGTGTTTTACACACTTTTCGAATACAAAATTTTTCACGTCACAATTTATCGAAATTCTTACGAATTTATGGCGATTTTCAAAATCTTTAAATTCTGCAAAATTTTGCTACAAGTTATCGATTTTCAGAATGCGTATAAGATAGGTTATATTTTGAAATTGTTTCAATTTAAATTGGACACCATACAATTCAAAGAGTTAGGGTACCAAAGTTACTACTTTGTGTTAAAGGTTTAATTAGTTGTCTAAAAACTTGCAAATTTAAAAAAAAAAAATGGAAAACCAGTATAATTCCAAATAAATTTGCTTAGGTTACTAAAATTTAAGAATGGATGAATGCTAATTCTGTGCTTCCATCATAGAACACACAATATCTCATTCACTTTAGAAATGCAATTTCCTAAAAAATCCTTACATTTAACATTATTATACAAAAAAAAAAAAAAAAAAAAAAAGCAAAATTTTCAATTAAAATTATAGAAAAAAGTTTCAAAGCACTTTGATAACATGCACTGGGGAACTCATTAGGAATCAGCTAACTAACTTAGAATGAAAAAAACAGAAAAAAAATAAAATGGAATGATTATTTATTCTTCATCTCTGCGGCATTTAGTTGTCTGCATTCTTTTTTTTTTATCGAAGTGTTATGTACAAAGTTGTACAACTAATTTTGTGGTTTAGTAGAAAAACAAATATACGCAAATAATAGTTCAACTAAGAATAAACAGTACATAACTTACCATGCCGAAAGGATGTTATTAAAAGAATAGTTCGATACAACTGTAGTTTGTCTCTTGACCAAACATTTAGAAATAAGTTCAAGAAATGTGCCAAGAAAAATATTTCATCACGCGTAATCTTACTATAGAACGTAAAAAATAATTTTACAAGTTATTTTTAAATTTTAACTAACTATAGAACACTAGACATGTTACATTCGTATGATTTCAACTCGTACAAAATTCAAGTGACAAAATGCACTGGGAAAAGTTTTTGTTCTCGCAATCGTCTGTGTTTCTGTATAAATACAGAGTTGTTTTAAATGTGACGTAATCACTAAAAAACTTATACGTTTTTTTTATGGAATTCTACATAAAACTTTCATTGACTACTACAGCAGGTTTATTCCGATTTTTTTTTAATAGAATGTTGAGAAATATTAGCAAATTATGAGTATACTGGTCAGTTCGGGTAAAATGACCGTAACTCTTTCAATAATCGACTTCGAATGAGTTGAACCGAATCCCATTGTCAAATATGTTTTAACTTGCCAAATAAGGATCCTTATTTTTTTTTATTTGGTAACCCACATTTCTTTAGTTTTTAATGAGGAAAGGTGCAGAAGATTTCTCTTATCTATTAGACTAATAATGGACTGGTATGATTTGTCCAAATACATTGTTGACCAATATTACAAGAAGCTTGTTTGCTTGTTTTAAAATATTGAGTCGTATCAAGAAAAAGAAGACTTTACTACTGAATTTTAATTTATTAATTACATTCACAGTGTCATACAGCAAGACAAAGAGATAATGTCTAGACTAGCAAAACTTACGCGCACACACAATTTTATATATATATATATATATATATATATATATATATATATATATATATATATATATATATATATATATATATATATATATATATATATATATATATATATATATATATATATATATATATATATATATATATATATATATATATATATATATATATATATATATATATATATACTAAATTAAAATTGTAAAATTTTAATTTTTTGGCATTTTTTTTCTTTTATCTGAAGAAGAGTAGAAAAAATACAATTGCTAATTTGTATTCTGAAACCTCGTTTATAAACCAAAACATATAAATAGTAGAGAAGATCTTATAGTAGACTGACCATAATAATTAATATCTTTGATTAATTTCACGTTTACCTGTCTAAAACTCTTAAGTATAAATTCTTGTGCATAAAATTTAGAACACATCTACCTTGGGCGCAATCAGAAATTTTTGTGTGTGAAGAGTTTTCAATCAAGAAGCTTCTCCATACAAAAAACAACTATCATTTAAAAATTTCTCATTCTATATGTTACATGTCATTAATATTGTAGCTTCTTAATTTGTAGACTCGATATTCAAATTCTTCAAATGATTTTGGGCTAGTTTTTGAGTTATACAAAATACCTCAACATTAGACTTGGTTTGAAGTAGGTAGAAACTGATTTTTAATTTTCTGGATTATAGATTAATCTGAAATTTTCATTATTTGTTTAAATTCAATTAGATTAGGAGTAATACTTTAGGTGGATAGGAAGACACATTGAACAGATTAATTTTATTAAATATTTAAGGCACTTGAAATACATGGGCCATGTAGCACTAAACACTATAACGATATTTGGAAAATGAAAACATCCCTGTTTTTACCTTTTTTGTGCAACAATTTATATTAGACCTAATAAACAATGTATAATGATTCTTAGAGGCTATGATATTTACAAATTCGTTATTTTTTTAAACTTCTTGAACTTATCAGCTACCTTAGTGTTATACTACAAGCTTACTTTGAATGAATGATGGTAAATTAAAAACCTATTCTTTTGAAATTATTTATAATTACTAAATTTGTTTCTTGTTCGCTCATAACAAACTTTTGTGAGGTTAAAAATTTATCAGGGAAAAAATTCCAAAAATTATCCATTTTAGAAATTGAACCTTGAAATTTGAAAAGCATTATTCATTGTATGCGGGCACAAAATAAAACAATTTCACCAGAAGATTTTATACTATAGTTTTAGAAGGTGTTTGTCTAAATTAACATGTTTAGACAACTAACAAGTATTGTACTTGCTTAGAAGATTGAATTACATATTTCTATAAAAAAAATTGTAAAAATCGATCTATTTAAAGAAAAATATAGTCATTAAAATATTTACATTAACAAAAAATACTCTCATAAACAATTTTTTTTTTACTTTCAATTACATCAGCGTTAGCCACTATGCGCGAGATTTTCCGCGGCCCACCCGGCAGCCCAGAAGATTAAAAAAATTAAATTTCACAGTAAGGAATTTTTTCACGTAATTGTAATTTGTCCGAAATTGTATGTATTAACTATATAGAGTTCTTCACTATACGTACTCGAAGATACTACATGAAGAAACTTTTAGCAAGCTGGATTTCCTCAAGAATAAATCAGGAATAATAATCATTTGGACAATTTTTTAAGATTGGCTACAAATACTGCCACAGATATCGATCCTATCATAAAATAAACTGAACGATTTCGACCACCATCGCCTCACAATTGATATTGACTAAAACTGTAAGCACCGTTTAAATACTTTTATTTCAAGCAGCGTTCGCCATTAACTTTTAAAGGCGGACTATGTTGGAGCTTTTAGAGGGTCGGATACACCAAAATATGTATTGCTAGTTATTTTCGATTTAACAATAAATACAATTTCTGAAAACTAAAAGAAAATATTCATTTATTTTATCTTAATAAAACTGCAATTGATATTTGAATTTGTTTTTTTTTTTTTTTTTTTTTCAAATAAATAATAATAATAATTTTCGTTATTAGTAAATCAAAGTTTAAAAAAAGAAATGAATCTTTTGTTCCAACGGTACAATGCGACTTGAGATAAATTTTAATAAAAGTATTTAAACTCCACTTCCAGTATTAAACTCTTCGTTTTGGTCGATATCAATTGTGACGATGACAGTCGAAAACGTTTAGTTTATTTTATGATTATGTCTCTGTCTGTCGCAGTATTTGTTTCATCCAATCTTAACTAATAGTTCAAATGAAATTCATTCAACTTATTCCTGTAATTATTCTTGATAAAAACCATCTTGTTGAATGCTTCTTCAAGTAGTTTCTTCGCCACGTAGTGGAGAATGTTCTGTATAGTAAACACATACTATTTTAGGCAAATTAAAATTATGTAAAAAAGCTCATACCGTAGAGCTTGATTTTTTCTTCTGCGCTGCCGGAGGGTCGCTGAAAAATATATTGCGGGCCATACCAGGCCGGCGTAGTAGCTAACGCTGATTTAAAGTTAGATCAAGTCGCCTTGTCAAGTTGGAACAAAATATTCACTTATTTTGTTGACTTTAATTTACTAATAATGAAAATTATTAGATTTTAATTATTTGAAAAAAAAAAAGAAAAAAAAGAAAAAAAAAAAAAATCAAATATCAATTGTAGTTTTATCAAGATAAAAAAAAATCAATATTTTTTTTCCAGTTTTCAGAAATACTTTATACTGTTAAATCGATAATAATTAAAGATACATATATTGGTGCATCCGGCCCTCGAAAAGCTCCAACATAAGTCATTCGGTTTGCCTCTAAAAGTTAGTGGCGAACGCTGGATTACATATATGTTAGCATAGATCAAATAAAATTTTTGGATTTTTTTTTTTTTACTTTCTACACTTTTTGAAATGTGATATAGAAAAAGAAATGTATGTGTCTGTCCGTGGTCAGCATAATTGACTTATGATATTCAACTTTTGTATGCGAGTTAGTGGTGGCCATGGGATCTGTTATTACTGTTTTTGTCAAAAATTAACGCACGAGCATAAGGTAGTTACCATTGAAAAAATTTTTGTTTTTCAGCAATTGCCAAAAAACGGCTTTAATGATTTTGATCAAAATTGCTGTAGTATGACTATTAAATTACTCTAAATAACTCCACGTCCGAAATTTCTATAGATATATGAAAAAGGCGAAAAAAGTTGAAAAATTAATGTCTTTAATACAGAGTTCTCTTCTCATCAGCGTCATCCATCAACGACTGTTTCTCCTTTGTTTCATTAAAAGAAAGGTTATTGTTATAATATTTATCGAAAAAATTATCGCTGTATTGAAAGTGTTTTTTAGTCTTCAATGTAATAATTATCACGAATATCATTTTTTAAAAACAAATTAAAATGTGAAAACAAAAATGGTAAATTACATCAATCAATAGTAAATTTAAATGCAGTGGATAGTATTAAGTGTAATTGAAAATTATGATTGAAAATTGTGATTGAAAATTGTGATCGAAAATTGTAATTGAAAATTGTGCGCCCTTCCACACACTTAATTTTAGTAGCGTTGTATAATGAAAGCAATTATAAAATTTATTAAATATGTATCAATTAACTTTTACTTCTATTATTTACCTGTAATGAATTTACTTTCACAATACAAAATTATTATTAGTAGTTAGTAAATATCAGCAATCCATTACTGATAAAATAAAACGTTACCCCATATATTTAAGATATTTAAAGCAATGGGGCATGTTACTATTAACAACGAACTGAAACTTTGTAGTAAGTATAAAATTTTAGTGCAAAAAAAAAAGGACATTACGATTATCGGAAATAAAAGTTTGAAAAAAGAAAATACAAGATTGCAAATACATAGTATGCATTTTTTCTATTTCATGTTTATTCATTATGTGTAAGAGATGTTTGCTAAAAGCCATCTATCTTAACTGGAGAAAAATTCTTGATAAAAACCTATCTTTTAAAGATATCTATACATGGGAAGAACATTTCTTATTGTACTACCATAACTTTTATTGAATATTAAATGGTATAAAGGACTGAAAGAAATCATATAACGATAAGCAATATCAGAACTTTTAATACATTATATTACAAATTGTCAAAGATAACTCGAACGATGTATTAGAATCACCATCAATTACGACGGATTTTGACTCTTTCATGATCTTGAGCTGTTTTATGAATTCGTACTTTTTATATAAAATTTTTGTACACAAACTTTTAGTTTGCCCAAGAGTTTAATCGATGTCTGAAAAGTATAATGGGTTGTAAATTCAGTGATAGATGAAGAGGCCAATTTTATTAAAATATGAAATAAGTATATAATAATAAGATGGCTTGAATTATTACATCTTCCGAAGAAACGTCAATTATAAGACACCTTACAGGAAGATAAGTATAATTAGGTTTTTTTTTTTACACACCAGGTTAGGATTAGCAAATTGTAAATAATTCGCAATTTGTACACGCATCTAATTCAAAAGGTAATCGATTCAAAGGTAATCATTTCAAAGGCATCTCAAACCGTTATAGATATAAATTAAACAGTTAATATATATATATATATATATATATATATATATTTTAATATCGAAATCAATGCGCATGTAACACAAAGGGATATTTTCCCGTACTATTGTGTTTCTTAGGGCTGTTTACTAGGCTATCCTGCCCAGCATCCAGTGGGTAAATATACCTTACTTAGATATGTTTTTTTTACATGCCCATACGTATTAACTATTGGACGAAAATTTAAAAATAACCGGTAAAAATTCTTAAAAACTGGCTATGCTAATATCTTAAAACGTTTAACTATAAATTATATAAAAATTAACAAACAAACGACTTTATTGTATCGCACAAATTTATTCACGCTTCAAAAATGAGAATATTTCATCTCAGCAACTGTTGCTTCATGAGCATATTAACACTGATACTAACTCAAGAGAAACAAAATATAAAAGACAGCAAAATTTTGAGCTTTTAATATCACTTAGAAGAAAAGTGTGAAATAAATCTTATGTAAATCAACGTGCTTTTATAGCTAATTCACATCGACAATTTTTAATTGAAAAGACTAATTATTGATATGTTCTGAAGTATTTTGATGGTACCATACTCAATACTGATCGGAACATGATAATTTTTTTCCCTCGAAAAATTCAAATAAAATTACTAATACACATTCACATAAGTACGGTAAGTGCTATGTTAGATATTAACTAGATACAAGGAATCCAATAAATTACTGACCCCTATTAAATTTTTAAACGTGAATAATTAAAATACGATTGGAGACAGGAGCGTTTGCTGCATTGGATTTAGAAAAGCAGTAAGTTTTGAAAAATGCGAAGATTTGTCAATTAGTTTTCATTTCAAAACTGTAGTTTTATTATTTAAGTTTTACATGGGTCAGTCATTTATTGGACACTTGATGTTACTCACTTGATGTCTGAGAACCTCTGCAACGCACACAAATCTCTCTCCGTTCCTCGTCCATTTCCTTGTCATCTCCCCCCTCACCATCCGGTCCATTCTGTGGGGGGTTACTAGAAGGCTTCAACTTGGACAGCGTCTTGTTGTCAATGGGTTGTCTGCTCTTCAGCATTCTTGTCACCATGGTCCTCTGGGCAGATGCCCTCCTGACCTCGGCAGTTCCTAGACACAGTGGACACCTGCAGTCAATGAACTCGCAATACCTCTTGTGTCCCTTCAGCTGGGTTATTTTACCGTGATTCAGACATGTTCCACAGGTTGGAAGAGTCCTCTCAGCCACCTTCGCCTTACGAGAAGATTGTTGCAACAAGTGAGTCGACGAATCCGTCGACGGTTGCAACAAGTGAGACTGCTTGATCAAGTGAGGATGTGACAATGTGGGCGGCTGTGGAGTAGTGGACTGTTGCAGCAAGTGCGAGTGTTGCATCGAGTGAGGTTGCGACATAGAGTGCTGCATCAAGTGCGGCGTCGTGGGTCGTATCATGGTGTTCGGGACGCTGTCACGACAGCGAGTGTGGCAAAGGGGGAGAAGGGAAAGATTCTCAGCGCGACGGTTGAGACAGTTTCGTGGGCTAGGATCCAAACTGTTTAAAAATACGGATTCTTTGGTCTGTCCCCCCCCCCCCCTTCTCCCTGTCTTTGCAGGAAGAAACTTTGAAATGACGTCACAGATTTTCTTAGCATTAGAAAGCGCCAAATGATTTTAAGCTCGTGACAATTGTTATTTTTTTTCCCATGTTGGAAGATAGATGGGTGTGTGTGTGACAAATCTAATGAACTTCATTCGAGTTGGCCTGATTTTCAGACTCTGGGGCGCTAATGAAAAAAAAGATGCAAATAAATTCGTTATAAACACTACCAGAAATTTTTTAAATTTGTCTGAATGAATAAAAAGAGTTCATTGTCGGCATAAGATATAAGATATCATTATCTAGCCATTAACTAGATAATAGTGCTTCTCACAATTATTCTTAATTATATATTTCTAATAACCGTATTGGCTGGTAAGATCCTATGGGGATTATATTGATTGTAGAAATTTTAAATGTATTACGTGACAAGTATAAAAGCTGGATAGCCTGGATTAAATCCAAGCAATCCATACTTTATAGTTTCAGAGATCTTTGAGGGTTGTGGAAGAATATGATATAGAGGGTAGAGGGATAAGATTAAAAACTGCTTTAAAACTGATGGGTTGTAGTTATCTTTTTTTTTAAAATTATGTTGTCGATCTAATTAACACATATATAGATATATAAAGTTTATGGTTCATTAATTTTTAACAGTGCCATGCAGTTTATGATCTAATAAAAATGCATGGATATTTTAAATTTATGATTTTATTCAAATGTTATTATCACAGTTCTAACAGGGATTTATTAAGTATTCTCATTCTTGTAAATATGAAATTTTTGAATTAATACAAAATTCAAATGACCACTTTCCCTTGAATATATAACTTCACAACAGTTGTGTATAAAAGAATTGGTAAGAGTAAGAAAACTAGGCTTTTTTATTTTTCATAAGTAATACCAGAACAAAACTCTTACTATTTTCTCACAGTCTTAAGATTGTGGCGCTCTTCTAAAAACCAATCCCCCCCCCCCCCGAATTAAATAAATACAAAATTCAGTTTGAATTTAAGTATTGAATTTTACAAAAAGCTTAATTCATTTTGCAATATTTAGGACCGTTACAATTTATTATTTACTAACAATATAGGAATCTCATTCTATGCTAAAGAATTTTTCCGGCACCTTCCCGCCTTCGTTTCCATTTGTTTTTAAATTTCATAAAAATGCTATTCTCCATAAATATTTTCATCTAAGTATTTATTAACTGGAACATTTCGAATGCAGTAATAGTTACTGCATACATTTCAATTATACCCGATTTTTGTTATGAAAATCAAAGAGCTTCAAAATTATGAATTGGTAGTTTATTATCCAGATAAATAATCTTTTGATAGTTGTATAATAGTAGCTTTAAAAAAAAAAAAAAAAAAAAAACCACCTTGCGGCATTTATTCTCATTAATACGTTTATTTACTTGAAAATTCGATGTAAGTGTTTTTATATTTCTGTACCAAACTTAGTAAATTAAATTACTTAGTAAAGAAATAATATGGATTACAAAATAAATTGTGGAGGGAAAACATTGTAAAATATTACCCATCATTTTTTTCTTCTAATAATTCATCAAGCACAATGAAAGATTTAGTAAATAAATTAAAACTTCTATTTTGTATTAAAAGAATATATTCATTTAAGGAACTAAAATAAATATGATTAGTTAGATTTTGAGATAATAATTTCCAGTGTTTTAATTTTCATTAATTTGGTGAAGCATTTAGAATTTTTTAATATGCTTATTTCATTTCACAAAAAGCAGTTGTAACACTTTACAAGGCTATGTAATAAAATTCACTTATTTAAAAAATAATAGAAGGAATTCAATATATGAAAAGTATTTTCTTTGATAGTCGCATGTTTTGCAGGAGTGCTATCCAGGAATATTTTTGCATTGCATTGGCGATGTTTTTTACTTTCAAGTACCTATATGTTAATATAAGATGATAAAAGTATTAATTTCGGTCATTTTTTTTTTTTTTTTTAATTTTTTTTTTACCATTTGTCCTCGTTTTTGAACATCATGACTTCAAAAAAGTTGTTTAGAAAGACGCATAAAGTGTCTGTTTGTGCGTCTCTGTGTCCGTATGTACGTTGTCAGCTTAACTCCCGAAAGAATTGACCTACAATGTTCAAATTTGGTGTACGGATTAGTGTTGGTCTTGGTACCTGTCATTAAGATTTTCGTCAATATTGCGCATGCGCAAAACATGAAATAAACATGAAAAATTATGTTTTGCTAAAAAACGGCTCTAACGATTTTGATTAAAATCACTGGGCTAATGCTTCTTAAGGTCACAGAGTTCTCTTCCCTTGAGCATCGCTCGGTAACGACCATTTTTCTCATCTCTTCGGTTTCACTTACAAGAAAGTATAATGTAAGAATTATCGAAAATACATTGCCAAATTCACCATTTTTGCGGTTTTTTAGATGAACGAAAATATGAAATGGCTATAACACTATTTTATGTCATATTTAAATGCACTGACCAGTATTATAGTGTGATTGAAAGCTGTGCGATGTTTCACACAACTGGTTCCGGCTTACAAATGGGGAATGGAAAAAACTGAAGTGAGGACGGTGCATATGAACAAGCAGTAGACTGATGATATGTACAGTGAAACTGTTATTTGTGCAGTACACAAGCATAAGGATAATAAAATACACATTTATAAGGATACAATACATTTTTATATAAATTATAATTTTAGTACTGAAATAACCAATGAAAATAAAAGTTGCACATTTGAGTGACTTTAGTAATCGCAGTTTTTTGTTTCTTGAAAGCTAGTTCAGAATGAAATAGAATAAATTTTTGCAAACTGATAAGCGGAAACAATATTAAGTATGATAAACACTTATATATGCTTTGATGAAAGTAAAGGAAATAGGAAGGCTTTTTAATCCATGTTAAAAATGGCTTTTTTATGTACCATTTCTCAGAAACTACTCCTAACATTAATTTAAAATATTCTACAGCCAATATTAAAACACTTTTACGTAGACTGACATATGCTTTTGTACAAAAAAAAAAAAAATGCGTTTACAATTTATAATGTTATGATTTTTTTTTTTTTACAAAATGTTTATAAAATCACAATTAAGAATTTTTAACAAATAATTTAATTTATATTTCTATTAAAGCATATGTCTCTTTGAGTAAAAGTACAATATGTAAAAGAAAAAAATATTCAAAATAAATTATTGAGTAAATTCTGAAAAAAAAAAAAAAAAAAAAGAACATTTGAATTAAAAAAAAAAAAAAAAAAAAAAAAAAACGTTTCGAGGAAACATCACTCAAAGTATAAAAAAGTGTTTAGTTTTACTGTATTATATTTTTCTAAAAATTATTAAAAATATTTGTAATGAACACATTACCCATCAAATTATATCCTTTTATAGATAATATTTTAATCAAACAGTTGATAACTTGACAAATGTATAAGAAATAAAAATAACATTTAATTTCGACAATATTTTGTTGAAATGTTTTAGTTAAATTATAGACTATCAAAAGATAAAAATTATAAAATTTAAAAATAATTAATGAAAAAAAAAAATTATAAATTAACAAACATACAATTAAAAGTTACCCAAAATGTTAAATACAATTCAAGTATTTTAATAATTTTAAAGTGATAAATTTATATAAGATACACCTCAATATAACAAAAAACGTAGTTTAAAAGGAAAAAAAATGGCGCTAAGTCATTAAGTTTTAACTCAATCTTTCTCTGGTAGTTGATTTTCAAAAGTCGTTTTAAAATTTTTTTTATGTCTTATCAAAAATCTAGCTCATTTTATTTGAATCATCATTCAGCAAAAATAAATAAATTCAGTGTAAATTTCTCATAGAGTGTTAGATTGTTCCTAAGTAGATAAAACGTTAATCTTCCGTACCAAAGTTTTACGCCGTACTTAGATTGTTCCTGCAGATATGCGGAGTAAATTTCCGAGATGTTCCCGAGCTCCTCTTAATCAGCTGATCGGTTCCGCCGAAACTCCACCCATCCGTATTCGCACAAACAAAGAGTTAAAAATATCCCGACTGTACGAAATTGTTTAGTTTACTTGCCTATCAATATCGTCCAAGTACGTTTCCTATTACGGGAGTGGTTAGGTGATATGAATACAAGGTGATCATAAAGAAACTTCGCCCATATATGGACTTCTATGCTTCCGTTCCGTTGCACAGATCGAGATGAGATTTCAGGTATAGTTATTCAAAGGTATGAGATAGGGATTCGGTGATTGACAACAAAATGGCGTTCACGGTTACGGTTATAAGTACAGAAACTCAAAATTTTCGAATGGCAACGCCTACTTTTTCTCGTCGCAAAATTCTCAGGGCATGCGAAAATAACTAAAAAGCATTGGAGTGGTACGTGTATCACAAAAAACTGACGCGTTATGCATGCACACACACAAAAAGGCTCAGCGAAATGACCAACAAAAACACGATCGGGGCACACTGAATAAATTTGCATAAGACATAGGTCAAAGACACCAGTTATTGATGACAACACAGATTGAATTAAAGAAATATTTTACTTGGATTACACATTTTCCATATGGGTGCCATCATAGGCAATTTTATTGGTTTTCTTCACTGAATATCTGTCGTGTATAACGCGTTTGTTTTTGGTGATATACATACCATTCCAACGCTCTAAAGGATTTTTGCATGTGCTAAGCTTTTTGCGACGGAAAAAAGGGAATGTTGCTATTCGAAAATTTCGTGTTTCTGTACCTATAACCTCTACCATGAGCGCCATTTTGTTGACATTCACAGAAGCTCGAGCACACACTTCTGAATGGCTATACAAGAAATCTCATCTTGATCTTTTGAACGGAGCGGACGGCCGCTAGAGGTCCGTATATCGGTAAAGTTTTTTTTATGACCAACCATAATATTTTTTGTAGTTAGTGATTAGTAGGGATTTCGGTACAAAAATGGGCTTAAAATTAAAATAAATATTAAATATATATATATATATATATATATATATATATATATATATATATATATATATATATATATATATATATATATATATATATATATATATATATTGTATTTGTTTGGATATGCATTAAGTAATTATCAGGTTGGTGTATTTATATGGCTATGACACTCATCTTGCTGATTTTTATGGAAATAAGTATAAACGCTTTTCTTATAGTATTGTTTTTAGATTTTATTTTTCACCCTTTCCAAATTTAATTCCCATCCATAATTAATTATGAGTTTGTCAAATATATCTTTAAAATTTAAGAGGCAAATCAATAGATTTGGGTTGAGAAAATAAGATTTCTCAAAAACTACTGTTCAGTTTACTTGAGATTTTGTAAAAATATTTAATAAAATCATGCAAATTAAAAAAAAAAATATTTTCTTTACAAATTAATATGAAAGATCCCAAAAAATTATCAAATTGTTCATACTCGTTTATTTTTCTGAAGAAACAACATGTTTTTGTAATTAAAGAGAGTCGCACTCTAGTCACCTCTGGAATTTAATTACTGAAACATAACATCAATATTTTAAGGGCTTGCTATATCAGAATTGCTTACATTTATTTGTTTTTAAAAAAAGAGAGGAAAGTTTGAGAAAATTTATTCGCGAAGACTGATTTTTGGTACTTAATAAAATCATGCAGAATTTTATAATAAAAATATTTTCTTTACAAATAAATATGAAAGATCACAAAAAATTATCAAATTGTTCATACTCGTTTATTTTTCTGAAAAAGAACAACATGTTTTTGTAATTAAAGAGAGTCGTACTCTAGTCACCTCTGTAATTTAATTACTGAAACATAACATCAATATTTTAAGGGCTTGCTATATCAGAATTGCTTACATTTATTTATTTTTAAATAAAGAGAGGGAAAGTTTCAGAAAATTTATTCGCAAAGACTGATTTTTGGTACTTAATAAAATCATGCAGAATTTTATAATAAAAATATTTTCTTTACAAATTAATATGAAAGATCACAAAAAATTATCAAATTGTCCATACTCAATATTTAAAAAAAAAAACTTTTTGTTTTTGTTTTTACAGATAGTCGCAGGCTAGTCACCTCTGGAATGTAATTAGTAGAAAATAAAATCAATATTTTTTGGACTTGCTATATCAGGATAGCTTACTTTTATTAATTTTTATGAAAAAATACTTATTTTCTCAAATTTAAATTCGAAGCCTTCAACAGGAGGGTCTGAGGCATTTCAAGGTAAAGAAAAATTAAAAATTTTGCGCAAAAAATATATTTTTGGAGAATGAAATATAGTATTAATTTCTTCCTCCTCATAGAAATTTCGTACTTGGTCAATATTCTCCGAAAAGATTTTTTTCATGAAATTTAATTTTTAGCATGTTCCTGTGAACTTTCAGATCCAAATGATAATTTTCATTGTATTAAATTGAATATAATTGAAAAAAATAAAAAAATTATATTTCTCGAGAGAATAAATAGTGAGCTGTATCAAGCATCCAAGATACACAAGTACTCCAGCAGTATAAATACGATGGCCAATATCACTCAACACTGGCCAATGCCGATGTAGAATGTTGTAGACTAGTCGTTGTTACGGTTCTTGTCTAATCTCGTCCAGTACTGGGCAAAATGTACTGGAAGTTTTGAAATGTTGATGCTGAGTTTTAAAACAGAAATATATTTTTATAAGAAAAGATGGAGGAGTAAAAAATATGTTTTGTGATGCATTTAACTTGTTTATTTAAGAAAAAAATAAATAATATTGTGTATTTTGGAACGATGCTAGAGTTTTGGCATAGATTGACCAATCTTTCCAGAATTCCTGTTTCCGACATTGAAAAATACCACTGTGCTACCTGGGTACATAAATCACAAGTCCTTTTAAAACCCATTGTTTCATCTTAAGAAACAAATATCTAATTTTTACTGAAATTTATGAGAATGACTTCCCCGTTTGATGAATGGTTTTCTTTAAGGGTTTCTTCAAAGAAAACACCAGCACATTGACATAAAACCTCGATATAGATAAACAACTGGTTAGACTGCTTAACGCTGGGAAAATGAAGCAGTTGCCAGATGCTGTTTGGTGGACAAAAAATACGGATTGCCGAGGATTGAGCATAAAATCTTGGGTTGTACACAGCAGAAATGTCAACAGTAGACCTTAATTAGTAATAATGTGCAAATATATATATATATATATATATATATATATATATATATATATATATATATATATATATATATATATATATATATATATATATATATATATATATATATATATATATATATATATATATATATATATATATATATACTCTAGCACTTTATAAGGTTTCTGGCATTCCCATCCAACTATAAAAGCGAACTGTGATAAGTTAATCGTCCACCCATATCATCAATCACCGGCACGTTTTTCTCATTGCATTGACATTGGAGCAGTCTATCCAGTTGTTTATCTATATCGATGCATAAAACTAAAGACAGCTGTATCTATATAAGGGTTCAGAAAAGTTAAATTGGATTAACCTAATTTGGCCTTGTGCATGTGATGATCGTCATTTTTAAATTTGTATTGTATTTTCTTAAGAGTGAAGAAATTATAGATCAAGGTTTTTTGAAAATAAGTTAATCTAAGTCATTAATCATTGTGATTAAATGTGTTCGATCTGTTAAAATCCAAATGAAAAAATTCAACTGTATCATTTAAAAAAAATTCTTCTAACTTGGATTCTAAATAGTAAGGAAGATTTTGCTTCATAGGGCAATTGTAAAAATGTCTAAGCAAACATATCTCTGCTGCTTCGAATATCATAATTTTCATTATTTACTTATTGTCTCTTGTAAACAAAAATAAAATTAAGTTCTGCTGAATAGTACAAGTACAGGTTGCCAGTGAAACCACCTAAAACACATATCATTGGCCTCAGAATACAAAATCATACAAGACATATTTTTAGCCAGGAAAATTTTTAACAGTTTGAGGAAATTTTTCTAAAATTATCTTAAATCTGCTTTCTTTTGATTGTTTATTTCTAATGCTGGTAACGTTCTTCATTACAGGTTTTATATAAAAAACACTCTTCTCTTTATAATAAGTTTTCGTTCATTCAATACTCACAGCATTTTTGTATGTGCGCGTGCCTTGTTTTTGGTCAGATGTAGCTCATAGCGTATGTAGAGTGTCTCTTTTCACTAATAAATTTCTAGGCTTGTCGAAATAAGTAATCGGACAAATCATAATAGGACAGTTACCACAACATTATACTCTTCAAACTATAAATTTTCTCACGATGGTTTTCAGTTTCTATAACTTTGGAATAATAGGTCTGACGACCATGTTGAAAAATCAAGTTTATAAAAAGGAAATTTATTAAGATTAATTTACAAATTTTAAAAATACGTATGAGTTTCAATAAATTTTATTCTTTACGAAGTTGGTAAATATATTCGCAGTCACTTTAGATTTAGTAATACCCACATGCTTCAAATTTAAACAAAAAAATTCTTTAGAAAAATATTTTTAATATGTCATAACATTTATATAAATGTGATAAACATTTTAAGAAAAGCATACGATAAGCTTTTAATTCCGAAACACAGTATTATTATTATTATTACTGTAATTTTTATTACTATTATTATTATTTTAATATATGATGTATATTCTAACAATCCATTTCGTTTATATATAAAAAAAAAAATAAAAAAAAAAATAAAAAAAAATCCAAGTGACCAAAATGCATTTTTTTTTTTTTTTTTTTGCGAAGAAGATCTCATATTTTTATGAACAAAATGACAAAAAATCTGACATTTTATATAAATTAAGTAATACATAGGAGAAACTAGGGATACTTGACCCAAATTTTGTTTTGGGTGTTGTTTAATTTTTATTTTGCATTACTTATGGGTGTGTAAATGATGTCTATTTATACTTCAATAAGTATTACACAATATTTATGAATATCTTTCTGAAGTATTAACTGTAAAGGTGGTAAAATATTAAACATAAAGAACCTTCAACTTGGGTTAAGTATCCCAATGTATAGAGATACTTGACCCACCCATTAGGGATACTTGACCTAAGTCATATATTTGGGAGTATACATTTTTAAATTATAAATGCAACACTTTTACATAACTCCCATTACTAAGTTCAAGGTTAATAGTTTTCTATACTTGTTCAATGAAGTCAATACTTTTTATTTTTATTAGCTACGTAATGCCCACTTTTAATTTTTATTGTAGAAAGCTAAAAATATTAGCAGTTTGAAAGATATTTCTGCTCTTCTACGTGTTCAAGAATAAAAAAAATAACTATTTATTTAAGTGCAAATGTAAACTCACATTAAAACCCAAAATTTGTAATTCCATCATTTTTCATTGAAAACTCAGGTGGATGAAGAATAAGACTGAATTTAGTCAGGTTTGTGTATCTTCAGGCGATTTGTACATTGAACGTAATAAAATCTTTTGCAAAGTGAGTAAACTGATACACCTAATGGTTGTAGTCTGTGAAAACAATGTAGATAGAATTATAATACCGTTAACTCATGTAACAGCGATGGTAGGCAACGACATACAACTTTCAAAAATATCCTTCACTAACAATACCTTTTTATCAATTGAACATCTTACATACTTAACAAAAAGTTGTAAGAAGAAAAAAAAAAAAAATCAATAAAACCTGCCAAATGCATTCGAATAGTATCCTTATCTTAGGTCAAGATTCCCTATATGCCTTGGATTAAGTATCCTTAATTGTACATTTATTACATAACCCTAAAAGGAAATCATTTGCAAGTAAGTGGAAAACACTATTACATATGTAATTCTAGCTAAAAGTATGCAAAAAAATAAAAATAAAATAAACAATTTAAAAAAAGTCTTACTTTAAAAGAAAAAAAAAAAAAAAAACTTTTCACATCAGCGTTTAAAACACGAAGATATTACTTTTGGAGCTTGAAATTTTTTGTATCATAGTTTAAAAACGGTGGCAAAGATTCAGTTGTCATTTTCACCATGTAGTTAGGTAACTGAAGGCAAGAGGTGATACCACTTCCAATTTACAAAACCTTCCCAATTCTGAGAAAAGGCATTGGGTCAAGTATCCCTAGTTCTTCCAATTTTTAAAAAATGCTGCATACTTTATTTTGAATTGCTAAACAATTTAAGAAATATGTAATCAGTAGTTATTAAGAAGAAAATACTTTTCAAACACAAGCTCCTTATTTTGAAAATTCCTGCAACCCCAAATTCGCCAAATTCATAAAATTTTAGTGTTTTAAAACACATTTTTTTTATAACCATAAGGAAATGTTTCCCGCCAATTTTTACACAGATGGAAAGGGTCCCCCCCCCCCCTCTTCTTTTTTGTGTGGTTGATTGGAAGTACAATGACCTTTTATAGAAAATTTAATTTAAATCACTTGACTAGTTCCGGAGTTATTCAACTTTTTTTTACATGCAGTTCGTGAATAAGATATTTTAAAAGCTAATACATTTATTTCAGAGTTTATTTGGATATAGGTTCGCCTGTCGGTAATAATTTGGCAAAGAAATCATCAAAGAAAGTTTTTAGTGAAAGAAGCCGTTACTAACATGGTTCTTAAAAGAGGTTTTTTTTTTTTTTTTTTTTTTTTCGAAGCTTGAAATATTATGCTTGGATAAATTAATGACAATGTGGATGATGTCACTGTTCCAAAAAAATTAATCGATAAGGCGGGATTGGAACCTGAGCCAATTGAACAATATTATAACATGTAAATAAATAACATCGTGTAAAGAATGTTAATATACAGCTTGCATTTAAGATCTCTGTTATTTACGATTAAAACAAATGTTAAAAACGTTTAAATTTGTATATTTGAATCGAAGATATTTTAGAATCAAAATAATGTTGTTTTTTAAGCTATACTTATCATCTACCTTCCTACCATCTTGATATTTTAAAAATATTTCTGAGTGCTAATTCTGGAATTAAAGGGTAAAGACGAGAGGTTTTTTATTAATATTATTATTATTATTTTTAAAGCAGTTAATTAGATTTTTGTAATATATATATGTAATATATATATTACAAATACATTATGTAATTATGTAGTAGTTAATAGAATTATGTAGTAGTTAATAGATTATGTAATATATATCTATATCTATCTATCTATCTATATATATATATATATATATATATATATATATATATATATATATATATATATATATATATATATATATATATATATATATATATATATATATATATATATATATATATATATATATATAACACCTAAGTTATATATTTTGATATCTTCTAGCGTCTTGACTTAATTTGGCATCAAATAAGTTGTTATTAAAGGAAAAAATTCGAACTAAAAAAGTTTTAAAATTTAAAAAAGAAATCTATATATATATTTTTAATGTTCCTATGTGCTATGCTTGGATAGGTAAAAACTGATTCTATATCACATTTAATTTTAATCGTTCAATTAGTTCCATGGTTATTTAACTTTTATTGTTTCGGACAGACAATCAGGAAGACATACAATGAAGTAGTTTTATAAGTGTTTTGTTTTCGACCCATGAAAGTACGGAACTTTAAAAAAGAATGAAAATAAAAGAATTTAATAAGAAACTCCTACAAAACATTTATTCTGAAAGAATATTACTTTATTACTTTCATATATAGCTTAAGCTAAAAACATTCACTAAATTTTACCTCATAATTAATTATAATTCAATAATGCCCTGACTGCTAGATTTTAAGTTACAATTATGAATACAGTTTAAAAAGTAATTAATTTCTTCTACGAGCAATTAAATTACAATAAGAATAACTTGTTTCCTATATGTTTCTCACATGTCTTTTCATAGAAATCTTTACAGGTTTCAGTGATTGCGATCGTTAAATAGCTCGTTTGACATCAATGCAGAAAGTTGAACGTATTTTAAACAAGGTCGTGTCTAGCATTGAAACTTTACAGTCTTTCTCAATTGTTTCAAATTTTGATACGACATATTTGTGACAAAATGTACTGTCTCGGTGTAAGACAAATAATTGAAACGGCAGAGTTATTATGAATGCTTTATGTTTTTCAATATACAAGTTAATACTTAACTGATAACTGGAAACTCTAAAAAAAAACATTTAAACGAAAAAATCTAGAGTTGTAAAACAAGAGTAAATGTTTAGTAAAATAAGTACGCACTATTATATAAATAGTTGAATATAAGAAGGTACTTATTAATAGCATTTAAATTGAACCCTTTTTATGCATAGCGATTCATATGAGTTTGACTGTAGTATCATTAGAAGTTGATTTACGGAAGTCATCGGCTTTATTTTGAAAACTAAGAAAAATATTGCAAAAAGTCAGTTACAAAAAGAATTAGATAGTCCTTTGAATCAGTATGAAATGATGTCTTATCTTAAAAAATAATGCTTTATTGCAAGAGAGTGATTGCGGGGCCATATGTTGTGATTTATGGAAGTTATTCTTTATTGTTTGGAACTGTGAAAGATATCAAGGGGAAAAAATCAAATACAAAGAACTTAAAGTGTTTTCGATTCAGTTTGAAATTATGTGTTACTTTTAAAGTACGACTGGAATTTGAGCCCTGAAAAGTAAATGGTTGGTTGTTTTCAGATTATCTGGCGCCGTCAGCAACACGAGGGCTATAATGCGCTGAAACATTCGTCATTAGACAAGCCAACATACATTTACAAACACCCATGCCTAACACGGGACTCGAACCCGCAACCTCGCCTGAAAAGTAAATGAATATCCTATCTCATATCAAATACTTGTCATATTTATGGTATTATAAAATGCATTAAACGTTCTACAGCATATTTTCTAACCAAATTAACACATTTGATTGACGAATATACAAAATAAACCAAATTAAGCAAGTGCAGGGTGTCCAATAAATGACTGACCCATGTTAAACATAAGTAATAAAATAATGGTTTTAAGATATAAACTAATTGGAAAACCTCTTAATCTTTCAACACTTACTGTTTTCCTACATCAAATCCGACAAACGGTACATTCGTATCTCCAATAGTATTTTAATTATTCACGGTAAAAAAATTAATTGGGTCATTCCATGTCAAATCAACACAAAAAAGTGACATTTTCAACCCGACCCCTTCAGAATTTAATAAAATTTTGCTCACTTGTTGGGTTTATAGAGAAAAGAAAAAATGGCCAATATTAGGTTTGAATATCGTTTGGTTTCTGAAATACAGAGCTTCGAAAATGGGCCAAAAGGTCAAAATTTCGCAATTCTTGCTTTATATATCTAGTTATAATTTTGTCCCTAATTATCATAAAACATTGATTTTGATGTCAAAAAAAAGATAAAGATTTGATCTTTCTAATGATGTATTATTTATGGATATTTTTCTAAATTTTCATTTTAAGGTCAAACGATTTGACCTTTGACCTTGAATATCTCAAAAAAGGGTATTTTTATTTTTTTCACAAAAATATATGCTATTCTTACATTAATTCTCAACACAAATATGTTAGTTTCATAATGGGACCGCAATGGGATGCCAAAATTTAAATTCAAATGTAAACTTTTGTCCTTAATTTCACGCAATAATCGTCATCCTCAAAGTCCTTTTGAAATAGAAGCAGGTGTGTCAAACTTAAATCTTACTTTAAGAACTATTAAAGAAACTCCAATAAAAAAGAAAAGGCTTTCCGAAGCGAAGTATTCAACAATTAAATTCAATAAAATAAGCACCGCTTTGAAAAATAAAGTAATGAAAATTGTGTATAGGGTGACTTGTCTTCCGACTCGGCTGAATTGGATATTATAAATCAATTGAAGGAAAAATTTCATAGCACCAAGGATAAAAGTTTACAAATACTAACAGTTTTAAAGAAGAACTGGTCAATCAAAAAAGTAGAAAAAGAATTTGGACCATCCAACTACTTGGTAAAAAAAGCAAAACTACTTGTTAAAGAAAAAGGAATTTTTGCATCCCCTAATCCCAGACCAGGGAAGATGTTACGTCCTGAAACAGCAAAATGTATAAAATCCTTTCATAATAGTGATCATATAAGTAGGATTATGCCAGGTAAAAAAGACTTCGTATCAATGAAAATTGATGGGATAAGGAAACATGTACAGAAAAGGCTGGTGTTGTGTAATCTCAAAGAAGCGTTTAAACAGTTCAAGGATGAGTTTCCACATTATAAAATTGGATTTTCTAAGTTTGCTGAGATGCGACCAAAAAACTGTGTTTCGGTAGGAGCAAGCGGAACACATACCGTCTGTGTTTGTCACATCCATGAAAATGGTAAACTAATGCTAATCGGATCTCATTTGAAAGAATTAAGTAAAGAAATTGAAACTCCGTTAGATTCCTATAAAACCTGTAAATCAAAAATTGTTTGTAATCCTCCCCAAACAATATGTTACTTGGGAGAGTGCAGCAATTGCCCAAAGTTCGAAGAATTTAAGAGGTGCATTGAAGACCATTTTGATGAAAATGGGATTACAAGAATTACGTACAAGCAGTGGATTAATGTTGACAGATCTACCCTTGAAACTTTGTCGAGCCCTTGTGATGACTTAATTGATTCGTTTCTGGATAAACTTACCAAACTTATACGGCATTCATTCATTGCTAAGGAACAATCGCCTTTTTTTAGTGTTTGTAAACAAAATCTGAAATCAGGTGAATATGTATTTGTTTGTGATTTTTCTGAAAATTACTCCTTTATTCTTCAAGATGCAGTTCAAGGATTCAACTGGAATAATTCGCAAGCAACTATACATCCATTTGTGGTTTATTATTGAAGAGACACTGACCAAGTCGTAGACAACTTAAACTTCGTAGTAGTTTTTAACTGTCTCGACCATGACGCAACAGCAGTTCACTTATTCCATAGGCATTTGATCGAATTCAACGGAAAAAAATTCAATTTGAAACCTAACAAACTTTTGTACTTTTCTGATGGTGCAGCTTCTCACTACAAAAATCGAAAGAAAAAAAAGTATAAACCTGTGTTTCCATTAAAAAGATTTTAGAATTCAAGCAGAATGGAATTATTTTGCCACTGCCCATGGTAAAGGAGTTTCAGATGGCAATGGAGGTACCATAAAAAGGCTAGCCGCTCGTGCCAGTTTGCAGCGCCCATATAAAGATCAGATAATGACTTTTCGACAGTTATTTGAATGGGCAACTGCCAATATTATAAAGGAATGCAGTTTGCATATGTAACTTCCTTACAGTATGAAAGAGAAAAAAATCTTCCTTCAGAAACGATTCTTAACAGCCCAAACTATTCCAGGTACTCAAAAATTTCATGCATTCAGACCCATTTCTATCAACCAACTTCTGTGCAAAATGTATTCTAATTCCATGGTCGAAAAAAAAGTCAAACAAAAAAAGAAATTATAAAATCAATAGTTACATATGCAATGAATCAAGTGAAAAAGAGTCACAATAATTAATAGAAGTTACATATGTTAGGAAGCTACTTATTCATCTGATAAATTGGTTTCAACAATAGTTTAAAGATAATGTATCAATAGAAAAATTGTAAGCATTTCTGTTTTCTAATTTCGAAATATGATTTTTTCCAAATAATTTGTATGAACAAATGATACTGATTGCATACAACATTCCTTTTAAATAATTATCTCAAAAGCTAAATATTACCAATTATCTATGCCATGTTTTTTAATTTTACAGCAAACGATGTTTGCATACTTAATGCAATGCCGAAAAATGCAATTTTTTCAATGTATAAGTAAGCAATTAGTTTTTGCTCTTAAAGTTAAAAAGTTATAACAAATCGAAGATAAATAATTATAATTTTTAGCTAATAATTAAGGCTAAAGTTTTATTTGCATTACATGTATATAAAGAGATTTTAAAAGGAAAAGCTATTTGCATATAAACAGTTTCTGTAGGATAAGAGTGCGACTACAGTTACGATTGAAATTTATAACTTGGCATCCCATTGCGGTCCCAAAATGAGACTAATATATTTGTGTAGAGAATTTATTTAAGAATAATATATATTTTTTTGAAAAAAATTAAAATACCCTTTTTTGAGATATTCAAGGTCAAAGGTCAAATTGTGTGACCTTAAAATAAAAATTTAAAAAAATGCAAATAAATAATACATCATTAGAAAGATCAAATCTTTTTCTTTCTTTTGACACCAAAATCAATATTTTAGGATAATTAAGGAAAAAATTATACCCAAATATGTAAAGCAAGAAATACGAAATTTTGCCCTTTTGGTCCATTTTTGAAACTCTATATTTTGGAAACCAAACTAGATTGAAACCTAATATTTGGCATTTTTTCTCTTCTCTATGAATCTAATAAGTGAACCAAATTTTATGAAATTCTAAAGGGGTCGGGTTGGGAGCCGTGTTGATTTGACATGGAATGACCCAATTAGTGGTAAGTCATTTATTTGACACCCTGTAAGTGCCCATTATAAGCAGCAACATATATCTGTATTCGAGCTAAAACATTTTCTTAGGCATTATTTTTCCTATCACTGTGGGTTTTTCAGAAACTCACATGTACATTTCAGGACCTCTAATTCAGCCATTTCGTCGTTTTATGCTAAATTAACGATTTTTTTTTCTTTTTCTATCTATTTGTCATAGTTTATGAGACAGAATCTATCACTTTCATACAATCACTACTAGAGACGTTAAAGTGCTGCTAAAACATTTATGGTTTTTCTGTTATGAATAAA
Source organism: Linyphia triangularis (assembly GCA_963978545.1). Taxonomy (NCBI): domain Eukaryota; kingdom Metazoa; phylum Arthropoda; class Arachnida; order Araneae; family Linyphiidae; genus Linyphia; species Linyphia triangularis. The sequence continues at coordinate 52,440,785 of OZ021729.1, read as the reverse complement.
ACTTTTAATTTCATCAGTTTTTAAATTTCTTTAACAGAAAGTTTATAAAATATGACTCATTTTTTAAAACTAAGTTAATAATAAATTGAAAAAAAAAAAATCTTTGTCATGGTTAACATTCGATGCAACAATAAATCTCAAATATATCAATGCAATATTTTTAAGTTTTAGAATTCATCTAAACAATAAATATTTATTATTTCACCTGGTAGATAAAGGTCAATGGTAAAAACAGATGTTGAGAATTTTTTATTTTTCTATTATTAGTGTTCTATATCTATATGAACTCTCCATAATATAAATCGTTAAAAATCAATATTGGTGTTAATAACTTATATATTAATTGAATCGCTCACTGTAAAAAGAGGTCATGTCCAACTGAAAACTTATTGATATGTTCCCTTTTTGTATTGAACGATTCAATTGTATGGTGGAAAAATTAGATGGATATAAACTTAGTTCAAGTAGTGAATACGAGATTCCATATCCATAGGCCGCAGGGCATATGCTCATTAATACGTAATGCACAGCTTTACTCAAAAATACTTTTTGCAATTATTTTTGTTTTGATGACTGATTTTTATAGCGTTTTTAATGCTGATTACAAATATAAAATTCCATTCCTTTTACCACGTAAAATGTTTTCACAAAACGATTTCATACTTCATGAGAAATTACTTAAACTAACATTTCTTTTAATTTATCACTTCCTAAATACTTAATTTACATTTATTTCATAACTCTGTCATAATTGAAATGACAAATGAGTTAATGAAAAAAATTTACAAATCTGTACAGTAGCGTTTGCTCTTTTTCCGAAAATTCTTTCCCGCGTTTTCTTCTGAACTTGAAGGCTACTGTGTTTTCAATATCCAGCAGTACTATTTTCACGTTGATATTTCATCTCAAACTTTCATATTGCTCCTCACTTACTGCATCGAAATTTTCAAGGAAATAATCCAGCCACAAATTCAGGAAGTTAACTTTTAAACTCATATAGCACCCTAATATTAAAAAATTTGCTAACATCTCTTTTAGAAAAGATTTATAATTTGAATTTTTTGGTTTCTAAAACAGCTGATTGCCACTAGTTTGAAATATTTCCAGGATTTTTTCTTGTTTGTGGCCATTGGGAGTTCAAAATGTTCAATCGTCAACACTTTTTTAATACCAGGTCCTACAAATAGCTCACCCTTCATTCTTGCTTCAGATATATCTATGAACTTCTCACAGAGATATTTGAAACATTAACCTTCTTATAGAAATGCATGAACACATTATTTCATAAGGTATCTTTTTACTTGAAGTGGTAGAAGTTAAACATTTTGTGGATTAGTCAAACTTGCACTTTGACTCCAGGTTCCAATTATTCCCCCCCCCCCCCTGAATTAATTAATGTTCTTTTCTGTAAAGCTCTCCCGTTCGCAAATAAAATACAAGTATTTTATGTCCACAGTCTGATGACCTAACAACATAGATATTCCTTTCAAATCACTTCAAACTGCAGCCATATATCTCTAACAGCAACTCAAACTCAAACTATTAATAATTTTTACATTCCGGTCCCCCCTCCCCCCCCCAAAAAAAAATAATAAGAGGGGGACAAAAAAAAAAGGTTTATTCAAGGTAAAATTAACATTAACCACTCACTAATGCACAGCAGTTCGCTGTTCAACCAAAAAATAATAATTTTTTTTTAATGGACAACCAAAAATTAAAGTAGTGCCTGGTGGGAAAGGTGTTTTAAATAAAGCACATTTTTAATTGTCATTTTGACATTACGCTCAAGTTTTTTCAGAACATTACTTTTTTGGTTTTTCATTATTGTAATTACATAATCTCTAAAAATTATAGGGGAGTGATTTAGTAAAAATGATATTGTCAATATTAGTAAATTTATCTCTCGTTTCCTTATAAATGTTACAGTAGTAGATTATGTGTTCTAGGGTTCCTTCTGCTTAGTTTCATCTGCAGGGTGGGTCAAACTAAAAGTAAAAAAACACTTCTTCACAAATCTCGGACTTTAAAACATGTATACGTCACTTAATTAAGGATGACAATGATGGGAGTAAAAAAAATCGCAGGGTAGTGAAACGAGAATGGTTGTGAATAGCAGAGGAGGACAAAAACGCACCAATAGACTAATTATCTGATTTTAACTTGTTTTCTCTGGCTTCGCTGTTGTGTTAATAGGCAATTTACCAGTTTAGAAGAAAATCCTAAATAAACAATAGTTTATTCTTTCTTGTATAGAATTTATGTAAAGCAAATTATTATTTAAAAAAAGTTATAATTATGTTAATTATGACCATTTAAATGATATGTTATTATTAAATGTTTAAATTTCTCACGTATTACAAATATGATTAAACAGGACGTGATTGAAATTTTTAATTATTTTCCCAGTAAAAAAAGTATAAAATTAATTTTTCAAAAGAAAGAATAAAATTCACCAATTACTTTTTAGACAATTTTTTCATCGCAGACCTCATCAACATACAAAAATAAATCAACTACTAATTCAGTAAAATAAAACATGTAAATAATTAAAGCAAAATATTGCCCAAATATCATATACCAATGTTTTGTAATGTTGTCAAATCCCATGAGGAGTAAAGCAATAATATTTATTTATTTTTAGGGGGACTTAATGATAGTAAAATATAAATTAATCATGCACAATAATAAAATTTAGTTTTACCTTTTTCAACATCACTCTCTTCTGTCTGAATTCCTGTATCCACAGTTTTAACACCACTACACACTGCCACTTCAACACATGAGTCACTATCATCGTCAATGTTGATATCATTCTCATTGCTATCCGGTGAACACTGATGGACATTTGTCTTGCACATCAACTCTTCCTGGATGAGGGCACGCCGCAGTGCTACCTGCTTTGCCATCACCCTCTGACGCTCAGCAATAACCAGGCACTTATTGCAGGTACACAGCCTGAACTCACAATGCCTTTTATGCCCCTTCAAATCCACATTCTTGTTATGGTTTCTGCAGCGAGCACATTTTGGATTTCGTAATCCCAAAGACGTAGCTGAATTCGCACTATGGGACATGCTGTCTTCACTGAGATCACAAATCACCGAGTCATCCAGAGGAACATACTTCAGATTCATTTTCTCCAACCACGTCGTGTCAATGGGGGCTATTCCGTTTTTTATAGGTACACCTCGATCGGTATCGCACTGAGAACCATTTTTAGAACATGGAGAGTGGATAGTAGATGATAGTTCCCTTTTTCTTTTACAGCTCCTTTCATCACTTGAATATTCCAAAAGTCTGTCGTATTTGCAAGGTGAACCATTTTTAAAATAATGACCGTCCTCACCATCTTTTGATTGTCTCCTTTTGTCTTCAGTGGTTTTCTCGTCATTTGAAGATATCAATCGATTATCTTTTTTACTCTGTAAGCCATTTTTGTAGTGAACGGAGTCAGTTTCTACTGACTTTCTGCTCCCATTCAAATATCCCAAAGAACTATTGGTTATAGATTTCGCACAATCTTCATCTGTTCTACAAGAGATAAGGTAGCTCGAGGAGAGAATTGATGGTGGTCTGTTGACTTCGCAAATGGGTTCATTGACATCAGAACACACAGCTGAATTCAATAATGGGTCTGAAGTTGAGGGTTCGTCTGCCCTCTTTCTTTTCTGCCAACGCCGTGCCTCACGGTTCATCAACACTTTCATCTTCATGGTGTTTCTGTCATGTATAACAGCTCACTCGGAGATCATACCTGCACAACAACCGAAACCTTGGTGAAAGAAAGTTACTTTGACCAATCCTAACCTTGGCGTCCATTTCGCAACACGAGGTTTAAAAATAGGCCTTCCGGAATGTTTATTGCAATTGATACACCTATCACGTCCAAATATTCCAAATATAACTACCTTCTTTCCATTTTAGTATGCCTGAAACTAATTTTAAGAAGATATTATTCAAGGACAACAAGTTCTTGTACGTTGTGAGTGGGAACAAGGTTAACAAGTTTATAATTAATCTCATACAATCCTCGTGGTGTTTAAAAATAGCAATGCCACCTTAGAAAATAAATAGAGATAAGTGACTTTCGCATAACGAATATCGAAAAACACTAAAGACTGAGCAGCGAGTTAATCAAGAAAGCTAATCAAAAGAAGGTTAAGTACGAGTTTTCCCGTTATGATTTTCCTCCTTCACCTCAGCTAAAACTATCTAAACGGGTTCATAGAGTTGAGTAGAAAAGGCGTTCGGAGGTCATTATCGGATCAATGTATTAGTGCTTTCCTTTTTCTGAATGACGTGATCCTTACATATCTATCTCCGAAAGTGACTTTTAAAATACGATGTTTGAAAGTTTAGTTTTACTACGACGATCGAAAATTACTTAAAAGTACACCAACATTCATACCAACTGTTTAAAGTAACTTTTGTAATATATTATATTAATTTCGATTTGTGAGTTTGTGGCTAGAAAATCTAGGGAGAGCTAATTATTCCACTTGCAGTCATTCAATCTGGCTGAAACTTGGCAGATGAATCAATCATTGATAACAATGTACAATATTAAGTTTTGAAGTCTGTCGCAAGAGGAGTTAAGTTCAGAGGATGCGTAAAAAGCTGCTTTTACACATGTTACTATTGGCGCTCCAGATGATTAATTAATCCATCTCCCTCCATCCAATCGAGCTAAAAATTAGCAGTTAGATTTGTTGTCGAGGACAATGGCTTCTGTCAAGTCAATAAAATCCCGCTTTAAACTCATTGCTACAGTGAGTTACGAAATGATAGGGCCACACTATAATTACTTATTTACTCTTGAGTAAAAGAAGAAGTATATTTTATTATCATTTTAATAAATGCATAACTTAAAAAGATTTACTATATACATAAGTTTCATCTTACAAATAGTATTTAAATAATAATAATAATAATTAAAAAAAAAAAAAAAAAAACACAGAAGTAATAGGAAAAATCCCCGTTTTGAAATGATAGGTCCACTGATAGAAAAAAAATATTGAATTAGCATCAGTAAGAAACTAATCACCTTCTTTTAAAATTAGTTCGTAAAGCCTCTTTGACATGCTTTCTACAAGCTTTTACGTATAAGTTTTGGAAATTTCTGCTCATTTTAACAATACATTAATCTTTAGATCATCAATGCAGTTATACTGCTTATCTCTATCATAAACGGCTCTTCCCAGAATACTTCACATATTTTCCACTGGATAGAGTTCTGGACTGTAAGGTAGCCAATCGAAAATATGTATACCATTATCAAAAAACCATTCAAAAGTTGAGTTTGCCACAAAAATAGGTGCGTTATGAAACATGAATAACGAACCACCAAAGTTTATGGTAACAAGTGATACTCAAGTAATTCTTGGTATCCAAAAGCATTTAGACTTATTTCGATTTTTCTGCCCCATCCGAATCCAATCCACACTATAAAAGACCCTCACCAGCTTGCCTTTCCAGAAAATATCTCTCTTGTTGCGAAGGTCATGCCAATAGTACTGGAAATCGCCTGACCCTTACAAATTAAATGTCTTTTTATCACTGAAGATTATTAGATGCCAATCATGCTTTCAAGTCAAAACTTCTCGGGCATATTTTAAGAGCTTTTCTTTACGTTTTAGCTTCTGTTTGGAGCCGCTTTTCTTTTCTTGAACTTGAAAATGCCGTGTCTTTTGACAGCTCTAAATACTGCATATGTGGATATCGAAGGGTTTTTCTGCAAAAGCTAAGATATAAACTCATGTATTGCCTGATTTTAGGGATCCTTAAAACAGTTTTCTTATACGTAGTGAAACTTTTGTTGGTCTTCCAGAGAATTTCCATGGACCACAAGCGTTACCAAGCCACAAAAAAGTTTTTAATTTCAGTACGTAACCTAGTTAAAGTATAGAAATTGCTCGGTTTGATTTTCCATGTTGTATAAAAGCAAGAATTCTGCCTCTCACCGTTAAAGACACATTTCCATTGCGACTCATTTCATTAAATAACTCTGTGCTAAAAGAAAAATAAAAGAACTCTTGGCTAAAAGTTACAATACTGAATTGTATTTTCACAGTTTTTGAAACTTTTAAATTGTACACGCCCTAAACCTTATAATAGGAGAAAATTACTTTAAAAAAAATTTAAATACGTTTAACATTATTTTAAATACAGTTTGAATTAAGCTTGCGCATGGTTATACAAAATTAAAGTTGGAAACAGTTCAAAACATTTATTTAAAGATGAGGATGTTATAGAACAGTGGGTCGCAGTTGATCTGAAAAAGGTGAAAGATCTAAAAAGGTGAATCTCAACTTTTGAAATCTTAAAAACTTCTGGTTTCGATTTCAAATTTTTTGTCGTTAGACTCCAGTTTCCCTTTAATGCAATCCATACACTTACGAATACGAACATAGTTACAATAACGAAAGAGATAGGGAGTGTGTTGATGAGGCGATTTCAATGCAGAATGCAGACTTCAACTAAGCAACTAATGGATGTGCTCCTTTTCATTCTGTGTGTTTTAAACGAGTAGGATTGAATGATATACAATCAGGCCAGAAACAATCGAATGATAAATGGACATTTTATTCTAGCTTGGAACCCAAGGTGAAATATGGTTTAGAATAGGCTTTGTTTTGTAACTTGTAAACCTAGCAGGGAAATTGGCTCTGCCAAGCCAAGCTAAAAATAAGAAAATGCGCCAAGAAACCGGAAAAAAAAATCTCTCCAACAGACTGCATATATATATAGAAACTAACTAGTCCATATTAATTTTAATAATATGGAAGCATTGTATAGTGATTATATAACGAACCAGACATCATAGAAAAATAATAAAAAAGGAATTCGAGTGTTCTTTTGAAATAGCATATGTTTGACTTTCTAAGTTTAAAATCAACAGAGAACTAGAATTTCAAAATTATAATGTGCATTAGACTCATTTTTGAAAAATGTAAACTAAAATACTTTAATTGTCTTGCATGAACTTAGTCATTTATATTACTTAGTTATGTTCATTTATAGTTGTTCGATTCTTAGGGAGGAAGAATCAAATCCAAATTTTTGTCTAAAAATTGAAACAACTACTCATTGATCTTCAGTTGTCCAACCATAATAACTTTAAATTACTTTTAAAAGATTTTCCTAAAAGATTTTCCTTAATGATTCAAAATATAGTGAGAGGTCTCAATTATGTTTGTTTTAAATTTTTTCACTAAATTAATGATTATTATTAAAAAACAATTTTTTCTTTACTTTTTTACTCACATTTCTTAGAAGTTATTAAATGATTTATATGAAATGTACCATCATTATCATCAACAATTTGTAATAATGTCGCTGTGAATTAATGCTTGATGATTAGTTTTAATTAACGAACGTGTAAACTTTCTACATACAATTAATGGTTAGTTTAGCTAATATTTAAAAAAAAAAAAAAAAAAAAAACTAGGGGTGTGTAACATCGAACAACTTTCAGTTACACTATATTGCTGATGTAGATTTGTGTAATTTATCATTTTTATATTTTCATCAGTCGCTTAGAAAAAATTGCCAGTTTGGCGATATTTTTTGTGATAATTCTTATATGGGTCTTTTTAAAAAAAAAAAATAAATAAATAAAAAATTGAAAAAATGGGAATTTAAGCGATATGCTTACCTATAAATCTTATATTATCTTTTCTTGTAAGTGAAATTGAGCAGAGATTAAAAAAAAAAAAAATCGTTAATGAGGTATGCTCAAGGAAAGAGAACTGTGTATTTTTCAACTTTTTACGCTATTAAAGCATTTTTACGGGAATTTCTGAGGTGGGGATGTTTAGAACAGCTTAAGAGGCATTACCGCAGCAGTTTTGAACAAAATCGTTAGAACCGTTTTTTAGCAATTACTGAAAAACATGATTTTTGCAATAGCAGCTACTTTATGCGCATGCGCGATTTTGACGAAAACCTTAATAGTAGGTCCCATGGCTGCCACTAACCCTCATAACAAATTTGATCATCGTAGGTCAATTTGTCCGGGAGTTATGCTGACCACAGACACACATACACACACAAACATAGACAGACCTTTTTTTAAGATCACGTTTTAGAAATCAGGATGTTCCAATACGGGGAGAAATGCAAAAAAAAAAAAAAAAAAAAAAAAAAAAAAAAAAAAATCGATTTTTTTTTTTTTGGACCGAATGCTATACTTTCATTACCCTATGTATTTATACATATGGGTAATTGAAAGTAAAAATATACCAAGAAGATATTGAACTCATATATAATCACCTATAATAAAGGAATGTTTTTCTTTTCTAAGAAATATTTCATCGACGCATAAATACTTTAAATGCAAAAAAAGACTTTCTCTGTGCTTTACAGCAATAATCTCATTGATAATAAACTGATAATAAAATTTTTTAACTGTATCACATGCATATTTTGTTGCGAGTTTATTTTATTATTATTATTATTATTATTATTTTTTTTTAAGTTGTTTTTAATACATACTTTTTATCTCTAATACCATTTAAACATTATTGAAGAGTTTCATGTGGAAGTTTTTTTTCACTTTAGCCAATCTAGAAACTAGATACATGTTAAATGAGTTCAGAAAAAACTATCAGCACTTGAAAGATAAAACTTAAGTGTTTTTAAAAAATTTCATATCAATTTTGTGTCTGACTATTCCTAAAGTGTGTCTGCCTTGACCTGTTGGCAGGACAAGAAGCTATTGACCTCAAAAGTGAAGTGATTTGAAATAATTAAAATGCAAATATTTCGATAAGCACATTTTAACATGCAATGCATCAAATCTTATCGCTTGCGAAAATATTGCTTCAGGTTGCCCAAACTAAAGAAGTCTATGTTTTTTGTGTATATTTTTTGTCCAAAGCTATTGACTTTGAGAAGTTTTATAATTAAAATTTTAGATAATTAATTTTATTGCTGAACCTTATTGAAAATGTAAATTGTTTTATACAAAAAGAATGTAATCCAATTTTATTGGATTGCATTCATTTTGTATTTTTATTTTTTTTATTTTAATTAAGCTATGAGATAGACTGATACTTTAAATTGAATGCAATAAATACTGAAGCATGTTTTCAGAAAAATATGTTTGTTGGTCGATTTTTCATTCTGTGATACTCAAACAAAGATGTTTACTATAACAAGATACAGTTTTCTCTTTATAGTAAAAAAAGTAAGGGGTAAAAGGAGTTGCCACTGTTTCAGAATTTTTCTGCAGCGCGAACTTCTCTTTTTCACAACGCAAACGCTATTGGATTAAAAAGAATGAAATTTTTCAGATTTATAGAAAAATGTTTGGAAAATCTGTTGACAAGAAAAATTTAGAGTTGCAAATTTTAGTTTTTGAATTTTTAAATGGCAAAGTGAAAGATTTTTTTTATGGTATGGTACATCCTCTTCATGGAAAACTATCCCCTGTAGAAATTTAATTATATGCAGGCACAGAATCTTAGTAAAACTCTCACTTCGACTTCTTTTTTTTTACTTGGTATTTTTTTAGCAAACAATGGAAAAGTATCGAAAAAAGATTAACTTCTTTTAATAAATTTTACCACTAAATAGACCAGATTATCCATATTCGATTAAAAAAACCAGAACTCGGATTATTAAAAAAGTGAAGCAAATATAACTTATTTAATTTAGCTAAAACGTTTTTTTTTTTTATTTCGTCTTTCTTTTTTCTCCCATTTTTAAAAGAGAAAATAAAGTGTTGGTGTAGAATTTTGAATATTATGGTAGGATACAGATTACAGTTGTATACGTGACTACGTCACTAGCTACTAAGGACTTGGGACTCATTACAACGTTCAAAGATGTTTTTAAAAAATGCTTTGATTGGTCAAAAATCGTCAAGAGTTGCAGTGACGTGATCATGTAAAGTTCTTATTGTTACAAAATATTTAGGGAGCAGCATTTAAAGTAATAGTTTTTAAAAATGTAATATATTTATTGTATTTTTTATTCAAAAGTTCATTTTATGAACCGTAAGCAGGATGGAATTAGGAATGCGATTCCGTTGAATGACAGCACTTATTACACATTTGAGACCAATCACAGTAACACCATACCTTTAGAAACATTGTCCTTTTTAATTTGGCTACTTTCAAAACATGGTGAATAATACAATGATCCGCTTTGGAGGTACGTATATTTTTTAAGTCGTTCTTGTTTGAATTTTGAAAATTATCTTAATCATGCAATTGTTAAAATTATCTTAATCATGCAATTGTTAAAATATCCGACGCATATTTTACAAATTTTAAATATACATTTACTTAGAGTATAAAAAATTGTGACATAATATTTGAAACCCGAACAATTTTCAAACCAGCATCGTTGCCGTGACGTCAGATAGCAATTTACATGAAACGTTAATTCTCATTTAATATACAAAATAGTTTTTTTGGGAGATACTAGTAAAAATACTATGGCGCTGAAAATCTGGCAAACTTATTTGTGAGAGTTGAGTTAGAATCGACGTCGGTTTGAATGCTATTATTTCCAAAGATCATGTGCTTGATATTTTAAGGATAATCATTAATAATTTATTTATAATTATTTATTTATCATTTATATTTATTACCACGTTATAAAGCTTTCACTGACGGAAGGAAAATACCCGTCTTATGAATATCTTCTCACAATTTATCATTCTTAATTGATATGTTCATTGTTTCCTAATAGAACCTAAGGGGAAAGAACAAGTGATTCTTCATTTGACAGACAATATTTATTGGAAAGAGATTTATGAGATTGCGATAAAAAAAAAAAATATCAAAGAATATTTCTTAAATTTTCTTGCATCCAAACTGTCTGGAATTTAGTAAGTTTACTTTTGATTCTGAACACTGTCACGCAGCAAGAGTGGTTTCAAATTCTTAAGGCTGAGAAAGGATGAAGTAACCATTATAAATAGGAAACATAATAAACGAAGCTCATATTACAAAAATGACATTTAACTCTTCTTTGACCATAAAAAAAAAAACATAATTAACAAATCATGAATTCTGTCTAAATGGAACTCAATTAAAACTCAGCCTATGGAGTAGAGGGTTTAGTTGTAGCAACGCCCACCAAGAGAATGCGAGCTGGAACAATGAAGCTTTTAGATGTCTTTTTATAATGCAATATTTTAAGATAGAGGATTTTTAATGCTTTCGTGATATCTGTTTTATGTTCAGAATATTTAAATAGATTATTTTCATTTTAAATGTATTCAGTTTCTTTTCAAACCAGTCTTGGTTCTTGGGTAACTTGTTTACCTGGTTTATTGAGTTCTAAATTGCGTTGTTGTTATGCTCTAAATCATTTGAAGCAGATACATTTTATTGTGATCTTTATATTACTTAATATTACTTATTATTATTGTATTTAAATATTCAGTATTTACATACAATATATCTTAAAATTTTCTTGTTGCGGAAATCTTGTCAATTGTTGATTATCTTTCATGTTGCAAATGTTGCTGTTTTGTTTGAAAATCGGAATAAACTATTTATTGAAATTAGTATTATATCATCATCACTGTCATTGAATGGGAAAAAAAAATGCTTTATGGACCAGTAAATAGAACTTTGTGAGATAAATTACGATAGTTGAATTTGGTTGATGATGTTTTTTAACTTTCTTAAAGTTGATTAATTTAATTTATACTAAATTTAAATAATTTAAATTCGTTTATGGTAGAATACTTATAATTCCTTGGGATCATATCTACTAAACCATCCACCTTTTTATAACAAACAAACAAAAGGTTCGTCAAACACATTCGACCAACTGTAATAAACAAAATATATTCAATAATGCCCGTTCGGTTGGGAATAACGTCATATTACACACTCAATATACACAAAAACATTATTGTCTTCTTGATTTTTAAATAAAATCTATGCAAGAATAGACGATTGATTAGTAATGACGTGATGGCTAAGCTCTCAATATTTTACAAAAAAAAAAAAAAAAAAAAAAAATATTGCCATTTTATCAACAGGAAAGAAAAATCAACAATTGGCTTTTTAAAGCATCACGTGTTAAAATATTCTTAAAGGGGTGTTGTATTATAGTTATTAATGGGAAATTGTTTTATTGTTAATCGACAAGGGAGGGGCTTCTAATATTAAGGCTTTACGTAGCAGTTAGTTTTTAGTGTGTGAAGCGACCTTATGCTTACGCAGCTTAATTTTGCGTTGCGGTGACCCTTCCTGCGAGTGAAGCGCCAAAAATTGGGGCCTATACACCAATGACGGATTTCCCCAAAGCGGGGCCTCACAGTTGGCTAAAACATTGCACATAATAAAATTTCGTAGCGAAGCACGGGTATTCTGCTAGTCTATAATAATAAAACAAGCTGTGTGTCTGTCTGTGGCTCTGTGGATCTATAGAAACCTACTTAAAATTAGAGTAGAGCTCTGAAATTTTCAACATAAGAAGTATCGGCTTTCTAATTTTATGTATGTCAAACAGAATGTTAAAATTTTAATTAATTCTTTTTTAATTAATTTATTTTTTACAAATTGACTTCAAATAGAGATACAGCTCTGAAATTTTCAACATAAGTAGTTTTGGCTATCTAATTGGTCTTTTGAAAAACTGAATTATAAATTTTTATTTTGTTCTTTTTTAATTAATTTTTTTAATTAATTCATAAATATTTTATAAAACGATTTCTAATAGGGTTACAGCTCTGAAATTTTCAACATAAGTAGTTTTAGACTTCTAATTGGACTTTTGAAAAACAGAATTTTAAATTTTTAATTAGTTATTTTTTAATTAATTTTCTTATTTAATTAACACATTTTTTTACAAAACGACTTCTAATAGGGCTATAGTTTTGAAATTTTCAACATAAGTAGTTTTGACCATCTAATTAGTCTGTTGAAAAATAGAATTTTAAATTTTCATTTAGTTATTTTTTAATTTTTTTTTTTTTCAATTAATTAATAAATATTTTACAAAACGATTTCTAATAGGGTTACAGCTCTGAAAATTTCAACTTAAGTAGTTTTAGCCTTCTAATTGGACTTTTGACGATTTTGCTTTGAGATGAACTTTTCTGCTAGCGAAGGGCCAAAAATTGGGGCCTATACACCAATGACGTATTTCTTCAACGCGAGGCCTCACAGCTGGCTAAAATAATGCACATGGTAAAATTTCGTGGCGAAGCACGGGTATTCAACTAGTATATGAATACTTCAAATCATCAAATAGTTCACAATTGAGTCTAATGCCCTGCAGTTTAAAATTATGAGTTAAGGAAAAACTCTCATTAATTAAGTATAATTGGCAGATACTGATATTGGACTGCTGCCCTTTCTTTACTAGTGTAGATATTCGGCTTGCAATTTATTTTTCCAAGGAGTTTATAACTGCCAGGAACTTTGTTAATGCCTTTTCGTCTTGCTTCGTTTAAAAGGTGCCAACCTTCTTTTTCAAGCGGCTGACAGCAGCTCTTTTTCACAATGGACTCTTTCTCAGCTAACAATCAAGCAGCGGAAGATAAAGGCGAGCTTGTGGATACGGAGATAAAAGAAATACACAGTTTAACTATTGTTAACACGGTACCCTGAAACATGAACAAGCAACGTAAAAAGGTACTTAAAATCAGTGTTCAAACGCTTTGTTTCTAAAATTTATACCATAGCAATAAAATTTATAGGTACTTTATTTGCGGAGTATTTTTTCTTGCGAATTATTTAGAATTGGCCAACATGCTGAACACGTTCATGCCTGAGCCTTTTCTTAATAAGTTTGATTGTGGCTGGCAATGTCGTTAAAGACTACATATACACTGTTTGTGTTACTGCACAGGTACTAAGGATAAACAATTTTAGGACATTTGTGACTAAAACTTACCACTCTCAAGGTTCACTACAAACAATACCGGAAACTTTATAAAGTATGAAGATTTTCCAAATAAATAAATAAAAATCAAACAAATAAATAAATAAATAAATAAATAAATAAATAAATAAATAAATAAATAAATAAATAAATAAATAAATAAATAAATAAATAAATAAATAAATAAATAAATAAATAAATAAATAAATAAATAAATAAATAAATAAATAAATAAATAAATAAATAAATAAATAAATAAATAAATAAATAAATAAATAAATAAATAAATAAATAAATAAATAAATAAATAAATAAATAAATAAATAAAACAAAGAAAGAAATTGTCAATCAGTTGACGTGTTCAGTAACTTCTACTTGTAACTTCTGGTCGAATTTCAATATGGAATTCATCTCTATGAGACCTTTTATTTGGCGTAAAGTCCGTATAGATTGCATTTGTAGTTTTGTCAGGGAATGTTGACCTAAGATGCGTTTCTAAAAAAAATAGTTGACATGCAATACAATTAAAAAAACAATTCGCTTGTTTAACAAAATACATGCTTAACTATCGAAATAACCGTGACTATGTAAAAATTTTAATAACAAATTGATTAATCTGTAACTAAATTTAATTGGTACTTACGTATTAACGCCACCGCAGCTTCAGATTTGGCGGTTTTTAAGTGCCGCCAATAAAGAGCTATCTTGTTGTTCGCACGCGCACGCAGTTATCTTTTGGATTCCTTGTTCCCTTGTTGTTTGTTGATTTTTGACGCATTTTTTAGCGCCAAATCTGTAACTGCGGTGGCTTTGACATGTAAGTACCATTTAATTTTTAGAGAATTTCTATTATTCACTTACGATGGAAAAAATATACTTTGTAAAATTAAAATTTACTTTATGGCAAATTCAAATAAGGTGAGTTAAAATGTACTTAATTTTAATAAGTGGAATAAAGTCTCATGCAAACATCATACTGGACATACCATAAGTGGACTCAAAAGTAAATAAACACTCACACACACAGTTTAAAATTAAAAATATCTTTTAAAATAATACATTGTTACTTTTAATAATAATATTAATGTACTGGTTCCCTTGGGATTACTAAGTATGGGAAAATATCCGAATTCCGCCAGCCTTTCAATGATATTGTTAGTTTTCTTTATGAATTTTGATACTGCAAAAATATTTTAATACGATAAACTATTCATAGATGTTTTAGGGCGGGTTTTTTTTTACGCAAATACCGCTTAAATTCTAAACTCTATAACTATGACTGTCAACTATGCAACTAATTTTCAAAGACCATAAAATCAAAATTTCAAATCTGTTGCCAGTTTCCCAAACAACCTTTGTCTTTATAGGACATAACCGTGTAAACTTTTATGGCGTTTTATTTTTATTTAAATGGAAAATATTATCAACTTTATCTCTTAGCCTGAATGTAATCCGATACGCTATAAATAATAATGATAAAAAAAAAAAAAATGATTCGATGACGATTTGCAGAGGGATAGTTACTTTGTTTTCCACCTTGCTGCACTCACATGATTTGACAAAATGTTTATAGGTGATTATTTACTCAGGCTGTTTTCGGTTTGGTTAAGCTGAAGCAAATTGGTGAATGCATCGATGTTTTTAAGCAATTTTGATGAAATTTTTTTATCAAAGTCGTTTACAATTTTCGCCAAAAATATCACCACACAGGCAATTTTTTTTTTTTAATGAATGAAAATATGAAAACGGTAAACAACGCCAATCCACTTCAAATTTAAATGCAGTGACCAGTATAATTCTGTAATTAAAATTTGTGCAATGTTTTGCACCCCTAGTTTTTCCTTAAAGTGCTCTAAAATAAACTTTAGGGATAAGGAATTTGAACCAACATTTTCAGATTCTGACAGGTTTTGAATAATTAGAAATCTTTATTCTGTGAACTGAGGAACAAACATCAGATTCTTCATTTATTGTACGCATATGGTTTTTCAATGTTCGTTAGACTTCAATGAAGAAAACACTTTTTGTTCAATAAAAAAAGTAATTAATTATGCAACTCTAGCTGGGAAAGTAATACTTTTTCAAACAAGACAAAAAGCTTATTTGGCGAGTTTAAAATGTGATTTCCCTCGTGTTACATACAATATATTTTATAATCACGTGCAAAAAAATATCTTTAATTTATAAATCAACTAACTTTGTTTTGTAACCACAGACTGTCTATTTCTGCCACTTATAAAGTGCTTAACACAGCCAAATACGTCTCGTAATTTTTGAGCATCTAGAAGAATACGAGATCGAAATCTTCTAGTATAAACCCCTCTCTTCGACCCCACCACACCAACGAGAGGACATTGAGGCCCCGACCGATTTAATGTGCACCAGCCCCCATTAGGTACACACCGATATTTTGGAGGACCTAGGACAGAACCCACAACCCTCCGGTTACGAGCTCGATACTCTACCGCCTAGGCTATCGGGAGCCAACTAACTTTAGCAATATCAGTGAATGAATCTCCTCTAAACATATAATTTCTCTACCAAACTTATGTAACATTTGAGCACGAGGCGTGCGGGAAAATTCTTTCTATAACAACGTGCACAAAATTAAATTTTATTTGATTATTTTTAATCAGAAAACGTGACGAAAGTAGTACTTTACCGCGAGGGAGGAGTGCGGGAAAGCGAACTAGTGGGAAGAAGTTCTTTCCAGCACTGTTCGTGCTCAAATTTTATATAGTTTTATTATAGAAATGACATTGAAATGACATAGAAATGACAGATTCATTGACTGGAGTTTCCAATTTGAGTTTATTTATGTATTAAAGATAATTTTTGCACATGATTATAAAAAATATTGTATGCAGCATGTGGAAAATAATTTTTTTATACTCGGCAAATTGTTAGGCATTTTGCATTGTTTGAAAAAGTTTTACTTTCCCAACTAGTTACATAAATAACAATTTTCACATTAGTGCTCAAACCCAAAGAAAAAAGACATTTATTTAAAAACTTTTTAAGGGAATTTAAAAGGGTAAGAGGATATTTAGAACACCTTGAAATGCATTACCACAGCGATTTTGATCAAAATCGTCGCAACCGTTTTTTGCAATTGCTGAAAACATTAATTTTTCAATTTCAAATACCATATGCGCGTATGCAATTTTGACGAAAACCTTAGTGGCAGGTCTCATGGCTACCACTAATCCGTGCACAAAATTTGAACATCATTGGTCAATTCGTTCAGAAGTTATGCTGACTATCACAGACAGATAAACACATGAAATTTTTTGTAGACCACTTTATTAAACTCAGCATGTTCCAAAACATGTAGGGAAAAAAAATCAGTTTTTGTTTGACCGAATTCATACGTTCATTACCTTATGTTAACATATGGGCAATTGAAAGCTGCTAGCAAAATAATTTTAAGCACACAGTAAAGTAACAATCAAACAAAAATATGGGAAAAAAAACAAAAAAAACAACAGCTGTGGTTATCGTGTTTTCATATGACCAGACCTCTACAACTGCACTAGCACCACAAGAAAGTTTTCTGGGAAAGTGTAGGTATGGCAGTAAATTTTTTAAAGAATCTCATGCTATGTGCAAATTGTTCAAATCTCAATTTAATAGGGAAGGGTGAAAACACTATTTTTACAATAGGATTATCAATGATTGGAATGATTTGCCAGCAAATGTTGTAAATTCAGAGAGCGTAAGGAGTTTTAAGAAACAGTTAGATATGCACTGGGGGATCATCAATAGGCAATAATTGGATTACACTGGCTAGGTAAGTAACTTATATTTTGTACTTTGTATATATTTAATTTAGGTTATTTTGTTACCATATTTGGTACTTATGTTTGCGTACTGTTGGTTTTTATAAAATTTGTCAGCTTGCATTATGTATTGCATTTTTCCAGTATGATTGTCAAACTCTGTGTCAACTTTGTGTATTGTATTTTTGTATATTGCATTGTATTACGTATATTTTATTGTATTATGTATATTGTATTGTATAATCCTGTAACTATTGTATATTGTGTCAGCTTGTATATATTGCATTTTTCCAGTATGATTGTCAAACGTTGTGTCAACTTTGTATATTGCATTGTATTATGTGCATTGTATTGTATTATGTATACTGTATTATGTATATTGTATTGTATTATGTATATTGTATTGTATTATGTATATTGTATTGTATAATCCTGTAACTATTGTATATTGTGTGCATGATCCTGTAACTAAGCTATATTGTATGTATGATCGTGTAACTATCGTATGCAAATTATTTTCTATTTCTATATACGTGTATATATATATTTACTCGACCAACCCTGTTGGTCCTTGAGCCTGTTGTTGGTTTTAAAATTTGTATTTGTATTTGTATTTGTAGGACAAAATATTCTCCAAAAAATAAATATGTATTTATTAAAATGATAAATGTTTAAAACCTTTAATACCATGTGAAATTTTTAAAAAAGGACACAGGAATTTTTTTTTTCTCCATCTCTCTTATTCAGCGTTGAAGTTGAAAGTTTTTTCAATTAAAACAAGAAACAATATCTTTGATTAAACTGATGTGTAAGTATAGCATTATGGAAAAAATATCCTTTAAAAAAACTTACTCTAGTTTTTATAGAAAAATAGGCTGTTATTAATTTTTATCACCTACCACACTTGCCAAATAGTTGCATTTCCCCACTTCAACCTATATAAAAAAATTTCAAACTTGAGTACCTAGAAATAACAAATATGTAATGGATTTCATAAATACCCAAAGAAATGAAAATTTAAAAGGTTTTTTTATTTTTTTGTTTTGTAAAATCAGTAATTTTAGCATATATACACTACAATTAACTAATGATCCGAAGTTCATAGTATCCTCTTCTAGGGCCGCCTAGCCCAGTCGGGAGAGTATCGTTCTCGCAACTAGAAGGTTGCGAGCCCTGAGGTTGCGAGTTCGGGCCTGGGACCGACTAAAGACCGCCGTGTTAGCTAATGGTGACTGGAGCACGTTAAATCAGTCATGGTCGCAAAGTCCTCCAAGTTCCCATACAAATCAATACCTCTGGGGGTGGCAAAGCCAAGTCTTCTGGTGGAATTTTCTGCTTGATATTGCCTCTAAATTAAGAAGTTCCACATACGATCGGTAGTGCTGCCATCTACCGGATAGCTACAGAAAGAGGTAGAAATGAACTCTTCGGTGGCTATAGGTAGACTTGTGCACTCCCACTCGCGAGTGTGCTCTTACATCCTGTGCAGTACTGCCCACTACCGATCTGTACGGGATATGGGGTTGGTACAAAATGCTTAAGCAGAGGTGCCTTAGTCCCCATAGTCCTTGATAAGAAGACGAAGAAGATCCTCTTCTACATAATTAAGTAAATTAATTACTAAAAAGACCAGCTAAATAGGAAGAGGAAAATGGGGTAAGAATGAACGAACTATATAGGCTGTATCTACTATTTAAGGCCTACCTTCGATTATTGTGAACTTCTTACTTCAACTAGTAAAAGTTAGTTTTTAAAAAAAGTGTATGGATTTTTTGCAAGTGCAAGATAAATGAAATTTTCTGTCATGAACTTTTCCCAACAGCTAAAGTTTAACTTTTTGATCATATATTAATTGATATTTGAATTTGCAGAAATGCTAATTTTTAAAAAAATTTAGGCATTTTTACAAAATGGCTACAGTTGTTATGTAACCGCGTGTACAAGAGGACAATGAAGATCTACAGAATTATGCTTATAACGCTGTTGTTGTTCAGGAGAACTTCCTCAGTTTTCATATAGCTCATATATCATTCCACAGTTTTCACATATCATAACGCGAATACAAAAATTTAAAATATGAGTATTACTATACTAAACTCCAACTTAACTTGACATCACTAGACGATAGATTTTCATTGTGCTCATAGGCAATTAATCCATTTTAGCAGAGTGAAGACATAATTCTCGCCAAACCTTATAGCCTTTTGTTCTCTACAGGTTTGTGGTTTGGCGAGCATTATGATTTCACGCCGCCAAAATGGATAAATTGCCTATGAGCACTTTGGAGATCTACCGTCTAGTGATGTCAAGTTAAGTTGAAGTTTAGTATAGTTTTTATTACTGAAGAAGCCTTATAAAGAGCCATCCTATATGTTTACTTTTTTTGGTACTTTAAATGCAAAAGTGGAAATTGACGCACTACCTCTAAAAGATTAAAAAAATTATCTAAAATATGTATGATAGGGGAAGACTATATTAATTTCAAGCTAATCTGTGTCGTACGTACCAAAATGCAAAAAGTATCTTTCTGCTGTGTCATTAGGACATTAACAAATTGAATTATCCAATGTTTAGTAAATATTCATGCTACTCCTTATTGCTGACATTGAATAAGAATTGTTCACGTAGTGTAATACCAGATCTTTCAGTAATACCAAATGCTGTTAAATTTACCAAATAGTAGTTCCTGGTACCCCACAGTCGAATCAATGATATAATCAAACAGTAGTTGATAAGACTTTGCAACGGTTGTGTCATCGTATGGCCTTTCTGATGTCATAGGAGGCTCATTTAGTTGCGAAATTGGTATCTTTAATTGAAGAGCCTGATTGCATTTCATTAATGATGGAAACATATGGAGGTGCATTTTAAATTTGTATGTATCAGTCTCCAGGATACAATAGTAATCGGTTCTTTTGGATATTGATACAAATATCTGCATATAGTATCCCTTCGCTTGCACATATATAAACACTGATTTAACCCTTTATCTACTGACTGTACTTATAAATACCAATCACTTTAAAACTCTATTTCACAACAACCATCACTTATATTCTGATGGTATGTTTTAGAAACCGTCTTTTAACTCTACTTTTTCATGATAAATGGAAGTAGTTGTTCTAGGCTGATGAATTTAGCGAGGAAGAAAGCTATTTTCGAACGGACATTGCTGCAGAACGCTTTTGCTGCCGTTTTGTATGGATTGACTCTCTTATCTTTTCTTTGCAATAAATATATAATATCAAACTAAAGGCAAGTGTTGTATTTTTTTTTTATTCATTCTGTATTGTCTTAGAATATTATTTGCCCAATCATTATAAGATATAGATTACGTAATGTGAATAACGGTCGAATTATTCGGTGGTACTTATAAGTACCGCCAGTAAACGTAGTGTTGTAGAAAAACTTGTTTTCATTTTGTCCATGTAATTATCTATAGTATTACTGTTTGTTATAATGTATATAATGTAATTATGAAAGTGTAGTGTAGCAATATGTTTTAGTATTTTTTATAGATTTCAATTATAGATTTTTTTTTTAATTATTTATTTATTTATTTTTTACTAACACTGTCAAGAGCATTTGAAAATGTTAGTATTGAATGTGAATTTGCTTTTGCATTTCGAATAAAAAAATAAGCTAGATTTTAATTTTTTAGTGTGTGGGTTAATGTAAAGTATTTCACATAAAAAGTTTTCAAGCAATAGTAAAAAATTCTTTCCTTTTTTTCAGAATGCCCCGAAAGAAAAGTCTCACCATTCAGGAGGCTTTCGAAATGTTGAAAGACCTGCCATCAGAAAATAGAAATAGCCATTAGAAATATCATCCGTAATTTTTTTCTATTATGAGGAAATTTATACATAGTGTACTGGGGGTACTTTTAAGTACCACTTTAATTAATTAGTTCTAACAATTTAAATTTCGCACCGGGGAGATTTTTTTTCTTGTATATTCTTTAATTATCAATATAGCAGCTAAAAAAATATATTTATGAAGAAATTTTCAGTAGTTTATAATGCAGTAGATAAAGGGTTAAGGATAAAATATGTATTCTTGTAAGAATCATATGAACAACTAGAGATGAACATTTTCTGGAGCTTATTTCAATAATTTCTGTAACAATGAATTATAAACAGAAAGTTAAAACCGATTATTATTCATGCCAAATTATTAAATTAGTCCGTAGCTTAGAGGCTCATATTTGTTCCTTGGGCTACTCATTTTAATAACATTTTTTATGTATTTCAATTCAGAAACAGCTAGTTCACAAAACTCACCAACTTAACTTGCAATACTTAAAACATATTTCATCTAACAACCGTGAGGAATTGTCTTTCTTAGAATAATTAATTGTTTTTTTTAAATAAATAGCCGGCCTAATAATATCTTAGCGATAGAATGCTCATGTAGAGTGGTCTCAATTAACATTCTCTTTATAGAAGTTTTGCAATATCTAATTGCATAGCAGAGTAGATAAGGCAAGTAGATAGGCAATTGTGATAGATAGTTGGTTATTTGACAATCTGAAGGGAATTTTCAGGTTTTCAATTTCTCATGAGACGCACAGTAGTTTAAAATTGGTTGTTTTGGAGATTTCTAGTGCAAGAACTCGTCTAGGACTACGTTGCGTAGTAAATTTGCTCAAGAAACTTTCCTACAAATAAATTTTCAAAAACGTTATTAATAATCCTACAAAATTATTTTTCGAAGTAAGATTCTTAAAGTGCTTTTAAATAAAAGCACTTTTTAGCAAAATAATATTTTACAATAAATTTGTATACAGAATTATTTTTTAAATTTTAAACTGATTGCATGTGATGTATTTAAATTATATTTTAACAATCGAGAAGGAGAAAGAGACGCGTAAAATATAGAATACTTGTGCTTTTACAAAAGAATACATGGGCTTATTTCAAGGGCTGGTTTGTCTAATTACTCCGAAAATATGAAGAATATTAATTATTATTACAAATGGGAAAATTGGACTGATGAATGCCTGGTTGCGTAAAACTTCGAGTGATAAAAACGAAGATATGATCGCATTATCTATCTATAATAATAAAACAAGCTGTCAGTGTGTCTGTGGATCTGTGACTCTGTGGATCTGTTGAAAGCTACTTAAAATTAGAGTAGAGCTCAGAAATTTACAATATAAGAAGTTTTAGCCTTCTAATTGCACATAGGTCAAACAGAATGTTAAAATTTTAATTAGTTCTTTTTTTAATTAATTTTTTAATTAATTTTTTCTTACAAAGTGACTTCAAATTGAGATACAGCTCTGAAATTTTCAACATAAGTAGATTTAGCCTTCTAATTGGACTTAATAAAAACAGAATGTTAAAATTTTAATTAGTTATTTTTATTCAGTTTTTTAAAAATTTTTTTTAGTTAATTAATAAATATTTTACAGAACGATTTCCAACAGAGCTACAGCTCTAAAATTTTCAACATAAGTAGTTTTGGCCTTCTAATTGGACTTTTGAAAAACAGAATTTTAAGTTTTTATTTAGCTCTTTTTTTAATTAATTAATAAATATTTTACAAAATGATATCTAATAGTTCTACAGCTCTGAAATGTTCAACATATTTAGCCGTGGCCTTCTAATTGGACTTTTTAAAAACAAAACTAAATTTTATTTGATTTTTAATTAATTTTTTTTTATTAATTAACAAATACTTTACAGAAAGATTTCTAAATGGACTGAGGTTCTGAAATTTTCAACACAAGTAGTTTTGGCCTTCTAATTGGACTTTTGACAAAAAGAATGGTAAAACTTTAATTTATTTTTATATTAATATTTTTAACTAATATTTTCACAAAAAGCTAATAGGCCTTAAGTTCTGAAAGTTTCAACATAAGTAGTTTTTGACTTCTAATTTTGCTTTTTACAAACATCACGTGTTAAAATATTCTTAAAGGGGTGTATTAATGGTGGGATTTTTTTGTGTGTCTCGACAGGGGAAAGGCTTTTAATATTAAAGCTTTAAGTAGCAATTACATTTTAGTGAGCGAAGCGAACCTATGCTTGCATAGCAATGAACCCTTCAACGAGAGAAGTAAGCCTATGCTTATGTGTCAATGAACTTTTCAGCGAGCGAAGTGAGCTCGATTTTGAGTAGCGATGAATCTTCCTAGCGAACGAAGCGCCAAAAACTGGGACTATATACCAATAACGGATTTCCGCAATTCAAGGCCTCACAGCTAGCTAAAATATTGCACATGTTAAAATTTAGAAGCGAAGCACGGTTATTTGGAGTAGAGCTCTGAAGTTTTCAACGTTAGTGGTTTTAACCTTCTAATTGTAGTTTTGCAAAAAAAAAAGAATTTTAAAATTTTGATTAGTTGTTTTTATAATTAATTAACTACATTTTACAAAATGATTTCTAAAAGAGCTAGATGTCTGAAATGTTCAATATAAGTAATTTTGACCTTCTAATTGTATTTTTGAAAAACAGAATATTAAAATTTTATTTTGTTGTTTTAATGAATTAATAAATATTTTACAAAACGATTTCTAATAGAGCTACAGCTCTGAAATTTTCAAAATAAGTAGTTTTGGCCTTCTAATTGGATTTTTGGAAAACGGAATTTTAATATTTTATTTAATTTTTTTAATTACTTCTTTTTAATTAATTGTCAAATATGATATAAAAAGTTTTCCAACAGGGCTACAGCTCTGAAATTTCCAACATAAGTAGTTTTGGCCTTCTAATTCGACTTTTAAAAAGCAAAATTTTAAAATTTTATTTTTTATTTTTTTAATAATTTTTTTTAATTATTTAACAAATATTTTACAAAATGATTTGTAATTGGGCTACAGTTCTGAAATTTTCAACAGTTTTCTACTTAAGTAGTTTTGGCCTTCTAATTGGACTTTTGACAAAAAGAATGTTAAAATTTTAATTTGTTTATTAATTAATTTTTTTAATTAATATTTTCACAAAAAGTGACTTTAAATAGGCCTAGAGCTATGAAAGTTTCAACAAAAGTAGTTTTGACATTCTAATTTTGCTTTTCACAAACACGCGTGAAAATATTCTTAAAGGGTTGCTGTATGATTGTATTAACGGGGAATATATTTTTTGTTTTGTTTCTCAACAGGGGAGGGGCTTCTAATATTAAGGCTATATATAGTAACTAGTTTTTAGTGAGTGAAGCGAGTTTACGCTTACGCAGCAATGAAAGTTTCAGCGAACGAAGTAAGCTCATGCTTGCATAGCAATGAACTTTTCAACGAGTGAAGTAAGCCTGTGTTTATGAATCAATTAATTTTTCAGCGAGCAAAGCGAGCCTGGTCTTGCGTAGCAATGAACTTTCTTGTGAGCCAAGCGCCAAAAGCTGGGACCTGTAAACTAATGACGGATTTCCTCAACGCGGGGCCTCATAGCTAGCTAAAATATTAATAATGGTAAAATTTCATAGCGGAAGCACCGGTATTCAGCTAGTTAGTAAATAAAATTTATTGACAAGTATAAGTTTAGAAATAATTTTTTTTTTTTTTTTTTTAGTTCTGTAAAAATGATTGGGAATAACTTTAAAAACGATGTATTTTAAAAATGAGAGATTAACTAATGTCCATATTCTATATATCAATATAGTTTCAATAATTAGGAAATTTTTTAGGTGGTACTTGTTATTAAAGCGTCAGAAATAGATTCTATGTTAATTAGAGACACGAAGAATGCTGAAAATATTAAATATAATTTAAACTAACAAAATAGACCCCAATCACAATAAATGTTTAGTTTTTCCTAAATTTTGAAATTTATACTTTGTGTATCCTCATTTTTTAATAAAAGTAAACTATATCTTTTTCAAGTGATAAAATGTAAGAAAAATAAAATATCCAAATATATCAAACTAAAGTTGTTTTCGATCCCTCTTCAACGATTAAAAAACACTGCTCTTTTTCTCGAAACTTGAAATGAATTATGTGTATATAATCGGAAAGGAGGGGGCGGCAGCTTCTCTTTCAAAACTGCCCCTGCATTATTCTAGCAAAAAGAAAAAGAACCTCCAGAGAAATCTAACCAATTGATACAAATTTAAATATAATTGTAGCCAAACTGCTACCTTCCATCAAGAGTTTGCAAAAACACGAACCTTCCCAAATGAAGTAATAACTGGGAACCCTAACGGTTCTTGTTGCCAATCGTTACAATCAGTTTAGCACCTAGCTTCCCAAGAAGTTAACAAAACACCAATAAAAATACCACCTAAACACTGTTATCGAAAGCGTTCAGAAATGAAAAATGGTTTTGTGTTCCATTAAGGCAGCTCCTTATAAAGGTTTATCTAGCCTACACTTGGCGATTCCTGTCAACTTTTTTTCTTCCATCAAATGCGCCAAGTTGCTCACACCACGTGGCTATCCCACTTCTTCCCCTTTTGTTTAAGATTTGAAGTGGGAATCAAACACAATGTATCTTTTTGGCTCTTTTTTTTAATGACGCGGCGAGAAGAAAGTTCCACAAACTGGTTTCTCTGTTGGTGGGTTGGTGTTGGTGTTGTGGATATGAGCTGGCTGGTTAGGCGATGCCCTTGGCGCTTCTTGGCGTCGTATGGGAGAAAGAGTTCAAGCCCACTTTTTTTTCGGAATGTGGAAATGGATAATTATTTTGCACTGAACAGGTTGTGTTCGAGATAAAACGTGAAGTGAAACATAAGCATGCCATAAATGTGTTATCATTCAAAACTGCCTTAGAAATTAATTTGCGAATGGTAAAAAGTGTGAAAATTTTGTGAGTACCTGTTCTCTTAAAATGCTTCTCCATAAATGGAATTGGTTTTCTTTTGCTCCTATTTTAGATTAAAATGTTGAAAGATAAACAAACTTGATATATGTCGTGTTCATTTTGAATAGCATGTTGTGATTACAAAGTGAAGATGCGACATAACGTTTCCATCTCGGAAGTTTGTCAAAAACTATTAGGTAATTAGGTACATTATTAATTACCGTGAAACCAAATGCATAGATGCAGGCTTGGAGTAAAATTATGTGAATAAGTTGGTGATCGAAACATAATTTTTTGTAGTTATCAAGCGTTTTATAATCAGTAGACTCGTTTAGAAATAATTACTTCGTTGCATTTTTGTTTGAAGGTATCTTTATTATTTAGATTAACCCTTCAAAATTCCAACTTGAAGCGGAAGAGAACAATAAATACCTAAAAAAAAAAAATTAAGGCTAAACAGACTGAGAATTTAAATTTGCAATTATGCTGCATATGATTATATTTCAGAAAATACCTTAGAGATTTTTTAGCAACCTTGGACAAAAAAAATAGTGTCATTTTTGTTCTGATAGCTAAAGGGTAGAGATCCCATAAACTGGTTTCTCATTCTCAGCAGATTTGCTTGCGTTTTTTAATAAGACTATATGCAAATGACAAAACCTCGTTTACCTTGGAGAACAGAAAGCTCCCTATGACAACGTTGGTTATGAAACATGGAATGATAAATTTACTGACCAAACCGTTCTGTTTGATAGATTTATTCTGGAATTTTCGAAAAGGTAAACGGACTTTGTGATAATTGCTGGGATTCTAAACAGATGGAATTGCAATCTTTTGCGAATGATATTTCTATCCTATTTGTAAGTTATTTCCTTCTAAATTCTTGAAGCATTTTAGGTGAATAATTCCTCACGCAAAATTTTATGGAACCTATGTGCTTCTAGATTTCTATTTTATCCTTATTATCGGGACATCATAACTTAACTGTTAAGGAACTAATTGCAATGAATGGTTTGTTTTTAAGAACAGATTTTTTTGTGTGTTTAGGGCTTCATTGTGGTGAGTATAAATAGTATGATAACTTACTATTTAAAAGATTTTTCTACAAACTTTGTAATAATTGTAACATGACACATATAATGATTTATTTTTTGGTTTTCGAAGATTATGAATCCAGCAAGTTCAAATCCGCCTAGTCAAGCTAAAAGGGAAAAAATGCACCAACAAACAACAAAGCGAAAAGCACTCAAATTAACCACATCTGTATCACTGCACGAGACAACTTGTCTAAGTTAATTTGGGTTAGGATTTGTACGTTCAATTTCAATTATCTAACGAACTAAACACCGCAAATTTTTTTTTAAATATTAGAACACTATTTGGACTTAGAAGGTCCATTGTGGTGAAAACTTCAAACTGAACTCATCTTCATCTTGAACTCCTAGGTCGTTCTTACAGAAAATGTGGGCTGACATCAGGAAAATTATCTGGAGAATGCGGGGATAGAAACTTGGAACTGGAGAGACGGTTTATATTGAACAGAAAGAATATGTGTTGCTGCCCTGACACTCACGATTTATATTATTATTATAAATAATAATATTTAAATAATTTAAAAAAAATAGTCCTAATTCAACCACTACACCAACAGCAAAACAATGCTGGACAATATTGCTCGACATTGGTCAATCCCTACTTGGACCATTATAAACCGGCCTTTGTTAACGATATTGGTGAATCACACCCTATGCTGGATAAAACATAATGGAAGTTTTAAAATGGTGATGCACAGTTTTAAAAATTGAAATATTTTATGTGTAAGAAAGGATGGAGGGCAAAATATATGTTTTGATATGTTTTGGATACGTTTTTTTTTTTTTTTTTTTTTTTTTTTGTATTTTGGAATGATGCTCGAGTTTCGGCCAGGATTGGACAATATTCCAGAACAGCGTTTCCAACATTACCAAATACTGCTGTGCTACCTGGGTAAATGTTGGCTCTACAGCGTCAATCAGACACATACCAGAGAAGCAGATGTTGAGCTAAGAGTTTTGTCTCAAAAAATTCTGGCACAGTAATTTAGAGTTTGATGCAATAATATGGAATAATTTAGCCTTTGTATAATCTGTAAGGCCAGAAAATACATAATACATTCCCAACATAGAAAATGTTTAATATAATAGGAACATCTGTTATCGACAAAAAAAAAAATGGCATTTACATTATATGCTGTCGAGGGTTGTCGGGCCAAAAAGTTTGTCAAACGCATCCCCTTAGTTCGACAATCCGTTCATCGTCTCGGTCCACCACACAGTTGAGGCATTTCACAGGAAGGCCCCGACTTTGGTCCGAGAAGAACTGGATCGATAAAGCCCTGTTGGTTCAGCCTTTTTAGCTAATAAAAAGTGCATCAACGTGTGACGGGATAATACGTAAATATCAAAGAAATTGTAAAAAGCTTTTTCAGGAATTCCAAGCCTCTCCCTTTCTATGAAAGATTAAATTTTTATGAAAGTTTTGGCCACAGAATCTTCAATCTTAGAGATTTTGATATTGTAATATTTCATTTGTAACTGAAGTCGTAACTTATAGTAAGTATCAGTAAGAATCCTTTCCTTAATCGCCAACTCTAGAAAAATACATAAAAGGTGAAAAATGGTCTTCATACTTGTCCGTCATCTTAAAATTGAAATTACCTAAACAAACTGGTACTAATAATCTTGTCAAGCTGTATCCTATAAAATCGATAAAACAACAACAAAAATTGTTTTTTTTCTATTCTCAGTATAGTTTAGATAAAAGATGTTATATATATAACAAGCCAAATCCGATTTTATAGCTAGTGCGGAAAAGATGAAATCTGATGCTGGTTCGTTTTTGGCTAGACAAGCCACACTTTCTAAATTTTTAAATTATAAGATGTTGAAAGAATTAAACTTGAACTAAAAATTCATCTGATTTCAATTGCAAAACGTTGAAAAGTCATCAATTCATATCTTGTATATATACATTACAAATGTAGTTAGTATTTATAAATTCAGTGATCACTAAAAAAAATTATTTTTATTTTGACGTGACATTTAAAATAAAAACAATTTTAAAAAGATCTGGCAAAAAGGACAAAACTGTTTTAAATTTGTCATTTTCAAATTTTAAACAGCTTAGTTGAAAACTAACATCCGGTTATCCATTGTTCAAAAGACTAATGTATAAAAAAACCAACTTTTAACTTTATTTTAAAATTGGCACAGGGAGTATCTGATAAGCAAAACTAATTACCTTCCACTTCCCTCTAAAATACTTTTCTCTGGAAACCGAACAGTTAATCCAAGGTAACTATTTTCTCTCCGTAAAAATAACTTCAGAACTCTCAATCCTATTTGCTTTTCTATGTAAAGTTTTTTTTTTATCTAATCGTTATTTAAAATATCAGAACCTTATTTTGTAATGATTAGGTTGAGGTATCATATTACGCCTTTAGTGCAGAACCGAGTTTCCTAAGTCTTCAAGTCTTGCCTCTAACAAGGTTAGAAGTTATTAATAGCACTTGAAGGTACTTATAAGTTTTCCCATTATCAAAAACGATCAAGATACTTCCGATTGTCAAGATATCAAGTGGTCTTTAGTATTTAAATTTCATTTTTTTAAAAGGATTACTTACAATTCATATGACAGTCTATAAGTACAACCATAGCGAACCAGGTAGTAAAAAATATGCAAATTTTGTTTCCATATACTGATTTGGAAATCAATCGTGGAAACAAAATCGATGTTTTAATCGATCATTTGAATCGATTTTTTACTAAAAAATTGAGGTCAATAACCCAGTACTTATACAGATTCTTATTGAGCTATTTGTATATGTCCGTAATAATTTCTCCTTAAGAAATGTGCAGCTTTCAAGAGTTTCCAAATAAAGAAATTATACGTGGTAGTCATAACTAAACTTATTTTGATTAGTTTGAAGTTTGAAGCATGTAGAAATGTTTACATCTTTTTAAAACTAGATTTACGTACTACTGACACTATTTACTGAGAGAAATTATCTTTAAAAAAAAAAAGTTATTTTTCCTACAAATGAACTTTCAAACAAAACAGTTATATGTCAGATAATCAAAACTGGATTGGATTGTTTACATTTTGGTCTAAAATGTTATCATACTTCTATAAAAGGTATACATTTAACAATTGCTGAAAGTTTGATCTGAAGATTACTTTTACTTCATATTTTTCAACAGACAAATTTACTGAAGATATGGTCATATAGAACAGATTCTAGATGACTTTAAACAATTGCAGTCTTAAAATGGTCACATGTACTTATCAAAAAGGGAAGTATTCTGGTATAAATATTGTTAAACTTTTTTATTGTATTATATATTACATACTAACTAAATACCCGTGCTTCGCTACGATATTTTAACATGTGCAATATTTTAGCTAGCTGTGAGGCCTCGCATTGCGGAAATCTGTCATTCGTGTGTAAGACCCAGTTTTTGGCGCTTCGCTCGCAGGAAGGTTCATCGCTACGCAAAATCGAGCTCGCTTCGTTCACTGAAAAGTTCATGGACACGTAAATACAGGCTTATTTCACTCGTTAAAAGGTTCATTGCTCTGCAAGCATAAGCTCGATTCGCTCTCTGAAAGGTTCATTGCTGAGTAAGCATTAAGCTCGCTTCAATCACTAAAATCTAATACTTATGTACTTAATATTGGATGCCTCTCCCTTGTCAAGAAAAACAAAATTCCCCGTTAATACAATAATACAACACTCCTTTAAGATTATTTTAACACGTGTTTGTGAAAAGCAAAATTAGAGGCTAAAACTACTTATGTTGAAACTTTCAGAGATGTAGCCCAATCACAAATCGCTTTGTAAAATATTTGTTAATTAATTAATAATAAAAAAAATTAATTAAATTCCGTTTTTTAAAAATCCAGTTAGAAGTCCACAACTATATATGTTGAAAATTTCAAAGCTGTAGCCGTATTTGAAATCGTTTTGTAATATAAATATTAATTAATTAAAAAAATTAATTAATAACAAACTAAACAAAAATTACCCTAATAGCACACATCCTCCCAGGGAGGTCCCTGGGAAGTCATTCGTAGTCCCGGGGATGACCAACACCGACTCAAAGACAAGGCCTTGCCTCACGTGACCGTTCGGCGGTTGACGTCACCACAAGCAGGCCAAGGGGAGTAGGTCGAATGAACACATTCCCCTTTCAAACCCCTTAGTTATAAAGAAGCATCTTTAAGTTTGTCACCAAAAAGTCACTTGCTCCAGCTGTTACTGACTTAATAGTTAATTCCATCTATTGCATTATGATCTACAAATAATGTAAGCAATGGTGTACAAGTGCTGTGTTCTGAAATGTCACGGAAATTATGCTAATACTCCTAAAGTTCAGCTCTTTTTATTAACGAAGAACGAAACATTATACCTAAAGTGAATTCTGTGCATATATATTGAAATGTGTGTTAACCAAAAGGATTTGGATCAGGTTCTTTATTACCCAGATTGGGATGACTATAGCTTATTTCCACTAACAACTGCTTCCTTTAACCTTTAACTGCTGTGGTTGGGTGGTTTGACGTTTTTGGCGCAAGAGCAACACGTGGTCCATACTGCGCCACACAAATTTGTGAACATCAGTTTAAAGTTTAAGAAACATAGTATCAGAAAAATTAATATAAAAGTCAAAGATGAGATATCTTAGGGGGTGGAAGCATTCCACAAAAAATGACTCGCGGTCTGTCAGACCGCTTACAGCAGTTAAAGGTTAAAACAGTCAAAAATTTGTATGAAGTTGAATGTGGAAATTTGCTTAAATATATGCTCATGGTTTGACTTTAAAAGCTTTGGAGTCTTCAAATCTTGAAAGACAAAACGTTAAGTTAGCCCTTCAAGTTTTTAACAAATTTCTTACAGAAGCACTAAATACTCCGAGTGAAAAGCACAATTTTTTAACTTGGAAGGGGAAGTCAGATTTTATAAAATTAATCTGTGATTGGTGGGGGATAATGAACACCAAAACAGCTCCGTAGGGACAACGATTGAGGGATCCATTACAACAACCATTTGTAAACAAAGGTTTACAAAAATCTGAAAATGTTTATTTTGTAGAAAAGCATGAAAATGTGAAAATTTTGTTTTAAGTAATAAATCGGAAAATTAAGAAAAGTCCGTAAATGTAATTTTCCTTGAAAAATTAATTCAATGATTGGATGTTTGGAGTAGTAAAAATTGTACTACTGGCACATTGACATCAGAAACCCATTGGGCCATTACACAAACCAGCCATTGCATTTTGGAATTAAAGAATTACTGCTTTAATGAATTAGGTTTTGCATATTTTCTTCCAGGAAAAGTGCAAACCGATTCATTGGAAGACAGGTTTGGCAAATACAGAATGATGGCTGGTTCACAATATTTGATATCAATTCGACAAGTGTACGAAAACGAAGCAAAATTGCGCATGCAAAATTTCTATCCATTAACCTTAAATTCATCGATTTATGGTGTTATTAATGTTGAAAGCACTGAGGATAATGTGTACACTGTTGATGGTAATGTCGCTAAAAATCTTAATAATGAATGTTCAATATCATATTTATATTTGGATATAATGTATGTGAAAAAGATCTAAAAAATATTGAACATTCAATGCCTGTTATAATAAACTTTTCTGGTTATTATGCTCATTCAGCCTTGAAGAAAATACTCTGTAAGTACTGTTCACAACAGATGGTTGTCGACAGAACATTAAAATGCAATTATAAATATAAACTAATTGAGAATCTCGATAGAGGTGGTTTAGTTTATTCATCTGCTTATGTTGTAAACGCTGTAAGTTACAATTATATTGTTTTCCAAAAACTGCTTCTAAAAGAAAATGAACCAAAATTTTTACAATTAACCGACCATAGATCATTTGTAATTGAAAAGACAATGGATCTAATTAATAGCAATTAATTTTTCTTTATTGATGACTGTTGTAAAGCTGGTTACACATCGGAAAGTGTTTTAAAGCTCATATTAACTTCATCTACGAATGCTTAATTAAAAAATTACTGTAGGCAAAAAAATTATATAAAAAAGGTTCAGAGCGTAAAAAGATCTAGAAAGATTACAACGTTGAAGAATCTAGTTATTCCAAATGTTCAAATATTAAGAAATGAAGATAATGCAATTGACTGTCCAAAGTCAGCAAATATTTGTGTAGCTAATAAAACTAAATTATTAAAATCTAAGAAAAAGGTACAAAGTACGTGTGAAGGAAAGTTACTGCATCCAATTTCTACCTCAAAGTTGATAATAAAAATAAAATAAAATAACAAAATATCTAAAGTAAGAAAGGGTAAAACAGATTGAATGTTTTATTTGTTCGATATTCATTTGCATTTTATATGTTGTCAATGTTTTATTCTACAATAAGGAATTTTTGTTTCATATTATATTCGTTACTTTCATTTACATGTTTACCAATAGTTTAAAATCTTCTTTGTTACAAAAAGCAATATTCCCTGAATCAATGTTACTCCATTAAAACAGTTTTCAGAAAAAATAACTTAAAATCAGCTATCTATTCCAAGCGTGAGCGAGCCCTATTCAAACGTACCCTCTCTTGGAAGAAGGCGCGAAAGGAAAGGAGAAATGGCCTGCTAGTGATGACGTCGCGAACTAGAGGCAAGGCCTTGTCTTAGAGTCGGTGTTGGGATGACTGGGGACTTCCTAGGGACCTCCCTGGGAGGATGTGTGCTATTAGGGTAAAAATTCTGTTTTTCTAAAGTCCAATTAGAAGGCTAAAACTACTTATGTTGAAAATTTCAGAGTTGTAGCCCTATTAGTAGTCGTTTTGTAAAATGTTTATTAATTAAATAAAAAAAATAATTAAAAAAGAACAAAATAAAAATTTTAAATTCTGTTTTTTAAAAGTCCGATTAAAACGCCAAAACTACTTATGTTGAAAATTTCAGAGCTATAGCCCTATTAGTAATCGTTTTATAAAATGTTTATTGATTAATTAAAAAAAATAATTAAAAAGGAACAAAATAAAATTTTTAAATTCTGTTTTTTAAAAGTCCGATTAAAAGGCCAAAACTACTTATGTTGAAAATTTCAGAGCTGTAGCCCTATTAGATATCGTTTTGTAACATATTTATTAACTAAAAAAATTAATTAAAAATAACTAATTAAAGTTTTAAAATTCTGTTTATGATGCATAAAATTAGAAGGTCAAAACTACGTATGCTGAAAATTTCAGAGCTCTACTCCAATTTTAAGTAGGTTTTTATAGATCCACAGAGACACAGACACACACACACACACACACACACACACACACACACACACACACACACACACACACACACACACACACACAGCTTGTTTTATTATTATAGATTAAAAATCTTAATCACAAACTTAAACCTACATGATACCATTACGACCGTACCATTCATTTTGCTGCCTCCCTATATTTGACATTGAATGTTGGGAAGATCATTCAGCATGATGAGGAATAGCCTAATTTATTTTCATTTCTTTAAAATCCTTCCTTCCTATCACAAACGCAAATTACTTCAAAGATATTCTTTGCACTGCGAACTACATCCGGTTATCCGTTGTTACAATATCATTCTTTGTACAGCATCTATTCACGGTTAAGATGCTCAGATCAGTAAATTACCTCAATCGCTCATAGCCTCATGCATTGAGAGAAAGAACGAGCAATTTAAGTATGATTTTTTTTTATTACATTTTATTAACTCTCACTTCTCCGGTGATTGATTTCCTTGAAAGTTTGTGTCTGTTTCGTATTATAATGCGAAAGCGTTTCACGAAAATGAATTGTAATTCATGAGGTTCACCTGTCTTCTTACAAAGTGAGTTGCAGGTGCCGTATTGTTTTATTTCCAAACTTCGTCCTTATTTGCGTGACATTTCAACCTTTCGGAGGAAGAGGAGGTTTCAAGTCTTAAGCTTATCTGATGAACGCCTACTACTTGTAAGATAGTCAATCCAATCTCCTGGATACAAGTACAGAGTTTGCGGCAATATAACTGCGCAATAATTCCATATACAATAGCCTTCTAAAATATTTGAGTTTTTTTGTTGTTGTTTGTGAAACAAGTGTGCTTATTCACTAATTGTATTTAATAAATTCATCGACCAATTTTTTTTTATTCGGTGGTTTCCTTTTCATTAATATTATTCAAAATTTGAGAAGCCTAGTGTAAAATCAACATTTTAGGCTTATACCGGAGAGAGAATTAAAAATTCCAAATTTGGTTTTTCTAACTTAAAATTTCAATACTATTGTGTTGGTTGGTTGTATTCAGATTATCTGGCGCCGTCAGCAACACGAGGGCTATAATGCGCCGAAACATTCGTCATTAGACAAGCCAACATACATTTACAAACACCCATGCCAATACGGGACTCGAACCCGCAACCTCGCGGTTTAGAAGCTAGCACGCTAACCACTATACCGTTTGGTCGGCCAATACTATTGGGATTTTCCAACTTGAAGTTTCTTTAGTATTGCGGGACATTTGAAATTCCTATATTGGGATTTTCTAACTTGAAATTCCTGTACTATTGAGACTTAACTTAAAATTCCCATAATAGTGTTTCCCAACTTGAAATTCCCATATTGAAATTTCCTAACTTGAAATTTCGATACTATTCAAACGAAAAAACTATTTCAGTTTCCCAATTTGAAATACTTGCATTGGGATATCCCTACTTGAATATTATCGTGTGAAATTCAATTAGTGTTGCCAACAAAAACAAATTCCAAATGACTGTTTGTCTGATAGATCATGCATATTTTCAACTAACTTCAACTTCAAACACTAATTATAGCATGAGAGTGTTTAAAGGAGAATTTTGACCTTAAAGTGAACTTTCTCCGAAATTCAACCTGTGAGAATTTTAGATGATTTCACACGATGTTCAGTCAGCAAAACGATGAAATTTCAATTGTAAACTAAAACTAAAGTAAAAGCCTTCTAGAAAAAGGATTAAAAAAAAAAAAAAAAAAAAAAAAAAAAAACGAACGTTAGGTCCTAATGACCCTAGGTATGAAGGAATGGATCAGTGATCATGGGTGAAATGAAAAACTTCACTCTTGAACCCCTGATTTGAGAAAGAGGTTCAACAGACCATTTCGAAAACAACAAAAATATATCAAAAGGCTTTTATTGTCATGTAAGAAGTGAAAAATCTCTTATTAGAAGATAATTAAGTCTAGCAAGAAAGTAATTGTATTGTGACAGTAAATGTCACCAAAATTGCATTTTTCTAAACAAGTTTCTATATGGAATCCAGATATCATGAACGTACAATATAGAAACTTTCTATGGCTGAAATCTCTAATTGAATTTGATGGCATATGATAAAGAAACCCCTGCATATGTAGAAGGGTATTTTAGAAACAAATATGTCAACAAGTTAGCAAGTTTTGTTACAGACTAGGTGAAAGAGTTTTTCATTGAATAGTCAAGTTCTAACCATCGATATAGATAAACAACTCGATAGACTGCTTAACGCTGGGAAAATGAAGCCGTTGTCAGATGCCGTTGGTGGGATAAAAAATATGGATTGCCGAGGATTGAAAATAAAATTTTAGGTTGTACACAGCAGAAATGTCAATAGTAGACCTTAATTAGTAATAATGTGCAAAAAAATATATACTCTAGCATTTTACAAGGTTTTTCGCATTTCCATCCAACTATAAAAGTGAACTGTGATTGGTTAATCTTCCCACCAGCTTCGCAATCCCCGGCGCGTTTTTCTTTTTGCATTGACAATGGAGCAGTCTATCCAGTTGTTTATCTATATCGATGGTTCTAACCCACTATCTCTTTTTAAGAAACAATGTGAACTTCTTATTCTAATATAGAATTATTCTTCTAAGTGAACTATTTACAGTTAGAGCTTCCCTAAGAACGCTGATCAATATCATTCGACATCGGCCAATGTCGAGGTGAAACTCTTTAAGCCGGCCTTATTTACAGATATTGGCCAATCTTGCCCAATGCTGGATAAAATTTACTAGAATTTTTGAAATGTCGATTCACAGTTCTAAAATCGAAATATTAATAAGAAAAGATGGAGAGAAAGAAAAAAAATGTTTTGTGATGTTTTTCACATGTTTATTTAAAAACATGTAGTTTGGAACGATGATTGAATTTTGGAGAATCTTCCAGAAGCTAATGTTAAAGACAAAATATTACTTAGAAATTAATGTTGAAAACACATCTACAGAAAAATAAGACTTATCATTTATATAAATACAAGGTTTTAAATGTTCAAATATTGCTGGTTCCACTTCATTTTCGAATCTAACTCGACTAGAGTTATTAAAAAATACATAAAATCTATCATAACCACGGATTGTTTAGACACAATTGATGAAAGTGACGTCCCACTTGAAGCATTAATTATAGCGCTATGATGATAATAGACCAGTGTAATGGATCTTATGCAAGCAAGTAGCATCGAACAACTTTACTCCTATCAGAAGCAACCAATCACATATCTTTTCGTGATATTCGTCATTTTGTCAAAATCATACTTGTGCAGAAGATTCACATCAATTTTGTTCAAAACCGTTTTGGTAATCTCTTTTTATATGTTTTTGATATCCTCAACAGTGAAATTCCCGAAAAAAATGCTTTAAGATAGTAAAAGTGGAGAAAGAAAGTCTTTCAACTATGAAAATAGTCTTTTCACGAGAATTATCTCCTTCATCCAACAATGAATGGGACAGGCCAAGTGAAACTAAATAAATTAAGGGCACGTGCATTTAATCAGATTTAATGTCTTCCATTAAAGAAAAAAACATAGTTTTTGTTCTCCATTTATAATTTGCTAAAACAAATCGGATCGTAATGATAACTGACAATAAAACATATCTTCTGTAGGATTTATTGTAATACATCATGCCTAGGTATCAAACATGTACAATTTGGTAACATATAACGACTAAAATTTCCCCATATTAAGATTGACTGCAAACAAGCCCGAATTTTTTTTTCCTTTTTTTTTTCTACACAATATCACCGTTAATGAATTTTGGCGACAAACTTGGGGAGAAACTTATCTTCAATTGTTGAAATCCTGTAACAGAATTTAATGCAAACAGTCAAAATTCGATATGTTTATTTAAAACCAAGATGTAAATTTCTTATTAGCTAATATGAAAGATCTCTTCCAATCTAGTTTTGATGAACTTCCTATAGTAACTCCAAAATGATATAAAACACATATAGGTAGCATTTAGAGTTTAAGCTTAAGAACTGATCTCTCACTACAGCTTCTGGATAGCTTATAAGCGATTTCTGCTCTGCAAGCAGATGAAGTCAATTGAATACTTTCCCCCATCCATGTACTTAATAGTTACCCATGGTTTACAAAGACATTCTAAATAGTTTGGGAGAAGTTGTTCGTATGGGATTGTTAAACCTTCTTCGACCTCAATTCAATTACCAAGCATGCACTCTCCAGAAGTTACAGTTAGAAATGACTGAGCTCAAGGAATACTAAAATGACTTCCCACTTCCAGTACTTCCGGTTGATGAAAACTCATTTTGATGAAAGCTTTCATATTCAATATCATTGTACCTGTAGCATTTGTAGTTTTTTCTGGGAATGTTGACAAAAGACCGACAGATGGACACACAGAGCCTTTGCATAGGCTTCTCACTACATTAATTTATCTAGAATCTACCCCCCCCCCCTTCTCCAATTTCATAGGATTTGTGATACGGGATTAAGTTTACCCTTGACAAGCCTATAAACTCCGTATAATGCAAGTAATTCATTTTATTAGCATCACTACTTTGGTATTTAGTATTTGTCAACCTCTTAAAGTAAATTAACCTAAATGACATTAACTATTTTGGTATTGCATGAGCCCTTTAATTCAAAATAATACAAAAGAGAGGAAAAATTCCACGAATTAATTAAATATAGCAACAGTAAACCTTAACGGATTATGTCCTCTGTACATTTTGTAATCTAAAAATAACCGATTATGTGTCATTTTCGATCAAGATCAGAGATAAGATTGTTCCCTCCTCATCCGCTTTTGTTGAGCAAAGTGTTCTGTAACCAACTATTTGAGTTGCAACTACAAAAAGTACCATCCATCCATAAAATTCTAAAGTGTCATAACATGAGCTGCAGATGACAGATGAAGTGTTGAAGTGCCGCTTGTTTTGATTAATTTTGTGATGAATGACTTGACAAATTATATATTTTTTTCTTGTCGTTTATCTTGTGTATGAAATGAAAATTATCCCCTTGAAAAAATATGTATCTGTTTACTTTTCGATGCTTGTTGTAACCTTATAATATTGAATTTCTTGTAAGCAATACGACAAATGTTATCCTCTGACTTTGCTGTCAACTCATATTACATAAACAGAAAGGCAGTGACATTTTTATGCCAAAAATAATCCATAAATTGAAGCTTTATACTATCTATCTGTCCAGACGAAGTTAACTATTACAAACAGAATTACAAATGTTGCTTACAAACTAAAGGTTTTTGCAAAGTTAAATACTATTCGTAAATACTACGATACTTACGTAATACCCTGTCGACTGTGGATAGAAAAAATTTTGCAAAACAGATTTGCTTAATTAGTCGGAAGAGTCGTTCCAGGAGAAGGCCCGCTTCCACACGCAGCTGAAACATTCCACTGGTAATCCTATAACACCAGTCCATGTCGAAACGGACCTCCAAGGAGATCAAACGTTACTAACTCTATGTCTCCACCAAAAATGTAAGACGGGATAATACGGAAATACCCAAACTTCTACCTACCTGAACTTCAACTCTGCCAGCTTGGAGAACTATGCTAATTATTGAGTTGAAGATATCAAGAAGTATACTAAATATTTACTAGAAAAAAGTGGCAGGTGTCAAGAGCCACATTTCTTTATACGGCAGAAACCTGTTACTATGTTTCTCAACCAAAATGTCATTAAACCTACCAT
This sequence comes from Linyphia triangularis, assembly GCA_963978545.1. Lineage (NCBI taxonomy): Eukaryota > Metazoa > Arthropoda > Arachnida > Araneae > Linyphiidae > Linyphia > Linyphia triangularis. Next base: position 52,400,396 of record OZ021729.1, on the reverse strand, counting down.
CTTGACGTGATAGCGTTGGTTATTATACTCAAAAATAGTACATGAATGTATACATTGATGTTATTTTACAAAGCCATCGTTTGTGTATAAATGTTTATTATAGGAAAGATTGCTTCAAAATGAATAAAAATAAGAGACATTTTTACTTAAGAGTTATTAAATTAAAACAATTTCCAGTTTCATAAATCTAACAACTTTTCCAAATCTACTTTTCAAACTTTCTAATTTTATGTTCTAATATTTGTATTACTTATAAAATTTGAAGCGTGCCCATCAAGAATAGGGATTAAGTTAATATTATAATCTGTATTTTGGTTAAAATATTAGAACTAGTAAAAAGTTTGAAAACAAATTATAAAATTTTGAATTATAATAAAAACGATACATGTTCGAAAAGCATTTCTTAAATGGAATTAATAATTTTTATGCAACGTGCAAAAAACTTTATTTTGCCATTTTCAATCAGAAATCGTGACGAAAGTAGATCTTTGATGCGAAGAGTGTGGAAAAGTAACTTTTCCGCTCTAGTGTGAAAAAGTACTTTCTCGCACGCCTCGTGCTCAAATTCTATATAGTCCTGGTATTGAAATGATACATTTTCAGAAGAAATTCATTGACTGGAGTTGTCAACATTAATAAATATATTTATTAAAATATTTTCTGCACTTAATTGTAAAAAATATTGTACGCAACAAGTGGGAAAATACTTTTTAAAACTTGGTAAATTATTAAGCATTTTACCTCGTTTAAAAAAGTATTACTTTCCCAATTAGTTGCATAAATAACTATTTGTAAGTAATTTACCAAATAACTATTTATAAGTGATTTACCAAATAACTATTTGTAAGTAATTTACCAAATAACTATTTTAAAAGATATTCTTAAAGTAAAAAAATTTGCTTGCATTCAGGTATACTACATATTTATAAAATACTGATCATTTTCAAAGAGAAATTCGTATTTCGGACTATTCTGAGAACTTGACAGCATAAAACGTATTTGTACTAGGAAACCTTTCTGAAAATCATCAGTTTGATGCCAAACAAGTCTAATAAGAGCTAAGTATCCTTTCAGGATTATTATAAGGAATGTTTAGGTTTTCTGGGAAAGCAATCCTTTGATAAAGAGTGGAAACATTTTATTCTTGGTTTTGTCGTCGAATTGGTAGCTTTCATGATAGTCGAGTGTAAGTCTCTTTCTGAAAGATGTCAATTTGTTGTAGAATCAATATTATATTGCAGGTTCAAGTCCAAAAAGATATAACTGAGAAGAAAATTTTACTGTACTACATAAACGCTCTACGTATAACCATTATATTACGGGACAAAACGTTTGTAACCGAAGTTGAGGCAGGTTAAAATAGCTAACATTTTTTAAGTTATTATGAAAAGATTAAAAAATTATTTTATTTCTATTCCAAAGGAAAAAAAACAACAGTGGGCAGTTTTATGTACACATATGCTAAGTTGAATAGTACTAAGTTTTACATTAGCAATTAATGTACATTAGTAGTTAATGCACATTAGCAGTTAATGTACATTAGCAGTTAATTAACAGATTAATTTTTACACATTGGCATCAGCTATTTTCCATGGATTCAGTGTTAAACACGCTTCAATTAATTTCTTATATTCTAAGCTATTTTGGTCAACATCATTAATGTTTGTAAACTATTTAAAAACTTCCATGTCCTAATTTTTTTTTTAAATTCTGTGAATAATTTTCAGAATAAAGAGGAGTATATATATATATATATTTAAGAAGTGGACTATATTAACCATTTTTTCTTTAAGAACGAAGTGAGATGAATGTAAAGAGTAATTCCATTTATTATTTTGCATAGGAAAAATAACGTTTTACAATGTTTCTGTTCATTTGTCTAAAGTCAACACTTCCAGACAAATATATGAGAGCAAAATGTCGAATAAAAGGTCCAATCAAGATGCTTTCTTTTATCAAAATTCAACTGTAAGTGCTGACGTACTAAAGTACAATTTACGATTCGTTAAACCTTCACTTAAATATTACAAGCATACATCAGTTTGGAGTAGGTTAGAATGAGTAGAATTGCATGAAATTCAATAGGAATTAGAAGTAGAAGTTCTTTAAATTTCGACCAGAAAACTACTTCATACTAACTCCACGGAAAGTTCAAATTTTGGTTGGAATAGATAATGGATTAAAAGTTGGATATAAGATGACAAGTATTCTCGGCATTTCTTTCACAAATATGCCAACTCTTCGATAATTTTTTATAAAAACATCTTCGAATTTGCTTTTCCAATTTGAAACTAGAATTCACAGGGTTTTTGTTTCATATCTTCAATCTTAGTAGAGGAAAATTTTAGTCATTAAATTTCGCCAAATTGTTTATTCTTTGTATCCGGGCCTGAAGCACCGTAATAAAACATATGTAGAAGCGCTATTTTAGTGACTCTTATTGCCATAGAATTGTTAATTAGTGCATAGCAAGTTACACATTGCACTCAATTAGTTTTTTTCTTTCAATTACCCTTTTGTTAATATAGTAATGAAAGTATTGTATTCGTTCAAAAGGAAATTTAGCCATTTTTTTTATTTCCCCCTTCCCTCACGTTTTATGGTTCTTTGTCCAAAAAAGAGGTCTAGAAAAAATGTCTGTCTGCGTGTCTGTGGTCAGCATAACCTCCCAAACGGATTAACCTGCAATGCATACCGTGGCGCTGATACCTACTATTGAGATTCTCGTCAAAATTGCACATGCGCATAAGGTAGCGGTTAAAGGTAGACAATAGTCCCGGAATACTGAATCAATCGTATTTTCATTCAATTTAAAAAGTTCCCTAAATTATTTAAAATGCAATATTTTTAATTAATTTTTGACATAGTCAATAATGACATATTTGTTATGAATATGACGCTTCCGATTTTTATTTTATTTTACGTATACTTTATGTGATAAGATTACATTTGAGACTTAGGAGACCGTTACATTGAGACTTAGAAGGTCGCATGCTCTAATTTCACTATTCATAACTGATACTCTTTTGTTGTGACACACATACTTTGCCATAAATTAATGTCAAACTTTGAGATGGCTTGTTTTAAAAAAAAAAAAACAGGTTTTAAAGTGAAGTAGCCATTTTGCATGCTTGTGTGTTCGTACGTTCTATGAAGGCCACAATTTGTTTTTGAATTGTATGAATTGAAATTTAATTTTTAAAATAACTGGTTAGGGCATATCACTTAGATCTATTTAGAGCAAGCAATTAAACTGTTTCATTCCTTGTTCCTAATTAGTCGACTTTGGCAAAGTTTTTGGTGTCAGAGTTAGCTGTGACACTAGGGTCACAAACTGTAAATTTTTATCTTTACTTAGTTTGCGACTTAATGACAGCGATAATGTCAAAACTGAAAGCAGATTTCGAACGTTGAAGTGAAAAATTCAGCAGGATTATTTTCATTGAGCACATTTTATCGACATAATAATTGCGATGGTACATAATTTCTTTCCAATTGTACAATTAGTTTTTTAGTTCATTTAACAAGTCACCAATATTTAAAGTTGACACTGCGTCTTCTCATTAAATCCGATTTAAATTTTTTTGGTGTGATTATTACGCTCGCCAACCCTCCAACTTTACGGCTTTGCCCTCTTAACAGGTTTGACCAAAAGCATATATTGATAAATCATATTCCCTTCCACAACGCTCCGAGACAATGGTTTATCAAAAAATGGGAAGGAAAGGGGGTACTTTTCCCATAGCTGGTCACCACTTGGCGCCAAGTCTAAATGTGTACAGTCTGTTATAGGAATTATAAATGATTTAAAGGTTGTTAGTTTGGATGAGTTAGGTCCAAAATTTGATGGTTTTTATCTGGTATCCACCTAACGGAATAATACCTTTCCATTCAACCAAATTAATTGGCTGGTCGACTGAAACTATGCAAGTACCGTGATTTCATTTATTACCATTTCAATTCTTTATCAATAAAGATTGTGACAGTAAGTATAAATATAGTCTATTTCAGCTCCAAACAAAATTACTAAAATGCACTGTTGTATTTAACCGAGCATTTACAAAGCTAAAAATAGTTTCTTCAACAAACCTTTAAAATCCAATTAAAATGCCTGAATAACATGACGATGAGGAAAGTCGCAGAAACTGCTTTTCAGTGAATCGCAGGAATATAAGCCCCGCATTCGAATACAAAACGAAATGACAATCAATATCCCAATAAGAACAACAATTATTTTTAAAAGCAAAACTTGAAACCATTCAATTTTAAATAATTGAGTTAAACTAATTAATAAGTTATTTTTTGCAGTTTTGGAAAGTTTTGGCAAATATATAATTCAATCTGTTTCACATGACACTTTAATCATAAAAATTGGTTGAGTAATTTAGGAGGAGTGACCACTACTCAAAACGTCTTGCGCAATAATGCAATAATATATATAGAGATGAATATAAAAACAAAGTAAAACAAACTACTAGAGAGCTTCATTTTCTGCTCCCTAATGCTCGCCAAAGATCGTGAAAAATTATGAAAGTACTTCAAATGAGTGACTAGTAACTCTAAGTATGAAATTACAAAGTGGTGTAGTGGATTATGTAAATCCACGGTGTTTTTTTATTTTTTTTTTATATAAATACGTAAGCACCATAATATTATTTCAAATCCTAAAATTCTTACTTAATAAAGAGTGGAATAGCAAGTATAATTAGTGCCAAAGTTTCATCTCTATTAAAATTTCTAAATGTGCAGCTGTACTTAATGTACACTCTCAAACGACATTCCATCCCCTAGCAAGAGCAATAATTAAATTTTAAATTAATCGAATGAGCAGTTATTTACATCTACAAAATTCGGTTTAGGTCTATAAACTGTAAACAATACAAATCCTTTTAGATTTTGATATTCAGATCATTGACATCTATTGTCATAGTAGTGGCATGTTCGATAAAAAATTATTCAAAAAATATTGTTAATTGAACAAATGAATAAAATATTGTTTGGTAAATATACACTTCAAGCCCTTAAACCAGGACACCTTGATCGTAAACATCAGTTGAGTTGTTTAGGTGAAGTGACTGTGACACAAAAATACTTCTTGCCTATTAAAAACATAAATTACAAATAAAAGATGTTAAAAAAAACAACTATGGGTGTGGAATTTCTCACAACTTTTGATTAAAATTAATACTTGTCACTGTATTTAAATTTGCCATGGATCGATGTAAATGGCCAAATTGGCAATAATTTTTACACTGACAAAACCCCCGTCAAAATGGTGAAATTGCTGTATGTTTTTTGATAAATATCATATTATTTCTTCTTGTAAGTGAAATAGAGAAGAAAAAAAAAAAAAAAAAATAATCGAAACAAAAGAAGAGAACTCTGTGTAAAGTTATTCGTTTTTCCACTTTTTGAGGCCTTTATCGTATTTGTACGGAAATTTCTGTAGCGATTTTTAGAGCATCTAAATAGTTACCACAGCGATTTCAATCAAAATAGTTTGAGCCGTTTTTTCATAATGGACAACTCCCGATTTTGATATTTTTTTTAAAAACATGTGAAATTAGATTATATTTATGAAGAATTTCTTTCCAATTCCAAATATCCAAACAAAAGTTCTTTAAAAAAATTTCTTATTTAAATATTAAGAAAAGAAAATGCGCCAAAACCGAGCAAAAACCAGTCCGATCAAAACACTCAACTGTATCTGTGACGTCAAACATCTTTCCGTTTCTATGGTTATCATGAGGTTTCTGCCAAATAGTTGACATTGGTTTGGTAGACAGTTGCCATATCCCGGACAGGTTGGCGCGATTTGAAAGAAACTTGCAAAACTAGTTTCCGCTGTTGCGTTTCAAGCCAAGTTGTTGGAAATCAAGTGACGTCAGATTCAATTCGAGCCACATGAATCGTTTTCTCACCCAAAGTCTAACGGAGGAACTTTGTTTGCAAATTAAAAAAAAAAAAAAAAAAAAAAAAAAAAGAAGAAGAAGAAGAAGAAAAATAGCATTGAGCAGAAATTTTTGTGTTTATGCCTTTTTCGAAACATTTAGAATTAAATAAAAAACAATTTAAAAATGCGGGAATGGACAATTCCCGCATTTTTTAAAAACGAGTGAAATTAGTTTATATTTATGAAGAATTTCTTTCTGATTCCAAATATTTAAACAAATGTTCTTTAAAAAGATAAGTTATTTAAATATTAAGAAAAGAAAATGCAAATTCAGAGCCAAAACCAACAACCCTCCAAAACCAATACTCAGCAAAATACGTGACTTCAAGGGTTTCTACAGTTTCTATAGTTATCGTGAGGTTTCCTGCAAATAGTTGGCGTTGAAATAATTGGCGTTAGTAGACCATTGCTACATTCCGTACAGGTTGGCGTGATTTGCGAGAAACTTTCAAATGTGGTTTCTGCTGCCGCATTTCAAGCCAAGATGATGTTTGCGAAGCCGTGACGTCACATTCAATGCCAACAAAATGAATCGTTTTCTCGACAAAGTCTAGCAAGGTAATTTTGAGCGCAAATTGAAATAAAGAAAAAGCGCATTGAGCAGAAATTTTGTGTTTGTGGCCTTTTCGAAACATTTAGAATTGAATAAAGAAATAAAATAATTTTTTTTTAAAAAATGCAGAAATTGTCCATCGTTCATTGCAGAAAAATATAATTTTTTAAAGGAAGCTATCTTATGCACGTGCGCAATTTTAACGAAAATATTAATGACATGTCCCTTGAGTACCCTATATACAAAAGTTGAACATCGCAGGTAAATTCTTTCGAGAGCAATGCTGATCACAAGTAGACACGGAGAGATTTTTTCTAGGCCAGTTCTTTTTATTTCAGCACTTTCCAAAATATGTAGAAACACACACACACACACACACACACTCACACACACACACACACACACACACACACACACACACACACACACACACACACACACACACACACACACACACACACACACACACACACACACACTCACACACACACACACACACACACACACACACACACACACACACACACACACACACACACACACACACACACACACACACACACACACACACACACACACACACACACACACACACACACACACACACAAAATCGAAATTATTTTTTTACTAAATACAATACTTTTGTTATTCCATGTTAACATATGGGTAATTGAAAGTAATTGATTATGATGCAATTAATTTTCTGTTCAAATCGATCATTTAAACTCTACATTAACCAATACAAGAGATTATTTTATTGTTAATAATTTTTTCTGGTGACTTCCATTTTGGTTCATCCTGGTCAAACCCCTACGAAAGTAACCAACCCATTAACTTGTTTAAGAAGATAGAGCCAATGGCAACTAATTTATATAAAGGATGTACTAAATTGACAAAGAAATTAGAGCATAAATCTAGCTGTTATACATAACATTAGTACAAAAGGAAATTAAGGAGGTTGAACCAACAAACACCATAGAGCATGTAATCAATCCACTTAGTGAGTACTCTTTCTTCTGTAATATATACACGATCAAAAAGAATCTCTATAAAGTAACTGTTTGGGTATGAGAAAACTATAAAGTTAATCTAACTTTACACTAAATCTCAAGAACCTAATTGGAAACATACCTGGAAAAACTAGGGGTGTGGAATATCGCACAACTTTCAGTTACGTTTAATACTGATGGTCACCACTTTTAGAGAATGGCAACACTGCTAGTGTTTCACGAATATAATGCTCGAAATCTTCAGCGCACTGGCCTTCTCATTCCATCCCATGCTACCGAAGAGTGAACCAAAGGAAGAGTTTGTTGGTGGGGATTAACTTTTTGGAAGATTACATGTATTATGAACTTTAATTTAATTCGCTGAACTGAATATTTATTTAAGTTTAAAAGTCTTTTATATTTAGACGTCTTGCATCCGAGTGTGATGTGCTGTACAAGAAATAAAGATTGACCGACACCAAAAAGCGCTGTATTTATTGTGAGTACATTTATCTTCCTACCTTCTATTAACTACATTTAAGTTTGTCATGGATTTATGTAATTTACCGTTTTCATATATTCAATATTGTGAAAAAAATTTCCAACTTGGCGATATTTTTGGCGATTATTATTACACCGACAAAAAAAGCAAAAACAGTAAAATTGGCGATGTTTTGAGATAAATATTACATTTGCTACACATTTTAATTTGTAGTTAAGTTAATGGAAACGCAATATACTGAATAATGCATAGAACTTATGTTACATTAAACTTAAGGTTTCAAAAGAAAATAGACCAACTATAAGCTACTGTGCAGAAATAAAAACTTAACAGCATCAACATGATGCCACTCACAAAAACGAAACCATGAAACATATGAATAATAATAATGAAAACAAAACAGCAAGTCGATTCAAGTTCACCATATCAACAACATTAATCCTTTAAGTGCATCAGGCAACAAACTATCTCAAGGGAAGAGAACTCTATTTCAAGGACATTCGTTTCTCAGTTTTTTACGTCTTTATCGTATTTCTACGGAATTTTCGTTAATTGGTAAGTTTAAAGCACTTTAAAAGGCATTACCACAGCGATTTTGATCAAAATCATTATAGCAGTTTTTTGGCAAATGCTGAAAAACATATAGTTTTGAATGGCAGCTACCTTATGCGCATGCGCAATTTTAACGAAATCCTTAATGATAAGTATACAAAAGTTGGAGATCGTAGGTCAATCCATTCGAGAGTAATTCTGACCAGAGACAAACACACAGACATTCAGCATATTCCAAACGAGTAGAAATACAAAAAAAAAATTTAAAAAAAAAAAATATTTTTTTGACCGAATGAAATACTTTCATTACCCTAAGTTAACATATGGGTGATTGAAAGTAAAAATCAATTCAAAATTACTCCACGTGAATTTACGGTGTAGACATACAAGCTCATTTTCTCAGATTATGGTATTGGTTGCTTGGTTCCTCACTACATAACAAAGCACAATTAAAAAAAAATAATTTTACGGAACTAGAAAAGGAGGACCCGAAGTCTTAAAAAAAGGTCAGCTTCCAAAAACTCAGAAGAATACAGCACATAATTTCAGTTGAAGAGAAGTTTAAATTCTGGTAAATTCACAAGACTAGTCGTTTGTTACCGCTAATTCACGACCACTTTCAGCAAGCTTCCAAGAAGAATCTGTCTTTCAGTCCGTACTACCTTGAGAGTTCCACCCCCATATATAAGAGAGGAAGAGTTACAGACCTGTAATCAGTAAGGGCCCCAATTGAAAGCTTAGGCTGAATTATAATAGAAGGCTTTGTAATTTAGTTTTTTGGAAACCTTCAAGAGGAAAAAGAATGCTAACTTACGAAGGGGAAGGTTCTCGAGAAGTATGGTCCACTTTTACGGACAATTAAGTACATAGTAAGCAAAGCAGGAAGAGATGTTCTTAATGGCCATTTAGTGCAGTATATCATACAATACTAGGTGTCTTATAAGGGCATTAATGATTTTTCTTGGAGATAAGTTATCAATGTGAATTGCGGAAGTTTTCTACAGAAAATAAGAAATCGTAATCTAAAAATATGTGAGCCTTATTTAAAGCTTCACATAACCTTACTAGCAAAACTATAGGTGTGGAACATTTCACAGCTTACTTTCCATGATACTTTAATACTGGTCACTGCATTTAAATTTGACATGAATTGATGTAATTTTCCGTTTTCATATTTTGATAAGCATAAAAATTGTTTGGTGATATTTTTGGCAGTAATTCTTTATCGACCAAAAAAATTGCAAAATGGCGAAATTGAAGGTATACTATCCTTTTTTCTTGTGTGTGTAATCCTTTCTTGTAAGTGGAATAGATCAAAAACAGTCGTTGGTCTTTGATAGGCGATTTCAAGGAAAAATAACTCTGTGTTAAAGACATTCTTTTTTCAATTTTTTGCGTCTTTATCGCATTACTACTGAAATTTTGTAAGTGGGGATGTATAGAGTACCTTAAAAGGTATTATTACAGCTATTTTGATTAAAATAAATCAAAGCAATTCGTGCAAAACATAAATTTGTTAATAGCAGCTACCTTATCCGCATGTGCAATTTTTAAGAAAACCTTAACGACAAGTTCCATGTCCGCCACTAAACCGTGCACAGAAGTTGAACATCGTAGGTCCGGCCACATCGTCCTTTCAGCACCACAGGCATACTTTAAAAAATCTAATTCTTTTAGCCGAATGCAACACTTTCATTACGCTTATTATATATAGGAAAACTTAAAGTAAAAAAAAACAAAACAACAACTATGGTTTAAGATCCTAATTTGAATCTCGCAAATTGATATAATTATATCGCTGAAATTTGTGTAATTCACGCATTTTAAAACTAAAGTTATGTGCAGTGTAAGAGTAGTTTAATTTGTAATTCAATTCAAATGGAGGCATAGATCAATACTTTAAATAAAATACACATGATCATGAGCTATACGATATATCCATTGGTTTCACCAAAGGTTTGACTCTCTAGTTCTTATTAAATAAAGCTTTTTGAACTCTAGAAGCAGCTGTGTTAAATAAATTGCTTTTATGTAAACACCCCGTTGAAGGTTATGGCGAAAGTAAAAAGCTAATCTTTAGCAGATGTGCGATAAGTATATAACATGAAGATTTTGCTGAACAAGATATCATTAAAAGCTTATAGCTTGTCTTGATTTGTTACTAAGTTAGTTTTCCCCCAGGATCACTGATATAAATCTAAGTCTTAAAATTGATAAAAAAGAATGAAAGAAAAAAATGAATTGAGTTTAAATAAACTGAAAATCGAATTAACCAAAACCAGTTGCGTTTCCTAAATGTTAATTACTTCAAATGGCTAATCTATCAAGTACTGAAGTGATAAAAAAAATTTGGTACAGTAGTCTAATACTTCAATGTTTTTCCAGTAATCAATTCTTTAATTCAATAGTCTAATGAAAGGGGTAAGTACTCGATAAAGCCCATATTGTGGATGCAGTAGACCATAGTTTTAACATTAATGTTTTGATGTCCCAGAATTGAATTCGGATAAAAAAATGTCACTTATATCGCGTGAAATAATTCTTGACAGTCTACACCTGTCGCCTACTCCTATAGTCATTTTCTGATCACACTGTGTAACAAGCGCAAGTTTTTGATAGAATACTTGAATTTAAGTTATCTCATTTCAACTATAGTAAAAAAAATTGCATACTTCCTTCTAACTCCGAAATACTACATCCCATCTTCCAGGCTCCAAATAATATACCAGTTGAGAATCCCTTTGATCTTTACATTTGACCATACTATTTAAGAAAACAGTTGTAGAAGCTTCCATAGATGTGTATAAACTGCTAGGTTTTTCTGTAGATGTTCGAAAGAACATCTACAGGAAAAGCTCATGGTTAAAACGTTTTTGAAAATTTGGACCATCTCTCTGACGAAGTTCGAAATTTTTGCCGTTTTCCATTTCTTTTTGTTTTGTTTGTATTATTATTATTATGTGCCACTTTTTAACCTAGCAACGTATGCGATGGTAGAATTCTAGCGCATGCTAGGCGCATTTTCGAATCTGAGCCATGAATTCGGCATTCATCACTCTTCAAACGAACTACAAATCTAAGTGGAAATTGCACTTGGCTCTAAGTCAGCGTTCGTCACTAACTTTTGGAGGCGGGCCGTTTGACTTATGTTGGAGCTTATTATTATCAATTTAATAATATATAGCATTTTTCTCAAAACTGGAGAACAAAAAAAATATATTTATATATATATTTTTTCTTTTTCAAATAATTAAAAAAACAATAGTTTTCTTATTATTAGTATATCAAGTTCTAAAAAAGAAGTGAATCTTTGTTTTCAACGTGTTAGTGTGACTGTACCAAACTTTTAACAAAAGTATTTATACTGCAATTCCAAATTACTCCGGTCTAGTCGATATCAATTGTGTCTTTTGAGAAGATGGAGGTCGAAATTGTTCAGTTTATTTTATGATAGATTCGTTGTATTTCGGAGTACTTGTTGTAACAAGTACTCCGAAATACAACGAATCTATCATTTTAATAAATTGTTTAAACAAGATTCAATTAAGTTATTCCTGTATTTACTCTTGATGCCTTGCTGAAAGCTTCTTCATATAGTTTCTTCGGGCACGTAGCGGAGAAATCGGTTCTGCATAGTTAACACATATTATTTTGGATAAACTACAATTATGTAAAAAAAAAGTCCATCCCGTAAAATTTGATTTTCTTTTTTCTTCTGTGGTGCCGGCGGGCCGCAGAAAAATCTATCGCGGGCCAAATCCGGCCCGCGGGCCGCGTAGTGGCTGACGCTGCTCTAAGTGATTGAGTTGTTATTTTCATCATCATAAGTTAAGAACAACGACTGAATTTGCTGGTGATCCAGCATTTACCAACATCCACACAATTACAATTGAACGAAAATGTGAAACCTCCCATCTACAAATTTGTTGAATACTGGTAGAATAGTTTTTTTTTTGGTCTTGTTTTCACATTTTATCCCTGGAAGGGAAAATCATAGGGAAGGGTGGTACAGTTGGCGGAGCAGATAAAAACAATTCCGTCGCATTGAATTCTAGACAGTGTCTCAAAATTGTTCGCCGACGAAGGTAACTTCAAGCAATCAATCATCCTGACAGCTCAAGGTCAGCGCCATCTATGGGAAATCTTGCTAATGAGTACCGTAAGCTTGTGCTTATTCCGTTGTATGTTTCGAAGTTTTATTCTCTTTTTTTTGCTAAATACTGTTTTTATTTGCGTTTCTCGGATATGGGAGTCAACTGAGGTTAAAGTTGGTCATTGAAGAGTAATTTGCAGGGAGGTCGTTTGGCTTTAACAAGAAGTGAAACGAAATTAGAAGAATAAAGTAAACAATTTGAATTGTGACAGTCACTGACACTAACAGGCCGCTTCTATACAAGCTCTATTAAAGTACATCAGGTCTAGGTAACAAGCATACAAAAATGTAAGCTAAAATAGCATCAGCAATTAATGCCTACTCCCCCTTTCCTCCCCTCCCCACTAGTAAGATTGACTATATATGACATCAAAACCCTGGCAATGTCTAGAATTTTTGTCCTCAAGCATTTCTCCAAATTAGCGAGTTTAGTGACGACTTTAGCGAGAAAACTATACAATATCCAAGTTCTAATCCAATACTTCGATTTGGAACCAAGATATGATTTTCCCTTACTTTTCCAGTTAAATTTTGAAGCATTTCCGGTAGGAACTTCCTGTTGGTTCAAATCTATGCAATCTAGCTTAATAATGCCTTCAAACTGTTATATGACACTTCCTATAGTTTAAGCTTGACTAACTGCAAATATATTTCCTGTCGTAACTTCCAGTTCAATTTTGATATGGGTACTGCCGACGTGACGTTTTATTTGACAAATAAAACATACAAATATTACTTAAAGATTATTTTTATAATGCTGACTTCTAACTGGCTAAGTCATGATATAAGCTTCGCACTACACATGTATAGAGTAGAAGAAAAAGTTGAGATATCTGTCAGACATTAAAATTTTTCCGAATTCCGAAACAATAAAATATCTCCCCAAAATATTAAGATGAAAATTATTAAGATATTCAATATTTAAGATGTATTATTAATGCATTTAGTTAAATATTTATTGAGTGGAATAGTCTATAAGAATATTTCCATAATTTACTTGGGAAATAAGCTCCACACTTATAAATTCCAGTCTTCTAAATACTTAAGTTTTATCAATGATCATTTTCTATATTTAGCATTTATAGTTTGAATTATTATTAAGTATTTATCAGACATCATTTAAAATCTCTATTAAGACAGTGTTCATTTTTAGTTCTATTTCTCGTCAATTTGAATTATTATCACGCATTTGTTTTATTTTTGGACAATGACTGCTTTCTTTACATTTAATTAAAAAAAATTGCATCTATCAAGAAAAAAGCACAGTTGTAAAAAAAGTTCTCCGCTAAGAAAAAGAGCGAAAACGCTCAGCCAAAAAAAGAAGGGATTTATACTTTTCTACACGAGGTTTATATAGTGTATTATATAGGTTAACCGGATTCGAACGAAAACGTATAATTTTATTTCCTTCCCATCTGATTTTTCTTGTTTAATTTTATAAAACAACGAATTTCGATGTAAACATTTGTAAATACTTTCAAAATGTTGGAAGCGTATTGTCAACAGTACAAATGGCCCGTGTTTTTATTTAAGCATTTGGTAGGTATGATAATTTTTTAAACTTTAAAAAAAAAAAAAAAAAAAAAAAAAAAAAAAAAATATTCATTTACTCGTAGATAACAAAAAAAAATTATTCTCTTTGTTTTTTTATACCGAAATATTTTGCCCAAATATTTCGAAGAACTTCCCCCCTCCCCCTTCTTTTTTATTATTATTATTATTATTTTTTAATTATATGATTATATTTAATAAGAATATGTTCTCTATAGCTGATATTACACTTTCTTTAATTCTAGAAATCAACACAAAATTAACCCAGTTCGTTTCTTTCTTGTCAGAAAAATGAGAGGAAACATTCCGCATATATTGTGTTGAAAAAAATGAAAAGTAAAATGAAGTGATTATGTACAAAAGAAATTACGCACTAATTCAATATTCTTTATAAAGAATCTTTATAAAAATTTACTTAAAAACCTTCTAATCAAAGTTTTTAAAGCAATTTCTGAAAAATCTTAATGATACATTTTATTTAAAAATAAAATTATAAAAACTAAAAAAAATAAAAAATAATGGAAATTTAATAATAGAAATTGAGTGAGGAATTTGTTTTATAAGATGATATTTCAAACGTAATATTATAATAATATAGTAATATTTACTTCTACATATGTATAAAAGACGTAGAAAAATTCAAGTTGATCCATTCGTAAAACAGTTGCTATTAGAAAAAAAGAAAATTCAAGTTTACCCTTTTTAAAAGGCCTTATAAATTAATCTTTAAATAACCTATAAAAACAAAGTTTTTAATATAAATCCTTTATATTCACTGGCAATTTTTATATTCATCAGCAAAACGCAGTTTCTGTTAACAGCGTGTGCTTGATGTTGGCATCTAATTTTAAATATTAAGAACATCTCTATCAGCAAAATATCCAGTACAATACTTTTCAAAGTTTCTTCATTAAAAATAAATGTGAATTTATACATTTACATCGAAATATATTTTATTTATTCTGATTAAAATTTTTTATTATTTATTTATTAAAATAATTTTAGCAACAGGAAAGAGTTTCTTCAGTGATCAGTTACAGGCTATTTCAGTGCGATTAGATGACGGTAAGTTGGTTTATTAGTATTCAGTAAAAGCGATTTTTAGTGACAGTGACAGTCCCCACAATTTGATAGAATGCATTATCACTGACATCGATCATTTTGCCAAGTTTCAGCCCGATTAGATGACGGCAATAGGATTAATTAGGCCTCTGCAGATTTTCCCGCCATCGATATTACACACCCCACACCCACATAAAATCGAAGATAAAATAAAGGATTTGAAAAAGAATCTATTTGAGGTATTTTAAAATACCAGTTTTTATTTATACTGTAAACCATCACGATTTGTTAAGATAACGCAACCCTGACCCACTTAGTAGATAATCAATAAATACAATTATCGCATTATAGTCATTAAAAAACGATTACTCACATAAGTATACAATCATTAAAAAATAAAATGTTTTTTTAAATACAAAGCAGTTAGAATTGAAAATACCGAATTTTATTTAAATTCACAATAAAAAGATTATAAGTATTTTCGGTTACATATTGATAATTTCGGCCACACAGAGTAAAATATATAAAATATTAAGCAATTATTTAAAATGAAATTAAATGTTAAAAAAAAAAAAAAAAGTAAAAACTCTGGTTAAGTAACTCAGCCCACAAAAGCTTAGAATATTTTCTTCATCCCAACTGAAATAAAGAATGAATTTCTTACATAATAACCAAAACTGTTAGGCTTTAAAAATGGAATAAAAGTCAACATGTATAGAGAAAAACACTTTTTTGTAAGTATTCACTAAAAAATCCATGTTTTTTCGATTAATCAATATGTTTAAATTTGGGGGTGGAAGAGCAAAATTTTGTAAAGAAAAAAAAAAGAAAAAAAAAAAAAAACGTTTCTTTTGTAAATAAGAAGGGGTAGAGCTTGAATTTTTTTTAGACGTTTAGAGTTGAATTTTATTTGCATTCTTTGCATCTTTTTAATTTAATTTGCTTCAATTTTTGGCACTATAATTTTGCAACTAAAATTACATCTGTTATTAAACAGTGTATATGAAGTTCTTGATGTTTCTTTGTGAATTTTTAAATTCCTTTATTGCAATATTTGATTTTATTTTTCTTCAGTTTGTTGCGCTTTGGCGAAATTCCCGCTTCCCCACTTTTTTTTTTAATTAAAAAAAAAATCACTAAATTTTTTTTACACTATATTCAGATTTTTGACTTTTTTCTTAACACATTTCATTACAATTCTTTATTTTTTGAAGTAATCAATATACATCACATAAAATCAACGTTTAAGGTAATAAGTTTAAAACCATTTAATTAAAATCATTAAAATTTTTATTTAATTACCACAGACCACATAGAATTTGAATTTGAACAATTCATTTTTAAGTTCTTAAATTCATTTATAAAATATATTAGAAGTAATAAGTGAAACACTATTTAAATATCTTATTATCGTTATGCCTCTTTTTATAAAATTAATTTTTTAACTCTTATTACACATAAGGTTATGAAAAAACTTTTTTATCTGTATATAAAATAAAGTATCTTTGATTTAAGTCTTTAACTATAATTCTTTTAATTAATAAAGTAATAAATAATATAATAAAGAAAATGACACATGAGTCCTCTTTTAGCTTTGATACATTCTAGTTATAATTCTCATTAAGTAGTTAGCCGAACATCAAATATAATTTCTTCCAAAGAAAAGTAACTCCTTTTCTATACATCCATACAACCTATTTATTCATATTATGTAAATAATCAAATTATGTAAATAAAATAAGTAATACTTCTACAAAAACTTTCCCATTAAGTTAAGATATGTGGGCTTTATCTATAAATTACAGTAGATTGTCCCTCTCTCTAATTCTCTCTTCTGATCTGGAATAATTAAATCAAAGTGAATTATTTGTTATAAATTCAAATGGAAAAATAAACAATATGTTTAAAAAATTGAACAATAAACAAATATCACAACACTCAGTCCTAAATATTATTATTATTATTATTATTATTTTTTTTTTTTTTTTTTTTTTTTTTGCGCAATAAAAGTCAACTTCAAAGATTTATCCTAACGTAGTCGTTAACTTCTTTTGTAGTTAACAACCAGCTTACAGTAAAATGCAGTTTAGCCAGTTTAAGTTGCCATGGAAACATGAATCAAATGCGCTCATTTATGAAATAAACTTTATGACGTCATGTCAACTGCGAAAAGAAATCGTATGACTTCATTCGAACCGTTACTGGTTGTCAATGATGATTTTGAAGCTCTTAAAGCCTGAGTATTGTATTAGTTTAAATCTAGTTCCACTTTCCTGCTAATTTGTTTCGGTTGGCTTTGTTCACTACAAATAGGAAGCTACAGTTGTTGGAAATAAAAGAATATACTAACAACACAAGCCCTACATTGTTGTATGAATGAGTTAGTTAAAAAGTTTTTTTCACAACACAGTGATGTTACAATTCCAACTAATCCCTTAATTATTACACATCAGTTCAAAAGCAACAACACTTCATATTACCTAAAAACATAATTAACTATTTGTTCCGTCGGAAAAAAAAAAAAAAAAATCATTTAATAAGTAACTCTCTTTTTTTTTTCCTCCAGCAATTTCCTCTTGCAACATCGATAAATAATCGAAGAAACGAAATATTTGTTTTTTGTTCTTCTTTCCTTTGTAATCTGAGTGCGTACACGTCAGAAGCAGTGATGGCAAATGTCTATGGTCCAAAGACAATAGCCCCGGATAAAGTTCGGAAAATCCATTCCATAGCGACAGCCAAGGGATGGGTCCCGTCTGCCCTATGTCTGGTAAAGAGAAAGTCCTCTACATTCGATCACGTGATGGAGGTACGAAAGGGATAAAGGGAGGGGTAACGAAATCAGTAGCGTACTAATTGGGGGGGGGGGGGGGCAGGTATTTTGTTTGGTTTTAAAAAAAGTCTCTTCCCGTAGATTTAATGCTATATATTTTAAATTATAATATCTACAGAAATATTGCTTTGGGTTTTGTGAAATTTTTGAGACACGTACCAGGTGCATTTCTTCTTAATTTAATGTTGATTTTATGATAGTTAACAAATTTGAATTTCCATGTATTTCATTAAATTATTTAATCTTGGTTTTTTGATAATTTTTTTTTGCATTTCTCCACGTTTTGGAACATTCTGATTTCAAAAAAGTGATATAGAAAAAATGTATGTCTGTGTGTGTATCTTTGTGTCTGTGGTCAGCATAACTCCCGAACAAATTAACCTACGATGATCAAATTTGGTATGAGGATGGCTAGTGGCCATGGGACCTACCATTAAGTTTTTCGTCAAAATCGCTCATGCGCATAAGTTAGCTGCCATTGAAAAAATCATGTTTTTCAATGATTGCTAAAAAACGGCTTCAACGATTTTGATAAAAATCGCTGTGCTAATGCCTCTTAAGGTGTTCTAAACATCCCAACCTCCGACATTTTAGTAAAAATGTTTCAATGGCGTAAAAAGTTGAAAAACGAATGTCTTTTACACAGAGCTCTATTTCCTTGAGCATACTTCATCAACGATCATTTTTTATTATCTCCTGAGTTTCACTTATAATAAAGGATAGTATAAGAATTATTGAAAAGTACATCACTAAAATCATCTATTTAAAAAAAGTTTTTTTTTTTTTTTTTTTTTTAAATAGACCCATACAAGGATTATGTTAAAAAATATCGCCAAAATGGACAAAATGTACATCTTTTTCGTTTCTTCCACATACGACTTTTTTCCTACATTACAAAAGATTTTTTTTTTTTCATCGCTATAAATTTACCTAATTTTTAAAAATGAGATGTTTAAATACCATTGGAAAAAAATCACACTGTAGTTTTAAGTGATAGTTCTTTGACAGCTTTGAGTTATTCTAACTAATAAACATTTTGAAATTATTTCTTAAGCAATATTTCGGCCAATATAAGGATAGTGCAAATATAGACATGTAATATAAATTAATTGATTCAGACTTTGGCCAGTTTTCAATGAAAGGAACATACCCTCAAAATAATTGTAATAAAAAAGGAAACTATTTAATAAAGTAAAAAAGTATTTAAATAATATGATAAAAATAAATTATTACATCTATAATAATAAAACAAGCTGTTTGTCTGTCTGTGGCTCTGTGGACCTATACAAAACTACTTAAAATTGGAGTAGAGCTCTGAAATTTTCAACATAGGAAGTATTGGCGATCTAATTTTATGCATCACAAACAGAATGTTAAAATTTTAATTAGTTCTTTTATAATTAATTTTTTTAATTAATTAATAAATATGTTACAAAACGGTATTTAATAGGGCTATAGCTCTGAAATTTTCAACATAAGTAGTTTTGACCTTTTAATCGGACTTCTAAAAAATAGAATTTAAAATTTTTATTTTGTTCTTTTTTAATTAATTTTTTTAATCATTTACTAAACATTTTACAAAACGATTATTAACAGGGCTACATCTCTGAAATTTTCAACATAAATAGTTTTGGACTTTTAATTTGACTTTTAAAAAACAGAATTTTAAATTTTTATTTTGTACTTTTTTTAATTAAATTTTTTAATTAATTAATAAACATTTTACAAAACGACTTCTAATAGGGCTACAGCTCTGAAATTTTCAACATAAGTAGTTTTGGCCTTCTAATTATATACATCACAAACATAACGTTAAAATTTTAATTAGTTCTTTTTTAATTAATGTTTTTAATCAATTAATTAATAATATGCTACAAAACGGTATTTAATAGGGCTACAGCTCTGAAATTTTCAACATAAGTAGTTTTGACCTTTTAATTTGACTTTTAAAAAACAGAATTTTTAATTTTTATTTTGTTCTTTTTTAATTAAATTTTTTAATTAATTACTAAACATTTTACAAAATGACTTCTATTTGGGCTACAACTCTGAAATTTCCAACATTAGTAGTTTTAGCCTTCTAATTGTATACATCACAAACTTAACGTTAAAATTTTAATTAGTTCTTTTTTAATTAAAGTTTTTAATTAATAAATAAATATGTTGCAAAACGATATTTAATAGGGCTACAGCTCTGAAATTTTCAACATAAGTAGTTTTGGCCTTTTAATTGGACTTTTAAAAAACAGAATTTAAAATTTTTATTTAGTTTATTTTTAATTAAGTAATTAATTTATTAATTAATATTTTACAAAACGACTTCTAGCTACAGTTCTGAAATTTTCAAGATAAGTAGTTTTGGCCTTCTAATTGCTTACATCACAAACATAACGTTAAAATTTTATTTAGTTCTTTTTTAATTAATGTTTATAATTAATTTATAAATATGTTACAAGACGATATTTAATAGGGCTACAGCTCTCAAATTTTCAACATAAGTAGTTTTGGCCTTCTAATTGGACTTTTGAAAAACAGAATGTTAAATTTTTTTTAGTTTCTTTTTAATTTTTTTTTTAATTAATTAATTAATTAATTGATTAATATTTTACAAAACGATTTCTAATAGGGCTACAGGTCTAAAATTTTCAACATAAATAGATTTGGCCTTCTAATTGGACTTTAGAAAAACAGAATTTTTGTTTAGTTCGTTAATAATTAATTTTTTTAATTAATTAAATATATATATTACAACACGATTTTAAATAGGGCTACAGCTTTGAAATTTTCAACATAAATACTTGTGGCCTACTAATTGGATTTTTGAAAAACAGAATTAAAAAAAATTTTTAAATTTTTTTTGTAATTAATTAATAAATATGTTACAAAACGATATCTAATAGGCCTAGATCTCTGAAAGTTTCAACATAAGTAGTTTTAGCCTCTAATTTTGCTTTCCCCAAACACGTGGTAAAATAATCTTAAAGGGGTGTTGTATTATTGTATTAACGGGGAATTTTTTTTTTCTTGACAAGGGAGAGGCTTCCAATATTAAATCTTTTCGTAGCAATTAGATTTTAGTCAGTGAAGCTAGCTTATGCTTACACGGCAATGACCCTTTCAGCGAGCGAAGCGAGCCAATGCTTGCATAGCAATGAAGCTTTTAACGAGTGAAATAAGCCTGTGTTTATATGTCCATGAACTATTCAGCGAACGAAGCAAGCTCGATTTTGCTTAGCGATAAATCTTCTTGCGGGCGAAGCGCCTATACACGAGTGACAGATTTCCGCAACGCGAGGCCTCACAGCTAGCTAAAGTATTGCACATGTTAAAATTTCGTAGTGAAGCATGGGTATTTAGCTAGTCTATGATAATAAATTAAGCTGTGTGTCTGTCTATCAGTCTGTCTGTCTGTGGCTCTGTGGATCTATAGAAACCTACTTAAATTCGGAGTAGAGTTCTGAAATTTTCAACATAAGAAGTTTTGGCTTTCTAATTTTATGTATGTCAAACAGAATGTTAAAATTTTAATTAGTTCAATTAATTAGTTTAATTAATTTATATTTTACAAAGTGACTTAAAATAGAGATGCACCTCTGAAATTTTTAACGTAAGTAGTTTTAGCCTTCTAATTGGTTTTTTGAAAAACCGAAATTAAATTTTTATTTAGTTCTTTGTTTTTAATTAATTAATAAATAATTAAAAAAATTATTTCTAATAAGGCTACAGCTCTAAAATTTTCAACATAAGTACTTTTGGAATTCAAATCGGACTTTTGAAAAATTTATTTATTTAATTAATTAATTAATTAATTAATTAATTAACTAATTAACGAGTATTTTACAAAACGATTTCTAATAGGGCTACCGATCTGAAATTTTCAACATAAGTAGTTTTAGCCTTCTAATTGGACTTTTGAAAAACATAATTTTAAATATTTATTTAGTTTTTTTTTAATTAATTATTTTAATTAATTAATAAATACTTTTACAAGTGATTTATAATAAGGTTACAGCTCTAAAATTTTCAACATAAGTAGTTTTGGCCTTCAAATTAGACTTTTGAAACACAGAATTTTGAAAATCTGGAAAATTTGATCTGTCTAAAATATTGCACATGGTAAAATTTCGTATCGAAGCACTGGTATATAGCTAGTGTATATATATGGCTAATTGAAAGTAAAAATTGAAACTAAAATTGAAAGTAAAAATTTAAACCTATTGAAAAAGCAATACTTCAGCCAATATTGTGAAGAGTATAGTATTAGGACTATATATTAGGGAAAACTATCACTTTTACATTGGTGAATTTAAACTATTTGTAGCACTATTTTTCCCACTGTCATCGTTTAATTCATCATTTGAATCTTATATTTTATACTAGCTGAATACCCGTGCTTTAACACGAAATTTTACCATGTGCAATATTTTAGCCAGCTGTGAGGCCCGGCGTTGCGGAAATCCGTCATTGGTGTATAGGCCTTAATTTTTGGCGCTTTAGGAAGGTTCATCGCAACGCAAAATCGAGCTCCTTTTGCTTGCTGAAAAGTCATTGACACATAAGCACAGGCTTACTTAACTCGTTGAAAGGTTCAATGATATGCAAACATAAGCTCGCTTTGCTCAATGAAAGGTTCATTACTGTGTAAGCGTAAGGTCGCTTCACACAATAAAAACTAATTACTATGAAAAGCCTTAATATTAGAAGCCCCTCCCTTGTCGAGAAACAATAAAAAAATTCCCCATTAATAACTATAATACAACACCCTTTTAAAAATATTTTAACACTTGATGTTTGTAATAAAGCAAAATTAGAAGGTCAAAACTAGTTATGTTGAAACTTTCTGGGCTCTAGGCCTTTTAGAAGTCGCTTTTTGTGAAATATTAATTTAAAATTCATTAAAAAACAAATTAAAAACTTGAATGTTCTTTTGTCAAAAGTCCAATTAGAAAGCCAAAACTATTTGTGTTGAAAATTTCAGAAATATAGCCCAGTTAGAAATCGTTTTGCAAAATATTAATTAACTAATTAATTAATTAAAAAACAAATAAAATGTCAAAATTCTGTTTTCCAAAAGTCAAATTAGAAGGCCGCAACTACATATGTTTAAAATTTCAGAGCTATAGCCCTATTAGAAATCGCTTTGTAAAATATTTATTAATTAATTAAAAAAGTACTAAATAAAAATGTAATATTCTGTTTTTCAAAAGTCCAATTAAAAGGCTAAAACTACTTACGTTGAAAATTTCAGAGCTGTAGCCCTATTAGAAATAGTTTTGTAAAATATATATTAATTAATTAAAAAAATTAATTAAAAAGGAACTAAATAAAAATTTAAAATTCTGTTTTTCAAAAGACAAATTAGAAGGCCAAAACTACTTATGTTGAAAATTTCAGAGCTGTATAACTATTTGAAGTCAATTTCTAAAAAATAAATTAATTAAAAAAGAACTAATTAAAATTTTAACATTCTGTTTTCAAAAGTCCAATTGGAAAGCTAAAACTACTTACTTTGAACATTTCAGAGCTGTATCTCTATTTGAAGTCACTTTGTAAAAAATAAATAAATTAAAAACATTAATTAAAAAAGAACTAATTAATATTTTAACATTCTGTTAGGCATATATAAAATTAGAAAGTCAAAACTTCTTATATTGAAAATTTCAGAGCTCTACTCTAATTTTAAGTAAGTTTCTTTAGATCCACAGAGCCACAGACAGACAGACGGATAGACACACAGCTTGTTTTGTTATTATAAATTGCGAATCCGAAAAGGTCGCAGGTGCCTAACTTTTCATCTATAGTAAGAAAACAAGCGGTCTGTGTATCTGTCTGTGGATCTTTATAAAGCTACTTAA
This sequence comes from Linyphia triangularis, assembly GCA_963978545.1. NCBI lineage: Eukaryota > Metazoa > Arthropoda > Arachnida > Araneae > Linyphiidae > Linyphia > Linyphia triangularis. The sequence continues at coordinate 52,376,392 of OZ021729.1, read as the reverse complement.
AATTGGAGTAGAGCTTTGAAGTTTTCAACATAAGTATTTTTGGCCTTCTAATTGTACCTATGACAAACATAAAAGTTAAAATTTTAATTAGTTCCCTTTTAATAATTTTTTTTTTTTTTTTTTTTTTTTTACAAAGTGACTTAAATAGAGATACAGCTCTGAAATTTTCAACAGAAGTAGTTCCAATCTTCTAATCGGACTTTTCTAAAACAGAATTTTAACATTTTGATTACTCTAACTAATTAGCAAATATTTTATAAAACGATTTCTAATAGGTATACAGCTCTGAAATTTTCCACATAAGTAGTTTTGACCTTCTAATTGTACTTTAAAAAAACAGAATTTTAAACTTTTAATTTAATAAATATTTTACAAAACGGTTTCTAATACGGCTACAGCTCTGAAAATTTCAACATAAGTAGTTTTGGCTTTCTAATTGAACTTTTGAAAGATAGAATTTAAAAATTTTATTTCTATTTTTTTTTTTTTTTTTTTTTTTAATTAATTAAGAAATATTTTACAAATCGACTTCTAATAGACCAAGAGCTCTGAAAGTTTCAACATAAGTTGTTTCAGACTTCTTATTTTGCTTTTCACAAACACGTGTTAAAATATTCTTAGAGGGGTGTTGTATTCTTGTATAAATGGGGAATTTTCATTTTGTTTCTCGGCAAGGGAGGGGCTTCTAAAACTAAAGCTTTACGTAGCGATTGGTTTTTAGTGAGTGAAGCGAGCTCAACCTTTCAGCAAACGAATGAATCTTTCAACGAGTGAAGTAAGCCTGTGCTTATTATGAGCTCGATTTTGCGCAGCGATGAACCTTTCTGCTAGGAAAGCACCAAAAACTGGGATCTATACACCAATGACGGATTTCCGCAACACGAGGCCTCATATCTTGCTAAAATATTGCACATGTTAAAATTTCATAGCGAAGCACATGCATTCAGCTAGTTATTTTATAAATAGACATCGTAACAGCTGAATAAGTTTTTTTTTATTGAGTTTTAATGAATAATCCATTATTTGGAGAATTGTTAAGAGGAATCATTTGCGATGAGTTGGATTTCTTGATATAGCGTAAGGCATCAGATAAGCCCTTTTAATCATTCTAGAAACACGATTGCACTGGAAAGTTTTTTTTAGATGTTCTTATCTAGATTATTGGATTTCTCAAATAACCGATTTATGCCAAGTTTTAGTTTATTATAAATGATTGTCTATGACATTTTCCCTTGCCATCATTGGTCTGGTTTTCGATGAGTTTCTGAAATAATTAATTCAAATAGAATTTTTAGAATTTGTAAATTGTTAAAGCGTTATTTTTGTTAATTTTTTTTTTTACCATTTTTGATTTTGGATTGTCTTTAGTTAATGTTATCGGTAGATGGAAGATGCTCGTATCTGTTTCACATTACTTTATAAATAGTAATTTGGTTGGAAGAAAATAAAAATACCTTATAATTAACTTATAGTTATGAAATTTATGAGAGATTTGCTTGATTGTTGATTTATTTTCTACCAACAAATGTAAAATGCATGTTTATCATCCAAAACTCTACCCTTTTGTTTTACACATATGGCTATCTATTACACGCTTAGTCAAAAAAGCAAAATTTCAATTGTATCAGTTCACATCCATCAGATCAGGACATCCATAATTCTGATATTTGTATCTTCCGTGTTGATTTTAATGACACCCCAAAGGTATGTTATAATGGAAATCTAATAGGTGCTAACAAAATTTTTATATACTTATAAATGTGGAAAACAGAGCTGATAAATTGAGATGTTGCTTCTTTTAACATTGTAACAAGGAAGGCTGATTGTCATGACAGTGGTTAGTGAAAACAATTTACAAAAATGGGAACTAAGTTTTATCTTTTTAGTTCTAATTTTTTTCACTTGCCAAAGAAATGCTTATTGATTGATTGATCACTCATCCCTCCCTCCATCCATTCGATCCCTCCATCCATTTATTTATTTATTTACTTGTTTGTTTGTTCATTTGTTCGTTTGTTTGTTTGTTTATTTATTTATTTATTTATTTATTTACTTGTTTGTTCATTTGTTCGTTTGTTTGTTTGTTTGTTTATTTATTTATTTTTAGAATCTATACTGACTTTCATGACTTTTAAAAGGTTAGTGAACACGCATGATTAGAAAATGCTAAATCATCTTCTTCAATTTGGTTATCTGTTTTTAAAGAATACGATGCCTTCAAATAATTTTTTAATTATTTGAAGTTTTACCTTTTGCAACTAATAAGCTAAATGTCGTCTAGTACGTCTATCTGTCGTGTATGAGATCAAAAATGTAAGACGAAAATTTAAATTGGCAACTAATTTTGTTGCCTGAAAGATCACCAGTTTGGCTTAATTTTTTATTACTAAATAATTTCAAAATATTGCCAAATTTGTAATTTTTTAAAAAAAATGTGGTTTTTATTATAATAGATGAATAATCTTGACTACTAAATTTTACCATATGCATTTACATAATCAATAGACATTCAAGAATTCTACATTTCAATGTTTAACCCCGTTCTGAAGATGATTTATCAAAATCGGAATAGCTCACTTTTTTTTTATATAATTGACCTTGTTGGCATTCGGGCCAAATTCTAAAGTTGTGGGTGCATTGAGAGCGAGTCATTTTGATATTCCTTATTTAGAACGTTTCACTTCTTTTTGATTCCTTAAGATAGTTGATAGAGATCAGATTAGCTTATTTCTTCATTGCTTGTTCTTATTGAAATTTGTACCAAATTTCATAGCTGGTATCTACAGATAAAATGGTCCATTTTGATATTTTATTTCACGTATGTAATGTTCCAATCCCTATTTGACCTTTTCAAACTGAACAATAGAGATTGGGATAGCTTACGTATTGTATGCTTGTCCTTGTTGACATAAGTACTAAATTTAATTGTTATTACAACATTAGAAGTAAAAGAATTACGAATGAGTGAGTGTGGATTGTTTCGACCCCTCAATATTTGTTAATCGAGATCGGAATAGCTTAATTTTTCTATGCTTGTCCTCGTCGAAATGTGTACCAAATTTCATAACTGGTGTCTACATTTAAAGTGGGTCATTTTGTTATTTCACGCATGGAATATTTCGATCCCTATTTGACTTTTTCAAAATAAATAATAGAGATTGGGATAGCTTACTTTTTCTATGCTTGTCCTTATTGGCATTTGGACCAAATTTTATTGTTACTACATTAGAAGTAAAAGAATTAGGGATGAGTGAGTGAGGACTTTACTTTGTGTAAAGAGATTAATGTATCGCAGGATAAGAATATGCATAGTGTTTCCAGGTATAAATTGTTGTAATTTGAAATACAATTCTGTACGTAAAATAAAAATGCAATTTTATGTAAAAAATTGTTTTATGTTTTGACAATGATATTTAAAATTCAAACATTATTATTATTTTTTTTTTAACAATTAAAATTAAAAATTTTTGATAAAAACTATAAGAGATAAATTACAAAAAAAAAAACCTATTAAAAAGCATTTATTATTAGCTTTAATGTTAAGACAAAGATATCCACTTCAAGATAAATTTCTGAGTACGTCATTTCATCAAAATAAGTAAAACAAAAATCTCAGAAGAAATCCTGTATGTTTAGGAATGTAATTTAAAACCAAAAATCTTGTGAACTTATTTGTTCAATCAATACTTTGTTTACTGCTACTACGTAATTTTTGGCAAGAAATATATATCAATAGAATTCCATGAAGAAGTAATTGGACTTGATATAAAACAACGTTTAATTAAAAAAAAAATTATAGATGTATTATTCATTACAATGAATAAAAATTCTAACTATGTTAACAATCAAAGCTAAATAAATGAGTTAAAGGAGTATTTGAGATAACCGAAAATAAATTTTGCACTTGCTCCTTGAGAAAGATACTATTCAAATTTCAGATTAAAATTAGTTTAAAAATGCATTTTCTTTATTCATTTAAATAATCGATTCTTTTCATTTTAAGAATTAATATAAACATTAAGATTAAAAAAATAATCTCAAATGATATGATCTGCTACTACAAACTTTTGCTTTTGTTTTCCGAAAAGGAACAAGTTGAATTGTGGCATCTTTGGCGATTAGAAAAAAAAAATAGCGATTTACAACAAAACCCTGCCTATATAGTTTTTTTTTTTATATAAACAAGTCACTAAGTTGTCAAGGCGAAAAATTTGGCAAGAAAACTCGTCATCGAATATCCAAGTTTCAGTCAGACATTTCTACAGAAATTGTTTGAATTTCCCAGCACCGGGTTGAATTTTTAGTACGTAATCATCCTATCACACACTTAACATTGCTGAGTTTTTTCAAAGCGCGTTGACAGGCATACAGAGTCATTGCATAAGTTTCTCACTAAATTACTGTAAACAGGAAGATAAAAAAATGTTGTTATGAAAACATCTGTAGATCAATTTTCGTCAATTTTTTCTTTCTTTCTAAAACAGTCTTAAATGATATCCTCTGATTCAACAACAAAAATTTGTTTTTATTTATTAGCAATAAAAATGATGTTGCTATAAAAACACTTGTAGAGCAACTTCTCGAAAATGAAATTTATTAAAAAAATACTACCGAAAAATACTTTCAAATACTACACACATTAGTATTTCTTTCCAACAATAAAAATGACGTCGACTAAAAAGGATCTATGTATAGCAGCGTTCGTCACTAACTTTTGGAGGCGAGCCGTTTGACTTATGTTGGAGCTTATTATTATCAATTTAATAATATATAGCATTTTTCTCAAAACTGGAGAACAAAAAAAATATATTTATATATATATTTTTTCTTTTTCAAATAATTAAAAAAACAATAGTTTTCTTATTATTAGTATATCAAGTTCTAAAAAAGAAGTGAATCTTTGTTTTCAACGTGTTAGTGTGACTGGACCAAACTTTTAACAAAAGTATTTATACTGCAATTCCAAATTACTCCGGTCTAGTCGATATCAATTGTGTCTTCTGAGAAGATGGCGGTCGAAATTGTTCAGTTTATTTTATGATAGATTCGTTGTATTTCGGAGTACTTGTTTCAGTCCATTTTAATAAATTGTTTAAACAAGATTCAATTAAGTTATTCTTGTATTTACTCTTGATGCCTTGCTGAAAGCTTCTTCATATAGTTTCTTCGGGCACGTAGCGGAGAAATCGGTTCTGCATAGTTAACTCATATTATTTTGGATAAACTACAATTATGTAAAAAAAAAATTCCATCCCGTAAAATTTGATTTTCTTTTTTCTTCTGTGGTGCCGGCGGGCTGCAGAAAAATCTATCGCGGGCCAAATCCGGCCCGCGGGCCGCGTAGTGGCTGACGCTGATGTATAGGAAACACGTTATAAAAATATTTTTTGTTATACTGTTTTTTTTTTTTTTCCTTTAATAGAAATTAAAATGTTTCTGTAAAATTATTAGTACAAAGAATTCATTTACATGAAAATTTATTGAAAAAACTCTGAAATTGTACGCTATACTTCTGCAAACGTTTAAGTTGTATTTCCAGCAATAGAAAAGATGTTGCCCTAAAAACACTTCTAAAGAAACTTCTCGAATTAAATTTCTCTAACTGATGCCGTAAAAGCATTTGTGGAAAAATTCCTCGCAAACGAAATTTAATCAACTCTCAAATGACATCATATGCAACTACAAACTTTTGATGTCGCTGTAAAGAAAAGTTACTATCCTGAAAGCATTTGTAGAGAAACTTCTCTTAAATAAAAATTATCTAAAATATTCTTAAATGTTCTCTTTTCCGATACAATTTTATTTTTACTTTCCATTAATAAATATGAAGTTACCGTATGAGAATGTTCAAATAAATTTCTTTAAGTGTAACTTTTAAAAACACTCTCAAACGATTTCCTGTGTAACTACAAGCATTTAAGTTTACAATTATCTCAAATGAAAATTCTTAAGACTCCCAAATAATTTCATCTATTACTATGGATATTAGTTTTTCTTTCCAGCAAAAACAAATTATGCTTCCGTAAAAGCACCTGTAGAGAAGTATGAATATTACCTAAAATACTCTTAAATAATATTCTTCGTTGCATTCAGACATTTGTTTTTGCTTCCAAGCACTAAACGTGATTTTGCTGTAAAAGTGCTTTTAGGGAAACTTCTCTCAAATGAAACATATCAAATAGTGTGATCTACTTGTGCTAAGTTTTACTCTTGCTTTCCGGAAGTAAAATTGATATAAGAAATCTCTATTACGACAAAATTTTAGTTTTGTTTACCCTCAGTAAATATGATGTCGCATTACTTTTAAAGCGATTATACATCGCAATATGTATAATCGCTTCAAAAGTAACTTATGACAAATAAAAATCGTAAAAATATTCTTAAATTATATCATCTGGTAATCTTAGAATTAGTTTTGTTTTCCAACAATAAATATGACACTTACTTAAACCCACTGACGATCCAAGGAATGGGCGAAATTCTACAAATGTTTTCACTGCAATAATTTTGAAATTATATTTTTATTTTCAAATATATAATTTTTTTTAATTATTTTTTATTCATTTGTTTTAGATTGGTTATAAACTATCATCCTAATAAAAATATTTAAAAAATGTTTTATTTTAAATTTTATTTGTAAATTTAAAAATGTAGTGTATTGCTAGAAAAACTGAGGATCAAATGACGCATATATACGTGCATGACCGCCAGTGGGTCACATTTTTTAAGAAACTTCTCTAAAATACTCCTGTATAATAACTTGTGTCACAACAGACACTTGTTTAGCTTTCCAACATTAAAAATGTTGTTGCCGTAAAAGCAGATGTCGAGAAACTTCTCTCGAATGAAACTTCTCTAAAAGACTTTAAAATTATGTGGTTAGTTGCTACAGACATTTTTTCACTCAATAAATATGACGTTATTGTTAAAAGACTTCTTTTCAGTTAAAGATCCATAAAACAAACTTTAAATGATATCAACTGATACGATTGAAATATGTTTAATGACTGAGTAATGTTTTATAAACGCCTATAGAGAAACTTTCCGATTAAAAATCGGCATTACTTGAATAAAAACTTTAATAATTAATCTTTAACAAGCTTATATTTATTTTATAATATAAGCTTTTTATATTTACTTATAATTTGTTTAGCACTTGAAATTTAAAAACGATTTACGTTTCTAGTCATACGTGTATCTTTCTAAAAAAATAAAAAGTAAAGTATTCATTTCCCTATTTTGTCATCCTATTGGAAAAAAATTATTTTATAGTCTAATGTATAATTTTAAAATGTACAACATTCAACAACAAAATGTGTTACTATTGGTCTTATTATCAGTAATTCGCAAAAAATTCCCTTTCTTATTTTCACAATTAGATTTTCTGACTTGTATCTTAATTATTAAGCTTACATTAGCGTAATATAAAAGAAAAGTATAAAATAAAAACAAAGATATTAAATTTATTAAGAAACAATAAAAATTTACTTTATGTTATTTAGGTTAAATACTATTAAGATATTTTTCTATTTGTTATGAATGAACTTAACAAATGGATTTAAACTTCAACACAATGTACAAACGACAACTCTGAAATAAGGAGTTTATTTCCTTGTAACAGTATTTCTATTTTGTTTTATTTTATTTCGTATATTTGAGATTTAATTTTTTACAATATTAATTTTAGTTTCTATGCTTTTATAGAGTACATATCTAATAAGAATAATTGCAATGCGAGTGAAAACATTACTTAAGAATTATTTTTACATAATCCTATTAATTTTCATTGATTTACGCCTTTTTTTTCTTTTTCTTCTTTAAAGAAATTAATATTTATTCTTACCCATCAGGATTGCAACAGCGGAGTATTTTTTACTTAAAATTAGATTACTAAAATTGTTTTTAATAAGATTTATAATTAGAAATCCAGTTAACATTCACTCAGCAGATTTTATTTTTATCAGCATATTTATAATAATAATGCTTAATTTTGGGTTCTTCACTACACTAATGTATGGAGAAACTTATACAAAGGTTCGATTCATCTGTAGTCAATATTCTAAAAGTAAATTTCAAATACTACATACACGTTCGATATGTCAAATGAAAAGTCACGTTGAGACGAATTCCCTACAAAATTTCAACTAAAAGTTACGACTGAAAAATAAAGTAATTGGTTAAACCTTAATTATAAATACTACACACATGTGTCATAAATCAGTTTGAATATCTATATAAGGTTTTTAGAAATACCAACAGAAATAGCTTTAAAAGTAATTGAGATTCCATTATAACTCAATATAGTTCGATATGTATATCTGATTAGAAATTATACATACGGTGACAAGTTTGTTATTGGTCTCATTTTTATTAATAAAACCTCTAAATTAATTTAAAGGCTTTTTATTAAGTACCGTCAAATCTAATACGTAGGTATCTCCGGCATATAATATCGCCAAATTATGTATGCTTGGTGTCCTTTTTGTGATACATGTACCGTTCCAACGCTCTCTAGGGTTTTCGCTTTGGCAAGCCTACTTTTTTTGCGATCGAAAAAAGTAGGTGTTGCCATTCGAAAATCTCGAGTTTTTGTGACTATAACCATAATTGTGAGGGCCGTTTTGTAGCCATTCCCATAATCCCGAGCTCGTACCTCTGAATAACTATACCTGAAATCTCACCTAGATCGGTTGAGCGGATTGGATTAGAGGTCCATATATCGGCAAAGTTACTTTATGACCACCATGTATTTAAATAACCTTATTACCACTTTCACATATTATTCAGGGGGAAAAACTTAACTTGATTGGTGATTTTTTTCCCTTTTTTTTTCTTTCTAATGAAATGTATTAAAATATATCAGAATAAGCAATAAGACATTTCCATCGAAAATTTTAGTATAATATATTATTTTGTCATTTTTAAGTAACTTATCGTATAAGATATTAGGTTATTGTTTAAACGAGTTAAAGGTAAAGTGCCGTTGAAAGAAAGAAATAACTATTTCCCAGATGAAAAAAAATTATATGTGTAATTAATTGTTTATTAATTTTTAGTAAAGGAAATGGTAAATATATTTTTTTTTCATCTTGGAAAATAAGTATTTCTTTAAAAAAGATTATACTTAAAAGTTATACGTTAAAAGCTCATATGCCTCTTTATTTCCTTATATTTCTTTTATCCCTATTTTATGATGTTTCGTGTCCAACTAAAATTTTTAAAACTTGCAAGAAAGCATCAATGTTCAATGTTCAAGCATTTAAAATCAGCACACCAAATGGTTGATCTTCATTACAAAATAAAATTTATAAATCTAAAAAGATTTTTATGGAAGGTATGGACAGATTTTGGAAATCTATAAATGTTTTTTTACAATTTCTCTGTTTATAATTATAAATAGTGTAAGTATTTCTTTTTAGAGTTTATCCTTTATGTGTCACTAGCGATAATTTAAGCTAAAAAAGTTGGAAACAAGCAAGCTAATCAAGAAATGTGTCAATTATTCTGCGTGTTCTGATTGCAAAATCATTTGCACTTGATTTTCGGGAAAGTTCGCCAGATTGTATTTAAACGTCACCAACACGCAGAATGAGCTAGCTGGATTTTTGACGTTGTTTTGAAAAAAGATCAGAACTTGTTTATTTTAGCGGTGCTTGGAATATCACTGTGACTGAAGTTGTGTGTATCGAAGTTGTTGTTAAAGCTTGATAACTAACTTAATGCATTTAGCGACAGGAGAACTATTACAATGGAAGGATTGAGGAATAAGTAATTTTCTTGATTTACTTGTAAGTTAAAATTACAGCATTGGTCTTTAAAAACAAAAACAATTTTACTTGCTGATTTGTTATTTATTACTTTAAATCATTTCAGTTTAAATTTTTGTTTTGTTTGTTTTAAATTTATTATATTAATTTTATTACATTGGTCAATAAATTAAAAAAAATCCGTTTATGTTTTTAAAGACCAATGCTATAATTTTAACTTACAAAAAAATCAAGATTACGTATTCTTTAATTCTTCTATTGCAATAGTTCTCCTGTTGCTCAATGCATTTTTAAATTTGATATTTCCTCGTTTCAAAGTTTTTGTGAGACACATTCATTCTTAAGTTCTATGAAAGGAAGAGATGCCTTCAAAGTACCATGAAATCACTTCAACCACGTGAAGTTAAAAACTAAAATATACAATCATCACGCCCAATACGTAGCTGAAAAACATGCAAATTAGGCATTCTGTGCTTCATCCAATTCCCTACTTGCCAAGAAACTAGCAGAATCTTTCAGGGGGAAAAAAATCAAGAGTCGTCCTTGACAGAGAGGTGTTTCTAGCCTTGGAAAAACGTTTTTTAGCACCCATCTATTAAACACGTCTCTGGTAACGTAACCGAAATAATGAGTGCCACAACCAAAGCAGGGCGCAATTATTTTGAGATTATTTCTCTTTTCCAGACAATAAGAACAAAACTGTTTCGTAAAGTATCACTACAATTCCTTACGCGTGATTGAGTATTTGGAATTGAAAGACACTTCTTTGAATTAATCAAGAAGAAAGATGGAGCAGGTGAAGGTTAAAGGAAATATACAAGAATATATTGAATATGGGATGCCATATTTTACTATATTTTTTTAGTTGATAGTAATTAACGCGGTTTGCCCTCGAGATAGTTATTATGTTCATAGTTAAATGTCTTAATCTAGTAATTTTGGTTCATTAATTTGAGTCGTTTCGTAACTATAAAGATAGCTTGTGTAGTAATATTAGTTTGATAAATTGATTCATAGAGGCTGATATCTGTTAAAACCATTCTTTTGTAATGAGTGGATAACAGGTATTTCATTGATGTAAATATATTAGTTAAGGTGATATTCCCCATAAGGCAATACGCTAATTAGGTTAGGTTAATTAACAGTTAGCTCAAGAAACTAAATCGAGTAGAATAAATTTCTAGCTAGGTAATATTCCATTGATTCAAAATGTATTATAATTGATTTTTTTTTTTAAATTCAGAGTTATTTTAAGAGATCTCTTCCGGTTGATTTTTAAAGCACTTCCGGTTGAAAATTACTCAATCTTGCTAAACTTATCGTTGCCTTTAAACAGACTTATGACACACATGTCTATATAATTTACAGTATAGGCATGAAGACTTGTAAGTTGATTTCCGGTTGCCACTTTTTATTCTTCCGAAGGTACCTTTCGTTTGAATTTTGGTATGGAAACTCATTTCGACTACGTCATTTGATTTGATTTGCAGAATGTGTTTGCATCATTTGTAAAGTTGTCCCAGTAGTACAAATACGCAGGCCAAAATCGCTCAACACTGACCAATCCCGATGTGGATCGTTGTAAACTGGCCGTTGCTATGGATTTTTGGCCAATCTCGACCAGCACTGGTTAAAATATACTGGAAGTTTTGAAATGTTGATGCAGAGTTTTAAAATTGAAATATATTTTTATAAGAAAGGACGAAGGGGCAATATGTTTTGTGATGGTTTTGACATGTTTATTTTATAAAAATCATGTATTTTGGAATGATGCTTAATAGATTGAGAGGTGACTGCATGTTTAGGTACCCCATCGAACATCATTCTAAATTTTTTATGGAATGTGGAGAAAAGTTGGTAGATTACGAATCTCCTGGTCTGCCGTGGCAAAAATGGCCGAAACTGATCAAAAATCGACTTTGAATGAGTTAAACTAAATCCGATAGCCAAATATACCATAACTTAGCAAAAAATGAGCCCACTTTTTCGTCTGGTAACCCATCGCTCTTTGATATTCAATGAAAAAGGCTGTTTCTGATCTATGAGTCAGAAAACTAGCATATTTTAAAAGTAAGCCAAATCGGTGATATCAGTTACGTCATTAGTGACATAATATTTATTGCCAACTTGGCTCATTTCTAAAAGATGCGAGAAAACCGTCGCCAGGTATCTGCATCCTTCTTAATAGAAAATTAAAGAGCGAAGGGTTACCAAATAAAAAAGAATGCTCATTATTTGGCAAGTTATGGCGTATTTGGCAATCGGATTTAGTTCTTTTAATTCAAAGTCAATTTTTGACCAGTTTCGTCCATTTTTGCCACGGCAAACCAGTGGATTCGTAATCTACTAACTTTTCTCCACATTCTATCAAAAATTCAGAATGATGTTAAATGGGGTACCTAAACATGCAGTAGCCTCTCGGACTATAAGTCTCGCCATAGGCCAATACTGCTTTGCCACCTGGGTGTGTCTGTGAATTTTAACTTTATACAAACAGCATTCAACTCCAACTGTTGCAAAATCCCCCAAGTTATGGCGAATTTTTAACCAAGAGGCATCACATTCATTCATTAATCGCAGTAAACGGAAATAAGATAAGAGTATTTGTATCTCTAAAATTATTTAAATCCTCCATGAACAATTACAGCAATGAAAAAGAGTCTTATTCTATAAAAATTTAAATGGAAGAAGATATTGTGTCATCTCATGAGCATCTCGTCAGACCTACCTCCACCACACAATACTCGGCTTTATTTGTCAAATTCCCTTAGGTAACATCTTCTCACCCCACATTGAACCCTTAAAGCAACAAGCCATAAAATGTTCCTTGTAAAAAGCTTAATACGATTCACTTAGTGAAATTTAGCGGAATAAATTCTACATTTGCAGAATGAGTCTTGGTTAAAACCCGCGTGAGAGCTGTTCACAAGGTTTCTGAATAGATACTGTCAAGTCTCATAATTTTCAAACCAATTTTTTCAGGCTCCCTGTGACGTCATTATTGCTAGTTGTTGAGGATATCTATGACGTCACTGTTACTAGTTAAATTGAAATAAATGTTATCTAAAGTAAATTATGTGCATTGTTAGTGGGGGAAAATATTTTCATCAATGATAAATTTTACTGAATCCCCCACTGTTTTTTTGTTTACTTGCTAACTAGTTTATGCATTTGTTTGTATGTGTTTGTTTTTTGGCTGTCTGTTTTTTGTTTATTGATCTCAGACTTAGTAATTTAGTCAATAATACAACTAGTCAGTTAGTCAGTTTACTTTAGTTCAGTTTAATTAGATTATTTATTTGTTTATTTTTTATTCACTTTGTTACTTTATTATTAAAAATTAATTATGATCTAAAGTTAAATTTAATTTTACCAACTCATTCAATCTACCTGCTCTTTGAATTCAAAACTCATTTATATGATAAGCGTGTCCTTCGTGACGTCGCAGTCACATGACACGTGACAGGATGCCCATTGAAGTTATTGTCTAATGACGCAATGCACCCAAAGACATAGAGACAGTGAAATTATGAGTCCATATCTCCAGTCTATCTCTTAGCCTTGTTTCACGCCCACCCTGTTCCCCACCGGAATAATTGAACGATTTAAGAGCTAATCAGCTAATGGATGACAACCTCCCCTCTCCTCTATCCCACCATTTAAAATCCACCAGCTACTTAATCAAAATGCTGTAAAATAGGAACGAGGGATATCTTGTAGGTTTGCGTTAATTTAGTGAGTTAACAGTTTTAAATAAATAACTTAGCTAACTGCTACTGTCGTATAAATCAAATAAGTATTTTGCAACCTATGTGTATTATACCTTCTCGTTCTGGAGGTCAATCAACTATTTCATTTGAACGTAAATATTGTTGTCCTTTATTACATATATATTGCAATAAAGAATAACAATATATACGTAATAAAGGACAGCAATATATATATATAATAAAGGATAACAATATATACGTAATAAAGGGGAACAGTATAAATATAATAAAGGATAACAATATAAATATTATTGTTGTTGTTTTTTATTACGCATTAGGGTGGATCGGAAAAAAAATTTCAGAATTTCAAATCCGACCTATGGGGAAAAGATGTTCTATGGTATATAGATACATGGAAAAATAATTAAAAAAATTAAATTTTAAGTTCAATACTGCCACAAGGAATTTTAGGTACTTGAGCTTTTTTATAGCAAAAAGTCGAAGTCAATTGAATTTTTTTTATGAAGAATTTCAAAGCCTACCTGCACGGAAAAGATGTTCTGAGGTACATTAATTAAGGAAAAAATAAAATAAATATAATACATTTTATGTTAAGGTCTTTGCAAGGGGGATGAAGTTTTGGTATTTAAGCTTTTTAATGGTAAAATGTCAAAGTGATTTTTGTTTAAGTGAAACAAGCCTTTAGTACTTTTAAATGTTTATTGGAATGAGAGGACATATACTAAATGGTTACAGAAAAAAAAAAGCTTTAGGAACATATTACAGCTTCTTAAGAATTAAATCAAGAAAAATAAAAAAAATCTTTGGAATTACAGTGAACGGTAATCACGTTTGGTGTTGAAAACTGGCTTGAGGTTTCGTGATTCCAGGCTATTTCTTTTTAACCCACATCTTCTGTATGATCTGCTTACAGCAGAAAATGCTTCTGTGACTATTCGTTCTATAGCTTGAGTACGACAGGGATACCCCTTGATAGTAGGTAATACTATAGTATTGCCGTAGAAATGATTGCTGGGTTTACTATTGCTCCTGAAATCATGTCATCACTTAATCGTTCTGTCCCATTCTCCCACTTAATCAAGTTCACATAATCTGTCACACAAGGGTCAAAAGTTGGTATGTTTAAGATACGGATATTAATCACTAAAAGGGTTTGGGTTGCAGCAGACCGTTTAACTTAGCGCAAATTCAATATTCTTTGGAGGACCGCTTCCTTAGTGTTATTTCTGTCGTTAACTAGCATTGATATCAGGATATTTGCAGGAAAGCCCAAACCCCCGTTTCAAAAATTACTGGATCAATGACTTTCTTCAAATCAATTGAGAAATAACGCGATAGAAAGATTGACTAATGCAAATGCTTTGCACCATAGATTACCTATTGTTTGGTTTTGATCTTGAATCGCATAGGTGCCTAAACTTTTACGATGAACGTAATTAATGTCAATAAAGCTTTGGTTGGACTTCTTCTAAGCCAAATAAAACATGAGAATTCTGTTGGGGGTTGTAAACCACCTTGAGTGGCGAATCTTCCCAGAGTTTCTCTTCAACAGCCCTTCGCTGCTTTGTCCGCAGTGATGGCTTCACAAATTTCCATTAAGCACAGTTGATCAGTACTTAAGTCTTTCTTGTTAGTCAGTTCGCATAGGTTGGGTTTACGTGAATTAAACTACAGGTAGTATCTCGCATACGGTCACTCTTTGGCTTGTAACTGGCACACAAACCATTGTAGTGGACGCTTCAGAATCAGTTCCATATTTCGTATAACACCATCTTTGATACCTGTGTTGACAGACTACCGATTATCGCAACCAACATTGTTGTATCTATGTCATTGTCGACGCATGACCTAGCCGACCAAACGGTATGGTGGTTAGTGTGCTGGCTTCTAGACCTCGAAGTTGCGGGTACGAGTCCCGTGTAAGGCATGGGTGTTTGTAAAAGTATGTTGGCTTGTCAAATGACGAATGTTTCGGCGCATTATAGCCCTCGTGTTGCTGACGGCGCCAGATAATCTGAAAACAACCAAGTCGACGCATGAACAAAACTTACGATATGCTTTCCTTGAGATAGCTTTCAGTTAATTTTCTAGCTTTGAAAGCGCGATATTTGTCGTAGTATGAACTTATTTTTCTCAAAATGCTGTAGTGGTCATTTATTGGTATTAAAGCTCGTTTCCACGTTTCTCCTAACTTACTTGCCACTTATTGACAAGCGGAGAAAAGTGTATTTAAATACACTGTACTTTGCTTCTCTTTTTGAATGCCAATATACGCACCTTATTACGTTTTTCGTACGTAGGAAGCATAATTGTGGGCATATTACAGCCTGACCCAAATATAGGACAAATCATGTATTTTCTTAACAACGCCACAGTACAGTATTAGTCCAAGTACACAAACAAACAAATGTCACATAATAAAATTGTAATTTAATTTACAAGAACAGCACTCACAGATTAGGCGTCGAATTCCGTAAGCCGCTGACAACTGCACTATAGGGTTGTAGAGCTAATTCAACGGTGATATGGGGTGGGGGTGGGGGGAGTTGGGTAAAAAAAGGTTGAAATGTACATTGTAGTACTAATTATTCAGTAATCATCACTTTTTTAGGATTTATATTGTAAAAAACAATTATTTTTAGTGTAAAATCATTTAACGAAAATTAGGACTTTTTGCATTTTTTTCGAAAATTCAACCTCTTTGTGGCAGTGCAAAATTTTAAAATTAATTTTTTTTTATTATTTTTTCCCTATTCTCTATATCATAGAACATCTTTTCCCCATAGGTAGGTTTTGATTAATAATATTGTTTTTTTTTCTCTCTAGAAGAACGATCTACCCTATTACGCATATATTATAGCATATATATTGTTGTCCTCTAGTACTTACAGTGGCACCCCAAAGTCTTCATACATTTACAAATTTTAATCAAATTATACATTCTCCATTTCAAAAATTAATACTTCAGAATAAGATTTTTTTTTATAATATCTCTAATTTCATTTTAATAAAATTACATAAAATATTTTTAATTCATAGTAAAGCTTAATTTTTAGAAAAATCATTAACCTAAAAGTAACACAAAAAATATCTCCCAAAAGTCTTCGTACACTTACATTTTTTTCTTACAAATTAGTATTTATTGTAATGTTTTGGCAAATTAGTAAATCGTAGGATATCTTTTAGCATTCACAACAACTTTTATGTGTCTGAGTATAATTTATTTCTTCATCAATATTCTTTCATTCTTTGATCATTACTGTTTTTAGTTGGCTTTTCATTTTAATGTTATGTCTTCTTACTTTGACCTCCAATTCTCTTTAAATCTGTTCTTTTGGGTTCCAATCTGTTGATTGAAGTTATGTTTTTAGATTTTATGGATAATTATAGAGGCCTCTGAGGCGATCATTGAATGCTGTGTTCTCGGATCATTATCTTGATGAAAAATGAAGTTATTTATAATATTCAAATTTTAAGCTGACAAATTTAATTTATCATTCAAAATATTCAAATAGAGTTCATGATTCATTATTCCATCATTAAACACTAATTTATCAAGTCATAATGCTGACAAGCACCCATA
This sequence comes from Linyphia triangularis, assembly GCA_963978545.1. Lineage (NCBI taxonomy): Eukaryota > Metazoa > Arthropoda > Arachnida > Araneae > Linyphiidae > Linyphia > Linyphia triangularis. The sequence goes on along the minus strand of OZ021729.1, from coordinate 52,359,311 downwards.
CACAAAATGACACTTTCACTGCCATGCTTTACTGTTCCAACCATGTTCTTGGGATTAGGTTCATCATTTTTCTTCTTTTCACAATTATGTGTCCATCGAAACCAAAAATGTTACATTTGTTTTTTTTCAAAGAAGACATGATTCCAATATGTTTCTGGCTTATTTATCATTGTCTTTGTAAAGAAACGGCGAAACTTTCTATTTTTAGCATTTACAAATTTATGAACACCCATGTACTTCAGCATGGGCAACCGCAGAAATATTTGCAGGGGGATGCAAGACTAGATTTTAATCAAAATCATTAATTTTTTAGAAATTTTAATTAATAGTTATGCATTTAAAAAGAATTATATTCTTTGAGAATAGTTTAGAAAAATTCGTGGTATATATTTTTGAAAGAGCAACCCTGTTAAAGAGAAAAAAAAAATAGTAAAAATATTTGAAAAATATATTTGTAACGATTTTTTATCATCCAGCTAGATCTCATGGCATTCAAGAGTGTTTATAACAGAGGAACACGAAGATGCAAAAATATAGAAGAGTAACATTATATTTCTTCCAAGTTTTGGAAATAATTAAAAAAAAAAAATAATTTCAAAGGGAAATACAAAAGCCGTATTGGATATGTTTAATTGAATTCTAAAAATAGATTTCAAGATAGTATATCTGATGACTTAAAAAGTAAAATATTTTTCCTAGAATTTTGAGAACTACACAGGAAACGACTATACAATAGAAGAAATAAATACTTCTACTCAGCCTCCAATAATCATAGACAATAGACGCCAGTAGCCATAAAAAATTACATAGAAAAGAAACAAAAGACTAAAAGAATAAACAAATGCTTATTGTAACATAAAAACCGAAACAGCATACGTGCTTTTCTTTTTATCGTGTAATTTACACCTTTCCTCGTTTTTTTTTTTTTTTTTTTTTTTTTTTTTTAAAGAGCTAGGTGGGTGCAAGTACACCTCCTTGCACCCTCCTGGGGGAGCTCATGTATTTCAGCTGATCTGACTACTTCAAACAGTTTCAATTGAAATTAAAGTCTAATTTTTCCCCCTGTATTCTGAAGAAACTTTTATGGCACACAAACGTGGATTTTTCTCTAATTTTCTTACAGTAAATCTCTTTTCACGTTTAGATAACTGTGTTGGACAATCTCTTCTTGGCTGGTTTTGGATTCTATTTTCTTCTTTAAAATGTTTTACTACATGCTAAAAAGTTAAATGGAATAAATTTAATATATTAGCCATACATAGAATACATTTATTACTATTACGATGAAATATGATCAATTATAGATTGTTGATTGTTGATTCTTTACTACCACGAACCATTTTAAAGAATAAATACATTATAATGAATAGAAAAGGTAAATATTACAGGCAATAAATTTTTTTAAATGTCGCCACAATGCAAAAATTAAATATATATATATATATATATATATATATATATATATATATATATATATATATATATATATATATATATATATTTGAAATCATCAGAAAATTTTATGATGTACGAACACTTTTGTGGTATTTTTTCTCTTGTTCTATGAATTTATATTTTTATAATTATAAAACGAGTCAATATTTCTTCTAAAACATTAGGTTTCATTTAGAATTAAATAGACATTCTACGAAAAAAAATTGGAAGTAAATATTCAATTTCAATTCCAAACAAGAGTACTTTTTCTATAAATTTTTAAGGTGAACGAAGACTTTTGGGAGACACTATATATTATTGTCCTTTATTGCATTTATATTGTTGTCCTTTATTATACATATATTGTTATCCTTTCTTACATTTGTATTGCTACACTTTATTATGTATACATTGTTGCTCTTTACTATGTATACGTATAGTTGGTGTCAGTTTTTAGACAATTGCCGTATCCTGTGCTGGATGGCACGATTTGCGAGAAACTTGCAAAACTAGTTTCCGCTACTGCCTTTCAATCCAGGTTGTTTCAGGTCAAGTGACGTCATGTTCACTTCAAGATGAATGAGTCGTTTTTCCCGCCAAAATAAATCAGTGAACTTAGGTTTCAAATTTAAAAAAAAAAAAAAAAAAAATGCAATGAGCAGTAGTATGTGTGTTTATGGCCTTTTCGAAACATTTATAATTGAATAAAGAAAAGGTTTGAATCGTCCATTGAACTTGCATCTAGATCAGCGATCACAAAGTGCGGCCCATTGCCACATGCTGTCCTTTGGTTGATTTCCAATAATTCTTTCCAGATTAGGTAATATTCCAAATGAATTTTTAAGAATGTTAAATCATATTTTTAAACGAATATTTTACTATTTTATTTTTATGTTTGTTGTTTTGAATGTTTATTGTTATGAATAATATTGTTTTAAGTAAAAAATTATTCCAAAGAGATGAAATCGCAGAAGATTTATAGTTGACAAATAACAATTTAATGCTGCAGGTCTGCCAGAGCGTAACGTTCATTTAAATTTTCCTATGCGATATGCATGCCTCAACTTATAAACATCATTTTATCATTTATGTTCACGATAAGGTTTTGTGATTAGGAGTTATTTATGTGAAAGAAGATAAAACCGTGACCGCTGAATTGTTACAAAATAAAATATCCTTTGAAAAATTTTAATTTGTTGCGAAACAGGAAACAAGACAAACAATTTTAATTCAGAATTAATTTAAATATCTTAACAATATTTTTTATTTATCAGTCACTAAAAATAGGATTTGTTTTCATAAATATATGGACAGAAAACTTATCCTAAAGTTATTTAGAACTATAAAAAATACACATTTTATTTGGATGAGCAATAAACAAATTTTATTACGACCAGTGAATGTGTTAGAATTTAATAAATTAAATTATATGCACTTCAAATACAAAGGTTACAAACCATTGATACAGACTACCACTAGGAGTTTGTAACATCGCACAACTTTCAATTACACTGAAATATTGATCACTACCTCTAAGCTTGACCTGGATTGGTATAATTTACCGTTTTTGCATTCATATTTTTATATTAATTTTTTAAAAAAAGTGCGGTGATAATTATTAGGTTGGCCACATAAAGAAAACAACAACGCCTAAATGGCGCAATGGGGTTATGTGTTTCGATAATTATTACATTATCTTTTCTTGTAAGTGAAACAGATAAGAAACAGTTGTTAATGGGCAATGCTCAAGGAAAGATTTTTGTTTTAGAGACATTCGTTTTTAAACTTTTTACGTTATTTATTTTCTATAGCAATTTCGAAGATGGTTATGTTTAGAGGATCTCAAAAGGCATCGCCATAGTGATTTTGATCAGAAACATTGGAGCCGTTATTTGTCAATGGCAGAAAAGCATAGCTCTTTCAATAACATCGACCTTATGCGCATACGCAATTTTACACTTTAATAACAGGTCCCCTGTGTACCAATAACATGGCTTGAACATCGTAGACCAGCTTGTTGGAGAGTTATGCTGACCACATACATACATTTTTCTAGACCCCCTTCTTTAAATCAGATCATTCAGAAACTTGTAGAAATGTTTAAAAAAATGAAAGTGATTTTTTTTTTTCAAACCAAAGGACACTTGAGACCAATTAGACACTTGAAAATAAACATATATCTTTCAAGGGCGTTTTAGTATTTTTTTAATGTAAGAATATTTAAATATAAAATTTTAAGTCATCCAATATTTAGTTTCGATAAATTTAAAGTAGTAAACTAAGAATGATTCATTGAATGGCTGGAAATTTGATCTTCGGACCTTTCACGTACGAAGTTCTAACAATTTAAAAACTGAAAAAGCGTCAATTTTAAAAATAACTTAATTAAAATTAAAATAACTTTTTTCCTAAAACTGTAAAAATACTAGAATGTAAGTTATGTAAATAATATATAAATATTTGTGAAAAAACCATATAAATAATAAACAAAAAATATTTTAATTGCTGTCTTTTTTTTAAATCCCACATTACAGAGTATCCGTGCAACATGTTAAGTTAACATCAGTCAGAGAAATCATTTAATAACATTGACAGCATAACTTTATATCTTCAAAGTAAGTGTGCAAAATATTTTAAATTTAAAGATACACGTTAATTACTAAATATGTATTACCTGAAATAAAATGATCAATTATTTCTTAGTGCAACTCATTTCATTGTCTACAATGAATTCCCGCATTTCTTAAAAACGAGTGAATTAGTTTGTATTATGAAGAATTTCTTTCTGATTCCAGAATTTCAAACATAGGTTCTTTAAAAAAATTAGTTATTAAATATTAAGAAAAGAAATTGCTCCGAAACCCCGTCCGATCGTTGTCCGATCAAAAAGATTTGCTATAGCTGTGACGTCAAGACATCCTTCTGTTTCTAAGATTATCGTGAGGTTTCTGCCAAACTTTTGGGGTGTGTTTGGTAGGCTATTTCTATATCCCGTACTGGTTGGTGCGATTTGCGAGAAACTTGCTAAACTGGTTTCCGCTGCTGCTTTTCAAGCCAAGTTGTTTCAGATGCAGTGACGTCACATTCGCTTCGAGCCGAATGTATCGTTTTTCCCGCTAAAACTAACAAGCAAACTTTAGTTGCAAATTTTAATAATAAAAAAATAAAAAATAATAATAATAAAAAAAAATAATAAAAAAAAAAAAGAAGTCGCAGTGAGCAGAAATTTTTGTGTTTATGGCCTTTTCGAAGAATTTAGAATTGAATAAAAAAAATTTAAAAAGTACGGGAATTGTCCATTCATTGTCGATCACTAGTATTAGAATTGGATCAACCCACTGGCCGTCATGCATGTACACATGCGTTAGTTGATTGTCAGTTTTTCCAACAATTCACAACATTTTTAAATTTATAAATAAAATTTAAAATAAAATAGTTTTTAAATATGTTTATTAGAATGATAGTTTTACAACCTATCTAAAACAAAGGAATAAAAATAGCTTTAAAAAATTATATATTTGAATTGGAAATATAATTTAAAAATTACTGCAGGGAAAACAACTGTAGAATTTCACCTATTCCCTGGACTGTCAGTGGGTTTTAAACGATAAGATATCAGTTGTTACTTTTGCAATTTTTTCTATAAACCCTAAACAAGCAAAAAACATAATTCTTCTGAATATCTCATTGAAAAAATTATTATGCTGATATATGCATTACTCTTATTGTAAATCCTCAGTGCTTGATTTAAAAGCAAAAGAAATTAGAAAGAAAAAACTCCTCCCCCCCCCCCTCTTTCTTCTCTCACACACACTCTTATTTATTGCTAAGTCAAAATATTTAATCACAACAAAAATATCTAGAATCTAAAGCACTTTTAGTAAAACAAAAAAGAGTAGTGGTAATTAAACTGTTTGTATTTATTACAATCTAGACAATGTCCTGAAGAAAAAGTCTTATTAGAATTACGTATACACACTATACAAATTATGGGAAAATAGTCAATGAGGATAATTAAAAAAGAAACTTCCGTACTCATTTTCTCTGCCACCACTTATAAATATCGCACTTGAAGGACATACTTGGACATTTTTTTTACAGACCAAGGCTTATCAAGAAAGTTATAATTAAAATTTTAGAAAAAAATTCTGTACAATTTTGAGTATATATGTCCTATAATTTTTTTTTCTCGAAGTGTAATTTACGAAAATTTTAAATAATTTTTAATTTTATTTTAACTGGGTTAATTATTTTTTATTTGAGAGGTGACTTTCCTATGATCCCACCATTACAAATTCAAAATTTTACGAAGATGTATTGGTTAAATAACCATACTTTTTTAAATTCTTAAGGGTTGTCTAGGACTCAAAATTCTAAAATCTTTATTTTTAAAATTATTTTTCTGAAATATTTTATGCAATAATGTATAAATGCTTTGAAACTTAGAAAACTATTTAAAATTTTCAAATTTAAAAAATATTTTTTAAATTTGAAAAAACCTCAAAATGTTATTTCCTCAATTTTAATATTTAAAAAACCTTTTTAAAAAATCACTTCACGTTTGCATAAAATTACTTTTTATAATAATTCATATCAAAAATTGACTTCATGATTTTTCAATAAAGTAATTAGAAAAAATTTTAAAAAATATTTTGTGCGAAAACTGTATAAAATCCATAGTACGCTAAGCTCCAAAAACTTTTTAAAAATAGTTAAATAAAAAAACATAATTCTTAAAGACAAATTAAAATAAATATATAAGAAAAATAATTGTGGAAAGTTCCCTAGATTTTTAACAAGTAGTTTTTAATCAATTTATACTCAAATAGGGACAAAAAGCCATCACCGAGAAAAAACACTTTCAAAGTTTCAAGATAGCATGTCTGAGATACAGTTCTCATGTAACAAAAACTTGAATATTTCGATTTCTACTAAAGATAGAAACAACATTTTTAAGCCATTTTATATTAGAAATATTTGTATTATTTTTTACAATAATTTTTTTTTTCGAGTTTCAAACCCCCTTAATACAATCAAAAACAAACATAGTAATAAATAAATACACTTGATCTAATACATTGACCAAAATTAGTAAAACGTTATTACAGGATTTATGTTTAAATAATTATAGAAGTTTCTTTACTTTCACATTAAAACTTGTTAAGAAACGATGCTTTTTCCAAAGTTTATTTCCTCTTCCAAAAAAATAATACCAGTCTTCAACCCCGTCTGTCTCGCCAGTTTCCGTCGTGCTTTGCATATTTAACAGGATTTACGACGAGGGGGTATGGCATAGCAAATGTGTTGCCAGATGCAAATTATTCAAATACTCACTCGTTGTTTTTCTCGTGATTTCATAATCTTTTTCTTTTAGCAGAACCACACGGATAATATTGGTGATATACAGTTGCAAAATATAATTAAGGCTGATTAGCAGGTGATAGTTAAAATCTAAGAGATTCGCTTTAATAGAATGGACGTTTTATTTAAATGAGAAGGGAGGGAGTATTCGCATGTATTTCTTCCTTTTGTTATGCCTTTGTTTGTTTAACAAAGTTTCAAAGGATACAGTCAACTTTATACGTTCGTACACAGAGGTTTGAACAATTCGAGGCAGTCTTATTGCTGAAAAAAAATGTTACAGAATCATCTCATTTGTAACTTTAATTTTGTGTGTTTGTTTATTTGTGGCATGCAGTAATTAAACCCACTTGCAGTCATACAATCAAGCTGAAACTTGGCAGACAAATTCATTGTATATGACAATGCATTCCATCAAGTTTTTGGAGTTATAAAACTGTCACTAAAAATCCGCTTTTACACACGCTGCTACTATTGTAACTTTTAATGACAAATTAACACACTTGCTGTTATCCAATTGAGGTGAAACTTGGCAGATACACTCGTTATCGGTGACTAGGCGCTCAATCAAGTTTTAGGACTATCACTAAACGACCGCTGTCACACAAGTTTCAATTGCTTTACGTCATATTTATCAGCTTTTACTTAAGTTCTATCATCCAGATACCAAACATAATTCAAAAGTGAATAATTTGGAAGATTTTTAATGACTGAAAACCTTCCCTTATTAAGGTTGACGACAAAATCTTCGGAGAGCTAAGAAATCCCCTTCCCTTCATTAAATGCAGCCGATACTTGGCAGATAGACTTATTTTGTTTCGTTCATAATTAGTGTTTTATTTGTAGTGGTCAAACATTATAAAAACTCAATCTAATCTCATTAAGTTACAATTACACATAAAAATTACCAATGCATAAATGATTTGTATTAAAAACTTTGGTATATTAATTTTAATATATTTGCTAAGTAATTTCACAATGAAAAATATTTACAAATACAACTTTTTTAAAACTAAAGTCTTTCATTTAAAAAGTCAAACTGTTAAAGAATAAATTCAATTAATGGTTTTTATGAAATTAAAATGAAAAATTTACCTTAAAAGGAACTTCAAAGAGTACAAAATATCTGTTTCATAATTCAAAGATGCTTAAAGTTTTTTCAATATTGTAAAACAATCTGTGAAAAGCACAGTATTTGCATACCATGCTTACTACTTTTTAATTTATTGGTATTCTTACAATATGCAACAAAATCAATTGTACAACTTTTCAAAAAATGTAAAATTAACTTATGGCTACATAATTATGAAACTCATATTTGTTGTATGAAGACATTTTGTGTTAGCACATTGTTACTGAAGTGGTTTCCAACTTGGTACAATTTCAAGAACATTGTTTTCGCATATTTTTAACATCCATAGTTGGTAGAAAAAAAATAATTATAAACTTTGTTAAATATTTGAAGACAACATTTTAATTGTTCCATTACACATTGTTACTGAAGTGCTTTCCAACTTGATAAGATTTCAAGAACATTGTTTTCGCATATTGTTAAATATTTGCAGACAACATTTTAATTGTTCCATTACACATTGTTACTGAAGTGCTTTCCAACTTGGTACGATTTCAAGAACATTGCTTTTGCATATTGTTAAATATTTGCAGACCACTTTTTGATTGTTCCGTTGTACATTGTTACTGAAGTGCTTTCTAACTTGGTACGATTTCAAGAACATTGTTTTCTCATATTGTTAAATATTTGCAGACAACATTTTAATTGTTCCATTACACATTGTTACTAAAGTGCTTTCCAACTTGGTACGATTTCAAGAACATTGTTTTCGCATATTGTTAAATATTTGCAGACCACTTTTTGATTGTTCCATTACACATTGTTACTGAAGTGCTTTCCAACTTGGTACGATTTCAAGAACATTGTTTTCGCATATTGTTAAATATTTGCAGACAACATTTTAATTGTTCCATTGCACATTGTTACTGAAGTGCTTTCCAACTTGATAAGATTTCAAGAACATTGTTTTCGCATATTGTTAAATATTTGCAGACAACATTTTAATTGTTCCATTACACATTGTTACTGAAGTGCTTTCCAACTTGGTACGATTTCAAGAACATTGTTTTCTCATATTGTTAAATATTAGCAGACAACATTTTAATTGTTCCATTACACATTGTTACTAAAGTGCTTTCCAACTTGGTACGATTTCAAGAACATTGTTTTCGCATATTGTTAAATATTTGCAGACCACTTTTTGATTTTTCCATTACACATTGTTACTGAAGTGCTTTCCAACTTGGTACGATTTCAAGAACATTGTTTTCGCATATTGTTAAATATTTGCAGACAACATTTTAATTGTTCCATTGCACATTGTTACTGAAGTGCTTTCCAACTTGATAAGATTTCAAGAACATTGTTTTCGCATATTGTTAAATATTTGCAGACAACATTTTAATTGTTCCATTACACATTGTTACTGAAGTGCTTTCCAACTTGGTACAATTTCAAGAACATTGTTTTCGCATATTTTTAACAAGAGCGCACTTATATTGTTGTTGAGTAAACTCATTCAACAAATATACAATTAATGTTTTAAATAAAAATTTTGGATTTCTTTGGAATTTTTAAACTCATCAAATCAAAACTTTTTTACCAAATATGAAAAAAAACAAAAAAAAAAAAACACGTTACACATATTTAAACTAGGTGTGTGGAACATCGCACAGCTTTCAATTACACTATAATACTGATGTCAATTTGTGTCATTTATCCTTTTTATATTTTCATCATTCATTTAGAAAAAATTGCCAGTTTGGCGAAATTTTTTGTGATAATTCTTGTATGGATCTTAAAAAAAAAACTCCGCCAAAATATTGATTTGAGCGATATACTTATCGATAATCCTTATACAAGGTGAGACCGAAAAGTAAGGTGACTGATGTCATAATAATCACTGTATTATATATTTGCAGATAAATACATCACTGTCCTTCAAAGTAGTTCCCACCGTCTACAATACACTTCTGACAACGTTCATACAAGTTCTTAAAACTTCTGAAAAAGTCCTCCTTTGAGACTGTCTTAAGTTCTTTGGTAACAGAAGCTTGAATGTCTGAGATACTTGAAAATCGGTTTCCCTTCAGTGCCAATTTCAGTTGAGTATTACACCCTCCTTATTCCCCTGATCTAGCGCCAGCAGATTTTTTCCTCTTTCAACGACTGAAATTGGCACTGAAAGGAAACCGATTTTTAAGCATCTCAGACATTCAAGCTGCTGTTACCAAGGAACTTAAGACAGTTTCAAAAGAGGAATTTTTCAGAAGTTTCAAGAACTTGTATGAACGTTGTCAAAAGTGTATTGTAGACGGCGGGAACTACTTTGAAGGACAGTGATGTATTTATCTGCAAATATATAATACAGTGATTATTATGACATCAGTCACCTTACTTTTCAGTCTCACCTTGTATTATCCTTTATTATAAGTGAAACTGAGGGGAGAAGATAAAACGATCGTTGATGAGATATGCTCAAGGAAATAGAACTATGTTTTAAAGGCATTCGTTTTTCAACTTTTTACGCCATTATAAAGTATTTTTACTAAAATTTCGGAAGTGGAGATGTTTAGAACACCTTAAGAGGCACAGCGATTTTTATCAAAATCGTTAGAGCCGTTTTTTATCAATCATTGAAAAACATGATATTTTCAATGGCAGCTACTTTATGCGCAAGCGCGATTTTAACGAAAACATTAATGGTAGGTCCCATAGCCACCAGCAACCATCCCAAATTTGAACATCGTTGGACAGTTTGTTCGGAAGTTATTCTGACCACAGGCACACATACACTCACATAGACAGACATTTTTTCTAGGTTACTTTTTTGTAATCAGAATGTTCCAAAACGTGGAGAAATGCAAAAAAAAAAAAAAAAAAAAAAAAAAAAATTAATTATTGAATGCTATACTTTTATTACCCTATGTATAATAGGTAATTGAAAGTAAAAATATTAATTTGAGTGTCTAAAAACAAAATTCGAAGATTTTTATTGATATAAAAAAATCTTACAAATCTGCAAAAAAAAGAAAAAAAGAAAAAGAAAAAAAAAAAAGCTAGATATTTTTATTTATTTAAGTACAAATTTCAGTTCCTCAGAATTAATGAAAACACATATTCATAAAATAGACGAATTGTCATTATATTTTGAGTTTTTAAGAATAACAGTTCACATTCTTGACGTGTGGTTATTAAGCACTCTTCTCTTTAACTGGATCTTAAAGTATGTAAAAGAAAGCTCCAAACAAAAATAACCTAACGCATTTACTGTTGAAAGATTTGCTAGTATGCAGAAAAGTCTGACTGGATCAGTCTATTTTTGAATCTTGACTTCAACAATGAGTTAAGTTCTATGACTAGCAGCCAACTTGACTTCTTTCAGTTAAAAATAATCTGAATATCTTTCCGAAGATCAGGCTGGAATTATAAACTAATTATGCGTTCGATTATTATAATTATGCGGACTTGTATTAAGCTCCCAAATTCAATCTCTTCACCTTGGATATTTTTAGCAAAGATTTAACAGCGCTAATTTAAATTTCATCCACCCACAATGTATTTTTACTTTCGACACTTTCAATTTCAAGTTCAAAGTAAAAAAAATCTACTTAATACGCAAATTAGAAAAATTAATTGACAAGAAAATATTTCTTTGCTAAGAAAAAGAAATAACAATGTCGATGAGGGCTGCCAACATTTCGCTTCGCTCAGTGGGTTAGTTTTTTTTTTCTTTCCTGGAAGACAATTATGGGTGTCAAAATTAAACCCAATATTATTAATGGTACAATCAATCATCAACTACAATCAATTTCCCATTCGACACAAAAGTCGAATGGAAACTTTGATTTTATGCGCAATTTCATTATTAAATATATAACAATTTATATTTGTATAAGCTCATATCTTCTATTAAGTTTATTATTTCATTAAGTTCCATGCTGACCTGCTTGGAAAATTATGCAAGGAATGAATTTCCGCTTGTTATGAATAATATATATTACTTTCAATTGCACCATATGTTATAGAGAACAATGAAACTATTGCATAGAGATAAAAAAAAATGAGTAATATTGATATTGTGGAAGACTGATTAAAAAAAAAAAAGTGGATTATAAAAATTAACACATAAAAACAAAAGTTTTTAACATAAATCCCTTATATACATTGGCTATTTTTATTTGCAATTGCAACTAATTTAAGTGACTTTAAGCTCAGATATACTTTTCATGATGTTTGACAACTACGAAAAAAAACCATCTATTACGGGACTTGAGCGAACCCTTTTTATTTTCAATTACTCATATAAGGTAATGAAAGTATTGTATTCGATAAAAAAAAAATCGATTATTTGCATTTCTCCACGTATTGGAACATCCTGATCACAAAAAAGTGATCTAGAAAAAATGTCTGTCTGTGTGTACTTGGTCAGCATAACTCAGGAAAAATTGACCAACGATATTCAAATTTGGTTTGAGAGTTGGTGAAGGCACAAGGACCTACCATTTAGGTTTTCGTCAAAAGCGCTCATGCGTATAAGGAAGACGTCTTTGAAAAAATCATGTTTTTCAGTAATTGCTAAAAAACGAACCTAACGATTTTGACCAAAATCGCTGTTGTAATGCCTCTTAAGGTGCTTTAAACATCCCTACCTCCAAAATTCCCATAAAAATGCTTTAATGGCGTAAAAAAGTTGAAAAACAAATGCCTTTAATGCAGAGTTCTATTAACTTTAATATAGCTTCGTTTTTTCTCCTCTTCTCAGTTTGACTTATAAGAAATGATAGTATAAGAATTATCGAAAAGTATATCGCCAAAATTTCCATTTTTGCGAAGTGTTTTGTTTTTTTCCTTATTTTTTTCCCCTTGTTTTTTTCCCCCTTGCCCTAAAAAAAAAAAAAAAAAAAGAAAAAGAAGAAGGCCCATATTACCAATTATCTCAAAAAAATATAGCCAAACTGGCAATTTTTTCTAAACGAATGAATGAAGTATAAAAACGGTAAATGACACAAATCCACATTAGTAATATAGTGTAAATGAAAGTTGTGCGATTATCCACACCCCTAGTTTACCTCCAAACTTTATAGAATGTATTACCATCAACAACGTGTCTATCTGCCAAGTTTCAGTTCGATTGAATGATGACAAGTGGGTTAATTAGTCCTAGGAAGAGACAATAAGAAGCGTTTGTAAATTGCGACCTTTTAGTGACTGCTTCAAAACTTGATATAATGCATTCTTATCTATACCCAATCTATCAGTCAAGGTGTCAATTGGGTGATGTCAAAAGGATTAATTAGTCATCAAAAGCCTAAATAGAAGCGTTTTTTAAAAGCTTTCTCTTAGTGACAACCCCAAAACTTAAGGAAATACATTGTCATCGACTTCGGATGTATATGCAAAATTTCATCTCGCTTAGAAGTGGGTTAATTTGCCCTCCGCAGATTTTCCCACCATACACACACAAACAAACAAAATCGAAATTTGTATAAAGGATTTAAAAATGGGCGATCTGTATACTAGGCTTGGGCGATGCATCGATACATCGGCAAAAATCGGTGTGAAATCAACATCGTCAAACCGGTGTCATTATTTTCTCAAAACCGATACATCACGATCTTTTCTGACAATACTTACCTAGCACTTCAAGGTCGAAGAACCGCGCCACGATTCATGCGCGGTGTTCCTAAGATACTATAGAAACGTATTGAAACCGTCTACACCGCGCCGTTTGAAACGAGTTCCGTTTGCTTTTGCGCTGTACTTCATCAGCAAGCTCACATCGTGATAATCCTATCCACCCTGCCCTGCATATGCGCGATGTTCCCAATATTGTATAAAAACATAGGGAAACCATCGACATCAGGCAGTTTGACAGGTGGTGCCAGCAGTCTAGTAATATTGGAGATTCGACATAAGAAGTATTCCTTTAACGTTTGAACATTATTTATGTTGTTCTCTCAACTCTTGGAAAACATTTTGATTTAATAGTCATCAGATATAAGACCTTGATATCTATTTTTGGGCATTTCCTACACTTTTTGTGTTTCATTTTTGATTTCTTTTTTTTCCCCCTTCATTATTTCTCTAACTTGAAAGAAATAAAGTATTACACTTTTGTATTTTGAAATCTTTTATATTAACTTCAAGATTTTTTTATCTTGCTATTATTTTATTTTGCTTTATTTATTAACGCAAGGGGATTGCGGTATTCTGGCGTGGTAATTTCTGTCTAGTTCTTACTCAGTTAAGATAATCTGGTTATTTATTACTATGAGCTGTCTGTTATATCTGCCAAAATCAATGTGAACTAGTGCATGGATTAATCACAGTTGTTTCTCTAATTTGATTGCTTAAATACTTATAAACGATTTTTTCCCATCCACTATAAGAATTTCCTCTTCGGTCTCGTAAGTAAATAAATGTTTTATAATTTTTTTTTTCAGTTTGTACAATTTGAATAAAGTTTATTTCCATAAGTCTCAATCCAACATTGCTTCTTAAAAATGCGGAAATGCAGATTTTTTTGACACAAAATAAAGATCATTAGAATTTTAAATGTTAAAAAAAAAAAAAAAATAATGCATAATAGGTATATTGTAAGTAATAAAATATTCATACTTTATAATATTCATTATAAAGTATGTTTTTGATTTAATAATTAAGAATATCCAATAACTAAAGTAACAATGTGCACCGCCAGGAAGTGCACTTGTCCTCCCCCCCCCCCCCTCCTTCCCTGGAAAATAACAAAGTAAAATTTCATTAAGATAGAGAAATTGAAAAATCCGGATTGAACCAAGAAAAAAATAAATTATAATGATAATAACCGGCTTATACCCCCTTGGGTGCTTTGTGTATCCCCCTGAAAATAATTCGGTCGCTGCTCATTTTATTTAAAATAAACTTCCTAAAACTATAAAAAACTAAAATAAATTTCATAAAATTTTACAAAGCTATGTAAACATATCGGCTATATAGCGTGTTATGAAAACGTTGTTTTTGTAGTATTTTGTATAAAAAAAAATATACACATAGTTAGCATCGCGATGTATCGTGACATCGTGATGTTTGCTTCCCGATATATCACGATGCAGAAATGTTAACATCGCCCAGGCCTACTGTATACCTGTAAGTCAGAATTTATCTAAAGTTGTGGTTAGAATTACACCAGAACCGAACATACTGCGATGTCCAAATTTGCTCGGGAATGCCAATTGGACAATGGAAACTGAAAATAAGGACTTTTTTAATATCATTATGCACAGAAACGTATTGTCAATGTAAGAAGTTAGGTTCTTTCTTCAGAAATTTCCAGAAATCAGATCTATTGATTTTGTTAAAAATCGTTCTGGCAATGCCTGATTAGGTATACTCGAAATTATCACTTTTGAAATTCCCTTAAGAAATGAAAAAAAAAAAAAAAAAAAAAAAAAAAAAAAAAAAAAAAACATCCATCAACCAAAAAAAACATATTTCCTTAACAGTTGACATCTTTATCCAACAATGAAATCGACAGGTCAAGTGAATAAAAATAAATTAAAAGATGCATGCGCAACCAATTAATATTAATTTATATACTGCTATAAAAATAGAGTATTTCTTCTTATATATCAGTTAATTCAAGGGATATGTCCTTCTTCCTGTTCGAGGTTAATTTTCTGAACCAAATCTGGATATTCAAAAACACTAAATGTGAAGATGTCAACACAAATGTTGCCAAACAACTTGACGAAATTTGTAAAGAAAAAATTACTAAAAATATTGCCTATCCCCCTAAATAGAGAGGTTTTTTTACTTTCGCTTACCCTGTATAAAAGTGTTACATAGAGTAAAAAAAAAAAAAAAATGCTTCCTCCCCCCATCCCCCCTTTATTTCTACAAGTTTTGGAACATCCTTATTTAATAAAAGTGGTTTAGTAAAAAAAAAAATTTACGTATGTGCATATTTGTCTATGATCAGCATACCTCCCGAACAAAATGACCTACAATGTTTAACTTTTGCATACGAATTAGAGGTAGTCATTGGATTTATTATTATGGTTTTTGTCAAAATAGCACACGTTGCATCATAGCACACAAAATGCATCACGTGCCTTGGAAGTGTTTTAAACATTCCCTTTTAGAGTGTTTTAATCATTCAAAATTCGGCAAATGGATAATACGTTAAAAAAAACTGTCTTTAACATAGTCTTACCTTGAGCACTTGCTTACAATGACTGTTCCTTCCCCTTTTTCACTTACCTGAGAGGACTAACGTAATTGTTCTTTCCAAACATATCGCAATTTTGTAATTTGGCGGGTTTTTTTTGTTTTTTTTTTAATTTTGTTTTTTTATTATTATTATTTTGTGCGATATAATGATTTTTTCCAAAACTATTGCCAAACTAACCATTTCTTTTAATTTAGGAAAATATGCAAGCGAAAACGGTAAGTTACACCAATCCATGTCAAATTCATTTAAAGTAACCAGAATTATAGGATAATTGAAAGTTTTGCGATACTCCACGCTTCTAGTTTTTGAATGAAAGTATGGAAACCGGAAAAGGTAAGTTTTTCCAAAACCATTTTAAATTACTAAATAGTCAGTAATATAATAGTGTAGTGGAGTTTTATATAACATTCCACACTTTAGATTATAAAAGAATATATGAATACTTAAAAAAATATTTTGTTTCCTAAATAGAATCCATAACTATTAATATTATTAAATTAAAAATAAAGAGCGGGTGATTCTTTTTAGCACTCATTCGAAGAACCTTCCAGTAATACATCCTGTATTACCGTATATTACTGTATCATAATTAATAAAAAAATTACAAATGTGTTAAATATTTGGAAAAAAAAAATATTTTAAAAAATCAGAATTTTTTCTAAAATGTTGAGTTACAATTCTAAATTGCTGACCACGACTCACATTTCCCAGCAAAGAGTTTCTAAAGAAACGTTCCTTGAAGTATAGGTTAGCCTATATCATGCCCTTTAATGGGACAGCGCTATTCCTACAAGAACTTCTGCCAATTCTTAACTTAAAACACTCATATACTCTCAATAAAATCGCATATCACCAAGCAATCGATCAGCGAACCTATTTCCTGCCTAACTAAATCCTCGATAAGCTGAAATTGAAAAGGCTTATTTATCCATGAAAGCTGTTTCACTTCAGAAGTAAACGCATAGTTAATAAAATCACCCCAGAAAGAACCATCTCAACACAGAAATCAATATCAAGAAGAGTTCATTGAAACATTCTGCAGAATGATGGATCTCTTGGGCTTATTCCAACGACTTAGATGGAGAAGGGGGCTAGCATTTGATAATTCGTACCTCTTTTTTTATTCTTAACGGACTATTATCGCTGTAGTTTTTGCTGCACAAAGGACGCATGCAGATTCAGATTTAAAAAAAATACGATTTCCAAGTATTGTTAAAAATCCAAGGACCACCCGCTTTGCTTCTTGAACAATATGCATTGGGCGATTGTCATCTGCAAAGTAGGTTAAGCTTTTGGTTGGCTTATTTGAATCAGTAACAAGCTTTACTAATACTACATTTTGGTAACTGACAATATGGGAATGATCACTATAATCATAAGCTAAACTCTTCTAATGAAAACTGAATCGTTGCAACTGGAAACTTACATGCAAGAAGTCGTAGTAGAACAGAGATTTCAACCACAATCAATGACATATTGTTGAAAATGAAAGTCACCCCATATAAAAAATATCATATTATGTTGTCGTGATAACTGATATGCCAGTTTTAATTAAATAAATGCTGCCATGTTGCAGAAAGAAGCCAATTCCAGCATTCAAATAGAATATACCATATAAATACTCAATATGCATTCTGTCAATAGTAAGAATATCTGTACTAAATAAATTTACAGTGTTACAGTAAGAAACCAAACCCAATTAGTTCATGTTGATACTGTCACATTTAGAATGGTAATTTTTGTTGCAATGAGTAGACAATTTCGGCCAAATAAAAACCATAGTGTTATAGTTAAATGCCTGTCCCAAAACTAACTAAATGAGAAGATAATCCCAACCAAATCCATATACATCCAACAGATATCCATAAAATTTTGCATACGTTCTACTGCATTCATGATAAAAAATACCAAATTAAAAAACCTTAAAATTCTAAAATTAAAAAACCCTTGAAGTTATTTACATTTTTCTCAAATAGCGCTTCGAGGACATACTAGTTGAAGTGACGACGTTATCGTGGCTCAAATAAATATGGCCTAGTGTGGCCAGGTACAATCCAGTTCAAATTGGTTCAGTAGAGAGATCTCAAGTTATTATCATACCCTTATAAAGATTGAAAAAGAGAAAAAGGAGTAGTTTTTCAAAATCTTATACAGCCAGAGACATTTCTCCTGTTTTGAAGATCAAATGCGCAAAAACTCATCAAGATAAGAATAAAACTGTAAGTTGCTGTAGAAAAACTGATTCAATGACCCTAGGACACTGTACTGTCTATATACAGGATATTGATGTTTAAAACTATAGTAAATTATTTTATTTTTTTATCTAAACGTTTACTTTCAACTTTCCTTATAAGGTTTAGAAAGTTAACATCAATTCCTTATCATATTAGAATCTCATATAATGAAGAATATTTGAAGCTACAAATATAACTGTACCTGCAAAATTTAAAGAACAAACTTTTTACTACAGGTTCAAGAAAATAGATAATCCTAAGCAATTAACATGAAAAACACGCACCCTATACTGAATACCACCAACAGCAAAGCAATCCGTTCTTCGAGCAAATTGGGCAAGAGTCGAACACTGACCGCCATAAAAAACAATCTGTAAACCTATCTTCTAGTATGGAACATAATCCATCTTCATTATTGCACAATTTACGGTGAATTCCTGTAGTTATTTTGTACGCCGACGAATTTGAGTCGAAAACATTACTCGTGACCCCTTGTGGTTTATTCCGGTGTATACGTATTACTTTACAATCGATGCTATTTACAAATGTAAGCCTGAAATTTTATATATTATGTTCATCACGTATTGTAGTTTTATATAATGCAGAGGTATCAGTTTTTATTATTACCAAGATACGGAAGATCTTCAAAGAAGTAATATAACTTTTAAAAACTATTTATTTAAAAAAATATGTTCATTAAATTTCTGTGCCCCACTATTTCTGTTACTCAATCGCTTATTATAACAATATTTGGCTTTTTCTGGAAATGTGTTACAGACTGACATTTTTATTAGTAATGTATTGTTTAATGTAACGTTAGGGTTTGTGCAAACGAACATCATGTTATACCAGAATATTTTTTTAAATAAATATTAACTAAGAATATTAAACTGCAGCTTTATCATCTGTATTTGAAAAATAATAATAATAATATCAATCCTCCAGTATTATCAATAAATTAATATAATGTTTTTCTTAATAAATTTTTTTTAATTTTAATCAATAGATGATTGTGAAAAAAATAAATTGCACTATTATGAATTCTGGGAATATTTATATGTATACATTCTATACATGCAACTAAAAAAAGAAGACTAAATTAGATTTAACTGAAAGCATATTATTCTATTTTCCAGAAGAATTGAAATACTTTCTTCATTCATTATTTTATCTCTTAGTTTGAAGTTCGGTTTATTTATCATTCTCACAAATTTATCTATTTTAGTATTCCTGCAATGATATTTAGATTAATATTTGTTACTTTAAAGCAATGAACGCAATTTTTATGCATTACATTAGGATAGGCAATGTGTTAATTGAAAGAAACCCTATTTCCAAGTTGATATACATTAGAATAAATTTCAATAATAAAATTAGATTGGTAACAAATGAATACTTATAAATGTATCTTTGTTAAATTGGTTATTTAAACGACAAATATGTAGCAGCTTTAAATTAAAAGGAGCAAAATGATGTAATTAAAAGTGCTTAACATTTTCCATTGTCCAACTTCATTAGGAAGTTTTACTTAATTACATTACGTATGCAGTTTATTTCTCTGAAGTAAATATTTTTCAGCGCTTATTATTTGGCAACATTGTTTAACAGATATGTGATCTCATCACCAGTAAGCATATTCTTTAAAACACTGGATTATGTAGTCTTTTTAAAATAAATACCTATAAACGAATCAATGCTGTTATCATTAAAACAATTTGTGTTGTTCATTATTCTTAATTATTTTCCTTCTTATCAACAATTTGTTTTCTTTGAATAAAATACTTATATACTAATCAATGCATATTATTCTATAGCAAAAATAAATTATTTGTAAAATAATAATACGTGACAACTGAATACTACAGTGCTGCAAAAAACATGATGGCCAAGCGAAAATCTTCATTATTTCCATAACTACTTATTAGAACTTTATGCAAATTTAACACAATGCAGAAAATGACAGCTTTAGTTGCACATTTAAAAATACTACGACAAACTGAGTTATTTTTAAAATTAAAATTATTATGATTTTTTAAACATGAGAAAACTTGGAAAAAATAATAGGGCCAAACTAAAATTTAAAGGTTTGTTTTATGTTATTTATTTGTTGCATTATTATAGTCGTATGCGGAGTTGCTCGAACAAATTACGTCAACAATTTAGAACGATGCTAAAGAGTAATTTAAAGTTTTATAAAAATGAGGAGAGGTAAGAAATTAACACTGATTGAACAAGGTAAGATCCTTAGTTTTAAAGAATGTGGTTTAAGTACTTAGGATGTACATAAAAGACAGTGGCGGCTCTTGCACTACAGCCAGTCTGCATCTAAATTTATTAGTTCAAAACTAAAATTATATATTTTACAATTTTCTAAAATGAAGATCCAATTACTATGGTAAATGTAAAAAAATCGTGATAAACAGCAAACTTCTTGCCTCAATACTCAATTCACGAGGGGAAAAAAAGTTTCCAATCAAGGTGATCTTCCTCCGAACGGCAGCCATGTGTTCCTGAAACGCGTTTCGGCTGCGACGTTGCCATGGTAACCAATGGAATCCAATAGAGCTTTCCATCCACGTAATGTGTAGCGAGGCAGCCAAATCAATGATTTTCGACTTCAGGTGCCGTTTAGAATTTCTCCTTTAAAATAATCTCTATATGGATTTTTTGAAAGATAATGGTATCATCTGAAGACTAGAGAGTTATTTTATTACTTTGATATGCTATTTTGTAATAATAAATTTGAATATTTTAAACTCATTAACTAAAAAATCGTGTTTTTTGCATGTGAAACTTCATTTAAACAATGGTAATTAAAGTTTGATGTAATCTTTTTGAAAAATGATTTGAGAATTCAAATCTGCTTTAACTATTAGAGGTTTTGAACCTCAGTCAAATTAATTGTAAAAGCAAATGAATTTTGCTGGATTTTTAAATGCACAAGTTTTTATACAAATTGCAATTTTTTTTCTAATTTCAATGTTAAAAAAAATTCTTTTAAAAAACTATATATTCTAGAAACTAGATGGAGTTTCATAACATTAAGAATGATATTACGAGCAATTTCGAACCATTATTTCTTTTTATGTCCCTTTAAAACTCGAGTAATCACTGTTAAAAAATATGCTAATTATAATGAGAATGTTAAGTAGTTAATTAATTTTTGAATAAAACTGAAATATTTTTCATTTAAGCATCATTACTAGCTACGTACTTTTATGTGCAAAAAATCCGACTTATAAAATGATAATTGGAAGAAAAAAAGTTCAAGTGTGATTACACATGATTGTGTGTGTGTGTGTGTGTGTGTGTGTGTGTGTGTGTGTGTGTGTGTGTGTGTGTGTGTGTGTGATTGTTCTGAAGTCGCATGTTTCCAGCTACACTAAAATTTTCGACCACGGATCGCCACTGATAAAAGATTGAACAGATCTAAGATTGTGGTTTATAACTTTCTAAAAGGTAGTGATATTTACAATCAGTCAAAAGGTACAGGACGTCCATCTACACTGACACGTCGACAAATGAGAACTGTTGTTAGTTGAGTAGCACAAAAGAAGCTTTCTTCATCACAAATTAGGAATGATTTGAAGCTTTCTTACACAACCGTACTGTAAGAAATGTGTTATTGAAAAACCTAATTGTAAAATTTAGTCAAATGAAACGTCAACCACCTCTAAATAAGAGGCATGAAATGGCACGCCGAGAATTTGCAAAAACAAAAAAACAAAATTTGCTTTTGGAGATAAATGGCAAAATATTGCTTTTTTTTGGTCGAAAGGAAATTTAATCTCGATGGCCGAAGCGTCAGTGTGATGGTGGTTCCGTGATGATTTGGAGCAGGTTTGCTGCTAACGGAAGAAAACTAATTTCTTATCTGAAAACAAAGACAAATTCGAAAGTCGATCAAGACGTTTTAGCAAAAAATTCATTGCCGGAGACTCCTTTTATAACATCTGGAAAATACTTCTTTCAGCAGGACAATGCGCCTATTCATAATTCAAGCTCCACAAAATCCTGGCCCGAAGCTAATCATGTCCAAATGCTTGAGTGGTCATAAAGAAGCACTGACCTGAACCCAACAGAAAATTTATGGGGCATTGTAGAGAGTGATAGTTATGGAAAATGTCTCAAAAGACACTTTCAAAAGACTTTCGGATTCTATGACAACAAAAATTATTAAATTAATTGAAAAGAAGGGATAGTTTTTGGATTATTAGCAGTTATGTTTTGCGTGTGGTCTTAATATTTCTTCAGCTTTCTATATGTAAAAAGAAAACAAATAACATTTATATAAAAAATAATTTAAATTTTACTAATATTTTTGTACAATATAATTAGAACTGTCATTATTTGTATTGAATTCAAATTTGCGTAAGATTTATAAATACATTTTGTACGAATAATGAAGTTTTTTAGTTGTCCTTAATTTTTTTTTCTAGCACTATACATAATAAGTAGCCTGTGGTTACCAACACATTCTAACTAGTTTGTGGGGGAGGTGTTACTACTATAGATCTCTATGGCAATTGTTAAGCCTTCTTCGGCTTCAATTCAATTACCAAGCTTGCACTAACCGGAACTTGCAATTAGAGATCGGAGTTTATGCTGCTACAAATTTTCTTAGAGGAAATAATGACACAGCTTTTATAAAATAAAAACTTTAATTTTGTTCTTCGTTTCAGATGCTCACAAAAACTCTCTAAACAACAGTAAACTCGACATTAAGCTTTAAAAAAAAATTCAATGTGTACAACTTCGGATACAGCTACAATTCTGACTCTTCAAAAGCAAAAACTGAACTCCTTTCAAAACAAAGCTCCAAATCCAACTGAGTGAAATTCCACTCCTTGATGGTTTTTATATCCTCGCGTAAGAACTTTCTCGAGCAATCCAGAGTAAATGATTGGACGATCAACACGCACTGGGAAATATCTCGAAAAATGCTAGTTGTAATGGATGTAAATGTATCAGAGTTTCAAATCAAATAAACCGCGCGAAAACTTTGCTGATCTAAAAATATCATTTATAACAACATCTAAACTCTGCTAAATTTTCAAATGAATATTCTGCAGGAGGACTTTGAATGGAAACTCTTCTGAATTTATATTTATAAATGAAAATCCAGAAAACACCTAGAACACAGCCCCAAGTGGTTACAAAAATAACTTTTCAATAGCCTTCGTGTCTACTGATTTTTAAAATCAGTGTCTGAAAGGAAATTTCTTTGACATGAATCCTAGATAAATAGGTATCTTGACAAGAACTGTACACTTAAATCATTATTCGGACATTTTTGTTTTAGTTTTAAGCATTTGAAAGGTTGTAAATTATTTGTACTCGGTTCAAAATATCCATAGAATTGAACATAAAAATAATATTCTTATTCTCTTGGTAACAATTTATTCTGATAGCCCAAGAAGCTCGCCAAGTAGAAACAAAATATCCTTTCGAAGTCACGAACTGTTTCAGTTTAACGTTATCAGGCTGAGGATTGACGCGAACAAACAACTTGCAATGGAGTGTTACCATGTTATTGCTATTCGGAAATATGAATAGTTAAGTACTTCCTTATGATAAATAAGAAGACGTTGATAAAAAAGCAGCTTTACATGTTTATCAGTTTTTTTTTTAATTTTATGCTTTATCGGGTGAACCTTCACCAAGACCTTGGAACTAGTACATTTACATGAAAATGTGGCTGCATTTGGCGACAATTAGCGACCTCGTGCTTGAATTTAACAGAGCTGCTCTATTTTGAAAGGCAGTGTAAACTATATGTTCTGTAGTTGACATGTGTGCCGCCAGGAGGGTGTAGGTTCATCTTGAAAATTATAAAAAAATGGGGGCCTAGGTGTAAATTACAAGATAAAAAAAAAAAAAGAAAAAAAAAGCACACATACTGTTTACTTTTTATGTTACAATAAGCATTTGTTTTCTATTATTGTAATCTTTTGTTTCTCTTGTATGTCGGTTTTTTAATAACTACTTGCGTGACGATTTTCTGGCACCTGTTGTCTAGGATAATTAGAGGCTAGATCGAACTATTTATTCCTTTTATTGTATAATCATTTCCTGTATAGTTCTCAAAATTCTAGGAAAATGTTTTGCTTTTAAAGTCATCAGATATACTATCTTGAAATCCATTTTTAGAATTCAATTGAACATATCCATTACTGCCTTTGTGCTTCATTTTGAATTTTTTCTCCTTTTTTTTTTTTTTTTTTTCCCCCCCATTATTTCCAAAACTTGCAAGAAATTTTTTTTTTTCTACTTTTCTACATTTTTGCATTTTCGTATCTTCGTGTTCCTCTATTCTAAACACTGTCTCTTGAAAGCCGTGAGATCTAGTTGGATGATGTTTCATTTAACAGGGTTGAGCCTTCAAAAATATACACCATGATTGTTTTTAGCTATTCTCAAAGAGTGTAATTTATAATGCATAATTATTAATTAACATTTAAAAAAAAATAATGATTTTGATAAAAATCTAGTCTTTCACCACCCCTCTGCGAATGTTTCTGGCGACGCCCATGATAGTTGAATATCTTACACAGGAATAAAACTATCATTCAAATGTTGTATTCGTGTAAAATAGAGTTTTCTGAATGATTTAAACACTATGAACACAATTTAAACAAAAATAAAAAACTAGTTTAACTAAGCCAAAACTACATTTACGTAACTCGGCAGGTAACACCTGTCTTTTGCAACAAAAACATAACGGATTTAAACATTAATAATGATACACTGATGTGGATGATCTTTAACGGAAACGAATTATTTCAAACATAACTTGGAATTGCATTAAATTCACTTTTGAAACCGATTTAAGATGTTCTTTGGAAAAAGGGTATGCATGTTGAACAACGAAGTTTGAATCGTTTACGGTCTAATAAAAGGAGTATCTAAAACAAATCTATGTACATAAGCCCATCTGATGGCTGTGGGGTTTTCTCCCCGTCCTCGCATGCCATAGGTACAGGGATAGAATCCCTGATTAGTGCTCGGATGTTCGTTACGGTTCGGTATCCACGCTAAGCTGTATTCTCTGGCCTGATTAGCCGTCATTGTGCATAAAAATAGGTCTTTGGGGGCAAAAACCGACCATCCAAAACAAATCTATAGCTTGGTCTTTAGACCCTGATATTTGAATAATTAATGCAAATCTCTTTATTATGTTTTAATAATAAAAGCTATTTTGAAGTACAGACCTGCAGACAGTTTGAAATTTGGATGGTCGTTTTCACTTTCAACTAGGGGTGCAGAACATCGTAGAACTTGCAATTATACTTAATATTGAACACTGCATTTACATTTGCATAGATTGGTATAATTTAACCTTTTCGTTTTCTTATTTTGATTATTAAAAAGAATGGCCAGGCTGGTGATATTTATTACATTAGAAAAAAACACGCCAAATGGTGAAATAGAAGATTTATTTTTCGATAAATGTTACATTATCCTTTCCTTTAAGTGAAACAGAGAAGAAAAACTCGTTGAGGGTCAATGCTTCAAAGGAAAAGAGCTCTGTGTTAAGGACATTCTTTTTTTAACTTTTTACGTCTTTATAGTACTCTACAGGAATTCGTAGGGGAGGGGGGTATATAACACCATAAAAGGCATTACCACAACGATTTTTCTCAAAATCGTTAGTGGCCGTTATTTGTCAATTGCAAATATACTTTTCAATGAAACCTACGTTAAGCGCATGAGCAGTTTGATGAAAACCTTGGCCACCACTCCATGGTCACCACTAACCCATATACATAAGTTAATCATTGTGTGTGTGTTTAGCAGAATGCAATACTTTGATTTCCTTATGTTAACATATGGATAATTGAATAACAACATGCTTATATCTGCTACTCATAAAAAAAAAGTAATCTACGATTGTTTTGAATTTGGAAAATATAAATAAAAAATTAAAACTTCAAATTTATAACCTCTTTATCCAAGTAAAAGAATACCAATTGGAAAATTAAAGATAGAGGACATTAAATACTTACATAGCAAAAGTTTTCTTAGCTTTTTAATACCAAAGATATTGAATAAAATATTCGGCCCGTGGATTAATGATAGATTAGAGCTTACTGGAAAAATGAAAAAAATTAAAATGGATTTTCTTGTATTAATAACATGCTGTATCTGTTTTACTTGTGTTCGCCAAAATGCTTCCTGATTCTACAAAATTTTCTACTAAGCTGAGTTTCAGTGGAAAAAGACATTGCATTGTGTAGTTACATTAGTGGAAAAAAGTAGAGCGCATAGCGTAGCATGTTCATCCAACTGTATGAAAAAGAACATCTTCATTAAAAAAAATATAGTTTCTTTATGAATCATTAATTCAAAAAGAAAAATACTTTGTAGTTTACTTTTATTGTTTTAAATCGCATTTTTTTTTTTTTTTTTTTTTTTTTTTTTTTTTTATATATATATTATTGTGTTGTCATAAAATTAAATTTATCTGTTAATATTTTTTTTTATTTCAAACTGGGCTAAATACAGTAATTTTTAAGTTTTATGACTTATGTAAATAAAACCCAAAAACTATTTTTTTACCAACAATGGGATTGAGTAAATGAACAAAAAAGACCAACCTAAAATTTAAAAACTGATTTTAGCAAATTAATTAAATTTTTTCTTAAGATGTCTATCCACTAACTTCTTCAAATGGATGTAAAAAGGTAAAAAGTTAACTACTGTATTGTTAATTATGTCTCAAAATTACCCTATTGTATTTAACAAAACAGTTTCTTGTGTTTCAGTAAAATTAATTTTAAAGTTTTAACAAAGCAGTTTGAACAAAAGCTAAAACTGTGCAGAAAAAAACAAAATTAATTTGCGTATAGAAACAATAATATTTTATGATATAAAGAAAAAATAATTTTTATAATAACGTGCAAAAAATTAAACTTTTTTTTTAAATTTTGAATCAAAAATCGTAGTGAAATCAGCACTTCTTCACGAGAAGTGCAGAAAACTAACTTTGTAGCACTAGTGTGAAAAAGTACTTACTCGTACGCCTCGTGCTCAAATATTATATAGTCTTGGTATTGAAATGACATATTTTCAGAAGAAATTCATTGACTGGAGTTGCCGACATTAATAAATATATCTATTAAAAATATTTTTTTGCTCGTGATTATAAAAAACGTTGCATGCAACACGTGGGAAAATACTTTTTCAAACTCAGTAAATTATTCGACTCATGTTATCGCACTCGTCAAATAAGCGTTTTACCTCGTTTGAAAAAATATTACTTTTCCCACTAGTTGCATAAATAAGTATTTTTCTGCAGTAGTAAGAGCAGTTTTTGTGAAATAAAAAATTCGGATTTTGTTTTTCAGCAAAAATAATAATTTAAAAAAAATATATATAATTATTTTATGAGAATACTAAAGCATATATTCATTATTAAAATGTCAAAATTATTACATATTACATTTTTATAGATAACTGGTTTATATATTCAAGGAAACATTCTGCATTCCTTATTTTTTATGAATTTAATTTTTTTAAATTTCTTTTTATCTCGTCTTAGCAAATATGTAAAATCTTAATGGTTAATATGAAAATCCGCAGCAAAAATATATTAGCAGTTATGAAGAAATAAAATATTAAATATTTGACATTTCCAAGCTTTTTGATTACAAATAATTGTTTCTGAAATTTATCCGGTTAAATAACAATCTCAAACTAAGAAATATTTTGCGACTAAGTTTTTGTAGTATACTGTAACTGTTAAACCCGTAAGCACTTTGAGCATTTAAGTTTACTTAAATACAGGAATTACTTTTTAGTTACCTATATCTTAACATAGAAATAATAAAAGTAAAGCATTCGGTCAGAAAAAAAATTTGATTTTCTTTTTCCTTTTTGCATTTTTAGTCGTTTTGGGAACGTGGTGTTTTTAAAATTATGTTTAAAGAAAAGTGTGTATGTGCCTGTTTGTGATCAGCATAATTCAAGAACAGATTGACCTGCAGTGTTCAACTTTTATTTACGGATTAAAGGTGGCGATGGGACCTGCCATTAATGTTTTCGTCAAAATTACTCGAGAACATTCGGTAGCTACCATTGAAAAAATTAAGTTTTTTGGCTATTGCCAAAAAACGACTCTAAAAATTTTTTACTAAATTATTGTGGATGTAATACCTTTTAAGGTATCCACTACGTGGAAAAGTCCATTTTCGGAGAAATTTCTCAATTTTTTTTACGGCATAATGTTATTGTCTACATTATCTAGTTTTCAAAACCGTCTTCACTTTGAGTGTGTCTCAAATAGAACAAAAGTAAGGTTTATAAAAAGAGATAGCTGTAAAATCACGGTATCTTCAACTTAAAACACGTTTTTCTCATGATTTATCCTGTATATGAAAAATGATATCTAAAAAGGTTATTAATGAATTCTTCTTCTATTTTTTTTTCTTTTTTTTTTTTCCTTTCTTTTTTTTTCTTCTTTTTTTTTTCTTTTTTTTCTTAATTATTTTGTGAATTGTTATCTAGAGGATATACTAAAAAATTGAATAAAATGTTTTTTTATACATAATTATGAAGCATTATTTAAAAAAATAACAATTTAAAATTGTTGAAAATGAGAATTGTCAGAATTCATGCTTCGATGACAATAAAAAAATTTATTTATTGAAGTTTTCTTTTTTATATTACCATACCTTCTAGATAAAAGTATACATTTTAATTTGGTAATCCTTTACTTTCAATCACCCATATGTATACATAGGGCAATGAAAGTATAGAGTTCGGTGAAAAAAAAATCGATTTGCTTGCTATTCGATTTGTGTATATATATATAAATAATTATCGAAAATAGTAAAACTGTTAATAACGCCAATTTTCATCAAATTTATATGCAAAACTTTAGTGAAATCGAAAGTTTTTTGATGTTCTACATCCTTAGTTGTCGTTTAAAATACGAAAGTAGTTTGTGAAACGTATGTATCATCAGGGCGTATTACTAAAATAAAAAATACTAAAAAAGTTTACAGCAGTGCTTGCCGAAAAATTTTACAAGCTTGAACTCGCATTGTCTGAACTTCAAATTTTAAAGAAACAAGTACTGTACATTAAGTAGTAGAACTTTATGTTTTTAGCATTTGAAAATTCCACATCGCAGAACTAAAAATTTCAACCTGAGAGAATATAACTTATTACAAACGTATTTTTCGTCTAATAATTGGGATATACGAACTCTGACATAGAATTCTTTATATTTGAACGTTGTCAACAATACTGTCGAAAACTCGACAACTTCAGATTTTTTTTAACCTGCTAATAATAAATCCTTTTGTAATCACCAATGTTCATGATCAACAGTAGATACTAAATATTTCCAAAAATTAAAAATATCTAAGTAAAAGAAATCCCTCCGGAAGTTTCCAGAAGTATGCGTGTATAGAAGCAATGGATCCAGGTGCCCAGGTGTTAATGAAAATGGTTACAACACGAAATTATCAATGTTTACAATCTCAAAAGTATTCTCTGCCAACATAAGGAAAACTTGCTTTTGATGGAAATCTAAAAATAATTCTAAGAATCGCTCGTTGAAGTGGTTTAAATTTTGAAATGTTTTCACAGCTGTCAAGTTGAATTGTAAAAGTCAGTTAAACCCGTTTGATGAAACACAAATTTTAAGAAGTATCTGCAGCTGCTACAAAAGTCGAAGTAGTTATTTGCTAGTGTCTAATGCATAATTATTTCTCATGTATTCAATTAAAAAAAAAAAAAAAAAACTTATTTATTTCCAGACGCTTTGCATAAACTTTCTATCATCCACTGTTAGATAAAGAGACTTTGTACGTCTGCAACTTTGCTAGTGGTAACGGGTGAGCAACCTCAAAGAGCGCGATCTTTTTGTGATGGAATTGGTGATTAAATCTTTCACCGATGAATGAAGAAATCTTTAACATAGTCGATAACTTACTTTGTGTTTACGTGTATTAAACCTCTTAATACTCGTGGCCTATTTTTATTTGGACATTTACAGCACTTGGCCAACTTTTTACTTTACAAAAAAAACCTCCCTACGTTAGCAATTTTTTTCAGCTTCTTCAAAGTTATAATCAATAAACTATTTTTGAAAGAATATGCGTCAGGGTAAAATATTAAATTACAAAAAAACAACAACATAGAAATTACTCATTACGCATAAATACATAGAAATCATTAGTTACCACAATTAAAATGACGTAATAGCAGATGGTTCATAAATTAAACTTTGTAATTAAGAAGTGGCACATCGCAAAATAATAACACCTAAATAATCTTTTCGCCAAATCTTAAAATGAAATTCATTCAACCATCATAATTAAACTTTTATTTATTTCTTTATTACTATTATATTTCGTATCAAACTTAAGTTAGTTTATAATAGAAGATTCTAAAAGTGCAATCAAGTTTAAACAACTAAAACGAAAAGAGCTTAACTGAAGGACGTCGTTTCATTAGCGTTTAAGTAGTCTTTACTGGGTTGCATGTTTGTATTTAGCTGGAAGACACTATTATTCATTGTTCAATCAAGTTATACCAGCGATTGTTTGATTCCTCCAATCTAGAAATGTCCTCCCATATCAGAATTGCGATAAATGTGTTCTTCAAAGTTGTCTCAAGAGTTGGATCGCCTCGTAGTTCCTCGAGAAAAGTTCCTAATTTATTAACTTTATATTCGTTGGATGAGATTGTTTTTGGAAGTTGATATGGAATTTAAGTTTGGATTATGAATGGGTGTAAAAAAAGTTATTGATGGAAATGTAATGAATCGCCGGTATTGGAATCCTATTTAGTATTACGATTTACTTACGAAATGGTTGGAAGTAATAAAAGTGATTATAAAAGTAAATACATAATTTTAGAGTTTGCTTGTAGAATTATAATCTTTAAAGTAATTTGTATTTCAATTGTCCTTAAATGGATGTAAATTGAGTTCATGCAAATTGAGTTCGTAATAAGTTTATTTCAGTAAAATAATTATTCAGTTGTATATAATTATTCCTACTAATACAGCCACAATATACTCTTAGAGTGATCGTTAAATTGTTTCTCCCCATGGACTTAATTTTTTTACTATACTATCTGTCTAAGAATTTTCTTTAAAACGTGTTTTTATTTCAGGTACAACAACAGTAATAAAGATAGTTAAAAAAATTTAAAGAGAATAAGTAGTGCTTTTTTATTATCATTTTATAAAGTTTTATAAGCTAGACTAGATTATAAACTTTTAAAAGTAAAACTGTTAAAAGTACGATAAAAAAACACTTAGATTAACAAAATTGCAAGAGATAATAACTTGTGTTTCTAAGTATTATTTTATGAAGTTTTATAAACTTGCTTATATAAACTTTTTTAAACATAATTAAAAAACATAAACTAACAAAACTGCAAGTGAAAAGAACAAGTGTTTTTATTATTATTATTTTGTTAAGTTCTATAAACTAGCTTATAATTTTTTTTTAAATATAATTAAAACACATAGATTAACAAAATTTCAAAGGAAAAGAACTAGTGCTTTTATTATTATTATTATTGAACAATAATTAATCTTATTATTACTATTAAATAACAATTAATATTATTATTATTATTATTATTATTAAATACAAATTAATATAATTATTAAATAATAATAATAATAGTTATCATTGTTATTATTATTATTATTAAATAATAATTAATATTATTTTTATTATTAAATACTAATTAATATTATTAAATCATAATTTATTATTATTATTATTTTTATTATTATTATTATTATTTTTATTATTATTATTATTATTTTTATTATTATTATTATTATTATTTTTATTATTATTATTATTATTATACTTATTATTATTATTATTTTTATTATTATTATTATTATTTTTATTATTATTATTATTATTTTTATTATTATTATTATTATTATTATTATTTTTATTATTATTATTATTATTATTATACTTATTATTATAATACTTATTATTATAATAATAATAATTATTATTATTATTTTTATTATTATTATAATAATAATAATAATTATTATTATTATTATTATTATAATTATTATTATTATTATTATTATTATTAATATTAATATTATTATTATTATTATTATTATTATTATTATTATTATTATTATTATTATTATTATTATTATTATTATTATTATTATTATTATTATTATTATTATTATCATTATTATTATTATTATCATTATTATTATTATTATTATTATTATTATTATTATTATTATTATTATTATTATTATTTATAAATTCTTTTAAACTAGCATATAAAAACTTTTAAAAATATTATACACGTAATTATTTTCACTTTAAAATGAGTTGTTGATATTGTATCTCTATTTTTACACCTTGTGCGAAATTCACACTTTTTAAAGCATTACTTGTCTGATTTTGCTGTCCAAACAGCTAAGCATTGGGTCTATGAGACAGGATAACAATTCCTTTTAAAGATAGTTCTGATTTCGTAACTTATATTTAAAACTAGTATATTATCAATCAATACAATCAATAGCATTTGATAAGTTCAATCTTAGTTTGATGTGCTTAGTTATACCACTCTAAAATCAGTACCAAAATAATTGAACAACATAAACTTTCCAACATTGGACTGTTGAGAAAGGTTGCCATCATAATTTAAATTCGTAAAATTGTGTTTTCTTATAAGATATAATTCCTAAATCTAATCTTTAAGACCATGGTGTACTTCTGCTTGAAGAAATTACATTAGCTCCACAAATTTACCTTTCATCTTTTTAAAATGTCGATTTCAATATAAGCAAACTTCCTTGAACAGAACCTATCAAAACACAATTTAAAAAAATACAATTATTAAAATGTTTAAACGAATTAGTATAAAAAAAAAGTTAGAAAAAAATCAACTCATTAGACCGAAACGGTTCCTTAATATCACTTTAAGCAGGGGTTTCTTTCATTAATAGGTAAAACGAAATTAAAAACAGCCTCCTGGAAAATACAGTTAATCTCTTTGAAACTAGACGTCTGCATTAAGACTATCTCCGTCTAGACAGTTTTTGTTGCATAGGTGTATTCATTATATTAAATTTTAATTTATTTTTCACTTTAGAAAACGAGACGTATTGTGTCTTACCACAAAACACTTTTTTTTCAGGCCTGCTTTCTCAATGGGGAAGTTTTTTCCACCTTCAAAGTGCCTAAAAGAATTAAAGTCACGAGTATTAAGTGTCTTTTAAAAAGTAATTTCGTTACCATTCATTTATTTTCTGAAAGAATTAGAAGTCATTGGCAAGTTTCAGGATCTATTTTGTTCTTCCATCTTTGGAGAATTTGCTTTTAACTTTTAGTTGATTTGTAATTCACCCATTTGCTTACGGCTTTAGTTTGCGTGAGAGAGGTTCATTTCATTGCACGCATACATCTCGAAAACATTTCGTGAACATGTGAAGTGATCGTGAATTTGGACTGATTTTTTTTTTACAAATATTTTTGAAGTTCGTTGTATAATAACTGTGGGAATTTAATGCATTTTTGGTCTTTTGCATATTTGGTGTTGTCATTGGATTATTGTTTTTAAATTATGTCCATTGATTATTTTTTAATTAATAGTTTTAGAATTTATTTTTAATAAGTTTTTTTTAGAAAAAAATTTATTTGAGTAATTTATTGTTTTCGAATAATGTTCAATGAGTAGCAGTTTTTTAATCATTTATTTTGGATGTTTATTTTTTATTAAAGTGTTTTTGAGAAAAAAATATTATGTAAGTGCTTTAAAATTACTTTGATTACAATTTTTAATCAACTTTAATATTTTTTAACTGTTTTTCTTTATTTTAAGTAATGTTATCGAATTAGTTAGGGGATATGGGACTATATAACAATAAAATTTCTTTTCATTTCCCCCCCACATCTAGGCTTTGCCTATCTTGTTACATGCATTATTAAAAATTATTTTATTTAACCGGTATGTAATACAAGAATTTAAGTATTACTTTGGGATTTTGGTAATTTCTAAAAATTAATAATTTTTGGTAATTTCTGTAAATCCAAAAAAGTGGTGTTTTAGAAAATAGTCTGTATTTGTGATCAGCAAAAGTTCAGAGCGGATCGTGCTACGGAGTTTAAATTTGACATGCAACGCAATAATACCCATTTCCCCCCCACATCTAGGCTTTGCCTATCTTGTTACATGCATTATTAAAAATTATTTTATTTAACCGGTATGTAATACAAGAATTTAAGTATTACTTTGGGATTTTGGTAATTTCTAAAAATTAATAATTTTTGGTAATTTCTGTAAATCCAAAAAAGTGGTGTTTTAGAAAATAGTCTGTATTTGTGATCAGCAAAAGTTCAGAGCGGATCGTGCTACGGAGTTTAAATTTGACATGCAACGCAATAATACCCATGAGATCTGACAATAAGATTTTCGTCAAAATTATTCAAGCGCAGAAAACTTCTGTTATTGAAAAAATTTGGATTTTCAGAAATTACCAATGGAACGATCTAAAGATTTTGATGAAAACTGTTCTAGTAATGACTTTTCATGTGAACGCATTCAAATTTAATTGAGATTTTAGTTTCTACTCTTTATTTAAGTAGAGAGAAGCTTTTACCGAGACTCTGTCTTTCTAGCAGTCAGTTCGTCTGTCTGTGGTCAACATTCCCCAGGCAAAACTAACTATTCTACAGACACGTGCGATATGTTGAATGAAAGGTCTCGTTGCTACGAGTTCCCACACTAAAATTCATCCGAAAGTACCGGAGATGGCGTTCAGAAGTCAATTTGTGATTCCTTAAGCCAAAACTATAAATGGTACCGACCTTTGACATACATTTTTAAATCTCCATAAAATTGAACTGGATGTTTTAATGGAAGTGCTTTACAATACGACGGGAAAAATGTACCCATATTCCTTCTACTGCAATTCATATCTTGGCAGCAAACAAAAATAACCCTCTGAAACTTGAATTGTTGGGTGTGTCCGCAATTTGCACGAATTTTTTTTTAACCTATCAAGGATGTGTCGGTAAATCAGTATTAACTTCGACTACGTGTGTGTGTGTGTGTGTGTGTGTGTGCGCAAACCTGCGGAGGACTAATTAGTACATTTGGCGTCAATCAATCGAGTTGAAATTTGGCTGATGGATCAAATGAGGGGTTGAGAGCCAGAAAGGACCTTCCCAAAAAAGTTTGTTTTTCTAGTTGAAGGCTGTTTCTACCCCGTTCGTTTAAAACCATTCATGCCAAATGTAATTTATATAATGGAAAACTAATTTAACCATTAGATAAACCATATTTGGCATGAATGATTTTAACTAAACCGAGTCAAAACAGCCTACAACTAGAAAAAAAAAAATTGTGTGTTGTCCGTTCTGGTGCTCAACGCCTCATATGTCGTAGATAATGCATTCTATCAAGTTTTGTGCGCTATCGTTGTCACTGAAAGGCAGCTTTAAAACGTGATACTATTGTCACCGGACGAATTAACACACTTAACCGTCATCCAATCGAGCTGAAACTTGGAAGATAGGTTCGTTCTCGATGAGAATTCAATCTATCTCGTTTTAGATGTCTCACTAAAAGTCCACTTTTACTTACTCTTCTATTAACGTTTCGGATGATTAAACTAATTAATTTAATTACCATCATTCAATTGAGATTAAGGTTAACAGATAGACCCGTTGTTGACGACACTAAACTCTAAGTTTGGGGTCTGTTACTGAAAATCCGTTTCTACACACTTTTTTATTTACGTATTCAATCACGTTTTGGAAGCAAAAAAAAAACAAAACCTGATTGGGAAAAAAGCATTCTGTCCATGCACAGAATCGATGGGTTTTTTTCTTAGTCATCAAACACTCTGAAAGCTCGATCTGAACTCAAAATTCCTTTAAAAAAGTTACAGTTGCACTTAAAAATGGACAGTACATATAAAGATTTATTTAAAAAAAAATTTCATATGGGTTAACTTTTTATCAGATGTTGTCAACCTTAACAGGAAAATTTCAGTCATTAAATGTCACTAACTTTTCCTCGCTTGCCTACCACCTAGACCTGCTTTATCGCCAAAGAAAATAATTCCTTTAGTGACAGCTACTGTCACAATCCAATATGATTAAATATATTTTTAACAACTTTAATCTGTAAAATGCTTACAGTCAGGAAATATGCATTTACATTAAATAAGTTTATTGGTATGAATTTATAATATTAAATGATTGAAAGACATTAACTAATAAAATTTCGAATAAATTATGCAAATGGAATTTTCATTTCCAGTCATAAATGTAAGTATCAAGTGAGAAATTTGATATTCTCAAAAGGGAATTTTTTTATTACCTTTACTAGTTTATTCTTAACGAAATTGACATCCAGCCCAAGGGTGAATTAGATAAGGACTGTCCATTGTTCCATGTCGGTAAGCAAATATATGCTATCAAAGTAGAATCCTGAAAAAGACGAACAATTTAGTCTTACAAGAAGATCAGTGTCTGTAACCAATTCGATAACAATATTGATATGTACAGATGATCATCACGATGCTAGTATTATAGACAAAAAGAAACGATGCTAATATTAGTTACAAAACATTCAATGCGAAAAAAATTAAAAAATTAATTAAATATGTTTACTTTCAATTAACCTATATGTAAGATAGGGTAATAATAGTGTTGCATTCACCTCCCCCCCCCCCCTTTCGCCCTTCTCCATTTTTTTTTTAATTATTTTGCATTGATATATGTTTTTGAACGTTTCGAGTCTAAAAGTGTTCTAGAAAAAATTTCGTTCAGTATTACTCCCTTGACCTACAATGTTCAACTTTTGTAAAAGGTTAGTGCCATGCAACTTGTTAGTAAGGCCCTCATCAAAGTAGTGCATACTTATAAGGTTGCTACCATTGAAAAACGTATGCTTTTCAGAAACTGCTAAACACAGCTTTAACGATTTGGATAATTTGGAACAAAATTACAGTGGCAATACCTATTAAGGTATTCTAAACATCGTCTTCTCCGAAATTATCTTACAATTACGATGAAGGCAGAAAATTTTGAAAAAAGATCATCTCTAACATTGAGTTACCTTTCCTATAGCATTATCTATCAACGAATATTCCTCCTCTGTTTTACTTACCCGAAAAGAAATAATCATCAATTTCGCCAATTGATGATTTTTTATGCCAAGATAATAATTATTGTTAAACTGGCCATTTTCTTAAGTTAGTGAAAATTTGTAAATGAAAATGGTAAATTGCACCAATCCGTATCAAAATCAAATACACTGCCCAGTATAGTAGGGCAATTGAAAGTTGTGCGATGTTCCAAAACCATAGTTTTAGTGTGAAACTCTTTCAAGGATTATCTCAGTGTAATTTTTTTTTTTTTTTAGTTTGGGTACCATTATAATCAATGTTGTTTTTTCAAGCTTGGTAAAAATGATGTGTTGAAAGTAAAATAATTTCAAACTTGTTTGACTTTACACTTAAAATATGACTATTGACACATATTACACATGAAATATAACTTTTGATTTTTAATAAATTTTTCAAGTCCTTACAAAGTTAAGTGCAGTAGATTTTAAAGTAAATTTCTCATTTTGAATTTGCATTCGAAAAATAAAGAAAATAATTCAAAATGTGACTAAACGTCGCACTAAGAATTTCATCCTTTCAAATCGGAATTATATGAATACAATCCTCTCAAACTTATCTCATTCATATCAGTTTAATTGAAAGATAAATTAAAACCAGAAAATTAGACAATAGTTAAATTTTCATCTTAGCAATAAAAATCTTGCGCAATCACAGTAAACATGTTCCTTGTTCTAACTTTCTCAGAAAATATTATTGGCGCAGCATGGCCCTAGTGAAGCCCTTTCGCCATAAAACTCCAACAAACCAACTCAGAAACTAACTATTACATTCCTTTTAGCAATTGTATACTATTTCTGGTAAACATGTTGAAATTTTTTTCAGCTGTGCATTTGACATATGACCGAAATTTCTTGCTGGAGGCTTATTGGTTCATTGTCCGAAAAACAGCTAATCAAGAAACATTAATTTAGTTTCTAAAACTAACCAGCAATAAGATTTATGATTAAATTTTAATTATATAGTTAATAATAAATCAGAAATGCAGGTGTTTCGCCGATGACAACATCTTCATTAATTGTTACTTAGATTAATTGTGAAAATTTAATCTATAAATGTGTTACTTCTTTAAACATATTAGCATTTCTTCTTCATTTATAATGCCTTAAAGTCACTAAATTCAAATGTTATTTTCTTCGTATAGCAATAAATATGTATGCCAAATTTAATAAATGACTATACTCGAAACAAATTATTAAACTTTCAACAGGTGGATCTAATCCAATCAAGTAAAAAATTTTCATGTTGAAATTAACCTAGTAAAAATATCGCTGCTTGGCTATTTTGGCGACATTTCTGTTTGCACAGACATCACATAGGAGGTCCATGAAAATGTCCTTCCTGTCTGTCACTATCTCTCCAATCAGTCTTCAATATTCTTTAAAGAAATCAGAAGTAGAATTATAAAAATAAATTTTACCAGTAGCGTGACAGGTAATCGTACTATTCAGCTTTCTGCCATTTTGATTGATAACTTCGCTTTAAACTCCTCTCTCTGATTGATTGCTTTATTTTTCGATGGATTTGATTGATAGCTATTTTCAACTCTAC
Organism: Linyphia triangularis; assembly: GCA_963978545.1. Lineage (NCBI taxonomy): Eukaryota > Metazoa > Arthropoda > Arachnida > Araneae > Linyphiidae > Linyphia > Linyphia triangularis. The sequence continues at coordinate 52,320,291 of OZ021729.1, read as the reverse complement.
TTCCGAAAATAACTTCCTGTCTGGGTTTCTTTAATTTGAATGTCCTATTTTGTTATTTTACTTTCAATTATTCAATATGTAAATGTATGGTAAAGAAGATATAGCATTGATAAGATAAAAAAAAATCTGTTAATTATTTTTTGGTGATCTCCACCTTTTGGAATGTCCTGAATCCATTAGGTGGTTTTTGGAAAATGGACAATCAGTGTATGTATCTGTAAATCTAAAATCTAAAGAACGTATCGTGCTGCAATGTTTGAATTTGATGTGCAAGCCTGTGATACGTGACATTAAGGTTTTAGTCAAAGTCGCGCATGACAGGAGGTACTTCATTAAAAAAAATTCAACAATTGCCAAAAAATAGCTCTAACAATTTTGAACCAAAATAAATAAAAAGATGCTTGAGTAGGAGGTATTTGGTATACTTGACCCAATGCCTTTTCTCAAAATAGGAAAGGTTTTATAAGTTGGAAGTGGTATCACTTTTTTCCCCTTCAGTTAGCTACATGGTGAACATGGTTCTAACTACATGGTGAAAATGACAACTGAATCTTTGCATCCGTTTTTAAACTATAAAATAAATTAAATTTTCATGCTTCAAGTGTAATATCTTTGTGTAGTAAACGCTGATGTGAAAAGGGTTTTTGTTTTAAAAGTAAGACTTCTTTTAAATTTTTTTTTTTTGCATACTTTTAGCTACAATTACATACATAAAAGTGTTTATCTACTTATTTGCAAATGGTTGTATTTTAGGGTTATGTAATAAATGTCCAGTTCGGGATACTTGACCCAAGGCATATAGGCATACTTGACCCAAGATAGGGACACTATTCAAATGCATTTGGCAGGTTTTATTATTTATTTATTTTTTTATCCTTCTTACACCATTTTGTTAGGTATGTTTAATAATGTTCAATGCACGAATCACCTGAAGATACACAAACCTAGCTAAATTCAGGCTATTTTTCATTCACCAGAGTTTTCACTAAAAAATGATAGAATTACAAATTTTGGGTTTTAATGTGAGTTTACATTCGCTGTTAAACAAATAGTTATTTTCTAATTCTTGAACTTGTATAAGAACAGAAATAGCTTTCAGACTGCTAATATTTTTAGCTTTCTACATTCAAAATTAGAAGTGGACACCATATTAAAATTATGTAGCTGATAAAAATAAAAATTATTGACCTCATTGAACAAGTATAGAACAGTATTAACATTGGACTTATTAATGGGAGTTATGTTGTTATTATTATGTAAAAGTGTTGCATTTTTTAAATTTAAATTGTATACTCTTAAATATATGACTTGGGTCAAGTATCCCTAAGGGGTGGGTCAAGTATCCTTATACATTGGGATACTTGACCAAAGTTGAAGGTTTATTCGTTCAATATTTTCCCTCCTTTACAATTAATAATTCAGAAAGATATTCATAAATATTGTGTAATACTTAATGAAGTATAAATATACATCATTTACACACCCAAAAGTAATGTAAAATAAAAACTAAACACCCAAAACTAAAAATTGGGTCAAGTATCTCTAGTTCCTCCTATATACTAAAATTTAATGAATAATATTAAACTAAAAAATAATAAATAGTTCAGATCTATCTTCTTGCACTCCAAAACTACATTTCTCTGGCTGTCTATTTTGGGTCAATTTTATCAACCATATCTCGAAATTGACATCCATTTTTGTCGCATATTATGGTGGACGTATTCTTGCAAGAAGAAGCTCCGAAATAAGTTAAGTATTCGATCATTCACTCTACTTCATGTAAGCCATTCTTCTCTATATTGATAGAGATCCATATACGTTTTCGCTTATATATGGTGGGTTCTTCAACAAACAGTAGTGGTATATAGGATTTAAAGTTAGTGAATTATTTTAAGTTGAATGGCTGGGTGAAATGTAAAGGTTGGTATTGAAGTTTTCAAATATTTTGTGTAAATTAACAATAAGTAACCTCCTATAAAATAAATTTTAATTCAAAACTAGTGAAAATCTTAAACGAGATACATAGGTGTAAATAGCTTCATCCTCTAGCTTTTAGGATCGAACATATACTGTTATGAATTGAGAACTAGATTTGGAAAACGACCTAAATGCCAAAAGAAAAATGTTTTCAAGACCAAACTAAACAAAGTGGAGAACGCCCAAAGTGCGAACTCCAGTAGCAATAATTCAAATTCAATCAGGCTCTTAGTCATAGCCTTAAGTACCAATGCGAGTGTTTTTCATTTTTCGGCCCTCCTGAAAGATTTTCTTTTTGGGGCTTGGGTCGTTTTCCATTATTAGTCCTCAATTTTTCCAGAAAAAATGACGACACAGCTTTATAAAATAAAAACTGATAATTTATTCTTCGTCTCAGAGGCTCACATAATTTCTCTAAACAACACTGAACTTGCTATGAAGCTTTAACAAAAAGCTTCAGAGCGTACAACTTCAGATATAGCGACAATTCAGCTTCAGAAGAATAAGCACCGAGCCTATATTAAAAGGGCTCAAAACCTCCAACTGCACTCAAACTAGTGTGAAAACTTTCCTAAAAAATCCAAAGAAGTCTATCTGGCGATCAGCATGTACTGGAAAACATCTAGAAATTTCTTGAATCGCACGTGTTTTGCCAACATTTTCAAACCTATATTATCTCTGTTAACAAATAAATTTAGGAAAACAGAACTCTAAAAAAGAAATAAATACACTATTTACAATTATATACATAAAAATTGCGTAACAATACCCATCATTGCTCGGATCTATTGGGACTGTAATCTAATACTTTTAAACTTATCAGGTATTAGTACTTAATATAACCAATGCCACGGTCTTTATATTGATGCTTGTTGAGGACTTGACGTTATGAGCATTGTTGCATGCCTATCAAGCGTTCTTTGCCAGTCTATGCTTGTAACACACAGACCTTTTTCCTGAACTTCTTTTTATCGCAAATTAAATTTTCTGTAGAATTCCTGTAGTTAGAGTGCAATGGTAGTACCCAAAAATCCATACTCGTGTACCTCGGAACTGCCATACCCCCATCTCTCGAGTTCCAGGTGTTACACCACGTTAAAAACTACTTAAATTTTTATCCTGATCACTCGATATGAGAACGCAACTTTAGAAACAATCGTAGATATCTATAGCACAGATTGACGGAAATGATTACGTATATATTTGCATAAACTTATCCGCACCAGTTTTTTTGGCATTTACTTAGCATAATATTTTTACCAAATCAAGCATCTAAAAGTAAGTTTCCCATTCATGATATTTACTCCATCTGACGTTTTTAACTACAACCAACTCCCTCCGGGAGTCTTTGGAATTACTGCATCTTTTTATAGATTTTACTACCGTGGGTACCTTAACTCAACCACAAAGTAATGATTAAATACATTCGTGACATCTTCATAGACAGCTGTTTTCATCCCATTACGGAACACGACTTCTGAGAACGTTAATTTAGAATAATATTGAGAGATTAGCAGTAATTTAACCAACTTCTTGTCCAAAAAAGTTATTAAACTATTATTAATGTTGCAACTTTCGTATCATTCGTGCTCCAGATTCTCGAAATCCTGGCTCAGACAGTTTTAAATCCAGATACTAGTGACGCTTGACGAAGTATAAAAAGAAAACACATCCGTACAAATCTACCGCCGATACTGTTCCATACTCTTTGACATTTCAAAGCACAAAAACTAATGCGATGTTAATCCAGATTATCTAGGTATTGCCAGAAAAGTCACAATCATTAAACCAATAACATGATGTTTGTTTCTTAATGATCTTTACTTTATGTGTATTTAGAGACAAATGATGATGTGAATATTTGTGATAAGATAAATGATGTGAATATTTGTGATAAGATAAATGATGTGAATATTTGAATTAGTTGTGTTTGGAGTATTTTGAGGCACTAAAGTAATGCTATAGAATTATGCAAATTAGAAGATGATATATTCATTTTTTTTTTCTTTTCCGAAAATAAAAACAAAGAAAAAGGATATCAGTAGGTTTTGAAGAATATCAGGAGGCTAAAAATTTCAAAAATAATGATTTGGTGATTTTGTATAAATTTAAAATTCAAACTGTTCGGTCTCTTTAAAAAAAATAATTTTGGTCTGTCCTCCTATTTTAGGTGAAAAAATTAATTAAAAAAAATGCATACAGGGGTTTTCACATAAAAATACATTTTTCTCAAAATGTAGTTTTTTAAACCTCGATGTACATTTTTGAAAAATGGCTCTAACATGTTCTGAAATGTTTACCACATATTTGCCTTATATCATAGATTAAACTGAGATTAACGTTTTAACAAAATTTTGATTCATTAATTTTTCTTTAATTATTTTTTCGAAAAAAAAAAATTGATTTTCAATGTTTTTTGGTATTTTTCCCGTTTCAGATTTTTTTTTTTTTTTTTTTTTTTTTTTTTTTTTTTTAAAGCCAACATACTGTCAAAGCGTTAACCCCAGATTTCTAAAAAAGGTTACCATAATGTTAAAAAAAATAAAAATTATCGGTGGTTTTATAACTTAAAAAAGGTACATAAAAATTTCTCTTTTAACATTAACGGAATAAGACTGCCGAATACCGTTAGCATGTTTATATGTTGAGATAAAATATAACATATCTTAGGATGTTCCATTTGATAGTGAAACGCATTCTCAAAATAAAATATATTCTGATGACTAGTTTTAAAACTCTTAAACTTTATTTTAAACCAATTTAAAACGTTCAACTTAGAAGAGTTTTGTAGATGTCTAATTTTTATAATCTTCCAATGGTATCTTTTCCTAAGCGACCATAATAAAAAAAATTCAGTTGATTCTATACTGAATTGGTGTTGAAAATTTACTTGCGAAAACAGAAACCACAAAAGTGGCAATCGTAAAACTTGGCACTTCACCCTCAATATTTTGTTTCATTGATGGTTATCGTATAATAATACATTCCTACCTTTTCCCTGAACATCTGACACCAAATATAACTAATGAAACTGACTATATTACGATTAATAAAATTTGCCTTATAGTAAATGATAATGCAATCTGGGACGCACATGTTTCACCATTTTAACCTAGGTAATTCAACGAAAAATTCTTCCTGTAACTATTCTTATTGTGGCAACATTTCAAGTAAAACTATTCTAGGTTTTTTTTATTATTATTATTGATCTAGAATTCATGTTTATTGCAATGAATGATTTTGCGGTTAAGCCTGAATAATCTTCTGAACTAAATACCATCAAACATGTGTGAGATACTTCGGAGAAATGCCTTATGGAACGTTTCCCTACCTTGGAAACTGTTCATCTATTAAAAACAAGCTCTAATCGCAGAAATGAAAACCTTACCTTTTTCAAGTATTTAAAATGGTAATAACCCTAAGGGGTGAAATTTAATACATTTAACAAACTAGTAAATTAGTTGCACTTCACACTTTTTATTTTTAAATAAATGCAGCACTTAGAACTTCCCCTCTCTCTCTTAAAAACAGCTGATATAATAAAGATACAATTAAAAATTCACCTCCTTTTAATTTCCATACAACGAATTTTTCCTCCTCATATTTGTAAAGAAAATGTGAAAAAAGCATTTTAAATAAACGGAAGCTTCTACACTTTCATGGATTGGATATCAGAGTAAGAAATAGAAGTGAAGATTTTAAGTTGTGCCCAGTTGAAACAGTGAAAGTGAAAAATAATAAAAATCTATTTCAAAGTAGCAAATAGCCTTTCCTCCTCCTTTCAATTATTATTATTATTATTATTATTATTATTATTGTTATTGTTGTTGTTATTATTATTATTATTATTATTATTATTATTATTATTATTATTATTATTATTATTATTATTATTATTATTATTATTATTATTATTATTATTATTATTATTATTATTATTATTATTATTATTATTATTATTTGTGTTGTTGTTATTGTTGTTGTTATTATTATTATTATTATTATTATTATCATCATCATCATCATCATCAGTAGCAGATACAATAACAACAAATTCATTATCAATATTAGTTTTGCAGTTTTATTTGATTTTCTTCATTTACACCTCATTTAACATTTAATTTTAAATTGTCGAAAAAACACTTTTAATTAAAAAATAACAGTTCGATTATTAAGCTACTGGTTCTTGGCTGGTTCCACTTGCTGTATGTAAGCATGACTGTAATTATAAATAAAATAATTGAATTAAATAATGGCACTGATGATCTTTAACGCATCACAAGAAAGAAAAAATAAAACTATGAGCATTTAAATTCTATGGTTAAAGAGGTCTCATATATCCAGAAACGTTTTAGATATGGTTTATAAAATTAACTTACATTCATACGAAGTCCTAAATTGTTTTATAATTTTCCTACTGTCGTGAAACATTTGAATAAAATAATACATAAATGTCTTAAAAAATTATGTCACCCGGTGAAATAGCCTAGATAAATTCATGAACTGTCAACAAGATTTGTTAAAAATAATAATAATATTAATAATAAACATGTGCAAAATTATTTCAATTACTAATTTTGTTTTTTAGTGAAAGTTTTTTCATTGAGAAATTTAGATAAAATATTGTGAATATATTTTTTAATAAATTATTACAAGAATCAAGTATATAATAGTTTTAGTTTAAGTTGCGTATTGAATTGTTCCATAAACTTTTTCAAAGCAATTTTTTCTAGTATAGTACTTAACCATGACCAATAAATTCATTGCACATAATTTACATATTTTGTTACTCTTAAAATCAAACTAAAATGTGACAGATGACTAACGCGAAAAAAAAACATTAAATTTCCAAATTAAAATAATGACAAACATAACATAAAACGGCTCAAACACATAGATTGAACTTGACACAATTTTGTTTGACACCTCAGAGTTTTTACTTGCAACAAACTTATTAAACACGGTAAGCTTGGTTGAAAGTCTCACCAATAGTTAATATTGCCCATCCTTATCTTCTAACAAAAATTCCTCATCCTTAAAAATTAAGACAATCTCCACTCAACACTTTATCTTCGAAAACAGCAAAACTTCCCATCTTTCCTGTCAAGAGGAACCGCAGCACAACTATCAACAAAAGAAGGACGACGAAAAAGAAATCAAAACAGCCTCTCTGAAAACAAGTCAACAATTGAAAAAAAAAAAAAATTAAAGCTTTCGGAGAGAAAAAAATCGTCGCGTGTGGCGATAAACAGCCAGGCATGGCAGCGCGGCGAGAGATACGAAACTCAGACAGTGGGGAGGGAAGAATCAGACGGTCAAAGCCGCCCGTCGAGACACTCCTTTCGCACAAAAAAAGATACTTTGTTTATACCCGATCACGTGACTGTCTGATTTGTGATGTGAGGTGATGTAATTTCGCGCCAAGGACGGATGGAGGGCGATAAAGACGCCAAATGAGGGAGTTAGTCAGGTTGCTGCTTTGAAGAAGGGATTTTTGAAAGGGCAAATTTTCTTTCTTGGGACGCGTGCTGTGATGTAATAAGTGGATAACAAGGCATTTTGAAAAGTTCAACTGATTTTGAAATAATGTTCTGTTTTGAAGTAATATTTCTTCATTTTTTTTATATTTTTTTTTGTAAAGAAGTTTGGGTTTGCTTAGGTTTCTTTATAAATCGCGGTTTCTTCGATTTATTCTAATCGTTATCATGAATAGCTTGTATGCTGCAGACAACCAATTCTCCATATCGATTTTTGTTGGTAAATTGATTGTGCAGTCGATTTCTATATTGAGTAGCTGTGTAAAGAGAGGAAGTAAATTACGATGAAGAAAAATCGAAAACTTATGTAAATAAATAATTAATGTCCCGGAAATTTCTGAACAATATTTCAAAGTTTACATATTTTACTGTGCAGTTTTGTTGCCATGCAATACGCCCTTATATTTCGTTAATAAAATTTACTAAAACTCAACCTTCTTCTAAATAAAAGTTTAAATGACATTTACTATATAAGTAATTTTTTTTAATTAAAGGAAATTAATGGCGAAAAAATTGTCATAAAAAAAAAGTTTTCTTAACAAAAATATTATACTGACTATCTTTTTAAACTGCCATTGAAATTTTATACTAACCCTTCATACACTGTAATTTATTTCGGAACTAGTTGACAGTTTGGCTAATATCTCCCGCAATTGTGCCTAATGCTCGCTCTTGCACACAGTGTATATCCTATGGCTTAATTTATTTATGAGCCCACCTTCACTTATAGGTTTTAACTAAAATGTTCTTTAATATTATTTGTACTAATACCACTTATATTGAATTAACAATTATTTCTTCCAAAATTTCCTGTTATAAAAAGTGGGGCTTACCTGTTTAATACTTAATATAGTTGGACTGATTGACTGGATTATTGATTTTTTTTTTATAGTTCTTGTTTTACTTAAATGGGGTGCACTGTTTTTGTGTAATGTGTAATACTTATAAGAGACAGAAAACTAATCTTAATAACATTAACTAATATTAAAAGAAAAGTGATAATTTGGTTATGATGGATGCAATAACTACTGCAATAACTGTAATGATTTCTAAAACAATATTTGTAAGATGCTGCAACAATAAATCTAAAAGAAAATTAAATACTGACCGATTCAATATCTTTAACAATGGCTTCAATAGAATATTACGTCGAAATTTCTGCAAGACTTTATCCAAACTTACTTTTAGTATCGCTACAACAGCAACTAGCTACAATAGTGTTTCCATAAAAATCTCAAAGGACTGCTCCATCAATTGTTGAAACTTTTTTATAACAGTATTAGAAATAAAAACTGTAGCATTTCTGTAAACGAGCAACGCAACAATTTCTGAAGCAATCTCAGAAGCAATATCTGTAATTATTGCAGCTACAACAATGACTGCAATATTTTCTCCGGCAAAGGCCACCATAACTGATGTGCATAGGATAGTATCGGTAGGAGTTAAACTTATATTTTTCTCTTAGAAATTTGCATCGAGTCTATTTCTCTGTAGACTCTTCCACTTTGAGCCCAGTGTGTGGGAAGAATGCTTTCTACAGAACTGTTTTGCAGTCCATTCAAACATGTTTGTCTTTCAACCACCAACTGTTACATCAAGACTTCAGTTCTGCGCCCTACAATTAATTTCCGATCACGGTGGTGCCCAGCAATTAACCACCCCGAGGCAACTCATGCCTAAGTTTGCAGAACCTGGTGACCAAGTCAAGAACCTTCATCATGGACATTCTTCCACATGCATCCGTATTTTGCCCAAGGTTAGTCCCGACGTGAATAATATATGCACAAAATATCCTTTCTTTTGTCTCCTACAGTAGTCATTAAAGCAGTTTTTGTCTGGGTAGTCGAGCATCACACTCAAGTTAAAGCAGTTTCTATGAACCCAAACATCTACCTACCTTAAGTTAAGCCACACACCCTCTACTGAAATAGAATATACATGGGCCTAAATTTTAGAAAAAAAAAGTTTTGCTGACTTGAAGAAAAAATATCCCACGTAAACTTTTTTTTTTATTGTTTTTTCTGTATTTTTGTAAGTCCATATAACTTTTTAAAAGCTCTATTTCAATAAAAGATCAAAGTGAACATAAGACATTGTGTTGCAGAAAATGGTTCGGAAATGTTTGAACGATAAACTTCTAATATTTGTTTTATGATCTTGCTTTTTCTTCCTTTAAGTAACTCCACTTTTTTTTTTAATTAATTTAACTTTTTTTTTTATTCTACGAGTAGGATTTTTTTTTTCTACGAGAATCTCTCAATTTGCTATGTAGACCAAAATAGGAAAATTTTCATGCAGCAGTAGAAAAACTTAAGGGTTTGAACCACAAAATTACTTTCTTTCGTTGGAGAACCTTTGAAAATACTTGTTATTGTAGTAAGTTTATAGTATAGAGTATACAAATACCTCCAACTAATCCCTATGTTTCATATTAGGGATTTAAATTGTTCAGCATCATCGAAGATTGACTTTTTCTTACCGATTAGTTTGGATCAAGTTTGTATGGTATTACAAGTTCCAACTTTATTTATCGAGTTTTCATCAAGTATCATCAAGTTTTCATGGTACAATATTTTCTTCAAACTCTTTTGCTATAACTTTAAAGAAAGAGTTATAATATTTGTGATGCTTCCTTATAATTTCCTATTGTTTACTGAAAAGGTATTCTACAAAATTCAGAAATGCAGCAATCATGAAAAGTGTAATAAAATATTATTTTCAACTGGGCTGTCTGATAATGGCTTTGTGGTTAATCTCTGACTTTAGTTTCCGAAACTGCAGGTGTAGAATCCCTTGTTGGCTTGGGGGAATTGCAATAATTTTGGTTGTGGTTTGTTATCTACATTGATGTTTAGTAACCTGCCCACCAGTTATTGAGAATAAGGTCGTTGAACGAATCAAAATAGTCAACTCACTGCCTTATCCCTAGAATATATTTTCGACTGCATTGCAGTTTGGTTCATCGCTATTAGGTTGAGATCTTATGGATGGTTATTGGTCTTGCTTTATTTTTTAAGAATTCAGCTTGAACCGTCAAGACTTTTCTGACTGAAAGGAATGAATATCGTGTTTTTTTTTTGTTTTTTTTTAATACAAATGTTATGAAACTGACAAATTATAAGTGTCAAAAAGTTTTATTGCCACTAATTATTTTTATTCAAAAAATATATAGCATTTATCTTTGACAAGGTGTCCCAAATAGCTTTTTACGGAGCTTATTTCTTTTATTCAATTTTGCTATTTGAAATTGGGTAGCACTGTACATTTTAGAAATGTTCAAAATAAGGTAAGAAATCATAAAAAGATAATGTGCCTTTAATTTGTAGCTTATTAAAAAATTTACAGAATATTTAATTTTTTACAACTCTTTTAGAGAGAAAAAGTCAATTAAAAAGGTTTCCTGAAGTCAAATCGTAAAAAATTACGTTTTAGAGTTAAAATAGAATATAATAAAACGCATTCAAAAACGGGACTCGAGCCACTTCAGAAAAGCTTGGTGATGAGGGAAATTATACGTAATAATTAAATTAATTATTCAATTTTCATATCTTACGTATTCTAATTACTAAATTATTTGCATTTGAGATAAAATATACGTAAGCAAAATATTTTTTTCAACAGAAAGGTTTAATTGAATCTTTAAAACAAATTGTATCAGAAATGATTTTATAACTTTGTTATAAGCCACATGTAAGTTTACTTTTCTACAAATAGGTGTGGGGGCCTTTTAATTTTCGAATCATTCTAATTCAGTCAGTTTTAAAAATAAAATGTTAATTTTAATTTTGCATTAACGCGATTTTCCTTCACAAATATTGCAGTCATAATTTTTTTTTTGCATAAAGGATCAATGTAAAGTTTGAAGTTTAAAATAATTTTTTAATGAAGTGACACTATCCTTTACTAATTATTTATATTAACAGCTTGTATTCCTAGTTTGTAAACAAATATGTTGTTAATAGGTTGCTTACAAAACGTAATACAAATTGAACTTTTCTTTTCCATCAATATTTGAAATATTTTAAAATATTTAATTTCTTTTTAAGTAATCACTCATGATTTCGAAGGGTAGGACAATTTAAAAATACATTCATGGACTCTTTAGAATTAAATATGCTTTCAGGAATATAATAAGCTTAAATACAAGTTTTCCAAAAATGGACACAAACTTAATTGCAAGTTACTGAAAATACAACTTCTTTTATTTCATATAATTCCAAATAAGAGTCATTTGAGTTGAGCTTTAGTAATTATTGTTTATAATATTTGTATCAAACGAAATGTAAATATGAAATTTTTAATAAATTTAAACGGTCCATTTTAATATCAAAACGTAATCTTATCAAATTTATTACTTATAACACAGCTTGAAATTATGTTTCAAAAGTTTTTAGCAATTAATGAGCGAAAGATTTAATAATTTGAAATTGTAAAATGGCTTACGTTCTACAATTTCATGCCGAAACTCCTAACTGCGAAGAAATAATTGAGTTATTTTAATTAATTAAACTTTTCAGCTTCCAACAAAATTATCACTTAAGGAATATATTAAGTATGGTTATAGGTAATATAACTAAAAATATTCCTTTTCAATATCGTACGAAAGTCAATACAATGACGAATTATTAATTTACGTGTACGATACATTTTATTAAAGCTAATAATAAACAGAGAAAAATGTAAAGTTTGTGAAGTACAAACGAATTCAATCTTTGTAGAAGTGTTTTAATAAATTGAACATTCATTTTAAATTTACTTTCAAAATGCATAGTGAATATATTATATTGCACTATCAATTGCCTTCAAGGAAATCCTCCAAATACCGAAATAAATACTTTAGCGTGTTAATAGAGTTGATTCCTTGTTCTATATTCAGTCGGATATCAAATAAACCAATAATTTGCATAATGTCATTGTCATACTGAGACGTGCAACATTAGCATTTAAGAAAAAAAAGCTCGAGACATTCAAATCCTTGAAAGTTAAACACACACAGACATTTTGTGTTTTCAGAACTCTAGATATTTATAACTTGTTTAACTAAACTCGCGGGCTCTAGATTTACAGAGAGAGTGCCAAAATTTAAAAATAAATCCTTGTTATTGTCGCTAGTTAGGTTAGTGTAAACCTAAAATAGTTATCATTGTTAAGGGAATATTTACAAATTAATTTTGTATAAATGTAGGAAATAAAATTAATTTAAATTGTTATTAAATATATATAAACTTGGTCAAGGAAAGCACATACAGCGGTTTTAAACTATCATTACATTATCATTATTTACATTAAAGAACATATTTCTCAATTGCTCTTTTTTTATGACTGCTTTCGATATATCGGGTGTCCTAATTAAATGTCCCTAATTTCAACAATCTATTAAAAGTAATCGATTAGTGTTGGCGCTATAATGGAAAGTTAACTGCTGAATTCCTTGATTTTGGCGATAATTGTTATTTTCCGGCACGAGGTGATCCATTCCTCAGTTCCGGATGCGAAGGACCAATTGCCAGTCCACCAAATGTCACTCCACTGGATTTTTCTTTTAGAGCTACATCAAAGACAAAATCTACTCCAGAAATAACCGTGATGTAGAAATCCTCGATCTAAATCCTGGCTTAAATTTTCAATCGTTTACTTAATGTAACTTTTACAATTTTCTATTTTTAAATTTGATGAATTTCAGATTTATCTTTCTATTTTCATGCAGCATTACGCTGAAGACGAATTTTCAAGGTTTTTACAGTTTTTCAGTATGACAATAGTTTTGTACTTCACTTTTAAGTTTGTTTTTTATATCTGTGATTAACATTCCATGGAAATAATTATGAGCCTCAGAAGCAAAATGGCCTAATTTGGAATTGCGCTACTTCACTGGAAAGACACTGAATCCTACTACCATTGAAAAGTCTTTATAACGTTCAACTAATACTATATTTATCGCTAAATGCTTTAGAACCTTTTTTGAGTTAGCTACGATGTTATAGTTCAATTGAGAAAGAACTTTAAATCTGCAATAAAACAAAAATCACTAAATTTGAATTCATGATCGATTAGATCTGAGATACAAAGTTTTTCTGCTAACTCTCCATAGGTCATTTAAAGAATACTTTGAGGAATGTCTTGAAAACTTCATCATCCAACATATTGCTTGCTGTAAACGGTATGATAGCCATGTCCACACAACTGTTAGATTTTTTTTTTTTTTTCCTTCAATTTTCTTTGCAATAGATATTTTTATAGGCATTTTGCTACTAAAATTACATCTTTTTTATTATTATAGTTGTTTATTGTTATTTAAAAGAAAAGCAGCGTACAATAGGTTTCACTGCAATATCTGTAAAAGAACTACAAAATACTATTGCTTTCTCTATCATGTATATAAAAGAATTATCAATTACGATTGGTTCCACTGTAATGGCTCTTGAAGAGTTGGCAACTGGTTTTATTGTGATATCGCTCTAAGAATTGACCCTGAAAACTGATTTCGCAACGATGTCTCCGAAAGATTTGTCATGTGCATTTGATTTTATGGTGATGTCATTTCAAAAATTGTCAAGTGCATTTGGTTTCACTGTGATATCTTTGGAAGAACTGACATATTCAGTTGATTTCACTGTGATGTCTAGTGCCACGTGTGGTGTAATTGATTTCTCAGCAACGCTCTGAAAACATACCATTGTATAATGGTTTTCACAGAGATTTTACAATTGCAATTTCACTTTGCTTTTGATTTTGAACTTTTAGCTTTCTAGAATTTGATTTCTTCTTCATTTATTATCAATTTTTATTTTGTATCATTTGTCAAACACGGAAGACAAAATAAAGAAATAATAACCATCCGTATACACGAATGTAGAGAGAAAATAAAGAAACAAAACATAATATTCCGAACTTATCTTCCTACTCAGTAATAGTATTACAATGTGTGTTTTCCTAAATTGCACCTAATATAAAAAAATAGCTTTGTCAAGTGAATTCCTAACTTCCCTTCCCTTTCCCATTAATATAGATACGTCAACTAAGGGCATTCTTAAAACAATTAACAAAATCTAGATCGTGATAATTGATGAAAATCATACACGTCAATACTCACCGAGTCAATCATGCCACTAAGTGTCTTACGCCCACTTAGCTGAGCACACAAAAGAGAACAGAAAAAAAAAAGCATCCATAAAAATACTAAAAAATTGGAGATTCAACGAGGAAGTCAAGAACCATTAAGGGACAGCATTTCAATGTCAGGGTTAATGATAACAAAGTCTCCGGGGAATCGGTTTATCATTCATGTAGAAGGGACCGTATATGTGCCTTAACATCTTTGGACTTTGTTGCCTTTGATTTGAAGTATTTTCCTTAAACATGGATATAGGCCCCTGGGGGGAAAAATTGATGCATTTTGTAGTTGTATCAGTGAGAAGAGCATTGTTGCATGATATTTGTTGATATTTCAAAACGTTATTGTATCAATCTTTCAAACTGTTATTGTAGTCTCAAATAGAAAGAATATTTATGGTTAGCTGTGAATAAGATTTCTGAAACTCAATTCATGGTTTTTCTGCAGAGGACTTGGAATTTGAATTTAAATATGAATTATTTCTATAGTGAAAGTTGGGAATGGGAATTTAAATCACAAATTATTTCTGTAGTGAAATGTGAATTTGAATTGCTGGTTAACTGTAATGAATTGGGAATGGAAATTTAAATCACAAATTATTTCTGTAGTGAAAGGTGAATTTGAATTGCTGGTTAACTGTAATGAATTGGGAATGGAAATTTAAATCACAAATTATTTCTGTAGTGAAAGGTGAATTTGAATTGCTGGTTAACTGTAATGAATTGGGAATGGGAATTTAAATCACAAATTATTTCTGAAGGGAAAGGGGGGTGGGGAAATGAAATCGTAAGTCATCTGTAATGAATTGGGAATGGGAATTTAAATCACAAATTATTTATGTGGGGAAAGGCGGTTGGGGAATTTAAATCGTAAGTAAACTGTAATGAATTGGGAATGGGAATTTAAATCATAAGCTATTTCTGTAGGGAAAGGTGAATTTAAATCACGGGTTAACTGTAATGAATTGGGAATGGGAATTTAAATCAAAATTATTTCTGTAGGGAAAAAGAGAGAGCAATTTAAATAGTGGGTTAACTGAGTGGGAAAGGAGAAGAGACAAATAAATCTTGGATTTACTGTAGTGAAAGAGGAATGGAAATTTAAATCCTTGAAGTTTAACTATATTGAAAGGAAAAGAGGATTTTTAATCCTGCAAATATTGGGGAAAGGTACATTTAAATTATGAATTAACTAAGGTAAAGAGAAATTCAAATCACCATGAGTACATGACTGATATATCTGAATTTAAACCGATGAGTTTCCTCAAAAGAACGGAGGTTAGAATTCATTTCATGGATTACCTGTATTGTATCAAAGAAGAAAAAGATTAGAGGTACCCGAATATTCCCTGAACCTCTATTGTTTTGGATTATTTTTTTTTCAATATTTTTTTAAACATCTGTTAGTACGAACTTTTTAATTTAATTCAAGTGGTTATGAGGGGGTTAGAGAAAATGCTGTTTTAATTAATAATTCATTTGTTGATTATATACTTAAAAAAAATAATGATGAATTTCTATTGATTGTAATTATTCTAAGGATTTGAAATTCGCATTGGACTGCATTGTATACGCTTAAAGAAGACAAAATTTTTAGAATAACGTTAGAAACATAGTTCATTGTGTCTCATATATTCATGATTTCGAGCATTTCGAATGCAAATACGCCAAACTAGAGACTAACTGTTTGCTGCCTTTATTAATTAATTAATTAATTAATTAATTTATTTATTTATTTATTTATTTATTTATTTATTTATTTATTTATTTATTTATTTATTTATTTATTTATTTATTTATTTATTTATTTATTTATTTATTTATTTATTTATTTATTTATTTATTTATTTATTTATTTATTTATTTATTTATTTATTTATTTATTTATTTATTTATTTATTTATTTATTTATTTATTTATTTATTTATTTATTTATTTATTTATTTATTTATGTTCTTTTATTTCAGAAATGTCTCAGGACGCAAAGGTCAATTTAGAAAAGTTTACACTTAACATTTCTCAGGTTAAATTATAAATATGTTGATGTTATATGATGTTACTAGAACTATTCAAGAAGTCTCAAATGGGATGCAGCTTCATTGTAACGTAATAAAAATATCTGCATGTATTATTTTTTATAAATGGATTTTTCAAACGGTTTTATATTACAGTAAAATAAGTAAGCACAGTATTAAAAATTATTATTGCTGATTTAATTAAAAAAGCATGTGCTTTTCTACTTGAGATACAATGTTCTGAAGAAGGTTAACAAATAAATATGAATAAAAAATTATTCCTTTTGCTCATTTCCTTGTAGAGTTACGAAATATAGAAACGTGATATATTTGAAACAAAGTTGTATTAACTGTAAACACAACTCATATGAGAGATATAAAGATACAGTGCATTATAAAAAAGATTTCAAAAGTTAAGTATAAAATATTTGTTACCTTAATTAGTAAGACTTTAGCGGTGTCGAATTTCATAACTAAAAAATAGCTTTCTAAATTATTCAATCTATATGGAATGAAAATATTTTTGTAAATTTTACGAAAAACATTCCTGACAGTAATTTTCTTAACTTCAAAATATTGTTCATATTTTCCTTTTCAAATTTGAAAATTGTTTGGTAGATCTGAGCTTAATCTCGAAAATGTAAACCAATTTTATTCTCTTGATTAACATAGTTAAAAATCTTTTTTTTTTCTTTTTTTTTTTTCGGATTTTTAGTTATTTATTACCTGAAATACTATTGGATGTAGTTTCGTCGCTTTTTTTTACTTTTCCCTTTTCCTTTCCATATCCTCCATCTTATTCCAACTTGGTAAAAAAATATCGCTTGGCCATTTTTACTTACCGGTTGAATTACCACTTTGTTCAATCAGATGCCATTACGATTTTTTTATTTTAAATCTAACCTAGTTGAACTGAACTAATACAAAACATAAAATTGTCAATTCTACAATACACATTTCCAAATTACTATATCAATAAATTACTATTATTACTTACTTAATATTAGAACTTAACTAACAGCAAAGATTTTATATACTAGTTATCCATTTTAAATACTATATAACTTGATGCATATACTGAATTCTTCTTTACTTACAAAAAAAAAGTTTGTATCCTTAAAAACTCTGTAACAAATAAAAAAAATTCATAAAAATTTTCAATGAGTAGCTCCAATTTTTTTTAATTCACTTCCTATTCATATAGTAACTGCTGATCATAAAAATCGTTTCAATAATCTAATTAAAAAATATTTATTAAATGTGAATGCTAATGTATTGCTAAAAACTCCTGCATAAACAAAAGAATAATAATTATTAAGAAATATAAATTTTAAAGACGTTAGAACTAATGATACAACTCGCTTTATTGTTATATTGAACTGAGAAAAAAATTATTGTTTCATAAATCAAATAATTTACATTTTGCCTGTATCTGGTATTGCTGCTAAACTTCTTTTCTTTCATTTTTGTGTTTTCTTCTTGTTTGCATGTAATTCTTCTTGTTCTGATTTTTCATTACAAATTTTGTAACATATTTTATGCGTTTTCTGGACAGACATGTGTCTCTTGACATCACACCAATAATATTTAACAAAGAATTGTTATCTTGCTTGTGTATTATGTATATTAAAAAAGTATGCGTGACTTATTTAGCACTAGACAGCTGAAGAAACACAAATCTCGCATTCGAACAAGAAAGCTTTCACACTTAAGGTCACTGGCCATTTTAATGACATCTGTTGCGACAGTTTGAAGCTTTTTAGACAGGATGCTCATTCTCCAACGAAACAAATCTAGGTGCCCACTTTAGCCTAAATGGGCCCACTTTATCCCACCTCCACTTACTTAAATTAAATTTATGTAATTGATCTACAGTAGATAAAGTTTACATTAAGAACGTTGGTTAGTTGGTTAGTTTGTACGCTGAACGAACTAAATTTTTTTTCCACACTAGAGGCTAATCAGGCAGGGACCTACAGTATTATGTGGATTCCGAACCACAACGAGCATCCATGTCTAAACCAGGATTCGAACCCGGCATCTATTATATACGAGGTCAAAGTGCTAACCCCACAGCCATCAGGCAGGCGTATATTAAGAAAGCTCTATTAATAACACATAGAGTTCGAATTAAATGTCTTACTTATTTTACTCCATTACTCAATTCATGGAAAAATTAAGGACAAAAAAAGTAAAATAATATTAAATAATCTGATTTTTTAAAAAGTTCACTGTAGTTTAGTCTTTGCTAGGTAGAACAGTGGTATTGGCCAATGTCGAAATCAGGGGTTCTGTATATATTTGTTCCAAAATACCTGATATTTTAAAATATAAACATATCAAAACCCTCACAAAACGTATTTTTATCACCCCATCCTTTCTTAAAAAAAATATAATTAAATTATAAAAATTTTCATCAAAACTTCCAGTATATTTTACCCAGAACTGGGCGAGATTGGCCAAAATCCATAGCAACGGCCAGTCTACAATGGTTCACATTGTGATTGGTCAGTGTTGAGCTATATTGATCAGCGTATTTGTGCTGGTGGGCCATTACGTTGGGCCAACCTCCATTACGTTGAAGTCCGGATATATAGTCATAATAGGTGGGGGGGGGGGTATACTTTCCAACAAAAGTTCAGCTAGAAAATACAAAGTAAGTTAATTATGTCTTTTTTTTTATTAGCAGCCAAAAAAAATTTATAGAGATAAAATTGTCGTCTTCTATTTCTAGTTAGTTCTTATTTTACACTGTATAAATATTTAGATTATTTTCATGCCATAGTTTTCCCGTAAAGTTATGACGTTTTTTTTTTTTCTTTCTCTTTCCTTTTTTTTTTTTTTTTTTTTTTTTTCCCCTCATGTAAACTTCGAATACGATACACTTTGAAATCAGTCTGCACAATAATCTTAAATCTGCTTTGATGTCTAAAAGAGTTTTATTCGCATATTACAAAATGGTGGAACTTACAATAAATTGTTTAAAATTGAAAAGAAAATCGCATTCCTCGCCTTAAGCAAATCGAAATAATGAACACATTGCCTTAAAAATGCGTTTTCCTTTTCCCAAAATAAAACCTGATTGAATTTTGCGTGCATTTACATCTCCAATTCAACATATAAATTTCTAAGCTGAAAAGCATTGAATGCAACGAAAACATTGCAACAGTGAACGATTTGCATAGAGTATGCGGAAGTTTAAAAAATTCCTCGTGTATTCGGTTTTTAAGTTTATCAAAAGCCTTTCAAGGACTATTTGGTTTGAATAAAACATAATCTTCAAATTCTTTCATTGGATGTGTCAGGAATACCTAGCAACTCTCTCACAATTCCTAATACAACCATTGTAACTTTTCAGTTAAATGCAACAAATCTGGTGAATTGGGTATGTATAACATGAGAATTTCAAAATTAAGTACAGATGTATTTATACTGACGGTTTGATGCATAAATGTCTGGCAATTTCTTGTTAATATTATTTAATCCAGGTTTCAAAACCTACTAATTGAAATAAACTTAACCTCGTGAATATTTGTTTAAATGAATAAAATTCATACTCTAATGAATAATTGTAACGATATACATTTTTCCAAATAACAATGAAATATATACTAACTAAAGATAATTACAATAAAATACATTTAAATGAATAACAATGATGCAAATTAACAAAACTAATAGTCATTAAGTAGATTCAAAACAATAATAAATTGACTTAGATTCAAATTAGTCACAGTAATTAACTTTATTTAAGAGAATAATAATATTAATCAATACATTCTAATTAATAATAGTATTGAACTTAATTTGAATGAAGAATAGTAAATAAATGTACTCAAATTAATAATAGTAAATAATTAGGACATAGTAATGAAAATAATAAATATACGCACTAATTATATCCTATTATTATTTAATAAAATTGTAGAATTTTTTTTTCAGCTCGAATTTGCCAAGCAAATAACTGACTACCAATCCATTTAAAACAATGACAAAAAGTAATGCATTGGCATTTAATGAATCGTTGGTAAATAATATTTTTCTGTAAACATTGAAACAAAATATCTTTTAAGGATAATTTTGAAAATCTTACAGAAAAAAAAATAATATTGTATAATGATATTAAAGTAAGATGAAACAAAAATATTTCCTTTTCTGTCAGAATTATTGCAGTTTTTTTAAATTAAAATCTTTAATCAATTAGTATGTATGATTAATAAATGTATAATTTTTTAATAAAAGGAAATGTAATTTTTTATAAAAGTAAATGTAATTTTTTAATGAAAGTAAATGTAATTTTTTAATAAAAGATTATTAGCATTTTAAAATTGTAGGAAAAATTGTGATTCATATTTATTTACAATTCCAGGGTGAAATTGAAACTTGTTTAACTCACTCCCATGCATAACTCACAAACTCGTTTATTTTTAATTTTTTGCTGTAACCATTTGCCATAAATTCAAAGCATTTTAGTTTTACTTAAGTGTGAGGGTAACATATTATAAAAAATATATTACTTCTTTTAATCTAAAATAACAACAAGTGAAATCTTTTATGTCCCATGCATAACTCTTATGAACGTTTTATGCTTGTGATGTTTATATTTGGCACACTATTACTAAGTTCATGTATCTTTGTCAAGTCAAACTTTTTGTTCTGTGTAGTTTAGAAATGTCAAACATGTTTTGAATATGATTTTTTGTAGCATTCCTAAGACTATCGCGCAGTATAGCCCTTGAGAAGCTCTTGCGCAAATAAAAATCCAACCAACCTAGGACTATCCTTCTCCAAAATAACAATTATTTTGTAGCCTGCATGTTTTTCTAAGGGTTTCGGTAAACGCATTATTCGAATTAAATATAAGAGCATTTACCCTTCTTTTTCTGGGACTTTCACTCTAAAAATGGACTTAACTCTGCTCCTAATTCCAAAAGTGTCAGATTTCTTATGTGATGTATCAAAATACTCTCCATTGGTCATATTTGTGAGTTCCTGTAGAATTTCCACTTAGTATCTATTTCTAAATTCTGATGGTTACTACAAATAATTTAATTTACTTATTTTTTCTACAGAACCTAGATACTGTTGGATATAACCATTAGTATCCATTTTTTTTTTTTTTTTTTTTTTTTTTTTTTGGTGCAGATCAGAGAATTCGAACATGTTTTTGCTTTATGAAATATGGACGGTTTTAAATTCTGATAGCCAAGCTGTACGAATAATTTAATTTACTCATTTTTCTACAGAACCTAGATACTACTGCATATAACCATAAGTATCCGTAATAAATATTAATTCAAAGTATTTTTTTGCAGATCAGAGTATCTGAACATGTTTTTGCTTTATGAATTATGGCAGTTAAGTATTAGTATGGGAAAATAGCTGTATATTTCTATAATAGACAGCTTTTTAGACATACTAATACATAAAGAAAAATCATTAAAAAAGTTACCTCTTAATTATTAATATTTATAATACAATATATCGCAGATACGTAGATTTGTTACGTAGAGAGTTAGATTCTGAAAAAAGGATACATTTTTTTTTTTTGTTAAAAATGAACAGTTCGAAAATAGAATGAAGTATACATGTTTAATACAGTGTTTAGTACAAATGCATTTTAAATATTATTATAAATGTTAAACGTATGTTTATAAATTACATTCAGATAATTTTAGATGCATTCAAAAAATCAATAATTGTCCATTTCAACTATCTTAAAATTAGCGTACTAAAATTTTAAAACTGAATTCTTAAAACCGTCTTTCCTATTTTCCTATTCATAAAATATATGATACTTAAGCATTTATAATAAAAACTCCGTAAAGGTAGAGTTACGTTAAATTGAGGAAGGAAAATAACTTTTGTAATTCGAGTTGCAAAAACGAAATTATCACACGAAGAAAACAAAGGTTAATGTGCAGGTAGTGGTTATCTTTAAAGAGCACTTAAATTCTGATAGCCAAGCTCTACGAATAATTCCATTTACTCATTTTTTTCTTCAAAACTTAGGTACTACTGAATACAACCATAAGTATCCGAAATAAATATTCATACAAAGACTTTTTCTTTTCTTTTGCAGACCAGAGCATTAGAACATGTTTTTGCTTTATGAAATATGAATGCTTTTAAATTCTGATGGTCTATCTCTACAAATAATTTCATGTACACATCTTTTCTACAAAATCTAGATACTTCTGAATATAACCATAAGTATCCGAAATAAATATTCATACAAAGTCTCTCCCCCCTTTTTTTTTTTTTTTTTTTTTTTTTTTGTATATTAAAGCATTCGAACATGTATTTACATTATGAAATACGGATGCATGTCTATGTCTTTAACTGACCACAACTTGATCTGAATCTCATCTCATTGTTTTCACCACAATTATAATTCCTAAAAAAAATTAATTCAACGATTCTCGCATTTAAAGAAGGCATCACACAACTTACCATAACCCCAACTAATAATCTGTGTCTTTAATTTACATTAAATAACCGAATGCAATGACAAATAGTTATTATATAAATTAATGCTAGCATAATTTCTTTCATTCGACCATTGTATTTTAAAAATGAAATAAGTTTTGTTAAAGATATGTCTTCGTTTGTTTTCTATACAGAAAAATAATTTTTAGAACGTTATACCAATTTGGTTCCTTTCAAATTTCATTCAAAATTTCAGAAACAACTAATTAAGAAGGAGTGTTTCGATTTTCCATATAAATAATTTATAGTTACAACAAAAGATAAATATTGGGATTAATTATTTTTAAGAGGTTCCATAGCTTCGATGACAATATGTCTAGACAACTTGCTTTCTTGCATGGACTCTCGGTTTGTATATTAAAATAATACACTGAATAAACTAAACAGTTATTAATTAATTCATAAACTCCTATCCCTCTTGTGCATAAGCTTAATGGATAAAGTATTTTATAAATATTTAAACTGTATGTCTATATTTGATAAACTGATTTTAAAAAAAAGTGATTTATTTCCTTATAAATAGGACATAGATATTTTGAAATAATACGCTTAATTAAAAAATGCAACGCTGAAAGATTTGTAATAGCAAATATTTAAATTTCCCATGTTATAAGTTTGAAATTATTAGTATCCCCGTCCTTAAATTTGTAATAAATCAAGCATAACGCTAAATAAATCAAAATTAAAACTAATTGGAGAAGATTTTTGAAAGTTTAGTTTTGTAATAGTATAGTTTGATTATATAACTTATTGAAGTGAAACTTGCATAGTTTTGAAGTTGCTTAAGATTTAGTTAAATGGCTGATTTTTTTCGGAGTGCCGTGCGTAACGAATAAAAAAAAAAAAAAAAAAAAAAAAAAAAAAACTACAAATGAAGTAAGACATATATTCCATATCTTTGAAAATGGCGCTCTTTGGGATGAGATTAAAACTCACAATTGCCTCATTCGTAACGTGACATCGTCCATCACAGTAAAGTGTCTACCAATTCTTCTAAAATGAATAATTTTAAGTTTTTAGTTATTTTCTTTATACCTAATGACAGAAACCAGTCTACCTCTGTCAGTCAATTTGCATTTCATGTTTGGTCGCTATTAGATTAAAAATGAGGGTCTTGCCACAGGTGTTAGTATGACAGTACGGCCTTGACCAATTGCATTATAGATCAATAAATAAAGATTGAAAATTAACACTAGGTACCAATGGAATTGTATCTTGAATGAAAATGTCGAAATATTTATGTAGTGGCGACCGTTGGTCAAAAATGTTAGTGCAGACAGAAAAATGCGACTTCCCAAAAACTCCTCCCCCCCCCCCCCCCCCCCAACCACATGACGCACACACTTACACACTTTTCACAATCATCACTTGAATTTTTTTTTTATTATTATTACTTTAAAAAACGGATTTTTTTGCCCTTAAATGTACATAAATAGTAATGATGTTTACATGAATTTTTTTTCTTTTTTATTCAAAATTAATTAACTAATTCACATTTAACTCGTTATAATTAGCATATTTTTTGAATAATTACTCGAGTTTTATGGGGGAAAGAAATTATGGATGGAAATTGTTCATAATATCATTCTTAATGTTATAAACCTCTGCTTGCTAATTTCTAGAATATATAGTTTTTTAATAGCACTGAAAGTAGAAAAAATCGCAAATTTTTCTAAAAACTTATGAATTGAAAAATCTAACAAAATTCATTTTTTTCCCCAATCAATTTGACTGACATTCAAAACATCTAAGAGTTAATGCAGATTTTAATTCTCAAATCATTTTTCAAAAGGATTATATCAACTTCACTGTTTCAATGAAGTTTCACTTGCCAAAAACAAGATTTTTTAGGTAATGAATTTAAATATTCAAATTTATTTTCAGAACAAAATAGTACTTCAAACTAATAAAATAAATTTCTAGCTTTCAGATGATACCATTATCTTGCAAAAATTCCACATAGAGATTATTTTAAAGCAGAAAAACTAGAAACACATTTGACTTATTTTTGATATATTTCAAGTGTTATACATCATAAAAAAAATGAATGCAAATTCTTTAATACTCAAATCGAAGTTTCATTTCAATTTGTACAAAATACTAACATTTATATCATAACATTATAAAATAAGAACAATTAATCAAATCATTCTGTATAGTTTTGATTTAAAAAATAAATAAAATATATATCTCGTTTTGGCCTCTAAATGTAAGTTCTTGTTTATTTAAAAACAATACTGCTTTGATGAGAAACTGCATGAAGCATTGAAGCGTCTACTAATCAGACAGCTACCATTTTGTTTAATCCACTGTATCCAGCAAAATTCCAACATAATAATTTTTGTAAATAGAAGCTTCCACACAACCACGGAAAAAGTTCATACCAAGAAATTTGAAATTTACGATCATGCATGAAAAGATTTTTCAGTTCGTTCTCATGAGACCTACCCATACTAATTTTCGACCAATCAGTTCACTGAATTCTCAAGGTCTTCCGAAGGTCGAAAAGTGCTCACTAGCAAACACCCTATCTATATCGTTGAGGGAAAGGATCTGTTGGGTTCTATCGGTTACCATGCCAACGGGTGGCAACGTCGCAGCCGAAACTCTGTTCCAGGGACACTCAGCTGCTCTTCGGAGGTAGATCACCAGTATAGGTTGATTGGAAGCATTTTTTTTCTCGTGAATTGAGTATTGAGGCAACAAACTTGCTATTTATCAGATTTTTTCACACTTACCGTAGAATTGGATCTCAATTTCAGAAAATTGTGAAATATATAATTTTAGTTTTGAACTATTAAATTTAGATGCAACCCGGCTGTACTGGCTGATGTGCACGAGCCGCCACTGTATTTATGAATTCAACGTGTTAAACACGAATATGACGATAAAAAAAGGAAAATTGGCTCTATAGTTGTTTGGTTATGTTGAGGTATTACTTTGTATTATAGGGACAAAAATCTCCTTAATGAATGCAATGTATATCTTGTTTGCCGCCTAATTTATAAAGAAGTAAAAGTGGCAATATGTAGTACAGTCTTACAAAAATATGATTGACGAGTTTACTTGATCTTTCGCTTATATTTCTGAAAATCAGATTATTTCTGAAAATCATCCATTTCGCAAGCATAGACGCAGACCACATTCCCTAATAACGTTGTTCAATCACACACATTCCCTAATAACGTTGTTCAATCACACACATTCCCTAATACCGTTGTTCAATCACACACATATCGTGGTGGGAATGTTCATCATGCTCGTCGCTATATTTTTCACAGTTACCAGAGAAGAAATCCAGGTGAGAATCTAGAAAATGTGGCTTTATGGACATTTTTCAACTTGCGAATTCCTGATATTAAATCAGCACTTCGTGAACAAGATATTCGCACTATTTGGATCTGACGTCCCCAAGGAAGTATGTACAAACTTGACTGACGGAATCCCATATTATAGTCCAACATGATTTAAAATTTTGTATCTCTGAAAGTATCTCTTAGACCCACAAAAATTCCTTCTTTAATTTTTGCTTTACTCAGTCTGGGAAATTTTTCATGTAAGTAAGTGAGAAACGGTGGTTTATTCGTAACCATAGCTTTAACCAACTGCATCACAATACACAAATTTATGTGTAAGCAGTTCAAATGATTTTCTCTGGAGAAATAAGCAAAGTGATTTTGAAATTCATTTTCAAGTTTCAAGGTATCAAATATATCCTGGAAGGCCAGTGTTTCTAGATATAGTGTAAATTTGAAGCGCAACTACTCCAGTCGCAAAAAAAAAAAAAAAAAAAAAAAAAAAAAACACACACACAAATAGGGAAATTTTGTAAATCCTTGTTAAAGGCTCATCAAACGTTCCACTAGCTCTCAAAAGTCAGCACAGTTATTCCACTCATATTCCGTATATGTAATTCGTGTAATAATACTTTTCTCTGTTGTGTAACTAATGACTAATGAATTAAGAAAACGATTAATAATTTCTTTGCTTTTGCCCTATAATATTTTTTATTCCACTCTTAATTTTTATTTTTGAAATGTTTATTTTATTACATTGTTTATTAATTTATATTTTCATTGAATCATTTCAATAAAATAATATGCTTATTATAAAGTGTAATAAATTAATTTATTTGTAATAATATTTTAACAGTAGTGATATTTCAAAATTAAGTACGTTATGTAATGGCATCCTTGCATTTCCAAAACAAGACTCAAACCATGATGATATACGCGTTTAGCGCGTCGAATTCATTAATAATTATGTATTTTCACATCCGATACTTGAAAGTTTTGAACATTTAGTATACATCTTTATAATTAATATTGCGTCAATTGCATTTTATGCTCATGGCAATATGTGACTATGACCTTGACCTATGATGTCATAGGTCAAAATAATGACATTTACCTATGACCACCAACTGAGGCAAAACTCTATTTTTCTCTCTGCTATCGTTTTTAAAAGCTTTTACGTATTAATGCATGGCATAAAATTGGTACAGTTTTAGGATACAAATGTATTTTATAATTAATAATTCGATATGAAATAAATTTCATACTCTTTTTAATATATTTTGTATCAAAGTGTAATATCAGTAATATCTATAAAATTATATTCTTTTAAACACGTCAGAACAACGCTTATTCCACAAATTGGATATAAAAAGAAAAATACCTCAAGAATATCACTTTAGATGTTTGACTCCTGTGCAACTTGTTTCAGTCCATCACTGGTTACTGAGATATCCGTAACATAGGGTTTAGTGGGGAAGGGGTGGGGGAAGCGCTATAAGAAGAGGTCATTCTAAAATTCAGAAACCAGTAACGAAGTTCTTCTTTCCTTGTATATCAATTAGAGAAAAGTTAAATAAACTTTCATTAAAAAGAGTATCTTATACATTGCCTGGAGTCCCCCTATCCTGGTGGTCAGAATATAGAGCTCATGATCGGAGGGTTGTGAGTTTAATCCTTGACTGCCGCCGAAGATCGGTGTGTTCCTAATGGGGGCTGGCGCACATAAAATCTGTAGTGGCCTTAATGTCCTCTCGCTGGTGTGGTGGGGTTAGAGAGAGGGATTTACTCTAGAAGATTTTGGTCTCGTATTTTTCTAGATGCTCAGAATTAAGAGACGTATTTGGCTTTGTTAAGGACTTGATTGTGGCAGAATTAGCAGTCGGTTGGTCGGTTGGTTGGTTGGTTGGTTGGTTGGTTGGTTGGTTGGTTGGTTGGTTGGTTGGTTGGTTGGTTGGTTGGTTGGTTGGTTGGTTGGTTGGTTGGTTGGTTGGTTGGTTGGTTGGTTGGTTGGTTGGTTGGTTGGTTGGTTGGTTGGTTGGTTGGTTGGTTGGTTGGTTGGTTGGTTGGTTGGTTGGTTGGTTGGTTGGTTGGTTGGTTGGTTGGTTGGTTGGTTGGTTGGTTGGTTGGTTGGTTGGTTGGTTGGTTGGTTGGTTGGTTGGTTGGTTGGTTGGTTGGTTGGTTGGTTGGTTGGTTGGTTGGTTGGTTGGTTGGTTTATACGCTCAACGACCTATTTTTATGTACAATGACGGCTAATCAGGCAGGGACCTACAGCTTAACGTGGATTCCGAACCACAACGAACATCCATGCCTAATCAGGGATTCAATCCCGGCACCTTTAGCTTGCGTGGCCAGAGCGCTAACCACACAGCCATCAGATGGGCATTGACAGCCGGAAGTTCCAGACAAACAAATATTGCCTTTCTGTTGGAAAGTTTAATTATAAGGCTAGCTGAAGTCTTGTTATATCTTTTTTGAGAATCATTTGAATCCATTGATAAATTCGAAGCAGATGATATTTAAATGCGTTTACACACAACCTGGCATTTCCTTTTACAAAAATAGTAGTACGTATCTGCGATATCTTGCATTATAAATATTAATAACTAATGGATAATTTTTTAATAACTCTTCATTAAGTAGTTAAGTATTAGTATGGGAAAATAGCTGTATATTTCTATAATAGACAGCTTTTTACACATACTAATACTTAAAGAAGAATTATTACAAAAAATTACCTCGTAATTATTAATATTTATAATACAATATATCACAGATACGTAGATTAGTTACGTAGAGAGTTAGATAGATTCTGAGAAAAAGATTATTTTTTTTGTTAAAAATGAACAGTACGAAAATAATCTGAAGTATACATGTTTCATACAGTGCTAAGTAAATATGCATTTTAAATATCATTATAAATGTGAAACGTATGTTTATAAATTACATTCAAATAATTTTCGATGCATTCAAAAACTCAAAAATTGTCCATTTCAACTATCGTAAAATTAGGGCACTAAAATTAGAAAACTAAATTCTCAAACCCGTCTTTCCTATTTTCTTATTGATAAAATATATGATACTTAAGCATTTATAATAAAAACTCCGTAAAGGTAGAGTTAAGTTAAATTGAGGAAGGAAAATAACTTTTGTAATTCGAGTTACAAAAACAAAATTATCACACGGAGGAAACAGAGATTAATGTGTTGGTAGTGGTTATCTTTAAGGGGCACTGGGTACTCTACGACAGCACAAAATCAGTAAAATCAAGTCAACAATAAAGCCCACGTAAAACATTGAATATTAATTGAAATTAATTGAAATGAAATAATTTTTTTACGCATGTTGTTTAAACATTTTAAAATTATATTTAAAAAAAAAAACTCGTTTTAAAAAGCTAATAATTTTTAAAAAAACATTTATTCAAAACTCCGTTAAAAAAAATTCTGTAATGAGTTGGGTCGTGGTACACTCGTAGAAAAAATTTATTAATTAAATGAAATTTTGTTTATATTGCATTGCTTTTAAATATTTATATAAATCATTAAATAAAATATTTAACAAAATAATACACACACAAAAAAATTATGCAGTAATTTTTTGAGTATATGAAAATTTGCACATTTTTAAGTAATAATTATTAATTAAAAAAAAATAATATGGATTTTAATATATATATATATATATATATATATATATATATATATATATATATATATATATATATATATATATATATATATATATATATATATATATATATATATATATATATATATATATATATATATATATATATATATATATATATGTGTGTGTGTGTGTTTTTGTATAGTTTTTTGTACGAACGTACCAAAAGATGGAAAAACAAAGTTTTGAGAAAACGCAAAAAAAACTAAAAATGTTTTAGTAACTTAATTTAGTGATTTTAAAATTTAGTACGCTCCAGCTCCTTACTCTGATGTGTCCTTCTTTGCAGCTGCCTCAAAAGTTTTTATTTTTTTTATTTTGTTCTTTCACAGTTTTGGCACGTTTAGATGCCATTTTAAAGGTACGCTCAGCTTCTACTACCAGGTGATTATCGATGCGTTTCAAACACCGTAGCAAGCTATATCCAGGTTCCATCCCCAAATGGCTCAAAACCAACTTGCGGGTGCTTGCCCCATCATTGAAACAAATGACAGTATCTCTCGTTCCAATCTCTAATGTCTCAAGTCTAACAAAAGTTGTTTTTGGAAGCCTTTAGCAAATGCAATGGTTGAAACTCTCTATGGGATTCTGCGTTTTGCCATGTGTGTACTTTTGAAGTAATTTCATGCAACTCAATGCTCGGAACACAGGTTTTACAGTTTCCATCACAGCCTCAGGTAAGCCATTCTTGTGGCTTAATGATTCATTTGTCAGTA
The DNA here is from genome assembly GCA_963978545.1 of Linyphia triangularis. Classification (NCBI taxonomy): domain Eukaryota; kingdom Metazoa; phylum Arthropoda; class Arachnida; order Araneae; family Linyphiidae; genus Linyphia; species Linyphia triangularis. The sequence continues at coordinate 52,289,460 of OZ021729.1, read as the reverse complement.
AAGCATTGTTATAACCGCACCAAGTTTCAGCATCAGTGGAGCAAAGTCTATGCTGCGGCGTAGTATCCGTAGACAATTTGTGAAAATAAATAGCCCACACAGCTTCAATCATTTTGGTGACGGGCTTATTAACATAACGTCTTATTTCTAAACAATAATAACTTTGAATTAAGTTAATCTGATTGTCAGTAAGCCTAATTTTTCCCGACAACCCTTTACCATCGGACAATTTCTTATTTTTAAACTCCAATTTCAGTGTTTGGAGTCTAGTACCCACTTTTTTTTCCACATGGGCAATACACTCAAGCTTATCAATATGGACATCTTCGCCATAAACTTGAATTTCTGAAATGGGAGCGTAAGCTTTAGAGTCCCCATCTCCAAAGTAACTGGTGTATCGCACGTGCATCTATTGATCGTTTAAATATCTTTCGAATGCCATGGAAATCCATTCAGCCACTTGTGCCGTCATAATTTTTACGGCAATCATGTTCAACGTTAAAAAATTTTGTACACACATGGCAGTATTTCAAGAGGCCTTCTACATCCAGTACCTTTCCAGTTTCGATGGAAGTCACCACAAAGACACCGTTCAAAGAAGTATGTCCCCGCTTTTGCCAGGTCCCGTCAAAGGCAGCACTTATGTCTCGACCAGAACCAGAGCTTTTCATCGAGGCTTCGGAAACTTCTTGCAAACTTTTCAGGAGTTAATCATAAATCTTCCAAAACTTTGTTTGTGGTGGTGGGAGATTCATGATGCCACATAATATTTCTGCTGCATTTTTGGACTTCCCAATGCACAGCATACCATACACTAGCCGAATATTTACATCATATAATCTCTCTGAAATAGAAGATGTCATCGAGCTAGCAGCATTTCCGCAACTAATGCATTTCAAAACAATACTGTAGCAAAACCTTTTCTGCTTGACATATCCTCTTCAGCCACAATACAATTAACTTGATCATAAAATTTGCACCACACAAAATTATGTAATAGTGAAGAGAGTAATCCAATTTCAATAATTACTCGATTGTTATTCATATCAGATGAAGAAATGCCATCATCATATTTCACTTTCATTTTAGAGGCACTGCAAGGAACTTGGTTATCTTCCAATGGAAGTGTTCTTCATCTCGTAGTAAAACAAATTTTATATTGGTTAGGATTACATTTCCTTTTACCAAACACGACCCATTTTAACTAATACTATTTTAACTGATATAAAATAAATTAGCAAAGAAAGTAGAAAAATAACAAAGAAAATTCTCAGAAAAAAATTCAATAACACAATAAATGCTCACTTGAAAAATTTAAAAAAGATTTTAGCTGTTTGTGTTTACCACGCAGAACCCAAAGGCACGGATACAGTTAAAGTAGTTCACATCATTAATAGAGAAAAAACATTTATAAAATAATTAAATAATATAAGAACTAAACCTAAAAGTGATACCAAAACTAAAAAAAAAATCGAAAACGAAACTATTTGGATCATTAAAATCATTAAAAAATATATAGTTACTGTAAGTTTTTTAAAAATAAGTCATAAATCAATCGATTCACCAAAGCGCCCTCGATTAATTGCTACTGGAACTGAAAATCGAAAAATTTTAAGTTTTTGAGTACCCAGTTCCTTTAAGTTCCTACTTAATACACATACATGCAAAAGTTACGAAAATTCTTGGACGATTTATGCTTTCTTCCATGGCATTTACACATACTAAGTATTTATTTCCTTTAAAAAAATGCAAAAGAAATTCTTAAACCTCAAATTTTAAATGCATCATTTTAAAATGTACTTAACAGATTTATTTTGAAATCCAAAAAATTACATTATAATTCGTAAAGATGTGCCGGTTCTGCGACATAAGGTAGCACTGTAATGTTACCTTAATGGCTTGAGGTCTCAGTGTAACCAATTAGTTAAATTGTACGTCGTCTAGCGTTGATATCACTTAAGTTTTAGTTTGCTTAAGTGATATCAACTCATTATGTCATATAATTCAACACCAAATGATTTACTGAGGCCTCACGCTATTAAGGTAGCTCCACAGCACCACCTTATGTCACAGAACCGACACTTCTTTACTACTATTATACACATGTATAATTCCATGTTATGAATATTTGAATGTTTTCTAATTGAAAATAAACTTTTATCATTTTATTTCTTATGAATAAAGAATTAAAGAAAGAAACAAGAGAGTGCACTTTGAGGTTTACAGCACTGTCACTTTGCTTTGAAATGTTACAGTGCTAAACACAGTCGTATCTGCAACTCAGCTCCAAATAAGAAATGGCGGTTTCAAGTTTAACAACTTTATATAGTTAATGGTAACTTATTAACTAACTAATTAACTTTTATTATGTAGTACAAATAGCATAGAACCATCTGGTAAGAATAACTAAATTTGGCCATAAAACGAAGATACAACCTATATGCTTAGGATAACAGAACGCGCCTTATGTAATGTGAAATATGCGGATAATTGTATTATCTTCATTCCACCAAAAATCTACAATATTTCAGTAACCTTACCACCCAGATCTTTCCCAGAATTTTCTTTTCCAAGAATCCATCCCAATCGTTTACCAGCAATGTCAAAACAAGATGGATGCTTCATTTAGCTCGTGTAGTAATCCCAACCTTCTAATTTGCAACCACATTTTAATTGTTTGTTGCTCACAGAGGCAACTCGTTCATGTAGGTAATTTTTAAAAGACCGTGACAGTAAAAGACCGCCGCTAATTAAAAATACCAAAAGGAGTGTGTCAACTGATAATTAATTGTTACAATCACTCATAGAGAATCGGATACAAATGTATTCCCATGCTAATAATGTAGCATCAGATGTTATACCTGGCGAAATGGGTATCACGAAAAAGGTTGATATACTACCTACGTGCAGGACTTTTTTGAATATTTTAATTATGGCACTTAATTATTTATAAGTACGTGGATTTAACGGCGTGTTTAGTTTGATCACGTTATTCAAACTCAAGATATCTTTATTTTGATTTTATATTTGTGTTTGGAAATTAAAGGGCTATATTTACGTAATAATTTCAATTAGTTATAAAAGTAAAATATTTAATGTACCGTTGTTGTCCCAGTAAACCATCAGAGTAATTATATTTAACGTACCAGTACTGTCCTTGTAAAGCACCAGAGTAATGTATTTAAAGTACCCTTTTTATCGTGGTAAAATATTTGAGTGAAAATATTTAATGTACCCTTGTTATCCCAGTAAAATATCAGAGTAAATATATTTAACGTACCTGTACTGTCCGTGTAAAACACAAGAATAATACATTCAATGTATCCTTTTTATCGTGGTAAAATATTTGAGTAAAAATATTTAATGTACCTTTGTTGTCTCATTAAAACATCAGAGTAAATATATTTAACGTACCTGTACTGTCCTTATAAAACACCAGAGTAATATATTTAATGTACTTATTTTATCGTGGCTAAATATTTGAGTAAAAATATTTAATGTACCTTTGTTGTCCTGGTAAAACGGTAAAACAATAAAAAATGTATTTAATGTACTCTTGTTATCATAGGAGCGAATCAGTGAGAACATTTAAAGTACCCATATTGTCCTAGTAAAGCATAGTAAAAATATTAGCATACCCTTATTGTTATAGTAACTGACCAGAGTGATTCCTTAATTTATCCTAGTGGTTTAAATTATGTAATTATTACGTTATAAGTCAGTGTTTATTAAAATAAATGGCAAAAACATTTAATTAAAATACAATATGTTTTAATCATCCGTTACTAAGGTATCATGTATATATTTTTTGTAATGTATGTACAGTACACAAAAAAAAAATCGAACGATGGCGATGTTTTCGGTTCTAATGGTCGTAAAATATCGCGATTTACACCAAAATACAGTCAAACCTCATTAATGCGAAGTCGCTTAATATAAAATCATATTTAACACGAAGTAAAAGCAGTTTTCCGTACTTAAACCATAACGTTAATTTTTTCGTTTAACACGAAATTCTGTTAAAGCGAACAATTTCAGCGGTTTCATTTGTTTACAATTCTGAATATGCCTGGTGCATTTTTTTTCTTTAAGGATTGTTTAATAATGTAAACTGAACTCTAACTTGGAAAATTTCAATGCGGACCACAATTTCTTACCTTTTTATTCGATTTAGTATTTCATCTACCTTAAATATAAAATTTCAATCATTATGTTAAAATAATAAAAACAATGTTTTTAAAATAAATCCTTAATATGCAATGCCAATTTTTATATTCATTAACACAGCGCCGTTTATGTTGTCAGCGTGTTCTTGATATTAGCATCTGATTTTAAATATAAAAATCATCTTTATCAGCAAAATATGCGGCAAACTACGTTTCAAAATTTATTTATTAAAAATGAATCTTTTGCAATGTTATCAATTTAGAATTCATATCGGTCCAAAATAATGAATCCCTAATTGAAACATGGTATCACCTCAAAACAACCTTTTAAAAATAAACATCAGCTAGACACCGTCTAGAATATGATTTCCAGATGACTAGTCAAGCACCATACTGCTGAGCCATCAGTTTGACGATGGATTTCCATTTGCTCAATTTGGCATGCTAACAGAGCGTAACTGCAACAAAATATAAAAAGGACAGTTGAACTACTTGGCAAATAAAGCTCTGGCACCTTTTCTGTCACTTAAAAATAAAATAATTAAATATTGTATACATTTTGATTGTTCTAATCGCCATCTAATGCTTAAGAATGTTCTGGAAGTGCTATTTCGAGCAGAAAAGAGAAGATTCAAAGCAGAAAAAGAAGAGAAAAGAGAAGATTATGTTAAAGAAGACAATGATCTTGAGGTATGGAATGCTTGGAATAATTTTCCCTCTGATGTTTGTTTTCTTGGAGTTCTCAAAGTAGGGTGCACAAAAACTGGATCATTATCAAACAAAAATGTCGTGTTCTTGAAGTCATTTTGAACTGCCCTTTTGACGATTGTGAAACGCCTAAAGTTACTCAAAACCACTTTTATTTGTCAGTTGTGTTAAATTTTTAAGGTTCCGTACCTCAAAAGCCAAACGCGAAAGTGTTATATAATCATTTTTTAAAATCAATCGTACACATATATGTTTGTCCTATTGAAACAGTAGTTAAATTTTCTAGTTGTACATTTGTACATGGCATTTGTATTTGATTTTTTTTTTTTCTTTTTTTTTTTTCTTTTTTTTTTTTTTCTTTTTTTTTTCTTCTTTTTTTTTTCTTTCTTTCTTTACTACAATTATTCAAAACTTGTAACAAATCACAATAACACATTTAAAAACATATTCGCAAATTCAAATTCAAATTCTGCCTTTGCTACAGATTTGTAGTTTATGACGTGATCTATCCTGAGGTCTAAAAGCCAAAAACCGGCAGACGATTTAAAAAGTTTTAAAACAGCTATTTCGTGAATATTATGCATGAAGAAGTCAAATATCACCGTTATGGCTGACCGTGAAGCCAAGCATATTTCTAATTAGATAAATTAAGTTTGAAAACTCCGAAATATCGATTTTTTTTTATTTTTTTTTTCAAATGTGTTACAGTAGCCCCTCGATAAATCACGCTTGTCGGGAGACAAGAAAAATATGCGATATATTCGATTGCGCAATATATTGAGCGATAGAATAAAATGTAAAAACAAGAAATGAAAAAAAAAAAAAAAAAAAAAAATTGGAGACATAGCAAGAGCGCGATTTTTCCGAATGAGCAATATAATGAGGTGCGATATAACGAGGGGTTACTGTACTGTAATTGGTCAAGTTTTTGTGGTTAGATCACAAATTTCAGAGGTCTATGACGTCGTCATTGCAAAAGTTCCATTACTTACCCCCAAGACCAATAATAAATGTAAAGGAAAAAATAAAGTAACTTTTTAAGATTTGATATTTTTTCCAAATTTTACGAACTTTTTTTGTGGCTTTGATTACATGTAAACTACATCCATCAGGAAAAAAGTAACAAGTAGAAGAATAAATTTATAATTTGTAGGAAAACTATATTAATTGATCAAAATATTTTAACTAAAAATAATTTTTTATTTAATAGTGTTTAATATAGTGTATAAATTCATTTTGTGTAAAAAAAAATATAGTTTTTTTTTTTTTTTCTTTTTCTTCTAGATTTTGCTTTTGCAACACAATTTTGAATTTGCACTGATTTAATATGCAAACTGATAGAAATTCATCAGGAGTCAATACGATTTGCGCTTATAATAAAGTCATTTAAAAATCATTTCTTCCAAAATTGTAACGCAAGAGAAGAATTGAACAATTAAGTGCTTAGATATACGGTACCCGCCTACCGAACACTAAAAGTATAAATTATCATGTTTGATAAATCAATACAAAGTTTTGTTTTACGACCTTTTTAATCATAGAAATATCTTAAGACTAATAAGTACTTATTGACTGAAACCTACCGTATTTCAATATTTTTATTGTAAATATTTTTATTTTAAGTATTTTTATTTTAAATAATTAATATATTAATTGTTATTACAAAAATTTCAAAACTAAACGAAATTTTCAGGTAAAAATTGAAAAAAATACTTATCATGCGTTTTAAATTTCAAATACATCAACGCGTTTTTCACATATTATGAATCAAAATATTGGTTTAATGCAATATTTTCTTAAAAAGATTATTTTCATTAATAAAATATGTAATTCTTAAATTTACATATTTTTTTAATTTATAAATTATTTTTAGAGCCCATTATAATATTATATTATAAATATATTTTCTTAAAAAGATTATTTTCATTAATAAAATATGTAATTCTTAAATTTACATATTTTTTTAATTTATAAATTATTTTTAGAGCCCATTATAATATTTTTCTTTACCACAAGAATACTTTATATTTAAAATCTTTAGAGTAAGCATAAATCCTTACAAACTAGCTTTACTGCCAAGCAAAAATTTTAAATACATTCATAATACATTAAAAAGTATCTTACTTTAATGGATTTATTTTGCAATTTAATTTTTCTAACATTTTATCTTGTAAAATAAATTTGATTTCCTAACCAGAAACTTCACAACGTTGACTCAAACAACAATGAACCTCCTACAGAAATAGAAGAGTAACACAGGTAAATTACTTTTAGTACTAATACCAAAGTAAAATCATTACGCTTCTCAATTTACAAAAATCTATGGATTTTTTTCGGGGGGGGGGGGGAATTAATAATTATTTAAATGCTGTCCATTTAGTTTGGATGGTTATATAAGGGTATGTTTTTAAAAAATATCCTTTGACTAATTCTACTTATTACGTTAGTTTTTCCGTTATCAGAAAAAAAATATTTTTAAAAGTTTTCCACAAAAAGGAACAAAAGAGCTTCTACAGTAAATGAAGAGATATTTATTCTTATTCTTTTTATTTTTTTGAACATCAATATATATTATTCACTCGTCACGCAATACGCTATTTGTCAATTTTTAATCAAAAGTTTCAAACATAATTTCCTGCGATTATAAAAATCGATGCAAATATCAAATGATGCTTCTGTTAGAAAGCATTTATTCCCATCTGTATTGCATTTAAATATATATATATATATATATATATATATATATATATATATATATATATATATATATGTTTGTGTCTTTATAAATTAACTGGTATTTATGAATTAAATATTTCAACTATCTCCCTCGGGATATTAAATATAAACACTAAACAAATTTTCCAATTTAATTCAAATGAATAGTTGCAATCCATCATGTTGTTTTTAAATTCTTAATAGTAAGTTTGATTTTATTTGTGTATTGGTTCGTGGCGATCAAAATCTTCAGAGGGCTATTTAACCTTTTTGCCGGTACTCAATTGAATTGAAACTTAACAAATAGACTCGTTGTCAATGACAATGCAATTTATCAAGTTTTAAGCTATTACTTAAAGTCCGCTTTTACACGTGTTTCTATTTTCTAACGTTTGATTCAGATACCAAGCCACATTTAAGCATGTAGAATTTGGCAATATTTAATGACCGAAACCTTCTCCTTTAGGTTGGGGACAAATAAAAAACACCTATCATTATGTTCTTAACCTACTGACAGTCATGCACGTATAGATGCATCATTTAATCACCAGTTTTTTCAACAATACACAACATTTTTAAATTTATAAATAAAATTTAAAATAAAATATTTTTATTAGGATAATACTTTATAACCTATCTAAAACAAAATAAATAAATAACTCATCTTTTCTTCCTGATTGAAAAATATTCAAGGGGATAGTTTACCAATTTGCCATTGAATAATCGAACTGAAACTCATTGTTGATGATTATGCATTCTATCAAGTTTTAGTGGCAAAAAAAGTTAGTAAATAGCACTGAATCAAAGATTTTTTAAGTGATAAACCACTATGAAAATTCGATCTGAGCGAGCTCAAAATCTCTTAAATAAATTGCATTTGTACAAAAAGTTAGTAATGCATATAAATTTTTACGGGGTTAGCATAAATAACACTCGCAACTCGCCTAAATTTTTTAAACGGTTTTACGATCAATAAAAAAGAACTTCAAGGTCATTCTGTGCACAGTGGTGCCAGACAGCACCATATCACTAACCAGTCATCCATGGCTTCTTCTGTGACTCATGCATTTAAATAGTTTTCACCTCGCATGCAAGTGACAAAAAACAATATTCGAATCCCTACCTCTTCATTTTGTTCCCTGTATGTCTCGACACACCATTTCTTAATACAATTCAGAAGAAATCACGCCAGTAAAAAAGAGTTAGTTAACCCTATTAACTTTTCACTATTCTTCTTTATCTTTCCTTTGTTGAAAGTTTATTGTTACTATTTTCTGAAAGCGCAGGAGACGAAAACAGTTCGTGACCGGAATGAGACAAAAAGAATAATTTCAAATCCCAAAAGCGGAAGGTGCGGCGGTTTTAAGTGAAAGTCGCTTCGTCCCGTTGCCACTTGGGCACGACAAAAACTCGTTATTTGCCATTCGAGCATTTGGGAGGCGTATCAAAAAAAAACCCTCAGACTTTTATGTTGATCTTAAATAATGTGAATACATTTTTTTAAAGTGTTGCATCAGCAGCGGACTTAACGGAAGGATACGATGAAAATATCCAATTAGCCTGACCAAGGTTTTTAGTATTTCAGGGTCATGGAGCTCTATATATTTATAGTAAAAAAGGCTAATTCTACAGTCAGTCGTTATTGGTCGTCATTAGAGGCACTGGAAGATAAATTAAAGGCTGATTTACATAGAATACCATTTTGTGAGTTGATTGGAAAATCTCCTCAAACTTTTATGTTGATCTTAAATAATGTGAATACATTTTTTAAAGTTTTGCCTCAGAAGCAGACTTAACGGAAGAGTAAGACGAAAAGACATATTTAACCTAAAAAAAGGTTTTCAGTATTTCAGGGTCTTGAAATTTAAATTTATAATAAAAGTGTTCTACTGTATAGTCAATTGTGATTGGTCGTCCTTAGAAACACTGGAAAATAAAGTAAAGGCTGATTTACACAGAATACCATTAGGTAAATTGATTGGAAAATTACAGTCCCAATTGATTGGAAGACCAGTTTTCCATTTACATTACACATAGCTGACAACTGAACAATCCAGCTACTGTAAGGAGCCATAGGAGGAAGTGGGTGATTGTAATTGATACATCAGGAAATGGAAAATGTTTGATATAATGGCGCTGCAAGCTATCAATATGCCAGTGACAAAATGGTTTCCTGGAGTAAAGCGTTGACATGGTAAGTCTCTGGCATCTGCTGATTGGTAATCTCAACTGGTACGCCTACTGGTAAAGTGTAAATCAGCACGCTTTATGTAGAATATGCATTTCGAATTTCCAATCATGTATTACCAATAAGTAAATGTAAATGAACCATGTTCTAAATTTCAATTGTTTTGTCAGGCATTTTTAAGAATAATCAATTAAGATAATATAACGCCACCTTTAAAAAATTTTACCTACTTATTTTAGCCAGTGTTACTTCTTGTCGTTTTGTGAAGCAAATTTACCAATGCAAATTTCTTCAAATTAGAAGGTACTTTCCAATGAGTGTTCCTTCTAATTTGAAGAAATCTCCCCAAAAATCAGTACCCACGATGGTCTACATAACTTGTTGCCAGCAGTTTCTGAATAATAAAACCATGTCCTAAGATAAAATATCTCTCTAAGCAATGAAAAAAAGTTACTAAAAAAGTTACTCTGAGAAACACAATTGAATCATACTATGGCAATATCAACTGTGCGACTTGAGTAAAAAAAATACAATAATTTTTAAATAATTTTTTCTTCTACAACCATATAAAACCAATTTCAATAAAAAAAATCGCCTTCAGTTATGCATTCTTATAAGACACCGTTCATTAAGAACACAACTTGTAAAGAAATCGTTCCTTCTTTCATGCAAAATATACTGATATTAAAGGTAAGTACCCCAATGATTGAATCCTTCATCCTTCCCACTGATATATATTTGCGATTATTGTGCATTAGTGCAAAATCTGGAACTGGATTTTGGTTTTCAATACTTATTTAACTGAAAAATTGTAGCTTTATAGAGATCTTTTTATTGAAAAATGTTTCTAACGGCAGTATACTTACTCCCAGATAAACTTCATATAGAACTGAAAATTAAAATAAAGGAATTTAAAAAAATGTAAAGCAATAGAAATGTAAAAAAAAACTAAAAAAAAAAAAAAAAAAAAAAAAAAACTTTTAAGTGCCACCCAAGGAAAAAAAAACGCAAAAGCTAAAATGTCAGGTTTCAAAATAATTTTGAGTTTATAAATGAATATTTGTTAAGGATTAAAATTAACGCAGAGATGCACAAATAAATTTCTGTTGTGTAATGAGGCTCAGATTTAATTAATTAATTGATTGAAAATCCAACTTTTTTATTGATCAGCAAATTTAATTAGTTTTTAGCACTAGAATTTTCATAAAATGGATTACTTTCAATACGAATAAAAAAAATATGTCTATTATTTAAGTGTTTAGATATATAAGCTTGACGAAGCTTTTTTTTTTTTTTTTTTTTTTTTAACAAAGATGGCTTTTAAAATGTCCATCCGTCCAAATATTTCATTATTTTTTATCGTCTCTTAAGCATATCGCAATGCTTTTTAATGTTTTTCATTTGAAAGATAAAAACATTTTCACTCAAACTTGGCTTGATGCAGTTCAAGAAACATTTGTTAAATGTATCTCATTATTATAAGACAATGCCGGAAACCTTATTTAGTATCCGATAATATAGCTATAACACCCATATGTTTCAAATAGCTTCTTTAAAAGCACTACTTCTGGAACTCTTAAAGCACCAACAATATATGTATTTTAAAATCGTTCGCATTATCCATAATTATTACTCTTTTAAGATTGCAAAACAAGGTCATAAACCTTTAACGTCCATTAAGAAAGACATGGATTTTACCTTATGAGGTCTTTTATGAATACTAATGTCGAGCAAGTTTGACGATTGAAGATGTGCTAGTTTTAAACACGGCTTCACTGGCGCAGTATGACGTTAACATAACTCCTACTTTGTAGGGACGAATCCATGAATTTATGACCGTGACTTGACCTGTCACTCTGGGTCTAAGAAAGTGAAAAGAAAGTCGCTATTTATGAGTGTTATATTGTCGTTTCTGATGGTTTTCATGTATAAAATAATTCACTCAAATAGGATTACGTCGGAAGATGAATGAGAAGGTGAATTTAAAAATGTGGTCACATATTCCAGAAGAACTGTTAACTTAAAAGGAATCGTCAGCCTGTCCCTGCTCTACAAACCTAATGATTAGTTTTATGGACCACAATATCTTCAGATCTTCAGAAATATTACTGTAAAATATGCGAAATATTTTACCAGCTATAACAATAGTGATAAAAGTACTTTATATTAATGACTTTTTTATGTGTCGTGTGTGCCTCTCTGTATGTCTCTCCATGTCTCTCTCTCTATCTCTCTATGCCTCTCTGTATGTCTCTCTTTACCTCTCTCTTTCTGTATCTCTCTCTGCCTCTATGTTCCACTATGTCTCTCTCTTTCTACATACCTCTTTCTATATACCTATTTCTGCATCTCTCTTTCTATATATCTATTTCTGCATCTCTCCTTCTATATATATATCTCTGCATCTCTCTATGTTTCTCTCTTTCTGTCTCTCTCTTTCTTCTTCTCTGTCTTTGCACTTCTCTGTGTCTTTTTGCTTTTCTCTATGTCTCTATCTTTCTCTCTCTCTGCCTCTTTCACAGTTTCTCTGCGTCTCTATCTTTCTATCTATTCTCTCTTTTTCTCTATGCCTCTCCATATGCGCCTTTCTTCTCTCTCTCTCCGTCTATCTTTATTTCTCCCGCATATTTCTCTCTCTCAGTGCGTGTGTGTGGAGGGCAAATCTGGGGAGGGCTAATTAGCCCATTTACCATCATCCAATCGATCTGAAACTTGGCAAATAGACTCGTTGTCAATGTAAATGTTTTCTATCAAGTTTCGGGGACCTAGAGGTCACTTTTTCCCAGAGTGAAATAATTAACCAACTTACCAACATCCAGTCGAAATGGAACTTGGTAGATTGAATGCATTGTCATCAAACACAAGTCTATCAAGTTTTAGGGAATCGATTTTCGAATTTTCGAATCGATGAATTGATGGCTTTCTTCGTGGTTGGCAAACACTTTTAAGTGTCGATCTCAGCTCGAAATCATGTAAATAAATTACAATTACATCTAAAATTTGGCTATGCATATAACGGATTTACATTAAAAACTTTTTCTTATGAGTTAATTTTTTTAATAATTTTTTCCTTTTTTTTTTTTTTTTAATTTATGCGATAGCTCTATAAAACTTCTTACAGGCGCAGTAAAATCCCCCCCCCCCCATATTATCCCTTCAGATTTTATCAACGATCTTTTATTATTATTGTTATATTTTAAAGCAGTACTTTGGCATATATTGTGGCTTTAAAAATAGAAAGCCGAGGTCTATGGATTAAGGATGGACTGATCAATTAATTCCTTTTAATTAAAATTTAAATTCTCTTACTACATTTGATCATTTTATGGAAATTGATTACTAAACGAAATACATGAAATTATATCAATAAACTATATTAGAAATGCGTTCATTATAATAACATGTATAATATTAGGCAAAATCTACAGAATTCGATATGCATCCTAACTCTGCTATACACAGCACGCTAATTATGACACATCGTGCTAAGAATATTTCCTCAAATATGAATAAATATCCTAATCAGATACAAATAATCTTCTGTTGCATTTCAAATAGTATATAATCACATGTAATGCATGCACAATAAATATACACGTGGCTTACCCATACTAGAAAACAAACACCAATCATGATATACTATATTAATTTCAAATCAATTAATTACTTCTTTATGCTTGATTTTCTATTGAATGTTCATTAACTACTGACATTTTTATTGGTTCATTTGAATCTACAAAGTAGGTACAAATTAATGACGTAAAATAATGAAATTTAAATTATAAATTACTTATGTAATTAAATAGACCTGTATATTTCAAGAGAAAATAGAATCCTTCTTTAGGTCAAAGTACTACAACTTCATGGTCAGTAGCTTCTATCGAAGTCAGTTTTATATATTAATTACTCGATCGCTCATTCTTTTTTATATACAGGCAACTGCACCTGATTTTGCTGATTTTTATACCCAAACAAGAGATCTTTTATGAACCGATCAATTTAAGAGCAATTACCTGCCCTGTCAGATATTTTCATCCAGGTTAACATATTTTTATGTTAGACTTATACCTATCATACTAATTATTTTCAATATGTAGCATAAGCCTCATTTCACCTAAACAAAGTTTTAATTTTATCAAAATAATTACCCTTTCTTAAGATATTTATACAATTTTTTTTTATAATCGAAAACCACAACAATATTTGTTTTTATATATTTGACTACTTAACTTTTTATATAGCCTTAGTACTGATAAATCTGAACCCTTATAGTTAAACTACTTAAAAATGCGCTTACACTGTAACAATAATATAAAAAGTATTAGAAAGGGATTCCACTAAAATAAATTTCCAATTCATTGAAGAATTTAAATTTATAAACCATTAGCATATCAATTTTTAAAGTTGGTCAAATTGTATTTTTGTACAGGATATTTTCAACTCCAAAGGTTTCATGAAAGATATATTATGCTGGAACCTAATTTGATCAGAATACAGACATTTTTAAGTGTGAGAAAAAAACAATGCTTTTAAAGAGAGGGAAGCTACTGTTCCCACATCCGGGTAGAAATTGATCAGTCACAATTAACGTCGTGTCTACTTCGAGTAAAAGATAGACTGCAGTGTGGTAATTCCTCTAAATTTCATTGAATAAATTAATCAGATAGGGTTTAATTTTTTCTCTAGAGAAATACTTCTAACAAAATTTTAATACAAAAGTCTTTGAAAGGGGAAAAACAATACCACGTAAATTACAAAGACAAAAAAAAGGAACTTTATTGATTCTGAAAATGATATTGATTTAAAATACATGTATAAAACGTTAATTTGTTTTTGAAATAAAAGACTACGAAAAAAATTCCGATTAATAATCTTCCGAATAATCTTCTAAATACAATCGATCATCATCTTAAATCCGTAATCAGAAATTAAAAACGCATTTACTTTCTTCATAAAATAAACAAACTTCACAAAACTTTGCATAATACTATAGGAGTTTATTACAAAATATGCCACCATGTTAAAGCTTTAAAATTTCTATATTGGATTTAGTAACAATGATAGCAATCTTTCAAAGACACGATAACAAATAGATCTAAATTCCGATCGAAAAAAAAGTATATTATTTCGAAATATAAAATTCTAATAAAACCAGTACAAGTCATCCATCAATGACTATCCCTGCTGGCCAAACTCAATACTTAAGTTTCATAAAAGAATGGATTAAATCTTTCTGCTTTTACAAACTTTCTATTATTTTATTTGAGTGGCATATGTTAACCGCAGTGTGAATATCCATTGAATCAACATTGACTTTCTACAGATACCCTCAAACTTTCGGAAGAAATAATAAATTTTAATTCTTTAAAGATTTTACAATATTTTTAAATTTTTAAGTGAAAAGTATCTTGAAATATTAAAAAAATTCCAAATGAATTTGCTATAATATCTGAAGGAATGGATATATGATATTTCTTCTGGAGATGTTTATGCATGGTTAGAAAGTGAATATCATCTTTTTTTAATTTTAAGTACATTTTTGTTTTGTATCACTACAAAATTGATTAATTAGTACTTTAAGTTTCAATTGTAGCCATAAAAAATTGTTAGATTTTATGTTTTTCTAACTATTGCAATTATAATAACTATATGAAAACTATATAATAACTATATAATGATTATATGCAATTATAACTATAAGAAGATTGCTATAATTCATTATAACTATAAGAAGATTATTATTATTTATAATAACTATAAGACAATTGTTATAATTGACGTTTTCTAATAAATTGACATAATGATTAATTTATAATTAAATTTATATATAATGTTCATAAAGATTATATTTTCGTCATAATTATAATTAGATTTTTATAATAACGGTCTATAAAGGTCCGTCTTCAATTATTACTATGAAAATATTGTTATTATCAATATTTGTAAGAAACAGATTTACATTTTAGCTACAAAAAGAGGGTAATAGTTAATGTATGTTTAGAAATGATATTTTTTGTAATAGAATTTTAGAATTTAATTATAACAGTCAAAAGTTTTAATAAAACATATATAGGAAAAGATCCATTATTCAGTCACCTAATATCACCATCAATATTTTATCTCGGGAATTAATTATGAGTTTCTTTCATAAAAAACTAAGTAATGAAATTTAAGATTTTTTTTTTCCTATTAATATTTCTCTTGATAATTTTTACCCAAACTAAAAAATTTGGGAACGTGCAAAAAAATTCCAAGTATCCCAGAATTTGGTCCATTGTCTATTTCATTACAAAACAAAATATTTCAAACTAATTTAATTTTTGTGAATAGATAAGTTATAAGCTTTTGTGAATATTAATTAATATTGCTTAGAAAAAAAAATAATTTTCGAAGTAATTATAGAAACTTTATGTTCTGAATTACTACTTTATTTATAACCATATATTGTTTTATGATTATAAAATATACAGAATACAAATACCGATACTTTTGTGCTTATATAGTAAGAAAAACATTTTAACTAAAGTATTAAACATGTCGTAGCAAAAAATTTAATTTCCTGATATATTTTAGTTCCTTTGGTGGCTTGTTCGTTAAATTTTCATTTCAGGTGGCAGATAAGAGCATAATTGAACATTGCTGTATATATTGTATTACCGTGATGTTTAATATGAAAATACACTGAATATAAAGATAATTATAGTATTTGAAACTGTATTTACTGAAAAAAAGGGGCTTTTAAATATGATAGATAGTTAAAATACAGGTAAGGAACGAAATGAGTATATTGAATGCTAGTAAGGAATGAAATAACTGTATTGAACACAATATAGGAACTAAATCTCTATGTTGAATATAGGTAAATAACGAAATAACTATATTGAATATAGGTAAATAACGAAATAACTATATTGAATATAGGTAAATAACGAAATAACTATATTGAATATAGGTAAATAACGAAATAACTATATTGAATATAGGTAAATAACGAAATAACTAGATTGAATACAGGTAAGGAATGAAATAACTAAATTAAATAGAAGTAAGAAACCAATCAATGATTTTGGGATTTCAATCTACATATAAATATTTAATATATAATTATTGTAATACTTTAAATTTTTAATGAACACGACATTTAATCAACACAAAAAGTCTTATTTATGACAGAGAAATTAAAATTTACATCACGTTTGTGTAAAAATTAATAAAAGTTAGGAAGATTAATTCTCTAAATTAATCTTAAAAATTAATTGCCGCAAATCTTTAAATTTACGAAAAGAAATTATATGAAAGTTCTTGACTTGAGAAAAAGAACATAAAAGAAAAACAAATTCGCTTTTAAAAAATGCTAAAATTTTTAAGTACAATATTTTTAATATAAAAGTTATTTAATAAGCAACAGGAATGAAAATTTAAAAAGCAGAGGACACAATTTGTAAATAGAATCTTTGAATTATACTCCGAATGAAATTAAGCATTTTTAATTAATCATCTTATTAAGTCCCCAGGTAATATACCAGAACAACAGTTGGCTTAATTAAGGAGAAAATAATACTTTTATGTCATTCAAATCCCAAGCTACGTGAATTGCTTTTGAGTGGTAAAAAAACCTAAATGAAATTATAACCAGCAGAACGTTGTTTTAGTGTTGCCACATCACATAAAAGAAATAACGAAGAGAAACAAAATAATGCAATTCATCTTCCGTTTAGAACCACCTTAAATTATATAATTAAAGAGTTCTTCAAAGTCAACGAATGTCATAACGAAGATAGATTCTTGATCCGTTTAAGTTGCTGCAAAAGAAAAACTATTCTAACGAATTAGAATAAAAAATAGCTTGAAGTAGTTTAGTCGCTAACCCTGTGGTTTGAACATCTGCTAGCGCTGGAAGGGAAAATAAGTAACATTAAATTTGAATATGAATGCGGTTAACTCTATATGTCCAAAGTAACTACCATTTCCCTCCCCCCTTTTGAAGTTTGAAGGCTGTTACTTTTTTCTCAGAAGATATAATGTTAAGAAATGGAATTACTTCTTCGAAATTCGTCAAAAGGGTTAAATGACCTTGTTGTTAGTTGAGACTACCAAAGTAGTAAAACAAAAATGTTGTTATCATACACACCTACTTTTTGTGCAAAGCTAGTATCGCGAATATTGAGATTAAGAGAAATATGGTATATAATTATTGTCTGGTTTTTATTTACAATACAATGGTCTATTTTCACAAGTATTGAACATGAGTAAACATTTCCAAGATCATATTACCACGTTTAAAGGTAGTTCAAAAAATTATCTACAGCTTTAAAATCTCAGTCAAATATATTTCCATTCGTTTGAAACTAAAATGTTAAAATAACTTGGATACTTATACAGCAATTTAAAAGACATTTGGATTGGGACATAGTTAATGTAGAAATAACCAGCACCGCATTTAAAAAATTAAAAGATATTTGTAAACATAATATGGTATAAAACTGTTTACATTTTGCAAATATCTTTTCACTTACAATTATGGTTTGAGGTATCAAATTGAAAGAGTTAAAGTTTCAAATTAATATTCGATAAAATGTCCGTCGTCATCCTAGGCCAATTAGTGGGAAACCCCAGAGATATCAATGGTTAGAAGTATAAAGTTGGTTTTATAAAACAATTTTATTTAAATTTGTATGAATCAATAAGTTTCTCCCCGTTATAAGAGACAGTGAAGTGAAACAACTTTTAAAGGGTAGAAAAGCTCGGTTGCCAAAACGCACATGAAATTAAAAATAAAATCCTCAAAGATTCTGGTTTAACTCAGATGATATGGGATGAAGTAAATTTCTTTCTAAATTTATAATAATATTATAATAAAAAACTCATATAGTACATATAAACAAACAAATACACTGATTGCGAATATATAAGAAGCCCTAACTAATAAATTTCTACAAAATCTAGTGGGAAATATATTACTAAATACAACATTAATAAATAAAACTTCGTATCAAATAATAAAACAGATTTTTTAATTTTTTTCAATTAAATATAACATTTTAACTAGCATAAAAATATGTATAACTTTATTACTACTCATTTTACATAATATATTTAAGAAAACATTTTATTCAATTTCTAAAAAGGATTAACCAGGTAAAGTGTTCAAATTTATTCACAGCACAAAAAATATAAAGTACCTTCAACTTTGTTTATTCATAAAAATGCAACTTTTTACAAAAGTCAAAAGTTTCGCAACTTTTTTGTTTCGTAATATATTCTGTACTAATTCATCTTTCCTTTGAATAAGTCATCAACACAAGTACAAGAAAAGATTGGTATTCTTTCTTAACTATTTCTTTCAGGAATTAACACAGCTGAGTAAATATCTGTGTTAATTTAAGAACAGCTGCAAAATACACGTGGAGTTAACTTTAGATTAGGGAAACCTTATTTGGTCATGAGTAATATTTCCCCAGTGCTCAAAAAATAAAAAATTTGAAATATTTATGTGAATTTCTAGAGTACGATTATAGTTTTTAAAAGAGAACAGTAGACCCCTTTCATAGCTAAAATCGTTTTCGTTCCCATTTAACTGTAAACAAACGCACGCCCAACTAGTTGGGGTGATTTGTTTATAAAAACGTTTTATATTTGCTGTTGAAACCATGTAGTGTTCGAAAACATGGATTCTTCGTTAATATGCATGGTTTTCCGTCAGGTCATAATTTTTACTGCTAAGCAAATAATTATTCTCGTGTTTATCGTTTGGTACTTAAATTGGTGAGACATAAGGTAGGTTTTAGTTCTGAAAACTTTATTTTAAAAGATTCACAAAATTTCCTATTCTAGTCTAGATTAGTATGAAAATAGTTGTTTTTCTATCATTAGTCGATTGGTTTATTAAATGGAAATACTACCTAAGTATTTAAATGTATATTTAAGTGAGTGTGCCTTTTAATTTTTATTATAATGAAAATAGAATGCAATTTACAAATTAAAAGTTTTTTTTATTGTTTTGTGTTTATTTATTGCATTAATAATTAACATATTCAATGATTGATTAAAAAAAGCCGTTTTTCAAGTATTGCTAATGTATTTTTTAGTTAAATTATGTTACTTTTCATAGATTTCCGCATTAGTTTAAGTTTTTTTTATTTAAATTCAAGTTAAAAATTTTAATGTCATTAAAATAATACTTTTTTTCTTGTATAGAAAAAAATCATATATACTTGACAAATTAATGTTGTTGTTTCTTTCGTTATTGTATTTGTTCCGTCGTGCATTTGTTAAACTAAAAATTAACGCATTCAATTATTAATAATGGTGAGGTGGTCATCAGAAAAATGTAATCAACCAACTACCATACATATTTTTTTATAAATGTATTAGACTTAAGAAAATGTCACAAAATAATTTAAATAAGCTAGTCCAATTCACAACGCTGTGTTTTATATTGATACCAATTGCAAAATTCTAACTTAATCCAACTTACAAAAATATATCTTTACTATAATTAGAGTATCATTTTAATAAAGCAAAAAATATTCCTTTATTTATACATAAATTTTAAGGTGTATTATAAATAGTGACCAACTTACAAGTTCAGTAAAATTTTATAAAAACTACTAAATAAACGACTAGAGAGAAAGCGTGACCATGAAAAATTGCAAAACTTATTTCTCCAATAAATATTTTATTCTATTTCTTCAGTAAAACCTTTTCTACTTTGTCTGCTTGAAGAGTCTTGACTGTGAAAAGACAAATAAATGTATCTTTCGGCCCCACTAAATAACATAAAAAAATAAATTTTTAGTTATACTATTTTTAAAATTCGTATAAATAACTGGAGAACCAGTTTATTTCAAGCAGTTGATAAATTAAATATCTTGGACATATATATAACTATAGATTTAAGCAGACTATATCTCACGCTAGTTGAGAAGACATTACTATTTATCTTAAAACTTTAAATCACGAATTGTTTGCCATCAACATTAAATGCAATTTTCAGACTTTTCCTACTCAATAAAGGAAATGGAATAAATTCTCAAAAACAATGATAAAATATTGCTTCAAACGATATGAAATTTTGTACTAGTTATAAAATTTTGTACTAGATATAAAATTTTGTACTATATATAAAAGGGGTAATTAGAGCAAATTAACAAAATTTGGAGTGGTAGCAAAGGAAAGCTTTTTAGAGTTGAAAAGTTATTTTCGCGATATCTTATTCTATATCAGTATTGCCTATTCAGTGTCTTTTAATTGCGTGGTTTCAGAATTAAAAATCCTAAAATCTTAGTTTGCCATTCTTTGATACAATTACCTTGTAATTTTGCCGATGTGTTACAAAATTAACATCATTCAATTATACGTAAATAAGTATTAAAAATAAATTAAAAGACATAATATGGTGCTAAAATTGCAAGTGCCTTACATTTCATTTTAATAAACGTACTTGAAGTAAGTGCAATTGTTATTGAGTATAAATTCCTCATAAATAGAAAATTACTATTTTTAGCATAAAGTAATATATTGTATTGAATTTTAAAATATAGTAACAGAAAAAGATATAATATTGTACTTGAATAAAAATTATTCTGAATAAAAGCTTTATTAACGAAACTAAGCATCCTTTGCAATTATTTTACATTATTTCCAGTAATATTTCCTAACAATTGAGTGAAATCAATTTGTTATGGAGTATTTAAAAAATGAGTCAGTGTAACGAAATGTTTGTGGTGAAAGTAATGAAAAAATCATTATTAGGATATAACATTTCAAAATAACTCTGTATAGATATTTTATTAAAGGAATGCAGCGGAAGAAAATTATGAAAGTTGTTATTTTATGTGTGTGGTAAACGGCAAACATAAGCTCACACATTGTATATATTCATTGACTGAACAATTTTACTGTTATTTGTATATAGTTTTATTTTATATCGCCAAAGCTAGTTTAACCTGATAGGAATTTTAGAAGATAGATAAAATAATTAAATTAATCATTGATAAGTAAAAATCTACTATTAATTAAAACTTAAAAAATTATTATTTAAAAGTTAAAAAATTATTAACTAAAAAATCAATTATTAATTAAAATCTAATTATTATTCAAATAATTCAAATTCAATTGGTATTTAAAGTCGGTTATTAATTAAAATTCAATTTTTTAATTAAATACAATTATTAATTTAAATTCAATTAAAAATTACTTTATCATAAAAATTCCATTTATAATAAAAATTCCATTAATAATTAAAATTTAATTATTTATAAAACAAATTCTAAATGAAAATTTTTAATTTAATAAATTTATAATATGCATACTAAATAAATAATTAACATAAATGGAAAATGATAAAAACAAATTATTTCATCATAATATTAAATAATATAATTATATTAATAATTATATAATTATATAATTATATTAATTATATATAATTATATAATTATATTATATAATTATATTATATAATTATATTATATAATTATATTATATAATTATATAATTATATTATATAATTATATAATATAAAAATGGGTATAATTATATCCATTTTTACTGTACTTAGCAAGAATGGATTATTAAAAATTTTAACGTTTACAATTAACCTGGTTTACACGACCGTCTTCTATTTACGATCTTAGAGCTTTAAAATGCATTATTGATTTTAAAGTATCGATTATTGGTCTACCTGATTATAGTTTCCAATGTTTCTCCCATTCGAAATGCAAATGCGATGCATATTTCACTTGAAACACCTCCCGGATTGCAACCCTCCATGAAGAGAGTACCTGGTTGAAACATGATTGAAATGATGATTACGTGTGCTTCTTGTTCGTGAAAAATCTAGAGATAGAATGCACTATAAGCACTTGTTACAATCGAAACCATAGAAAGAATTTTCAGATGAATCACGGAAATTATAATGTTTTTTCTTATTCAACTAAAAAATTACTTTTGTTTGACACCAGCATCTGAACAACATTGTACTAACCCAGAAACTAATTACATGCATTAAAATAAATTCTAAAAATGTAAAAATACTTTTCAAACAAATACTATAAATATAAACCTTTCTTTCATTTCGTACTTGATTATTTTTTTACCAATCTTGATATACTATAGCTAGGCTTTCCAGATTTCTAAAATGTTCAACCGGGACATCGGCCCAGGTGTTGCCCTTGCGCCAATAAAACCCAAGCAACCAACCATTATTTAATAGCACACCATCACTCTTCTATAATTTTCACTTTTCATACAGTACAGAAATAAATAGCAATGTAATTATCCTAAATAATCCTTCACAGTTAATTATTTTTTGATCATCTATAAAATCAAACTTAATTTTTACCAGGACGTGAAGTAAACCGGCCGGGACACCAAGGTTTTGCCTGAAAACCGGGACGTCTGGCAAGAGTAACTACAGCTAACAAGAAGTAAGGGTATGGAACACAATCTTAAATTCCTCTCTTGATATTTCGTAAACAAGACAATACAGCAACCTCAAACTCCTAATCCGGTCAAGGACAAAACAATATCACCCAACAATCCTTTCAGAAATTTTACGACGGTCCTCCATTATTATTTCCCAAAGTACTCTTTATATTTATTAGAAATACTATTACTAATATGTCCAGTTATAATCGAACAGTCTAGACACAATGCAATACAATACACAATTACTATTACACATCTCTCTGTTCACAAACATCCGACCAAGTTAGATATAAACTAGATAATCAAACGTCGCCGTCGAATGTATAAATATGCAGTCAATATTTATAACCCTGGTCGTTCCAGCTTCGTGAATTCACGAGACTTGTTTGATAATGTCAATTCGTCTAGCCAGCATTTTGTGTATATGGCAGTTTTAAAGAATACCGATTCTTTAATACTGTCTCCTTTTGAAATCTTACAGCAACGATATTGATACTGGGGAGGTTTTAAAATGTTATGACTGTTTGCAAATAAGTAGCCCAAATTCAAAACCAGTCATCGAAAGGAAATAAATTTCAAGATATTGGTATAGTTGGATTGCTAACAGAAAGGGTCACTTCTTTAAGTTTAAAATACTTAGTATAAACGTCTGAAATACAAAACTTCTATTTTTTACATGAAAACAAGTCCAATAAAAACGAGGCAATTGCTTATAAAAAACGTTGTGCTCTAAGAGAACGCTAAAATAGCAAAACTAAGTAATAAACAAAGTTTCCACTTGTAAATGTAAAACTTGAGAAAAAAAATTCTGCGCCAAGAAGGATGTTTTCTGATTTAAAAAAAAGTACTCCATATTGGTATCATACAGTGATATATTAGATCCAATTACGCTTTTTTAATTGAATCACTAATTAACTATAATAAAGGATATTCCAATACTATTAATTATATATTTGGCAACATTTTAAGTTATTGCAGATTATGTATCAGTAGCAGTTTGCGGGAAAGTCATCTATATTTTCAGCTACAAAACCCTTAAAAAGAAACCAAATCATTAGGTTTTTCTTTAATATATATTTACTAATTTGCGACTGTGTGAAGAAGAAACCACGATTACTTCAACAAATTTTACAATTTTGTCAGCACTAGGATTTCAAACGCAAAATGTTGGTAAGGTAGGTTTGTAGGTTCAACGACCTATTTTCAGTCACAATGACGGCTAATGAGGCAGGGATCTACAGCTTAACGTTGATTCCGAAATCCAACGAACATCCATACCCGAGATCCCGAGATTCGAATCGGCACCTTTGACATGCGAGACCAGAGCAACTAACCACACTGTCATCAAGTGAGTCACAAAATGTTGATCTAGTCACCTCTGGATCCTACCAGCTCCTTAACAAACTATAGGTTGTATCATATTGCATATCTGCCATACCTCACTTATCGATTATCCTCTTATACAAGAAAAGAATATTTTTCTCTCCAAGAACGCTGAACACCTTAATTTCTCTTTATTTTTATATAAAAAAGTATCTTTTATAAAAATAATATATATATTTCAATCTGTGAGATCCAGATCTTAAATTTAAGAAATCAAAACTTTATAATCCTACCAGTAGGTTTCATTACTATTTCAAATATTCCACTACTATAAAATAGCTTTCATATTAGAGATTATTTTGAGGAGCTCTTTCATTAAACATAACAATATTTTGCCAAATTCTAAATCTTCAACTAAATACAACCACTAAACTTATTTGTTTGACAGACCATGAAAAATAAGCCAATATTTCATGGTAACTTGTCTCTTAAAACTTCAAGTAATTAGGGTCAGATCAACAAACATATTTCCCGCAATCTAATTTTAAAACTAGCATGAAATTATCCTCTTCGGCGAACAGATCTTTGTGTTTGTTTTCGTAACAAACTTTGTCGTTTGCTCAGATGAAAATAATCGACGTTTTCTTCCAGCTAGTCTCGGACCAGAATAAACTACGTGATCGCCGCAATCTAGTCACATATAAATGCATGTGCAATTTCATCGACTTCGCATTAATCATCCGGAGTTGACAGTTGAGCAGGAGTTAATAGTTAGGATGCTAACGCTTTGTGTCGGATTGCCAAAGTAAAATATTCCCCTCCCCAAAAAAACATCATTTCAATTCTGTATCTCATGCTTGTAACTCTAATGTGTAATAACAAAAGAATTTTTAGGTTGGTATGATAAAATAGTCTTAATTTGATTATTTTTAACTTTTTAATTAAAGATAAAAAGTTGCTAATAATACTGGGATGGCTCAACGATGAAAAAGCGAATTAAAATGTTAAGTTTGTGGAGTAGGTTTTTCTTATAGCTATATTTCAATGATTATTTTAAAATTATTCTTTAAAATTATTCATGCTCTATTTGAGTATATTTAGAGAAAACTTAAATACTTTATTAAAAGAACCCCATAGCTTTTCATGTTTTCACAACTAATTGATAGATAAATTTCAAAACTAAATCAGCAATAATTTAGTCAGTTTTTAGTTTTCCAGAAACTTTTTTTATGTCTATTGTGTATATTCCTTTTGAAATTAATTTTCGACCCTTCAATAATTGAAATCTCCATTACTATATAAATTAATAAAATAAAAATTTAATGTAATATAAGTTCAATACAATCTCTGAATAATAAATCAAGTTTAATAATTAACTAAACCCACTCTGAATTACTAACTAGAAACCTACTCTGAATTACTCACTAAACCTACTCTGAAAAATAATCAAACGGCGAAATGTTCTTTTCATCACCAACCTTAAAAGGACAGAAACGGCAGCAAGAATCTTTTCTCTTCACAACTTCTTATGGTAAAGCCGAAATTAACTTTATTTTCAATCATGCGGATGAAACTCCCTATAACAATAAAAAAAAAAATACCGAAGACAAGTCTCGGATAGTCAATTACCATCATTCCAGCTATTTTAAATACGTCTATTTTCAGGCATTTATTTAATCAGTTGCTAAAACAAAGGAAACTCTACTTAAATAATTGATTATCGTGACTAAGAAAGGTGTCTATCGGATGATTCATTGATTATCACTCTCGGTTCTTACATTAATCGTGCTCATATTAAATTCATTTCAGTGGTGATTAATAAGTTTCACTATGGTTCACAATGGACAATTCCCGCATTTATTTTTATTTATCATTTTTTTTTTTTTTTAGTTATTTATAATAAAATTCTAAATGTTACCAAAAAAAAAACATTTCTGATCACTGCGCTTTTTCTTTTTTTCTTTTCATCCTAAATTTGTTTGTTAGTTTTGGCGGGAAAAACGATTCATTCGGGTCGAATTGAATGTGACGTCACTTGATCTGAAACAACTTGGCAGCGGAAACCAGTTTTGCAAGTTTCTCTCAAATCCCTCCAACCTGTACGGGATATGGCAACTGTCTACCAAACCAAAATCAACTATTTAGCAGAAATCTCTCGATAACCATAGAAACGGAAGGATGTTTTGATCGGATTGCAATCGGACGAAGTTTCGGAGCAATTTCTTTTCTTAATATATAAATAACTAATATTTTAAAGAACTTTTGTTTGAATATTTGG
Organism: Linyphia triangularis; assembly: GCA_963978545.1. Lineage (NCBI taxonomy): Eukaryota > Metazoa > Arthropoda > Arachnida > Araneae > Linyphiidae > Linyphia > Linyphia triangularis. The sequence continues at coordinate 52,262,651 of OZ021729.1, read as the reverse complement.
AATCGGGAAGAAATTCTTCATAAATTTAAACTAATTTCAATCGTTTTTAAAATAATTTGGGGATTGTCCATTGCTTTATAATCAGTTTAACTATTCCTAATATAAGATACTTATTGAAAAAAAAAAGTTTAAATAACTTCTTATAGACTTTAAAGCCAAGTTTAAGCACCCCATGGAACAACATTCTAGATTTCTTACAGAATGCAGAGAATTGCTAGAAGGTTATAAATCTAACACTCATCTGGCCGGAGTTTATAACTCGTCCCAGGTCTAGCAGACAAAAATGGGCGAAACTGTTCAAAAATATATTTTGAATGAGTTGAATCAAAACCGTGTAACAAATATGTCATAACTTTCTAAATTGTTATTTTATTTGGTAAGCCACCGCTCTTTAGTTTTTCAATGAGGAAGGTTGCACACGATTGAGATCTTTGGAGACGTCTTACTTACATCATTTAAAAATAAGCCAAGTTGGCAATAAAAATCTCGTCACGGATGATGTCAACTTGGTTCACTTTTAAAAAGTTGAAAGTAAGACGTCGCCGGATATCTGAATAGTCTCCAACTTTCCTTGTTGAAAAATAAGGAATGATGATGGGTTACCAAATAAATAATATAACTCATAAAGTTTTTAATATAAATCCTTTATGTGCATTGTCAATTTTTATATTCGTTAACACAGCGCTGACGCTGCTATCAACGTGTTCTTGGTGTTTGCATTTAATTTTAAATATTAAAAACATTTCTACTAGCAAAATATGCGGCGAACTACTTTTCAAAATTTATTTAACAAAATCGAATGGGAATTTACGCATTCACACTCAAATATTTTTATTTACTCTGATTAAAACAATTTTACCAACAGGAAAGAGTGTCAATAATAATCAGTTGAATGGGATTTATAAGTATTCCAAAAACTGTTACAGAAACGGGTGTAAAAGCTACCTTTTAGTGACAGTTACAGCCCCCAAAACTTAATAGAAAGCAGTGCCATCGACATCAAATCTAATCTGCCAAGTTTCATCCCGAACGGATGAATCAGTTAAGTTAATATAAAGGATTTAATAATAATAATAATAATAATAATATTTGGGAAGTTAGACATATTTGGTAATCGGATTTAGTTCAGCTTATTCAAAGTCAAATTTTTTAACAGTTTCGGGCATTTTTGCTCCGGCAGACCTATAGATTCGTGATCTACTAGCATTGCTCTACATTATATGAAAAAAAAAAAATCATAAGGATATTCGATGAGGTACCTTAACTTGCATTCGCCTCTCGTGCTGTTACTTAGCTTTTATTGTTGTTACAGACGTTCAAATTCAGTTAAGTTACTTTTTATCGTAATTTTCCCATCGACCACAGAAAACTTAATAACTACATACTTTCCATTTTAATTGTAATAAGTGTCAATCTATTTAAAAGACATCGATTGTAACCATTGATCTCTAACTGAACTTCACGAGTGTGAAGTGTGTGCTTATTAACTGATTTGAAGTCGGGGAAGGCTTAGAAATCTTCATAGGAACCTATGGTAGCAACTTTCCCACAAACTAATGAGCACCTTTCAGTAACTTAGGGCAATCTGTTGCAGAGCCTTAGATGGTGTAGAGTGGAAAAATACTTCAATCGGCTTTATATGTTTGCCGAACTAAGACCGCTTATAAGTTATCCAGAGTTTACCGTTAAGACATCGGAAATGAAATCAAAACCATCGAGCAAAAATGTTAAATAACTACTCAACATCCATTGTTGCTGTAGGAGATCACAGTCAGTTTATCTATTATTGATCATAACATTTCCATCAAGCAAAAATAAAATTATATATTTTCATTGTTATTGTAATTGGATGTAATAAGTTTAGCTATTGGTGATCATAACATTATCATTACTCAAAAAAAGTTTAAATGCCTATTCACTCAACATACATTTTTGCTATAGAAGGTCATATTCAGTTAAGATATTACTAATCATAACATTCCCAGAGAGCAAAATACCTTAATTACTACATACTTAGTAATTAAATTTGTAATGTATTATGTAGCAATCAATACAGATGTAGTTTTTCATGAGATACCCATTGATACCCCTACTTTTTAACTACACCGTAGCATTTTTTATTCCATTAAGTCAACATCATTTAATTATTGATTATACCCACCGAGAAAATAACAATAACTACTTACTAAATAGAGTTACTTAAACAAATTAAAAAATTTATCACATCTCCTCAACGTGCCAAAACCAGACTTGTCATTACATCTAACTTAATTTGATAAAAACCAACAACTCCTCCTCCCCCCCCCCCCCACCTCCCTTCCATCCCAATCCTCACCCCCAAACACGTCTAAGTAATTACTTCTCTATACAGTGATGCCTGTTCGTACCTTTTCAAAATATTAATTCTTTCTACGTGAAATTTTTCTTAAATGAATTCTAATGTTCTAAAAAGTTTTAAACATTTGCATACAATCTTCCCCCTCGATGGTCTGCGTCGTTGATTGCGGATTCGGCAAACAAGTTTTTTGAATTCAAGATCAAACATTCAAGATTATGCATTCATCAGTCAAGAAGTAAATTACTATGCTACGATACACGCATACTCGATAAGGGAAGTCTTGATGGATCGGATTTTAATTTACGTGGGTATGGGCGTAAGTTTTTGGCGACGACCTTTGTTTTATCAGCGAGCAAAAACAGATACTTGTAATGCGCGTGTTGCCAATTTTTTAGCGGCTTCGCTTCGGGTTGTTGGCAGGACTTGGTGGTGGCTGGGCAACATTGTTTATACCGCAGAGCAGCTGTATTTGACAATCACCGTTTTGTTAATACACGTGTACCAGTCTTTGTCAAGCAATAGTAAAGCTCGCTTAATTTTAACACTTGTGGTTAGTTGGTTTAAAATTACTAGAGTACAAGCAACATGTTGGCCATGCAGCGCCAAACAAAATTTGTGAACTTCGGTTTAAAAGTTGAAAAAACATAATATAGAAAAAAGTTTTATAAAAGTCAAAGATGAAATATTTTAAGGGATGTAAGCGTTGCAAGAAAAATGACTCGTCGTCTGTCAGAGTTGAAAGTTATTAAGGTAATTTTTCAATGCTATGGTCTAATTTGAATGGGTGTATTGTTTATCAAAAGATTAATCAGACAATTCTTAGCAGACTCTAATAAAAGATCTAAAAAATGTTTGCATGCCAGAACCTGTCTCAAAATTTATACCTGCCGGAAAAACAATATTGTTCAATTAATATCTCTGCCATTTTTAAAATATAGTGTTCCAGTAAATTAATCTGCTAAACAGGGTTTGGACAATAAGCCGAAAAATATTACCCTAAATCACGACCGAAGAGCAAAATGCTCGTCAAGCATGCAAATGGTCTTTGGATTGAGCCTAGGTGAAGTACTACAGATTCCATTTTTAAAGTGAGTAGACAAGGCAGCGATCGTAACAAAAAGTCTCCAGTCTATTTGTCTAGTGGAACTATCTGAGTTTCATCCTGTACGAGACGCTAAGAAAAGCAAAACAGCTTTGCTTTCACAGATGTTAAGCCGCAGTGCACATAATGTTTTTCTAAAATAACTGACAATGAGTAAATTTTGTAATAGAATATGTGTGCGGAAATGATGCATACAGCGTATTAGCACGTGGGAAATGTATGAACAACAGTTTAGTTAGAAAGGCAGTTAAAATCAAAAGAAACAAACTTTTTAGGAAATTTATTCGAGTTGTATCGGAAATTTCGCCGCATCTCTTTTGGAAGGCTAAAAAACCCAGTCGTTGTAAATAAATAAAACAAAATCCTTCTTAAAGGGCCGACCAGACTGCAAAAATGTCATGTTAAATTAAACGTCAACAACACATAAATGGGTGACTTTACGCAATTACCAGGTAAGCGACAATTCTCGAATTGTAATGAAAAGTCAAACTATTCCTCGAATAACTCAAGCAAAATTAATATATTACAGGAAGTCAGAACAGATTTTAATAACGGACTTTCCCCCTCTATCGCCAAACGAGCCACTAAATTTATTTACCCTTCAATAATCATCACACACAAATGTAACGCAATTTTGCAAGTTCTTGCCAACTCCAAAAATATGTTCTAAATTCAATCAATACACTCTAAAAAGTAATGTAATTGTTTCTTCTAACTCAAGAATTTAACGTAACAACCAATTTACACTTATCCGCAAAAGCGCCCGAACGGTAATTTACGCATCTTGTAGTTCGAAAAAGGAAGGGAAGAGGGAGCAACAGATCTTAAGGAGGGAGGGGAGGGGTGATCAATTGATCCTGAAAGTCTTTTCTAGAAGGAATTATTATTCGAGCTTCATCCTTCCATCCTTTCCCCCTCACGGCCTGCGTCTGGTTTGGTGTCTGGATTTTCGAGACAACTACCGATTTCCCGCCATCGTTTCCTTGGTAACGATTGGGGGACGTGTACAAATTAAATCAGGGAGATATAAGGGCATTGCTTTGTGTTAGGGGAGAGTGTATTGCTGCATAAAAATTAAATAAATACTGTAATTTTATTTGAAACAAAACCTGCTGTTACGTCAATTTTCAGAAAATAGTGCTGTTTTATGTACGATTGCTGTTTTTAAAGCTAAATTTATGTTTTTAGGAAACTTCACACTGTAAAATTTAGAAGTGCTATGGTGGAACAGAAAGTAATGCATGAAACATTTTATTTAAAATATTAAATTTTCGTTTGCACATTTTTGTATGATTTTACTGTCATTTTATTGGCCTATTTTTAACTATTTATTAGACATTTTTTGTTCAACTTATTAATTTTTCTATTTTTTATCTAAAATTTTACCATCTATTCTTACATTTGAACCTTTATATTTTATTTTATACTGTCGTTTTGTTCGTTTGTCGTTACATTGAATTATGTTCAATATGTCTGATGTACGACATATCGGTCATTATTTGTAAATAAACAAACGATTAATTCCTTTTAGTTGATCGATTTTAACTTTTAACAACTAAGAAACTGTTCGTATAATGTTTTTTACTTCTTCATAAATCAGATAAATAAAGCATTTTTATCAATTCTTTATATGCACATATTTTTTCACGATCTCACATAATGCGGTCACGACCTTACATAAAAAAAAAAAATCTCCATGTTGTCCGTCCATCTGCTAGTTCGTATAATTGTCACTCTAGAAATTGCACCTTTCATAAGTCTGAAAATAATTAATCAATTTTACGAAAGTAGAAAGATGTTTGAGGAAGTGGGTCATTGGATCCTTACAAAATATCAGAGAAATGCAAGTGTAGAAGTTTGGAAATCGAGACTTTCATTCCTTTTAACATAGTAACAATGAAGAATGGTTTTCAACACAATTTTCAACAATGGTCATAAGATATAAATTTATTCTATGTTTCCGAACAGTATTTTTATTTTCAATAAAATTACTTAATTAATTTTCAGCTTAGAATCTAGGCTTTGCAAAAGATGTGTCCATTTAGAAGACAAGAATAAAATTAACAATATTCTTCCGCCAAGTTCGCCAAGCTTATAATACTGTTGTATTTGGCAAAAACAAATCTGAACTGGCGAATTTTTTCTTGTTTTTATCTTTTCATTCTTTATAAACGACATTATTTTGAAATTCTTAATATTTCGTGGTATATGTAACTGTGGTATTTCAGTTAATAACGCAGATTTATCATGTAGCATATTGTTTTGCATTGTCAAAAAGAACTGTGCTAAGTGTTTTTTTTTTTTTTTTTTTTTTTTTTTTTTTTTTGAGTGTATGTGTGCTAAACACCCATTTGCGTGTGATTTTACTTCTAAAAGTTCTTAAACGTTGGATTGAAAGGATTCCTAGTCAAGGGTATAATCTAAAAACGATCAGGGAAATTTTCGTTCCCTCAAATGATAGTTTATTGCATCCTGATGTGATCTGGCATGACGTTAAATTAGGTTGCCAAATCAGATAGCTAAATTGTTTTTTAAAAGGGATTACTTTCTCTTCTTTTACTTCCCGGTAATTCATTTGGCGTTCGATGGTATGGCAACCCTCCACCTGTGACGCAATGTTGTTTACATGCTGACGTCTGGAAACCGGATGGAATTTAAAAGTTGAAATAGCGTCTGTGGCGCCATCTATTGTGGAAAAAAAATACTTCTTAGACTCTTGTTTCTATAAGGGGACACTCTACCTTAAAAATTACAAATTTTCCAATTTTTTTTTAATTATTATTATTATTATTTGCTATAATTATAGTTTGGAATTTTCTAAATACGCATGCAAAATTTTAAAACTGTATCTACGTTTCGAGTTTTGTGTCATCCTAAAATCTTATGCTGGATGATAGTAAGATCTTCTTAAAAAGAAAAAAAAAAAAAAATTATAATTATACTTGAAAATTTTAAATTGATTTTTCTCACAGTTTCTTTTTTGTTAATATTAGGTTTTTTGAAACGCTAAGGTTTTTTTCTAACTAATAGATAGATCTTAAATTTTTAGAGCTTGTTGTGGTAAAATATATCTATTTTATAAATTAGCATTCTAGTTAACAAAATACGTTGTTAATTTTTTTTAACACTAAACGGCAAATTTATAGAATTTTGTTTGTTATTATGAATAAATATTTATATTGTAATTAATTACTATGAGTACTTCATAGCTCATTGCCAGTTCTCATATAATATAGTTTAAAGAATATATTTTTAGAAAATATTGAGAGAAAAAATTTTAGTATTTAAAAAACCCTTAGCATTTTAAAATGTGTTTAAAAAAATGAAAGAAAGAATTTTAATTTTTTTGTGTAATATTGTTTGTTCATGTAAATTAAAAAAAGAGACATTTTTTTTTTATTATTTAAAAATACAATAATAAAAAAAAAAAGTTTAAATGGTAAAGTGTCCCGTTAGTGTGATATCTTACTTATCATTTAGAAAGTTGTACGATGCCCTTTGAAAAATGATGAATATAAAAAGCACTTTAATTTAATATAAGCGAAATATGTATTAAAAAAATTTCTTTTGATATCATCCAAAAGAAACTTATTTCTAATATATTCGGGGAAAAAAAAATATTTCCAACTCCTCAGAATCTTATAAAAAAAAAATCTCAAGGCGATGCTATCCTCTCTTACCACTGTCATTATAATTGCGAAAAAAATAGTTGAAATTGGAACATTTCTCTGAGAATAAAATTTGTAACAATAACAATGTAATTTCCATATCCCATGAATAGAAATAAATAAAATTATCCTCCGCATCTAATTAATCTAAATGTATACAACAATCTAATTTCTATATCATGTGAACAGAAATAAAAGAAATGATTCAGCTTTGCAGAGCTTTATTGTATATCAGATACAATAAAGCCTGTCTATAACGATACTGTAGCAACTTTGAAATATATTGCTATATACAGGTTAACGCAGTACGTGAAAACCGGTCTTTAACGACAGTGTAAGGACATAAAATATTGTTATAGACAGGAGTCAGACAGTTTGAGAATATTGTGCATCCAATGTCTATGTACATATAGTAATGCATGAATATGTTGGGTTGTATTTGGAGAACTACATTTTATTTTATTTAAACTTTTTAAAAGGTAAACACATTAATACAATTATTTATAATATTACTAATTAATCAACAAAAATTACCAACTTAATAACTTGGTGAATTTAGAGTTTTCCTAAGAGAAAAGGTAAAATATATTTACCGCTTGGACAACACTTCCGTCATTACTGGAAAAATCTGGTCACACTTTAGTTTCTTTCGCGATTCGACAAAAATAAAAAATATTAGTTAAAAGTTTTACTAAACATACTAATAATATAACTCATAAAAAGGTTTTAATATAAATTTATTCATTAAAATTAATGCGAATTTATGCACTTGCATCCAAATATCTTTTATTTATTCTGATTAAAACAACGTTAATATTTATTTATTAAAATAATTTTGGTAACAAGAAAGTTTCTCTTCAATGATTGATCGATTCAGCGCGATTGGATGACGGCAAGTTGGTTTATTAGTATTCCGTAAAAGCGACTTTTTAGTTACAGTGATAACCACCAAAATTTGACAAAATGCATTTTTATCGACATCGAATCTATCTGCCAAACTTCAGTCCGATTGAATTACGGCAAGGGAGTTAATTAAGCCTCCGCCGATTTGTCCGCCATCGACTTACCCAGCCAACCAACCATCTACACACACAAAATCGAAGTTAATACGAAGGATTTAAAAAGGAGATGTAAGCATAATTTTATTTAACAGCAACAAAAAATTTCTACTTATTCAGAAAATATATTAATTTAATTTGTGTATTAGTTGATGCAAATGATGCATACACAAATGTTTGTGTTCATCTAACAAGTTCCAAATGTTAATCCGAAACATTTGGTAACGTTGAAAATAAAGCATATTGATTTGGATTGGACCATTAGGTGTCATTTTGTTTTCCAAAAGAAAAAAAAAATCTGAGAACACTCTTATACTATCGGCTTTCTAAAGAAGTTAAATTATCGTTATAGACAGTTGATCTACAAAGTGATTATCGCTGTGGGGAGATTAGAATTAGATGAATGAATAAGAGTTAACAGGGACCAAAGAAATATCATCATTCACCCGCTTATTGTTAAGTTATATTTCTTGAGGGGGGGAGGGAGGCGGTTTCTTTGAATGAAAATTTCGTTTGGTGAACTGGATATACTCCATCTTCAAGCAAAAGGAAGGGAAATCATTTAAAAGGAAGTCCTAATAAGGATCATTCCCTTTACTCGTTATATTACAATCTTCTAGACCAGTGTGTTTAGAAACTACTTTCTATAAAAATTTGAAATTTGGTGCCTAAGTACAAAAAAATCACTTAATGAAATGACATAAAATATTTTTTTTTAATGTCTATCTATTATAAATGAAAATTAAAATATCAATAGAGAAAAACAGGGGGAGCCACCACATATGCATTGAAGAGTAAGTAGTTCAAACATAAAATAAAATATATCACACGCTATTTTTAAGTTTTTAATTTATGTCATTTCATTAAGAGATCTTTTTTCGTACCTACTTACCAAATGTGAAAGTTTTACACAAAGTAGTTTCTAAATGCACTGGACTAGAAGATTGTAACATAGCGAGTATAGGGAATAATCTTTACTAGGACTTACTCTTAAAGATATTTAACTGTGAATTTCAGTAGCGAAGTTGGAATGGGGGGGGGGGGATAGAGGTGTGAGATATAAACTAAAGATACCATTTAAAAAAAAAAATGTAAAAAAATTCTTGTAGAAGCCGAAAAGTTTTCGTATTGATACATAAATAAAATTATGTTTCATTAACCATTACTTATTAAGATGAATCAGCAAGTCATTCCTTGTTTTCTAATGCTTATGCTATTATTTTAAAATCATGCCATCGAATTTGATTTAGCCGTGGATCTTCTCCAATTTTTTTCTATGGTATATATATGTATTATTTCTTTAGTGCTAAATATTTTTTTAAATTTCCTTTTCAAAACTGAATTTAAAAGTTTTGCATTTTTTTTTTTTATTTATTTAGTTCCACATCTATAACCAGACGACATCCCGCGCACCACGATCTTTTTTTTTGAAGTTCCTTAAGATCTTAATTGTAACAAAGAATGGCGCGAAATTCCAGAATATTATACATATCGGTTAACAACATTATTTTTGCCACAACCAAAAAATTATACTTTTTTGTTCCTTACAACTCCTCCACAACGTTCAAAAACAGCTTAAAGTATAAGATAATACACCTCCGTGATAGCGTGGGTCAAAAACGGTTAAGTACTCTTTCCGGGAAGATTAATGATCCATCCGAGAGTTCTGGCAGAATATTCAATTTGGTATCTTAGTGCCATCTATTGATAAGATTTTACACTATATCTAGAAAGTTATCCACGAACTTTCTTGTTGATTCGAACTTTCTTCGACTTAAAACTTGTTGATAAAAATTCACTTGTTTTAATATAATTTAATACGCAATACCTATACATTTTACAAATCTATGAAATGCTATTTAGGAACGAAAGACAACTTTATACCCCTTCAATGATAAAAAAAAAAAAAAAAAAAAAAGAGAAAATAAGCAAGAATGCTACTTATAAATATTCTGCACTTTCTGGTCGACAAAATGTACATCCTCATAAAAAATAATTCCTTTAATCCTCTGTAAATAGCTAACTTTTTACGCGTTCCTTGAACGATAAAAAATAATACATTGTTTGAAGAAACTTATTTATTTATTATTCTTAAAGCGGAAAATATATTTTATTTCATATTTAATAAAGAATTTATATTATTGCTCTTTAAAAAGTTTTAGAATTTATATGATCAATGAAAAAAAAGTTATTGTATATTACTTAATATTCTTCTAGCAAATTTTAGTGGAATTATTATTCCTTCTATTGAAACTTTTATTATATTTATTCATTTCTGTTAAAAGTAAACACCTCCTACCATGAACGAATTAAGTAAGTTCCTGCAAGTTTACCTGATTGAATGCCCATTCTTTCTGTAGGAATTTTGTTTTTAGCAAAACTCACTTTTAAATTAAGCACTAATAAGTAATTTACAAAGATTTAAGTATCACAGCCAAAAAAAAAATTGATATTTTGTCAACAATCTTTATAAAGAATCGTGGTCGAATAATGGATACCCTTTTGGTTTTACTAAAATGTAAGCGGTCATGACATATAATAAAAAAAAATGATGCCCGTCTGCTTAATTAATGAGGGGTAGGGTTTATACATTAACCATCATCCTAAAAAGAAAATTATAAACTTTCACTTTTACATAAATTTAGCACACGTCTTAAAAAAAAAAAAAAAAAAAAAAAAAAAGCAGAAAACTGATTGCTCAAAAAAAAAGCCGTTTCCGTGGTGTTTTTAAGGCGTATGGTGTACTTGAGGACACTGAGTAAATGATAATCTCATGTTACTATTTCCGTTCCATGTTATTGCTTTTTCATAACCGAAACCGCACAAATAATCCAATGATGCGTAGCTTTTTAAGTACAGACATAAAGGAAGGGAAAGATTCATTGAAGTTCAGAAACAGAATTACACAGCATCTCAATAAAGATAGAGTTAATAACAAAGCATCCTAGAATTACAAAATAGGTTTAGTGATCTAAAATCTAGCAGTAGCAATCCAAGAAGTTGTGTTTCTTTACAAAATTAAATGTAATGTTTTTTATGAAATTTAAAGGATACAAAAAAAAAAAAAATCCCTTGGAGAAAATATTCGAGACCAACGCTAAGGTTATCGAATGAATGCCTGAATTTTGCCAAATGTCCAGTAGGGAATGGGGGGGGGGGGGCAAACTCCCAAATTAGGACGATATCTCCAAATGTTGTTAAAAATTAAAGCAGTACATGGTCAAATATTCTATGTTCCTCTCCCCCCCTCACCATCTCCCCATTTTATTCACGCCACTGAGCCTAAAACTTGTATATGGGTGTTTTTCCCACGAAAGCAAAAGATTTGTAGCTGGTGTAAACTCCTTTGATTTGAAATCTAATACCAATGCGTCAGAGTGAAACAGGTTGAAAGAAGATTTTTGATTCTGTAATTACCTTTCTTTGAAATTCAGTCAGCAAAGCTAGAAAATTTCTCACGGGGTTCAGTCAACAAAACGGTAAAATTTCACATAATTACTTTAAATAGGGAGAGGTGAGTCCACCTGAAAATACGAAGTCGTAATGAAGCTCCGAGTTCTGCAGTGGAACGATGAATAATAGTCAAATAAAAATAACTTTGCTTTCGCTTATTTGGGTTTGAGAACGAGGCTCAGCGAACCATTTCGACTGCAGAAGAAAGTACAGAAGCACTTCATGCAAAAAAAAACTAGGGGTGCGGAACATCGCACAACTTTCAATTACACTATAACACTGACGTGGATTTGTGTCATCTACGGTATTTATATGTTCTTCATTCATTTAGTAAAAATGGTCATTTGGCGATATTTTTTGCTATATATCTTTTATGTGTCTTTAAAAGAAAAAAAAAAAAATCTCCGCCCAAATGATGATTTCGGCGATATACTTATCGGTAATTTCTTTATTATCCATACTTATAAGTGAAACTGAGGCAGAGAAGAAAAAACGATCGTTGATGAGGTATGCTACAGGAGAGAGAACTCTGTGTTACAGGCATTCGTTTTTCAACTTTTAATTCCAATAAAGCATATTTACGGGAATTTCAGAGGTGGGGATGCTTAGAGCACCTTAAGAGGTATTACCACAGCGATTTTTAACAAAATCGTTCTAGCCTCTTTTTTTTATAAATTATTGAAAAACATGGTTTATTCAATGGCAGTTACCCTATGCGCCTGTGCGATTTTGACGAAATCCTTAATGGTAGGTTCATGTGCCATCACCAACCCGCACACCAAATTTGAACATCGTAGGTCAATGTGTTCGGGACCACATACACACAGACAGTCATTTTTTCTAGATCACTTTTTACTTTCAATTACCCATATGTATACAAAGGGTAATGAAAGTATAATAAAAAAAAATCCGATTTTTTTTACATTTCTCTACGTTTTGGAACATCCTGATTTCCAAAAAGTGATCTAGAAAAAGTGTGTGTGTGTGTGTGTGTGTGTGTGTGTGTGTGTGTGTGTGTGTGTGTGTGTGTGTGTGTGTGTGTGTGTGTGTGTGTGTGTGTGTGTGTGTGTGTGTGTGTGTGTGTGTGTGTGTGTGTGTGAATTCTGTTTTTCCTGAAAATCCTGTTTTTCAATGATTGCTAAAAAACGGCTCTAACGATTTTGATAAATTCTAAACATCCCCACTTCCAAAATTCCCGTAAAAAAGCTTCAACGGTGTAAAAAGTTGGGAAAAAAAAAAGTCTTTAACACAGAGTCTTCTTTTCTTGAGCATAGCTCATTATCGATCATTTTTTTTTTATCTAGTCAGTTTCACTTATAATAAAGGATAATATAAGGATTATAGTGAAGTATATCGCCAAAATCACCATTCTGGCAAAGTTTTTTTTTTTTAAACCCATAGAAGAATTATCGCAAAAAATATCGCCAAACTGGCACTTTTTCTAAATGAATGAGGAAAATATAATAACGGTAATGACACAATTCCCAGTCAGTATTATAGTGTAATTGAAAGTTGTACGATGTTCGACATCCCTAGTTTACTTTCAATTACCCATATGTATATATACATAGGGTATAGCAATCGGTCAAAAAAATAAATTCGATTTTTTTTTATTTTTTTTTTGATATTTAGGAATAACTATGATTGTGACAGTTTCTATCACTAGCGATTGCTTTTACATATAATGGGGTACACCATGTTATTATTTTGCCAAATAACTAAGATTAAACAAAAAAAATAGCACTGAATTTGTGAGTTTGGCTATAAATTTGGTAAAATAAAAATTTTCATCCCTCCCGTTTACTAACTAGATGGCGCAGGGTGTTATCGAATGATGTTTAAGTTTAATTTTTAGGATACTTATCACATTCAATCATATCAGACCAGCCATTTATAAATTGCGGTAAGTTCGAATTTCTACAAGTTTCTATCTATTCGAATTGAAATTTTATTATGTTTCAGTTTGTTTTTCTCACTTTAGTTCCATGTTTTGACTTTCAAACCTTGTGGAACGAGAATTTTGGGATAACATATGTTATTTAGGCTTTTTCCATAACATATACAGAAAAATTCTCGAATTTGGCGTCGATTATGGTAGTCACCCACTGACGAACAAATATGCCTTTTTTCTAGTTGCTTATCTTTTTGTTATTTATTAATTATTTGCTGTAATTACAATCCAATTCACTAAGAAGGGAAAGATTTAATGTTTGATCAGTTAGGGTGATATTTTTTAGTAGCGACATGATAAATTTCAGGCACTTCCAATTGTAACTTTTGGTTTAATTTTTTATACAAACTCTGAAGACGATATCTCTGAATTGAAATATATATGAACTACTATATTTGAATTGAAAGCAATAATCTCTGAAAAGTCCGAAATATGCGCATTGTAAGAGCGAATAAAATACACTTTTTAACTTAAATGGTTCGCAACCAACAAGAAGGTTAATTCTTCAACAAGCAATGATGTACCATTTAGTTTTGTTTTGTTTTTGTTTTGAAACCACTGACTGTCTATTTCTGCCACTTATAAAGTGCTTAACACAGTCATACCATTTGGTTAGAGAATGGAAGTCAGCCGGATCTCAACAATAATGCAAAACCCTACTACTTCGGCCAAGACCTTCGAGCTGGTAGCTTGAAATCTAGGCTGCATGATCGGCTAATGGACTACTGATCCTAAATTCCGATTTGGTCGTTTACTCATTTGATTTGTTCGTATCGTTTTTTGTGTACTCGTTTTGTTTTTGTCTGTGTACTCTTCTTTTTGTTTGTTTTTGTTTATTCGGTATATTTACTTTTGTTTGTTTGTTTGTTTGTTTGTTTGTTTACTCAGTTTATTATTTACTTGTTTCAATTGTTTTATTGTTTATTCATTTTGTTTATTTTTGTTTCTTTTCCTGTTTTTTTTATTTACTCATTTAGTTTGTTTACTCCTTTTGTCTACTCATTTTGTTTACTTACTTGTTTAGTTTATTTACTAGTTTTGTCTGCCTGTTTGGTCGCTTGTTTACCTGTCAGTTCATTTGTCGTATTCTCGCCACATGAATTATTTCACATATATTTTGCAAGAAACGGACTTTATTCCGAATTCACAAAATACTTGATAATATGTACAATGCATATTTCTTCTTTTCAAGATAATACCATTCAAATTGCAAAAAAAAAAAAAAAATATTTATAGCTTGGATTTTAATCTTACATTTGCATATGCTTTACCGCTAAGCTTCCATGCCCCTATAAAAGTTGTTTTATCTCATTAAATCTTACCAAAGGGTGAAACCAATAGTAAGTAGTTATCTCTCGGTAAACTGTTAGAATCAGTCATCCAGTGAATGAACGTTTCGACCTTCAAATCGATATTTAAAAAAAAATTTAATTTAATGGCCTAAAAACCAAACCACAAAAGACCTTGTAATAAGAATATGAAGACCTTACATTCAAGAATACACGCATATGAAATTTTATTTGGAAATTGTAATTTATTAAATGGTAAGGGAGTTTTAGTGCCTATAGGGACATCATCTCAATGATCAAAAACAATCTTATGTATGAACTGGAACAAAAGTAACCCAATTTATGTATTTATTAGTGTTTGTTTGTTAGATTTCTTGTTTACTTGCTTGATTGCATGTCTGTCTGTCTGTCCATCCGCCTGTTTGTTTGTTTGTTTGTTTGTTTGTTTGTTTGTTTGTAATTAAAATAACTATACCCTATTATATAATTATTTTGAAGAAAGTAAGAAAAATTAGGAAAGAAAAAAAAAAAAAAATAAGAATAGCATTCAAGTTTCTCAAAATCACACTTTTAATATAGAACTACTCATAAAAAAAAAGTATGCCACATAAAACACTTTTTATGTTAAAAAAAAAACTGAAAAATTGTTAAAATTATCAAGTTTTGGAAATTTAAAAAAGCTTAATTGATGGGAAATTTTCAAAAACATTAAAACAATTTTAAAAAAATAAAAAAACATAAAAAAATACTAATTAGAAATTTGCAAAAAAATCGGGCAGTTGAATTCCTTCTGTCTTATGTCACTATTATATCATATATTACTTATATATATATATATTTTAATATTATTATATTTATATTTTTTTAAAAGATCTATTTTTTTATATTATTATATTTATATTTTTTTTTTAAAGATCTATTTTTTTATATTATTATATTTATATATTTTTTTTCCTGTGATCTTTCATTATCTTCACTTTATCTCTTCTTCCCTATAGCAACATCTCATTTTTTTTTCTCTGTCTTTTTTTCTTTTATTCATCCCTCCATAACTCCACAAGTAACTCAAGCCAATCAGGAGGTAAAAAACAGTAAGCCTATATTTTGTTGCCTGCACAAAACTTGTATAAATAAATTCTCAAATGACTTTGATGCATATCCAAGAAAAAAAATTAAGGAAAAGGGAGCTTATCTATTCTTCAACTATTAAAAATTAAAAATTGGACTCATACACATAGAATTCGGAGGATATCATCAAGAAAAAATTGATTCGACCACCAGATATCCAAACTTTTGGAAAGTTTTATGGGATGCTTTAGGATACTCGTTTACAGTTGCCTACTAGCGGACAAGTAGATACGTGCATATTTCAGTAAGATATTTCTCTTTTTTTTTTCAGGTTTCTTTCATAAAAGTTTGGTATTTCATAAAAGTTTACAGGCAAAGTGGTCTGCCGAAACTCATTTGGTCTAATGTATTTTAAATACTTAAACCGAAGTATATTTTTTTATGTGACAAAATACATCATCAAACATCATTCTGAAATCCAAAGAAAAAGTAAGTTTCATCAATCAACATTCCATAAGTTTTTCCCTTATAACTTCTTAGTGGAGCAGCATAGACACATGAAATTCACATCAAAGAGACATCTTTATGTAACAAAATGGCAAGAAAAACAAGATAGCCACTAAAGGAAATGCACAGAGTAAGATCATATGTAAAATAATGGAGTAGTCTGCTCCATTACATAAGCATTCATATTAAAAATCACATAACTCAAAGATTTGACTTTAAATAGGTGATATGATCTCCCCTGTCATCAATGTATACTTTTCACTGCATTCTCTTATTTTTTATGAGGTTCCTAAGGAGTTCAATTGGATAAATGACTCATCCCATTCTTAGAACCGTTTTCAAGTGATGGAAAGTCCTAATTCATTGAATCTTTCCACAATGCTCCTCAAATTTGATGAAATTTGGATTAGAAGAATTGTTTATCTTATGTTTAAGACCTACCCAGGTAGCACTTATACATAAGCTAAACAGTGGTATTGGTCAATGTCGTAAACACGGGTTCTTGGAAGATTGACCAGTGCATGCCGCATCTCGAGCATGGCTCCAAAATACACGATTCCTTAAAAAATAAACAAAATAAACATGTCAAAACCATCACAAAACATACTTTTTACCCCTCTGTCCTTTCTTATAACACCATATTTCAATTTAAAACTATGCATCAACATTTCAAACCATCCAGTATATTTTACCCAGCACTGAGCGAGATTGGCCATTTTGCTTAACAACATGTGATAAAATATGCTATGAATATCAATAAACACGATTTAAAAACCAATAATTCACCATTATAGACTTACCTGGATAACGTAATTGTTCTATAAAAAAGTCGAGTTCAATAATCTTTTGTGCTCCTGGGGAGCTTAATAAAACAATCCAATATATTGCATACCAAGACCAAAACTCTTTTCCCACTAAATCGTTATCTTGAATTGGCCTTTACCATGTAATATCATGTTGTCACCTTTCTGCCGATCCGTTGATGTCCAATTTTATTCACGAAACAGAATGCATTCCTTTCAGTAAAAAGTATCTGGTGTTAAAAAAGATTTGATCTTTGAGTGTGTGTCTCCAGGTAAGCTTAAAATGATGAAATATTGTTTTCTAAATTGTGTTTATTAACATTTATGGTAAGTTTTATCACACTATTTATTTGGGTAAACAATCAAAAAATTTCAATATCACTCCTTTACATGAACCAGATCACTCATAAAATTCGCATTTCTTTGACCATGTGTCAGACGCATTGCGAAAAGATTCAATGTATTAGGAACTCTTAATTACTTAAAAACGGCTATTAAGGTGGAAAGAAATGTTTTGCCACTATTGCTCATTAAGAGCCTCATGTTAAGTATGAGAATACTGAGTAAAGTAAACATAGATGATAGAAAAGATCATATCTCCTACTAAACGTAAAATTTTTTTAGTTTTGTAATTTTCAATATGGATGTCCTCCCCACCTTGAACACTTTGCATTTCATCTTGAGACTGCGTTGTTTTATTTATCGTTATGATACATAACGATGACTCTTTGATGTGAGCTTCATGTGCTTATGCTGCTCTACTGAGAGGTATTAGGATATAACTGAAATTCCTTTTATTTTGCATAGGAGTGAGATAATACACCAAACCTAATTTGGACTGAAATATTGATCAGACTATTCCTCTAATAGAGTTTGTATGGTCAAAATAAGTCCTCGAAAATTTGTATGAAATGTAAAAAATTATTAAAATGACAAGAATATCTCTCTCTGCATTTCACAGAGATTGTAAAAAACACCAATTGAACAAGAATCACTTGGTAAGAGAATTACACAGCAGAAATTCAAAAAGCACTTTCAGACTGTAGTGAAATACTAAGTAATTT
The DNA here is from genome assembly GCA_963978545.1 of Linyphia triangularis. Taxonomy (NCBI): domain Eukaryota; kingdom Metazoa; phylum Arthropoda; class Arachnida; order Araneae; family Linyphiidae; genus Linyphia; species Linyphia triangularis. The sequence continues at coordinate 52,244,350 of OZ021729.1, read as the reverse complement.
ATTATTTAGGTGTACGGCAGTTCACCAGCTAAATTCACTGTCAGACAGCTTTTACTCGAAGCAACTCAGCAACATTTTGACCCTCACATATTTGCACGTTATAGTATACCTGGGAGATGATTTTTTTTTTTTTTTACAGGTAGCTATTAGCCACTTTAGTAAGATCCCTCAGTTTCAAGTCACCAATTATATTAATTGTAGAGATAATCAAATTAGAAAACAACAGAAAATGGTATATTTTGAGACCCACTATGTCACTCACTGATCATCAATATACTAAGGCACTTCTAGTAGAGCTAGAACTATAAAATTTGGTATGCTTGTACGGTTTAACATGCACACAAATCTCAAATCAAGATTTTCTCCTCCGAATCACCTGAAGGGGGAAATGTTCGAAAAATATGAATCTTAATTCGAATATATTTCTATTGGGGCTAAAATTATGAAACTTAGAATACTAGTAGCTATTAGTATTTATAAATAGAGGAAACACTCACCACACACCTCGAAGTCTCAAAAAACCAGAAATAATAAAACAAAATGTAACCCACAAAAACAAAGTTTTTAATATAAATCCTTTATATGCATTATCAATTTTTATATTCATTAACACAGCGCAGATTCTGTAAACAGCGTGTACTTGGTGTTTGCATCTAATCTATAATAATAAAACAAGCTGTGTGTCTGTCTTTCTGTCTGTCTGTCTATCTGTCTGTCTGTGGCTATGTGGATCTATAGAAACCTACTTAAAATTGGAGTAGAGATCTGAAATTTTCAGCATAAGTAGTTTTAACCTTCTAATTTTATGCATCACAAACAGAATTTTAAAAATTTAATTAGTTCTTTTTTAATTAATTAATAAACATTTTATAAAACGATAATAAAACAAAACAAATAGGGCTACAGCTCTGAAATTTTCAACATAAGTAGTTTTGACCTTTTAACTGTACTTTTAAAAAATAGAATTTTAAATTTTTATTTTGTTAATTTTTAATTAATTTTTTTACTTAATTAATAAATATTTTACAAAACGACTACTAATGGGGCTACAGCTTTGAAATTTTCAACATAAGTAGTTTTGGCCTTCTAATTGTATAAATCACAAACATAATGTTAAAATTTTAATTAGTTCTTTTTTAATTAATTTTTTTAATTAATTAATAAACATTTTATAAAACGATTACTAATAGGGCTACAGCTCTAAAATTTTCAACATAAGTACTTTTGGCCTTTTAATTAGGCTTTTAAAAAACTGAATTTTAAATTTTTATTTTGTTCGTTTTTAATTAATGTTTTTAATTAGTTAATAAACATTTTACAAAACGACTACTAATTGGGCTACAGCTCTGAAATTTTCAACATAAATAGTTTTAGCCTTCTAATTGGACTTTTGAAAAACAGAATTTTAAATTTTTATTTAGTTTCTTTTTAATTAATTTTTAGAATTAATTAATTAATATTTTACAAAACGATTTCTAATAAGGCTACAGCTCTAAAATTTTCAACATAAGTAGTTTTGGCCTTAAAATTGGACTTTAGAAAAACAGAATTTTAAATTTTTGTTTAGTTTGTTATTAATTAATTTCTTTAGTTAATTAATATATATATTACAAAACGATTTCAAATAGGGCTACAGCTTTGAAATTTTCAACATATATAGTTGTGGCCTTCTAATTGGATTTTGAAAAACAGAATTTAAAAAAAAAAAAAAATGTTTTTATTATATATATATATATATATATATATATATATATATATATATATATATATATATATATATATATATATATATATATATATATATATATATATATATATATATATATATATATATATATATATATATATTTAATTAATTAACAAATATTTTACAAAACGATTCGTAATTGGGCTACATTTCTGAAATTTTCAACACCAGTAGTTTTGGCCTTCTAACTGGACTGACAAAAAGAATGTTAAAATTTTAATTTGTTTTTCAATTAATTTTTTCACAAAAAGCGACTTTGAATAGGCCTAGATCTCTAAAAGTTTTAACATAAGTAGTTTTAGCCTCTAATTTTGCTTTCCACAAACACGTGTTAAATTAATCTTAAAGGGGTGTTGTATTATTGTATTAACGGAGAATTTTTTTTTCTTGACAAGGGAGAGGCTTCCAATATCAAGTCTTTACGTAGCAATTAGATTTTAGTAAATGAAGCTAGCTTATGCTTACGCAGCAATGAACCTTTCAAAGAGCGAAGCGAGCCTAAGCTTGCATAGCAATGAACCGTTTAACGAGTGAAATAAGCCTATGTTTATGTGATAATGAACTTTTCAGTGAACGAAGCGAGCTCGATTTTGCTTAGCGATGAACCTTCCTGCGAGCAAAGCGCCAAAAACTGGGTCTTATACACGAATGACAGATTTCCGTAGCGCGATGCCTCACAGCTAGCTAAAATATTGCACATGTTAAAATTTCGTAGCGAAGCACGGGTATTTAGCTAGTTTTAAATATCAAAAACATTTCTATCAGCAAATTGAGCGGCGAACCACGTTTCAAAATTTATTTACTAAAATTAACGGGATTTCTTTTATTTATTCTGATTAAATATTTTTATTCTTTATTTATTAATAAAATTTTAGCAACAGGGAACAGTTTCGTCAATGGTTGGTAAAATGCGCTTTTAGCATGATTGAATGAAGGTAAGTTGTTTTTTTAGTATTCCGTTAAATTCACCTTTTAGTGACAGTTACCGTCCCAAAATTTGATAGAATGCATTGTCATCGACATCGAATTTATTCACCAAGTTTCAGACCGATCGGATGAAGGAAAGGGGGTAAATTAGGCCTCCGCAGATTTCCCGCATCAACAAACAAAATCGAAGTTAATATAAAAGATTTAAAAAGGGTACTTACGCCTTTACAATCGACCACATTTTATCGGCTACGAAATGATCACCAATTGTTATTTTTTTCCCCCTTTTGCCAACTTTTTTTTTACATATCTGAATAATTTGTTCATTTAAAATAATTTTATATGATTATCATTCATAGTGAATGTATAATGGATTGTGGTCTGGTACATTTAACTTTCTTAGAATAATTCCGATGATTAAACTTTGTTACGAATGTATTTCTTTAAATAATTATTTAAATTAAAGGAATCAATTAGTCGGTTAATCCTTAAGTTCTTTTACACTGTTAAAAAATTCAGTTCAACGTTGAACCAAATTTTGGTGCAATTTCATGGCTGGCAGGCAGTTGCACCACTTTTTGGTGCAACTTCCATCAACGAAAAATACTGATGAGGAGGTTGCACGAAAATATGGTGCAACCTCGGATCACCGCAACCATAACTTCGATTGAAATCGACAACAACCGCATGAAGACTTAAAGCAATGTCTAGCACAGAGTATTTAAATCATTAATCGAATATCAAGGTAAGTAAAATGCTTTATTTTACATATATGGTAAATGTTTTTTGCTTACTGTAAATTATTTATCAATGCAGAAACTGATTTGCCCTGTGTTCAGTTAGGCTTAAGTGATGTTGACAAATTCGCAGCAATGCATTACCAGTGAAATTACCTTAAAATTTCTGATTTCGCGATGTTTTATCGCACTCTTGCTACAAAAGTGACACAACCCAAAATTCTTTTTTTTTAAGTTAAAGTGTATACATAATCATAGATTATATGGGCTGGAAGGACGCTTAAGTCTGTTTCAACTTGAATTTAATATGAAAACAATCTTGTGCCATTCAACTAGCTTCAAGTACATGCAGTCTCGGATTTTTTACTCAAAATGATAAATTTTGACTTATGTCATTTTTGTAGAATGGGTGCAATATATGTATGAATAAAAAATTATTTTATTCAATAATTATCAGCATTATCTTAAAGTTTATAAGCTTTAACTGTTGTCTGCAGTTTCAGACCCGAGTAATTTTTCATGAAATGTTTCCACCCTTGAAAATGAACAATGGTCCCTCCTCTTTTCAAATAAATAATAGTACTTAAATAATATTTTATTAATTTTCCGTCAACTTTTAATCACGCTTATGGAAGAATGGTTTGAGAGGCCGCTCATATGAATTATGTAACAGTTTATGCCACTGCAGATGAAAGTTTAATCATACAAAATATTCAAAAGTTCAATTTAATCAATTTCTTGAACAATTCAATGCATTTTCATCTAAACATGTTTTCTGAAAAAGAATGTTTAAGGCCCCTTTCGTTCAAATTATATGTTTTCAATTAATGCAATTTTAAATGTATTTTTTTCACGCGTAGTTTATTGTCTTTTTATATATCCTTTATTTCAATTCTACCTGTATCACTAATAGACTAAGAGACGACTGCATGTTGAGGTACATCATCGAACATCATTCTGTATTTTTTATAGAATGCGAAGAATGTAAATCCCCTCGTCTGCTGTGGCAAAAATGGCCAAAACTGGTCGAAAATTTACATTTTATGACTTGAACTAAATCCGATTGCCAAATGTGTCGTAACTTGCTAGTATATTAACCCATTTTTTCTTCTGGTCAGCCAATGCACTTTGATTTTCTATGAAGAAGGACGCAAATGATTTCTGATTTCTGGGTCAGAAAACTAGCATATTTCAAAAGTGAGCTTAATTGGCAACATCAGTTACGTCATTAGGGACATAATATATATTGTGTACTTGATTCATTTTTAAAAGATACAAGTAAGTCGTCGCCTGATATCTGAACGGTCTGCAGCCTTTAATTGAAAATTAAAGAACTAAGGGTTATAAAATAAAAAAAAGAATGCTCATTATTTGGCAATCGGATTTAGTTCAACTCATTCCACGTCGATTTTTTACCAGTTTCGGCCATTTTTGCCACGGCAGACCAGTGGACTCATAATCTAACTTTTCTCCACATTCTGTAAAAAAAATTATAATTATGTCCGATGGAGTACCTTAACATGCAGCCCTCCTTCGGACTATAAGAGTTTAATTGAGAAATAAATTGCATAAATAATAAATCGTCTCGGATAGTTATCGATTAAATAACAAAAAAATTATTCTGTGTAGAGCGACCAGTGATATTTCAATGAAATTGCAGTAAAGTAAACACAATTTTATACGTAATAAAAATAATAATAAAATCGGGACTTAATCATGCTCTTTTGTATATTTCAGTTTCCCGATGATGATGCTCAGCTCAGCTCACAAATCCATAGGAGTGCGAGGTGGTGGAGATCTCTTCTGATCATCACGTTGCAAGACATCCCAGATATACTAATATTCCTGTCTGGGGGTTTAGGTGGTCAACGAAGATGTCCAAAGTCAAAAGAGTGTCCCTGGAGCCAGTTTGTAGCTACTCGTGGCATGTGGAGTGTCCCATTGTCCTGCTAGAATTGCCCAAGTCCAGCTGAATGCTCCATGGACATGAATAAGTGCAGGTGATGGGAGAAGATGCTTACATACCTGTCAGAGTCGTCTCTAGACTAATCAGGTGTCACATATCGCTCCAACAGCATATGCCACATATCATCGCAGAGGCTCCACTAAGTTAAACAGTTCCCTGTAGACATGTAGGATCCTTGGATTCATAAGGTTGTCTCCAAACCCTGCTTGTCCATCTGCCCAATACAATTGTAAAGGAGACTCATCAGACCAGGCAACAGTTTCTTGTCATCAACAGTTCAATAGCGATATTGGTGGGCCCAGGCGAATCGTAAATCCTTGTGTCATGTAGTCAACAACGTCATGTGTGGGATTCCGCCTCACATCATTGATGGTTCTTTGAACTGTTTGCACATTGACACTTGTTGATGCCCCAGCATTGAAATTTGTGGCAATTTGTAGAAGGGGTGCACTTCCATCTTGTTTAAGGATTCTCCTTAGTTATTGATGGTCCCTGTCTTTCAAGGTATTTTCCTAACCGCATCGATTTCTCTGAGATTTGATGTTTTACCAGGTAATTGATACACACGTTACAGTTTATTTACCACCTCGGAGATACTATGTCCATCTTTCAAGCGCTGACTATAATGCCACGTTCAGAATCCATTAAATTTTGATAACCTATCATTGTAGCAGCAGGAATGGATCTAAGTCAAATGGGTACACAATTGAAGACTATGCTGCACCAGAACGTGGTTCGTATATGATCTGGATAAGTAACCTGATGCTCCGTTCAAGAAGACAAGAACTTATTACAAGTTTTATTCTAAAAAAAACTTAAATAATCTAGTACATGTTTTATATTTAATTTATGTATAAACAATGTTTCTACTAGGTCTTGCTCTTTAAGAAATCCTTACTTTTAGTTTTCATTTATAAAAACCTTTAATAATTCTTATTTTTCTCTAATAGTAATTTAAAATTCCAGCTTATTTATTACAGCTAACTAGATTTGACTCATTTTCGATATGTTTGTGGTATTAATGGTTTCAAATGTGTTGTTTATTTTTAAATAAGATAATTTATGCTAATTATCATACAAAATCTTGTCCAGGTTTGATTTTTAATTCATGTATGCAAGTTAAGGTTAGTTCTTATTAAAAATATTAAAGGTGTTTAATAGCTTTTTATTGTATGAAAAGTGTGGGAACCCAGATTAAAAACAATGTTTTTGTGTGCTAAATAAATTAGACTTTCAAAAGTTTCATTTCTACCCTGCTCGTAATAAACATAAATATGAGCTATCTTTTTCAGTATGTTTGTGGTATTATTGGTTGTCCCTCAGCTTTTTTTAATTATTCTTTATTAAGAATTCCCCTATTTCAACATGAAAAACTTGCATTTAGTACAAATAACAGTAAAATGACTTCCTCTGAAGGTGACTTTAAATAATTTTTTTAAAAATATATTCTATTTTAAGCTACATGATACCATTGCATAATGAAAGGTTGCTGTAATATGATAAAAAATATAATCTGCAAAGTAATAAGTTGATTTAGTGCTCAGTTACAGACTTTTAATCAACTAAATGTTTTAAAAAGCCTCATCAGTACTTTTCCGTTAAAGGAGGCCATTGGCAAAATCCAAGTGTGGTACGGATTCTGCGCCAAGATAAGTTTTGCCAATAAATGGCAGCAGCTGCCATTTTTTAATAAGTTAACTGCCTATGGTTGCCATGATTTGGCTTGGTTTTACGTAAACAGTTCTTAACGCAGAATCCGTACTGTACTTGGATATTTTTTGCCAATAGCACCCTTTAAGGGAAAAGTACTGTCTCTTCTGTATTAAAAATGTATGTTTATAATATATTACTTTTTTACAAATATATTTAAACAGAATTTGTTTGATAGTATAATTTAGATACACATGTCCAACAGGGCAAAATATAATGGTATTCTGAAGCTGTGGTTGCCTTAACACAAGTTGCGGTGTAGAAAGTGGGATGCTAATTTTACCAACCGTATTGTTATTCATAAAATGTTTTGTAATTACATCTGTTCAGTTTGCTTTTTTGTAATGAGCAATTAATAAAATATTTTGATTTTGTATTTTCATTTATAATGTGAAGCTGCTAATTAAATTTGAATATATATATGAAATTGAGGGTGTCATGTGACTCATTTTTATTGCATTTGAGATCTGATTGAATAAGTAAACAATGTTTTCCTATTCAAGTATTCTGTGTGAAATATACAGGGCTATAAAAATAGTTTGCTAAAATATGATAATTGTTGATCTGATAATAATTTTAATTATTTAAAAGGGTTATTGTTGGTAACAATAAATAAAGGTATTCAGTTTTTAAATAAATAGTAATGCTTATTAGAAATAGAACTTTTTTTAATTATATTTTCTACTTAATATGTAGATATTTTATTTGTTGAAAAAAAAAATTACTTTAATATTGGTTGTTTCCAAATGGATATATTTTTAATTAATGCATGATTATACTACTTCATTGCCCTAGCTAAAGAACCCATGCAGTTATATCCTCATTGAATGTTGAAATGATAACTATTTTTTATTTATAATACATTAAAATAATTTATATACAAAATATTATTTATAAAACTATATAATATATGAAAAAGTAATAATTTAAAACAAAAAAAATTATTTAATACAAACAATATTTAATTTAAAAATATATATTCTATCCACAGCCATAACAAGCAGGGGGGGGGGGACGCATTATTCAACATTTAATACACCTTTAAGTTGAGGACAGAAATCATAAATATTGATTCATCCTTAACTTCAAAATGCGGTACAAAAAATATAAAAGGGGGTTTAAACTATCACCATAAAGTGGTATAACAAAAACGCAAATATTGGTTCAACGTTTCACCATAAAATGGAGTAGCGAAAACACTAATTTTGGTGCAACCATGCACCATAAAATGGGGTAGCGAAAACGGGAATCTTGGTGCAACCATGCACCATAAAATGGAGTAGCGAAAACACTAATTTTGGTGCAACCATGCACCATAAAATGGGGTAGCGAAAACGGGAATCTTGGTGCAACCATGCACCATAAAATGGAGTAGCGAAAACACTAATTTTGGTGCAACCATGCACCATAAAATGGGGTAGCAAAAACGGGAATCTTGGTGCAACCATGCACCATAAAATGGAGTAGCAAAAACACTAATTTTGGTGCAACCATGCACCATAAAATGGGGTAGCGAAAACGGGAATCTTGGTGCAACCATGCACCAGAAAATGGTGTAGCGAAAACGCGAATTTTGGTGCAACCTATCACCATAATATGGTGTCCGAGGTAGCACCATTATTTCGTGAAACTAAGCACCAAATGTTGGTGGCAGCTAAATGGGCACCAAATTTTGGTGCAGGGTGGAACCAAATTTTTAACTGGCCTCCAACAAAAAGTTTGTCCACAGTCGACTGTATAATAAGTATCAGGAAAGGATGTATACCATCCTTATTTGATACTTATAAAAAAAAACATGTATGCTTAACCCTTTCAATCCCATGAAGTTTTCTGCAAGTTTTAAAATTATGGAAACTAAACATTTTTAAACTAGCTATCTGTATACAAAATAAGTAATAAATTTAAAATTGGTACCTAAAAAAAGAAGGGATATCCCTACAAAAACATATCTGTAAGAAAACGCTATAGCCGTGAAAAGTATTATTGAGATCCAAAGTAGAGCTAAGTTTAAAGTTGTTGTAAATTTCTGCCAATGAAAATTAGTAATTAATGAGATTTTATTCTCAAAGTCGAAATTCCCCATTTTAGTCCTCAATATCCAGCTATAAAAATGTTTATGAGATTTGGCCATTACGCGTCACAGCACCAACACTACCAACAAGTGATCCAGAATATGTAAAGGCGAAGTGTCGCAAACATTTTTGTAACTGGATTTTGAGGACAAGGATTAAAGGGAAATTTTGACTTTTCTAATATAATATTTTATTAGTATAGTTCTTATAGTACTCATACTTTTTCAAAACAATATGGACAACTGCCATTTGAGGGTTGGTTGTTTTCAGATTGTCTGGCGCCGTCAGCAACACAAGGACTATAATGCGCCGAAACATTCGTCATTAGATAAGCCAACATACATTCACAAACACCCATACCTAACACGGGACTCGAACCCGCAAACTCGCGGTCTAGAAGCTAGCACGCTAACCACTATACCGTTTGGTCGGCCTGCCATTTGAGGGAAATAAGAAGGTTTTAGTCGGTTAAACTATTAGCAACTCATTACTCATTGTATCCTTTCTAACTAATGAATAAATAGGAAAATCAACCGAGAAACACATATCTTACTATTTTGCAACAATATGACTAATGCTCATCACTGGATGATTAACCCTATCCAAAACTTTTAATTTTGGCTCAAAAAGTTCAAATGTCAAGATACATACTTTATCTTCTCTTAATACTTTAGTGTATTTGCTTATACTGTTTCGTTGAGAAGTGATCGTTTGTATTACCACCAAATGCATAGTAGACCTTTCACTACAGCTCTTAGTTGCCAGATACTTAGACGCAAAATATTCTGCATGGAAAAAATATATTCTTAATCAATGTACCTTCCCTTTATAACAATACCTACAATGTTCCTAACACGCATCTCTTTTCCAATTAAAATAAGAGACAATTATAACCAAAATTAGCTGCAATTAAGGAATGACATTAATATAGATGATTATTTGATAATGGCTCCAATCTTTGGAGTGCCTGATATAATGTACTCCACCCTTAGTACTAGAGATCTTTCAAACGGGAATTTTCACTGCAGCGAACCTTTTCTTCTACTTGTTCGGGGACAGAAAAAATCCCTGTGAGTGAAATGAAATCACTTAGTTAAAATCTATAATCTCTATAAAGCGGAACTTCAAATCAATCTGGAATATAAACAGGGTTTCCGCGAATATGGAATGTCTGGAAATTCATGAGTTTTGGAGATTAGGTAAATTTTTTTAATGAAAAGTCATGATTTTGAGCAAAAAAGAGGCCATAAGTCTTGGAAATACAGTGAATTTCATGGATTTCTAAACATTTTAAGTAAAATCTCATAACTGTGACGTCATAAACGCCATGTTCGCTATTGAGTTCATCGAAAATTCATCTATGTTTTTATTCACATTTTGACAGAAACAACGGTCACAATTAAAACCCGCTGTCAATGAAAACATTTCTGAACTCCAAATTTGTGATATCACACAAGTAAGGTCTCATAGGTGAAAAAAATTTCATAATATGAGAACTGAAATGAACAGTTTTGATAAGCTTGTGCTTACATTTTTTTAATTCCCCCCCCCCCCTCTTTTTCTTACTTCTGTCTTGCATTGTTGAGATCAAAACATTTGATTTTTGATGATATAATTTAGTATTATTGACTTATTCTTTATTAAAATATTTCTTTATTATCAAAGATTGATTAGCTTTTTTAACACTTAAATATCAAAGAATAGAAATTTATTTTTCGATTTTTCTTCTGATTTGGAAGTTACTGAAACAAGGATTTTTTACTTAATTTAAAATAAAACTTTATAAAAAATCATTTTATTGTTCATTGATTTACTTACTTTGTTCGTGTTAGTAAAATTCATATAAGTTATTAGCATTATTTTTGTGATTTGAACTTGAGTCATGGAAAATTATTTGCTTCAGTCTTGAAAAGTCATAGATTTGTGACATTTTATTTTGGCAGAAACTCTGTACAAAGTCCCTTGAATGCTGTAAAAACCAATGGTATCCAACTACAACTTCTGGATAGCTTATAAGCGGTTTCTGCTCTGCAAGCATATAAAGTCAATTGAATACTTCTCGCTATATATGCAATGTAATAAGTATCCCATGGTTACCAACGCATTCTAACTAGTTTGGGAAGAAGTTTCTAATAAACCTTCTTCGGTTTCAAGTCAATAACCAATCATGCACCATCCAAAAGTTGTAGTTATACATCATTGGTTAAAGACTGGCTCTTGAATAAAATAGAGTGCTCTCATTTTCGAGTTAATTGTGAGTGCACATTTACTTCGAAAATTTGATTTTCAGTTTTGAAATGTATCTAGTACTCTTTTAATCTATAAGATAATATATTAGTCAATGGAATCTGGGAATTGATGTCCTGAACCTAAGCGTGCAAGCAAGTTGTCTATCCAATCGTTCTAAAGATATTCTTTATGTTTCTCCAAATGCTATAATATTTTATTTTTATTATTATTTATTTCAAGGTGTAAGATATAGAGAAGAAATTGACAAATATGTTGATATTTAGATTCTAATTTAGATTATTAAGATATAATATATTATATACATTATATCTATAATCTAAATTATTAAGATATATATATATATATATATATATATATATATATATATATATATATATATATATATATATATATATATATATATATATATATATATATATATATATATATATATATATATATATATATATATATATATATATATATATATATATATATATATATATATATATATATATATATATATATATATATCTTAATAATCTAAATTATTATATTTTTATAATATAATCATTTAGATTATTAAGATAAAATATATATATATTTAGATTCTAAGATATGAAAAAAAAATTCCGCTACTTATAAATTATTACTTATTAAATGAAATGATATTTTCTATTACCGCAATTATTTTTCTAATAACTGATTTGTTTTTCAGATTTATCCTCTTCTCAGAAGTATATATTTCCAAAAGTCATAAAGATAAAAGTCATGTAAATAAAAATTAGGTTTTACTGATGTTATAAACCCTTGAAAAAACTAAATTTTTTCAAAAGAATAAATTTTAAATTTACTATTAATTACGTACATTTCTATGTTTCTTATTTACATGAATGTATTTATTTCATTTTTAATTCAAAACGTCACGTTTTCGCAATTCGTAGAACACATATAAAAAAAAAAAATCTATGATAAGAAAATTACACGTTGTTAAATTTGATATACGTAATATACGTATCTACAAAACGATTAATAAACTTAACAAATGGAATTTTGTGACAATTGACTTAAGCCATCATGTCTGAATCAGTAATTCTTGGCCAATTTCATTTGTACGGATATCTCTTCATTCAAAATTTCTTATAACAAGCGTCGTATGGTAATTACATTAAAGTGCTTATAGTGCATTTAATAATTAGTAATAACACAGGTCAACTGTGATTTTTGTGCCTGGGTATTTGGAACTGATTTCATATGAATTTGATGCCCTGAATTCAAATATGGCATTAGTTCTTACCTATCAGCTCGAATTTCTAAGATATAACATTTTAGTGAAATATGCATTACACTATTTTAAGTTAAATCCATGGATCAAATATAAAACTATGCACAGGATTTTTATTAATAAATGATACAATACTATTATATACAAAGATAGAGGGAAAAGTTATCGATGAAACTAATAAGTGAACATTTTGGAAGTTTCTTTTCCGTGGCATTCTTGAATGTATTTTGGAACAGTCTCTTTTCGAGCTCTATCTGTAATATGCCATCATGTGCGTATCCTTGGTAGCTGTCCTCCATAGTTTTAATATGCTGGTGAAATCTTTTATTTTGTTCCTCACTGATGTCGCCTAAACTTTCAGGAAAACTGTTTAAATGACTGTGTAAAAAGTGTACCTTAATACTCATGTTACAACTAAGGTTTTGAAATTGTTAAGCATCTTGTTTACCAGTTCAACATAGTTTTCAGCTTTGTTTAACATAGTTTCCATTCTTTTCGCTCAGTCTCATTCATTGAACTTACGAAGGCAGGATGCTTAATCAGTTGTCTTATTTATGAGCAGTCAAATATTCCTGCTTCATTTTTTTTTTCTTTCTCAAGATAATTTTCTCTCGTATAACTAAGGGCTTGTTTATGACATTCCTTTCCCCAACGTCCATATTTTCTATCTTTAGCCAATCTTTTTAAGTGGTGTGGGTTTTTTTCATTGCTACCCCAGAGACACAAGAAGCAAGGATATTTTTTGTAGCCACTTTGCTGTTCAAGGAGAAAGTTTACCATTTTTAAATCCACACAAATCAACTCATTGACGTTCATGAAACTTATTCTTCTCCAATACCAAAGCTAAAGAGTTATATTCTTCATTCAATTTTATTGAGTGTGCAATTAGATATTGAACCCCATTTGTTCCCACTGTGTAGAAGGACACATTTCAAACTTCTCTTTTACCTGTCAATAAATAGGCGTCAATCACCTGGAAAATATTCAAGCAACCCCATTTTTTCCATGAGTCCCCTAATTTCGCGACAAAATACAAGACGGTCTTCTTGAGAGAAGAAGACTAGCAGATACTTTTCGCTTGTACGATAAAAAGTAATTTTTGTTCTTTGTTCCATTAAACTTTTTTCGTACAACTTGGAAGCCAGTAACTCAAAAGCTTCTTTTGAAAGGTTGAGATCTCTGGTGAGTCATACTGGTTCAAACTTTGAGGAATTGATCATATCTCCTCATCCTCACTATCACCTTCATTAATATCAGAAAGGTGATCAGAAGGACAATACTCGTCCTCACAGAGCTTTGGTAGACAGTGAAACGTTGGGATCAACACTTCATCTGAGTGAGAGACCGGGAGTCTTGTAGACACTAAATTAAGATAAGTCCTCTTAATACGGCTGTTTCGATTGATTCCAGTAATATTTACTGGACAGAATAAATATCCCACCATTGTATATTGTGATTTTAAACCTCACAAAATGGAGTTAAAATTGCACATTTCGTATAGAACTACAACTTAAAAAAAGCACTGATCTAAAAAAGAAGACCTGATAGAAAAAACGGATTTCATATTTAGATTCAGCACCCCAAATATAGCTAAAATCATTTAAAAAATCTTGGAAACTTTTTTTTTTTTTTTTTTTTTTTTTGGCCTGTTTAATCGACATTTTTGAAAACATAATAACTTTTTCTCATTTCCTTAAAATCGTAAGAGTATTTTTAAAATGCTAATAAACAGAAGGATAAATATAAATATATTTCTTTAAGAAAAGGGGCTTTTATAATTTTTTAGAGCATTTATAAAGTGTGTTTATTCATGTCATAACACTTATTCATGTTGCGAAGATATTCCACCATTTTTGAGAGACAATGAACATATTTTCTTTTCTTGAAGTGCTTGAAGTGTATTTAATAATTAGTAGTAATCAACAATATAAAAATCATAATAACTTTTTTCTCATTTCCTTAAAAACGTAGAAATATTTTTAAAATGCTCGTAAAAAAAAGGATAAATATAAAAAGTAATTCTTTAAGAAAATGGGCTTTTATAACTTTTTAGAGCATTTATAAATTATGTTTGTTCATGTTATAAATAACACTTATTCATGTTGTGAAGATATTCACCACTTCCAAGAGACAGAGTAAATATTTTCTTTTCCTGAATTGCTTACAGTGTATTTAATAATTAGTAATAATCGACAATATTGATACCATAATAACAAAATTTCACATTTCCTCAAAAACGCAGAAATATTTTTTTAAATGCTGGCAAAAAAAGGATAAATACAAAAAGTATTTCTTTAAGAAAAGGGGCTTTTATAACTTTTTAGAGCATTTATAAAGTACGTTTGTTCATGTTATAACATTTATTCATATTGCGAAGATATTTTACCACTTTTAAGAGACAGTGTAAATATTTTCTTTTCCTAAAATAATCAACAGTTCCAAATCATCATTTCACCTTAAATTAATTACGAATGAATTCCATTAAATTATTGAATTCTTAAATTTTCATAGTTAATATGCATTAAATAATACAGTGAGCAACTAACGTTTCGCGGAAGCTAAGAAGAATAAAGTAGCTACTTCCAAATACTTTCGATTAGTAAGTCCCCAAACACTTTGCTTTAAGTGCATTTTGCAGAGCTACCAAAAATTAAAAAGTTAATAAAGTGGTCTTTGCAGATAATTGAATTTAGCAAGCATTTTCGATTAAATTAATTCCGACAAACTTTCTTTTTCAAGATTCAACCCCATTAAGAGCACATTTATGATTAATAAATCCCATCAATCAGCAAAAAAAATATATTCCCTTTAACTATTCCAATCAACACTTCCAAAAGTTCATTTAACCTTGTAAATTAAAAAAATGATGCAGTGTCGCAACCCTCAGTTCGTGCCGATTGCGTAAATTCGAAAATTCCGTGCCAGCCGCAAAACCGCCCGGAATCGAACAAACGAGTAATCCGTATCAAAAGGGGTGGGGCGGGGACCCAAGTCGGATCGAACGGACACTGCGGCAGTCATTTATCACTGTCAAAACGATGTGTTTGTTAGACATTCGAGGAACAGCCATGGAAAAGGGCCCACGTCGAAGAACGCCCCAGACACAAAGACCAGACGATACCAATTTGCGGGAGCGGTTGCCACTGCGGCCGAGCTAAACTCCGGTAAAAATCCGGAAAAGATTGAGACGAGGAAAATAAAATAGGAAAAAATATTAGGGACGGTGTCTGGAAAATTCCGGACAAAGATTATTCCAGGTTCGCGTTTGGAACAAACTAACTAGGAAAAAAAATAGACTTGGGAATCTGGCAACGAGAGTTTGTTCGTTGGGAGGGGGAAAAAATTCTTTCTTCGTGATGTTGAAAACTTTGTTAAGTTCTGCAGGAAGCTTTTTAAGAAAATAATTGAATTTGCATGGTTTTTCTAGTTCCTTTTTCTGTATTAACTAATTCCTTACCGTCTGGTGTGTGTCTGTTTTTTATTTCAGTGTTGCGTGTCTTACGACATGAAAGGATTTGGAATTCTAGTCTGGAATTTTTATTAATTTTCTACTTGAAAATAATAAAATATAGTGAAACGTCTGTCTGGAATGTCAATCAACTTTGTCTCTGTATGATATCGAGGCAGTTATTAAAAGAGTAACCATAATAAGTTATAAATGGAAAGGGAAGATTTCTTTACTTCTGTTGTTGATGTCTTCTCTATTAAATCTACACCATAAAGGAGTTGTGTGAGTTGTGTCCATTATCTTTAAAGCAATAAAGAAACAGAAAAAATATTAAGTATTTTACTTATATTATTTAGAAGAGTTTACAGTGAATGTAACAATTCGAGTAGTCTTCTAAATAACAACACCATTTTGTCAACTATAATGTAGAGAGAAGCGTGTTTTATATTTTCCCATTTAAAGTAACTTCATCTGAAAGTAACTTTTGTAACTGACTTTTGAATTCGGAAAATTTGATTTTGGAGCATTGGTTAGAAAAATGTTATTGATTAGCGTGATGAGGAAAATCTAGCCTTGGGTTTTTCAATCAGAATTTAAGAGTGCCATTGCTATTATGTGGTCAATAAAAAAAAGGTGCAAAGGTGGTCACTAAAAAAAACAAATATATGGTGGTCATAAAACAAATTCCTAATATATGAGCTCTTAGGGGTCTATCCGCTCAATCAATCAAAATAAAATTTTCTGTATTGCTATTATATAAGTATGTGAATGAGATTGTGATGATTTCAAATAATAGGCTTTCACGGTTACGGTTAGAATGACAAAATTTTAACTTTCGAATGGCGACACTCACTTTTCCCTGTGCAAATTGATCAGCGCATTGAAAAACATAAACCACTTTTTTTTTTTTTTTCTTCTTTTTTTTTCAAAGAACATACTTTTGCAGACAATAACGAATTGCATGCGAGAGATTGCTGACAACACTGATGAACCTAACATTGTAGAAGGAATCTATATGACTATGTTTTATAGCAACTTTCAATTCTGACGAAGCTCGTAGATTTGATTCACCTTAGAGTTCTGATGGCCATGGGAGTACGGTCGGGGGATTCGCTGAGCCACGAAATAAAGAAGTTACTCTTTCCTCACTGTTATATTGCAGCACTTGTCGAACACATGTAGCGTAGCGACTAGTGGTGGAGCACCATCTTGCATCCATACAATGTTAGAAAGGCATTTCGCTAATAAAGTACAACAGACGCAAACAACAAGTGAAGGGAGGGACTGCGAGAATGAGAAGGGGGGGGGGGAGAACCTCTTACGACCCACAACTTGTAGCCTGATACAAATTTTTAAGTAGCCATATATACTAGTCTGATGGATGTCTGCTCTATCAGAGTGAAAGCTACCCGATTTTATCTTTTCGTTGCGCAGCGAGAGGGTTAACAGCAAGCGTAAACGTGAAAAAGTTTACAGCAAAAGTTGCCATCTACCTCAGTCGGAGACAAGAGAAAAACGAACGTTAACAAAAGCTCGATGCATTTGGAACTGTGACGCATTGTGTATTTTGACTGGGAAGGTACCAGGGTTTGCTAACTTTAAGTTGGTATTTGAGAATAGTGTTATCAGTTCATCTTAGTTATTTCTCTCCGTTTTTTCGCGTTTTCTCTAATTTGAGATTACACAGTAAGTTTACTATGGGTATACCCAAACAATGAAAAAAATTATCACCATTTATTGCTTCAGTTTATTCTGAGGTTAAATTATTCAGAACTATAAGAGCCACAACTATCCATCAGGAGAACTGCATGTAGCTCAAAAATGCATGTGGCTCTAATAACTGTGGAGAAATTATCTTTTTTTAGTATGGACAGTATTATCAGTATGTGAATACGGCGGAGGAGAAAGGGAGGAGGGTAAGGGGAGGGGGAGGTAAGGGGGCCCGAAGTACAGATGCATAGGGGCCCGGATATCCTGTCGGCAGCCCTGCCAACCTGTAATAGAACACGTTGGCATAGCATTGGAAGTGACTTCTTCGAAAAAGTACAGACGGAAAACAAATGTGCTTGCGATGCTGCATCACATAATCATAGGCAAAAACTTTTTACTTTTACACCGGGGCGAGACTCGGTGGACAAACTTGATGGGGGGAGGGGGGATGACCCATAGTTTCCGGACACCACTTTTTTCATAGTCTGCCGACTGAATATATAAAACTTGCCCCCATGCCACGTAGCAAATTTTTCTCAAGCTTTTTAAGTTAAAAAAAAGTTCAGTTAATAAGTTGAGTTAAAAAAAAAAAAAAAAAAGAGTTTTCAAAGTTACTTGTATAAAATTAATTCAGGAACATTTTATGGAAAAAGTAAGATCTCTAATTAGTTAATTCATCATTATAAAATAACTTATTTCAATATCATAAATTATTTTAAAATATACACTTTCATGATATCACTCTAAAATGAAGAAAGCAAATCTTAATAATTCTGGATAATAATGAAAAAAAAGCAAAGCCTATACCACTACCCTCATCATTCTAAAATTACTTATTTCAATATCATACAATACTTTAAAAAATACATTTTTATGAAATTGCACAAACGAGCTGCTACCTTTCCTTGAATCTCATTTGGAGGAGTGGAATGAATAGTGAGAAAACAGCTTTATCAATTCACTTCTTTCGTGTCCTCTTGTTGGAACGTTCAAACATCTAATGGAAGAAACGACCTTCCCACACTGCTTATTAAGTTATTATTGGGTTTTCCCTAAGCAATGCTTTGCACATGGTGTTCTGTGATTGGTTCTTCTACTGTGTATCCCTGTGAATTATGTAAAGTGCATCAAGGCATCTCCTCTCTGTGTTGTCATTGGCCCTTTTCAATGCTTTTCTTTGCAATTCTTTTACACTCCCAATTTTCGTTATACGCTTATCGTTCCAATGCCATTTATAGTTCTTCAATGCGCTGATCAATTTGAGCAGGAAGAAAGTGGTGTTGTCAATCAGAATTTCTAATTTTTTGCATTGTAACCTTAACCTTGAGAGCTCTATTGTTTAAAATCATCATAATCTTGAAAGCATACTTTCAATTAATATCTGAAATTTCTTTTTAATTTGTTGAGTGAATATGCCGCTAGGGGTTTATATATGTGGGAAGTTTTTTTTATGACCACCTAGGATATTAACTTACTTTACTACATGAGTATAATTGTCCATGGTTTTTTTTTTAAAAAAAACTATTATATTTTGTAAAAGGGGGTTGTTTAAAAAAC
Source organism: Linyphia triangularis (assembly GCA_963978545.1). Taxonomy (NCBI): domain Eukaryota; kingdom Metazoa; phylum Arthropoda; class Arachnida; order Araneae; family Linyphiidae; genus Linyphia; species Linyphia triangularis. The sequence goes on along the minus strand of OZ021729.1, from coordinate 52,224,962 downwards.
TAATATTCATGTTTCGTTTATTTATATTTTAATGTCCCATAGTTTTTATGCGTTAATGCTATTTCATTAAAAATTCATTAACATCCAATCATTTACATCGATACAGATAAACAACTGGATAGACTGCTCCATTGTCAATGCAAAGAGAAAAACGCGCCGGGGATTGCGAAGCTGGTGGGATGATTAACCAATCACAGTTCATTTTTATAATTGGATGGGAATGCGAAAAACCTTGTAAAATGCTATAGAGTATATATTTTTTGCACATTATTACTAATTAAGGTCTACTATTGACATTTCTGATGTGTACAACCCAAAATTTTATTTTCAATCCTCGGCAATCCGTATTTTTTATCCCACCAACGGCATCTGGCAACGGCTTCATTTTCCCAGCGTTAAGCAGTCTATCCAGTTGTTTATTTGTATCGATGATCATTTATACCATGTTGAATCCTACCCCAGTAGAATAACATAGCTGACCAATATCGCTCGACATTGGCCTATCCCGATGGGAAACGTTGTAAACCGGCCGTTGCTACAAATATTAGCCGATCTCGACCAAATCTGGATAAAATGTATTGAAAGTTTTGAAATGTTTTTGTTCAGTTTTAAAATTAAAATATTTTATTGATAAGAAAAAGGAAGGAGAACAAAAATATGCTTTGTGAAGTTTAAGACATGCTCATTTTTTTAATAAAAAATCGTGTTTTCTGGAACGATTATCGAGTTTCGGCCAGGCTGGGACAATCTTCCAGAAACCCGGTTTCCGACAATGATCAATACTTTTGTGCTACCTAGATACTTTCATATTGAAGCGAAAAGAAGAAATTAACCAGCACCTTCAATTATGTAGTTTACTGGTAAGTGGCTACAAGAATATGTGACGGTATGCAGTGAAATCCATAGGGCAAGAAACAAGCATTTCCCCAGCAATATCAAAAAAAAAAAAAAAAAAAATTACTCTTACGTTCCTTTCCTATTAATTTTCTTAGGCTCCTTTGTTTTCAAATAAAATCTTGTATCTACTGTATGAAGGCACAGCAAAAGACGAAGCAGGCACAAACATACATAACTATACCGACACACAGACACAAAATCGATGTTATATTTGGGTATAACAGAGCGTAATTGAGGGCTTAACTCTACAACTAGTAAAAGGAATTTCTTTCCAGAGTTTTCGTAAACAAAAGTGTATCTATCGGTGCATGTTTAGATTGTTTGTAGTTATCGGTATTTGAACAAATCATATTGAATTCATCGGTTTAAGATTGAAATAATTTACCATTTTGAGTAGAAATGGTAAATTGTTTCAGTACAACCATTGTGCATCCTCAAGTGCAATCAATGAAACAATTCAAAATTGTATTTAATTCTAATAAAATGTATTCTGTTAAAAGCGTGTAAACTGCCGGCTGTGTAAGTGGCAAGAAAAACCATCTGCTGTCTGCGCACGTTGTTTTCAATTATTTTAGCGATTACTGTTGTCACATGGTTGTCATTTTCTAAACTGCCCTGAAACCAAAAAAATAAATAAAATGCGTATTTTGAAGTTTTTGCATTCATCCTTTGAAAATTATATTATATTATTATTTTATAGGTTTGTATAACATAAGAACTTGAGCCATTCAATGAAATAAAAAGATTTTTTTTCTAAGGAATAATCAGAAAAAGTCAAATTATATGCATTTTTGGGAAAGGGAATGGGAGGGGGTAGGTGTTTTTTTTTTTTTTTTTTTTTTTTACTTTTTTTTTTTTTACACTGATGACGGAAGATTAGGGCTGTGTATTTCTTATTTACAAGTTAAATAACAGTTTTCTCTTTTCGCCAACTCACTTACGAGATAACAAAAGGTAATCGTTTCATTTCACTGCTTTAGCCTGTCCCCTTTATAATTTTATTGCATTTCTCCAAATGTATTTGTTTTTAATTATAATATTTACAATACACTCTAGCTTTTATAAGATATTTAAAAACACTCTTTCGCTTCTATTTGTGCTCTCTAGACAGAATGTGTCTCCAAAACGTCAACTGTTAGTAAGTATTGATATTTGTATTGCTTAATAACACCTACAAACCATGTTTCAACAAATGACAATATTTTCTTTTCAGATGAATATATTTTTAGTTGATATTTATAACTTCTGGTATATAATCATAAATCTTTATTTATAGGGAATAGTGTAATGTAATAAATATGTATGTATATGTATCTATGCATGTATATTTTTTTTTATAGCGAGCTGCAGTTTTGTTGTAATCTTGATGAAATTTTGCTCATTTTATCTCCGAAATTAGCAGAAGGTTTGAATACTGGAAATTTTGAACAGCTTGACTTGCTCGAACTGCATGACTACTTGAAATTTTGAAAAATCTCGCCCTATTCCATTCTTTAAGGGACATGATAATGAACTTGACAGTTTTATTCCAATTTTGATGAAATGTTTCACACTTGATCTTGAAAACAAGTGGAAGATAGCTGAATGATTAAAATTTCGTAAAAACCTTCTCTTCTCCTTTTTTCGCCCATTAAGAGGTATGTATGATAACAATTTGAGATCTACAGAACTAATTTGAACGTGGGCATTTCCTACAGGTCTCTTGAATAATCCAGTTTATAGGGAACACAATTTCATTCTCATGTATTGCTATTAAGGTGATAAAATATAGAATAGGGGATTAAGGGGAGGGGGATCCTCGACTGAACTGATGTGAAAGGGTTTTTCCGGACAACGCCGAACACTTTCGCTTATATGCTTAGGAAGAAAATTATCCTGATATATCCGTTTATATAAGGATACTTTTTTGTTAGATTATATTGGATGGATTGTTTTTATACATAAATGTATAAATGTAGGTTTAATAAATTTCTTTTGGATGGTGTTTTAAGCAAATATGTCAGTTTGTTTTGCAGATTTGTGAAAAAATTTATAGATAAAAAAAATCTTGCATTGGTATAAAAAATCATAAAGGTTTCGATACGTAGCCGTTAAATTAAAAATTTCGGATATTCCTTTGTTTAATGAAGTAGAGTGGTTTAATAACATACTTCTACAAGCTCGTTTTATTGCAATAAATGGCATCAAAATGTGGTGGCGACATCTAGTGGGAAAATGTATAAAAAGACATTTAGCTCTTAAAAGAAACAATTGCGTAAAAGTGTATGTGTATACTTGCTGTCCATGGAATGGAACTTACTTTTTAGTTGGAAAGTTTACATAATTATAGTTCATAAATGCAATAATATAAACTCTTAGACACCAATTAAAAAAAGCACTGCATGGTTTCAAAAATTAGCTGTGCAATAGCAATTGGCAATAAATAAACCCATGTTAAATATTTATAGATTTGATATTTTTTAATTAACAATACGTTACTGAATGCACGTTAGACTTAAAGATCCAAAATGTTCATTCAAGGAAGCTACAGACTAACCACAACGCCTTCTGAGAGCATAAAGTTTTTCAGGACGTCTTGTGGTGTATTTCTTAACCTATTGAGATTCTCTTTATTTATAAGTATGTTCAAATCAATCGATATAATTATTATCAAAAAGGAAAGAACAAAAAAATACCAAGAAAACCGAGTTCTAGACGTTCATATCAGTTTGTACCCTCAACGAGCGTTTTCTGTCTGTAAGCCTAACATGTATACAATAGCATGCCAATTAGGGTACATCGTCACAATAAAGACAATCGGGACTACGATAACTTTAATAACATACTTCTTATTTAAAAAGTGGATCAAAGAGGTTACAAAAAGTTTAAAGTGTTCTGGCAGACACTCAAAAAAGAAATGAGTAGAAAGTTCTTTCGCCAAAAACTTAGAAGATAACTACACATTTCGATCATGTAGCTATCTTCTTCTTCATTCAAAAACTTATTTATAATAAAGTATAGAAAAAAATATTTCCCAAATAGCATGGTCTAATGAATTGTGTTTCATTGGATATATATGGCAGAAAAATTTGAATTGTATACATTCAAATACAAGTCAAATGTGTCACAATTAACCAAATTATGGAAATATGGACAATGAATGAAAAAGAACGAATAGGGGTTGATGTTTCAGTCCATAATTTAGTTAATTATAAAAGATTTGCCCTGCAATTTTCTCTTCCAAATTTTCAGAACTGTCTATTGGACACTCAATCTCATATGAAATCAGGCTTAACTATCTGTGTTTCTTAAACTAATAATTATCTTCTAAATACTTTTCTAATTTCGAAATGACATTCAATTTCCCATACTTTCATCTGCAGTCGATATACCATACTAACTGTAGATGGTTAGAAGGAATCGACCATTACTGCGCGCCTTTGATACTTATAGAAACAAATTTCCAACATAAGACAACATGCAGATATGAAGTGACCGATGGACAGAAGCTGAACAGCTGTCTGCATGTCTCCAAAGGACAGCGACCGCTTGCCTTCCGTTGGTTCCTCAGGTGGAGCTTTCAGTTTCGACCTGTAAATCATGTCCTCGATATGTTTCGAATAGATGCCAGATTCGCTGATGCGGTGGATACTGAGGGAGAAGAATGGGATTAGGAAGCAATACAGAAAAAATTATGTTAATTGTGTATTTTTAAGTTTGTGAAAGTATACAGATTAAAAAAAAATCTGCATCATTGTGAAATGCTTTTAAAATTCCCAAAATCGGTCTGGTAAAATATAGTTTGAGTAAAATAATTACACAAAAAGCTAGTATAATACATAATGGCGCTAGAGGACTACGCAGTTATAAATAGCGACAGTACATTAATACAAGACAAGAAAGAGGAATGGTATATTATGTAAAATGTATTTAAAACACAGCTTTTATATGTAATTATTAATATTCGAATTTTCTTTATATATATATATATATATATATATATATATATATATATATATATATATATATATATATATATATATATATATATATATATATATATATATATGAATTCGTATCCTCTATTGGTGTCTTCATTCACACCATGCGCTCTTACAGTAATATTTTTATTTATTTTTTTCGTTTATCCACCCCTTACTTTATTGAACATTATTCTAAAGCCACCAATATCATATACAATAAGTATATCTTTAACTATAAATCATTTTACTAGGTATATTTTAATCCATATTTATTAAATATTTCTGCTGTGTCAGTCATCATCAGTCATACCTATATAAGTACATCTAAAACGAACCAGACAACGAATGGCTATACTCACATCCTGTTGACCCTCTCCATCTGGTTGAATCCTTTTCTGAATGCCACACTGACCGGGTTGAATCCTATGCTGTCTTCGGATATATAGAAGCGGTGAATGCCTATCCGGCTGGTCGATAGCACCATGTGTAAACGCATGACCAGGATAGCAAACCTGCTCGCTTCTGCCCGGGCAACACCATTGTCGAACCCCTGCACAACGTTTTCTGGATGATTTCGGATATGATCCCCCAGTTCTTTTAGCACACCACTGTCTGCTTCCTGGCATGCAATAGGAAAAGAGTTATACAGGGTGTCACAAAAGGTCATGTCCAAACGGCACACATGGTTGTGTCAGGTCATGAGGAAGCAGAATTACATAGGAAAGGGGGGTCGGAAACGCGATTGTAATCCGCTAGAGGGCAATAAGCTCTAGCAGACGAAAGCGCGGGCAGTCGGATTAATCGAAGCGCGGACGTTGCAGAGAGCCGGCACAGTACCGTAGCCACCACGATCCCCGGACCTAACCCCCTTGGATTTTTACCTCTGGGGATACCTGAAGTGTCTGGTGTACGAGACACCCGTTCCATTGGACATGGACCTCATCGCACGTATCGTTGAAGCGGCTGCACGTGTCCGGGAGACTACTGGCCAATTCGAACGAGTTCGCGATTCCATGCGTCGCAGATGTGAAGAATGCATCGCAGCTGATGGGGCCAATTTTGAGCACTTACTATGATTTGTAGCATTTTTCTTTTTTATTTGGTACTGTTTTGTTGTAAAATAAAGATTTTTTACACCGTTTGTTATCTTTTCTTTGCGTGACGGTTACGATGAAATTTCACTGTCAAAATTGCGTTTCTGACCCCCCTTTCCTATGTAATTCTGCTTCCTCATGACCTGACACAACCATGTGTGCCGTTTGGACATGACCTTTTGTGACACCCTGTATAGTATTACATAATTGGAATTTAGTATTACTTATTCGTTGTGATGGTAAAAATTATTGTCAAACCACGTTAATTTCAACTAAGAAAAATGTATTCACAAAATATGACAAATTCAAGTTATATTAATAAACGATTGAATTTCATAAAGATGGTAACTCATGGCCTTAAACAGATTTTGTATTCCATTATTTTATTTTCATGAAACAAATTATGATCTACAAGTATGTGACATTGATGATATTTTATGTGGTATAACTTTATGCTAGTTTTTCAGTCAAAATCAGTTGGATCAAAAGAAGTTTTTAAACATTTGTTATGAAACATTTTCTTCGTTTCTGTTATTTAGTTTCATAAAATTCTAAAGTAATTTTATTTTAAACTTTTAGTATGGTTTCTTAGATCATAAAGGTAATTAAGTATTATGCTTAATTTTTTTTGTATGGTGGCTAAATTTACTATTGAACAAAGTTGTACTATACTTTGTTGTTCAAATTTAAAGAGTGTGCATTAAATAATGTGTAAAACAACAATACGTCACCCAAAAATATCAAAAATAAAAAGAAACTTTTAGGTATTGATGCATTTTCGAGTTTTCAGCATAGGTTTGTCGTAAAAATGAATGCTTGCCTATTCATTTATCAATACGAATTACACCAGGAAAAGCCACTTTCAAAACAATTTTATCAAAGCTTATTTTGAATTTTAACTATAAAAATGAAGTAAATAAAATTATCTATAATCCTATCGATATTTTATTAGATGTTATTTTCTTTCTGCTATACAAGTTATTCGAGATTTTGACTTACGACTGGTCTAGCATAATCTGGATGTAGCCTGGTGAGAGTTTTTCAAGATTTTCTCTCATTTCGTTCAACAACTATTGGGTGGTTTCCCCTTAAAAGTATACCCGTGGGGCATTCCTTTCTCACCGAAATCTAAAGGTTTACCAATCTTGTGTCTTCTAGAGCCTCCAAATCAAGATTGCATTAGCTACACGTTAATGTAATCTAGATGACAAAGATCAACATATTGGCACTCGAAATTAAATTTTTCTGCCAAATTTTTGCCAAAGTTGGGAACTTTGGTACCTCTTCCGTTAGACGGGTACCAGATAAAAACCGCTAAATAGCAGCGATAACTCTTCCAAACTAACAACTTTCAAATCATATATAATTCTTATAACAAATTATTCTAGGGTTTTTATAGCAACTCTATAACAAACCTTAGACGTGTAGGCATGGTGATACATTTACGGGTCATCGAAACATATAATCATTTAGGATTGGCCACAACTGGCCAACTGGTACCCATCTAACGAAAGAGCACCAGAACTTTTTTTAGAAATACAAAAATTAGATCCAAATTTACTCACAAAAAGGCTCACCCAATATTTCATATATATCTTCACATGCATTCACATGTGTATAATACATACCATCAAGTTTCCCATGTGCGAAGTCCCCTTGAATGTTCCAAACTGATACCTGCCACTAGCAACAGCATCCCTTAATTCACCCACATTCTTCAATGGACTTTCCATCTGCGGCACCATAAGGAATGCCAGCAGAGTGCTAGTATAACTGAATACCAAGACCAGCTTCGAAATGGACCACATGTACATGAAGGCCTGCACTGAACCCCGTTTGTAGTAAACGTAAGAACCTGCGAAAGTCACTTCTGTGAGTTAAAGAACTATTCATTTCCCGGTATCACAGACATAATGATAAATTTTCCCGAACACCCGTTTCGGAAAAATATTCCTTCAACCATATTAACATTATAGACATATTTAACTACAATAATACAGCCCCTTTTGATCGTCTTTCAATGATAATTCAAAATATAAATTTTCGAAATGTCCGAAGGATACCTTAATGGTTATTATTAAAATGATTAAGAGACACATTTTAAAACTTAGAAAACAAACTTGATTCTCCTGTCAAAATTTTTTATTAACTTCAAGTATTTTTGTCATATTACTGCTTTTTCAGAATGAGTGTTTAACTTTTTTGTAGAAACCTTTTCAGCGGTGGGTTGCATGTTGTTAGCTTGTAAATCACCAGATCCTTAACCCTCTGAGCGTCAAGGGAATGGGCGAAATTATACAGTTGTTTTCCCTGCAATAATTTTTAAATTTTATTTCTGATCCAAATATAAAAAATTTTTAAATTATTTTTTATTTATTTTGTTTTAAGTAGGTTTTAAACTATCATCCTAATAAAAAGATTTAAAAAATATTTTATTTTACATTTTATTTATAAATTTAAAAAGGTTGTGTATTGCTGGAAAAACTAGGGATCAAATGACTGATATATACGCCCGTGACCCTCAGAAGGTTAAAGTACATCAAAACCAATGACGTAGTTCTCATGGCTAGAGGAGCTCCAATGTTGCTTCATGTTCTTACGAATTATTGTATTATTCAAAAAATGTATTATTTAAGACTTTAAGGGGATACATTTAGAGGACTTTCTTTTATAAAACTTTCATTTCAATCTTCCAAATTCGAAATACATGCGAAATAATAAAACATGTCAGGAACGCCTACGCAAAAATACCCAATTTTCATAGTATGTTTTCATTGTAGCTAATACGTATTGGCCAAAACAACGATTTTTAATAAACTTTTTGATAATAAATATTTAATCATCATTTTTTCATTTCTTTTAAAACTATTATTTAATTTAATTCCTACTAATCTTTTTGATACCTTCCAACTGATATATGACACATGTCTGTACTATTTATAATTGAGGTTTAAGAAATTGCAAACTGACTTCCGCTCGCATTTCCAATACTTGCAGCAAAAGTTTGGTATAGAATCCCGTTTCAATGAGACCTGTAACATTTACAGTTTTGTCTAGAAATATTTACCTCTGACAAACGAACTGTCAGAACCTTTCTAAAAGCTTTTCTTTACATTAGTATACAATCTAAAAACTGTTAAACAAAGAATAAAAATATGCGCAAAAATAGCGGGGATTAATATCAGGGTTTTTATGAAGACTTAAAATTTTCTCGTAAATATTGCCAGTCAGAAAGTCTTCTAAAGTAGAGAGAAACTTATACAAAGGTTATGTTCCCATTACATAACACAACCGAAAGTTATTATAAGTACTGGAAATGGCCACCGGAAGTCGATTTGCATTTCCTTGTCTGAACTATAAAAGCTACAGACGTGTCATTTTCAAGATTAAAGTTCTCGATAAGAAGGATTTTAAGCCTCTAATACTTGGTATATCATATATGCTACACAGCTTATCAAGGAAAAATCTTAGTGAAGGAGAAACATTAATTTCAACGGTCCAGGGGCCAAAAGAAAAAGAAATCATGCACTAGATAGAAGTTTAAAAAATACAACTGGAAGTGCTTTAAAATTAGTCCTGAAGAGTATCTCAATCATAACATTATGGAGAGTTCTCATCATCTCTGCTAATAGAAACATAGGGTTAGAATTTGGTTATTTGCTGATAAGTTTCCTTTTTAAGTCTGCCAATAAGCTCACCGACTTTTGTTCGTAAAAGAACCCTCTGAATTGGTAGGGTTTGTGTTGTAGGTATTTAACAGAAGAAGGTTTTGGTCATTAAAAGTTGTTAAATTATACATGAAGGACATCTGAGTAGAAACGAGTAGAGCTTGACATTTAGTGACAGTTACTGTATTACCATACCAACAACAACTTGTTAAATTATAGGAGTTCAGTAGGCATAAACGAAATATCTTTTCTTTTTTCCCCTCAAAATAATGAATAAGTCTTAAGAGAAGAAATCTTTGGTTTGGTATCACACATTAAAACTTTGATATTACATTCAGCATATTAACACTGATTGTTAATAAAATGTCATTATTTAAGTTAAATAGAGTTCATGCGAGTGCAAAATTATTGTTTTGATTTTAAATATCACTCGTAATTCCTTTCAGTAATTAATAAATATAATGACATAATCAACAATAATTTTTATTTATCATGACATTTGTTTTAAATTATCTAATGATGAATTAAAGAACTTTGGTCAATACATTGAGAAAATTACTGGCCAAAAATGTCTTGTCAGATACCTTGGCTCAGAAGAAGTGCCAAAAGTTTGTTAGATTCATGGGCAAATCCTCTCATGAAATCGTACTTCTGCTTTTTACCTTCAGACAATAAATACACAATAGCAGCTGAAATAGGTAACGATAGCAACAAAAGATACCACACCTGGGGGGGAAAAAAGGAATAAATTATAAAAAGCTAGACTGATGAAAGAATTTCAAGGTTTTTTTTTAAGTAAAAGAAAATACTATTTTGCCTTGCAATACTTTAAATTTACTTTCTTCTATTTCATTTCTGTTGAAAATAGAATACATCAGCAAGCAACAATTATCTGTCTAGTTTCTCTAATATAACAAACTGTAAAAACTAAGAAACTCTGGGACCTGTATTTGCTAATTTTCATTTAATAAATTCAGATGCCAGATGATACACCATTTTAGAATACGAAATTAGGAGCAGTATCTTATTTTTCTATGAAATTACAATAGTATATTTATAAGCCTAAAGAGCTATTTCTAAATCCTTTTGTTTTTTCTTCGATTTTGTGTGTGTGGGGGGGGGGGGTTGTATGACGATGGTTAGAAAATCTGTGGAGGCCTAATTAACCCACTTAACGTAATCCAATTGGGCTGAAACTTGACAGATAGATTCGATTCAATGACAATACATTCCATGAAATTTTTGGGCTGTCACTCTCACTAAAAGATCATTTTTATACAAGCTTCTATAATCGCTTTGAAATACTAATAAATCCCATTTAAGTTATCATTTGTTGAAAGATATGTGTTTTTATATGTTGTATAAAAGAATGTGTTTTTATTGCCTTACGTCAGACTTATCAGCTTTCGTAGATCGTTGACTCGTTGTAGATTACAATGCATTCAATAAAGTTTTGAGAAGAAAAAAAAAAGTTGGTAAATAGTCCGGAATGGATCTTTTGTTCTTATTGGTCAAGCACTATGAAACTCGATCTGAGCTCAATAAGTTACGATTGCACATAAAAATTGGCGATGCATATAAAGGATTTATATTCAAAACATTGTTTCTATGGGTTATATTATTTAATACTAACAAAAAAATTGCATTATGATAAAGTTTTAGAAAAATATGAGCAATATAAAATAATATTCCATGAACTTCAAATAATCATAAATATCGAATAATATGAAATGTTTCGACAGCTTAAGAACATACTCATACGTAGACGATAAAGCTTTTCTATTTTTCTAATTTACTTGTGGTTTTTTTACAACAGCAAACATCATTTTAAGTTGATTAATGTTACGGTAAGAAATACTTACTAGGTCTTGAAAGGGATCGAGGAAGGGAAATTCTCCATGGCGTACACCTGGTGCTGCGGTGAAGAACACACTCGAATCAACGAGATAAGGGAATGAGAAGTCCACCACCTGATGCCGGACGTGAGTATTGGCCACCCAGCCCAATGCCATGTCTGCCTCCTGCAATGAAAACTCATAACAATACCCTCCTGAGCTGTCTGTAACTGACTCAGAATCATACCTACACTGAAGTGCTAGAAAACTAATGCAGTAATCTAATACTTCAATGATTACCAAGAGTAGGTACACTGTAAGACCCATATCGGGGATGGGTAGTTCCACAGTTCTGATATTGATGGCCTAGTATGGAATTCAAATACTCTGTGTTCATATTACGTGAATCTTGCCAATTTTCACACCTCTATACTCCACATCTACCTCCAAATTTATTCGCCTCCAACTCCAACTAATGCACCAAATTGAAAATTACATCTTTCTAAACTACATTTGAGAAAACATCTATAGAAGTACATACACATTTGAAAAGACAGCTATGGAAACTTTCACAGGTACCTATGGTTTTATATATGCAGTGCAAATGATCACATGCATTAGGATGGTATAGTGTTTTTTTCTTTTGTATTTCAGTGAATAAGCTGGATTGAATAGCATTGCAAGTTAAAGTCTGCAATAGCTATGCTCTCTAGACAGTTCCGAAATTAATATGTTGCAGTGCATTATGACAACGAAATATAATAACTCTAATAAATCAGACAAATGCATTACTACCGGATGATGGAAAAATAAGAAAAACATTGCAGTTAAAGGCTAATGCAAGCCTGATCTCTTCGACTAAAGCCAGTACAGCCAATCAAGTTGAAGTTAAACTTCCCCTTTCCCCATAGCCTTTTCCAACATATTTAATGATTTCCATTGATAATAGCACCCAAGCACAAAGTCCTTCCTTTCCACCCTCTGCTCGGGGGTTCAACTAACCAACCATAGCACCCAATAACTTCAACTAAATACCAAACACTAATAAGAAGGCATGAATAAGATTTTTAATATCAGTAGTACAATCCTATATATATAAATTGGTATAGTTTTTACACACATGGGACAGTTTTTAAAGAGATGTAAAACAGATTTAAAAAAATCGAAGAAAATCGTTTATAAAGAAAAGGCTGGTCAAAGGAACAACTAATTTCTTTTTGATTATTGCTAACACTTAGTGATTCGATGTTTTACTATCATCAGATTTGATCAATTTTCACTGAAAGAAGTAATTTTTGCACTAACGGATATACTCGACTTAACCAACTGTCAAACATTAACATTTATTGAAAAGTCAGCATTGATTCTCCTAGCATTTGCCATTTGACAATACTTCTCTGTTTAGGACCTGCCTCCTTATAAACCAAATAGAATTAGTCCTAGACATACTAAATTCCAAAACAATGTCATCCTGATTTTAATTACCAATTAACAATATTGAAATCTATTTCACTTAGTTTTGACTCTCAAACAAATTATAGTGTGCATAACTTAACTTACATTCTTCATAAGCATAGCCATCATGCCTGTCCATTCACCATTTGTGTCGATATATCCATAGTCAAAATCGACCCGATTTAATAGTTGGTACCTAAAATAAGAATTTTTGAATCGTTATTTGGGTTTCAAAAATTCCATATATGAACAAATTTTGTCTTTTAACTATTCATAATAACATTATATAAGGCAAAGTGAATTAAACTTTTAATGCCTGGGAACAAAGCGACCAGACCACGTAAAGTGTGATTCTTGAATATGGTGAACTAAATTCAACATCTCCTAATTATTATTCCCATAAGGTGAATAACACCAGACTATACAATTAATATTTTCAAAACATTGATATAGGTGCATTGGTATATTGAACAAAGGGAAAAAATATAAGATGAAGAAAAACTAGGGGTGTGGAACATCGCACAACTTTCAATTACACTATAATCCTGACTTGATATTTTTATCATTTATTCAGTAAAAATGGCCAGTTTAGCGATACGATATTTTTTGCAATACTTCTTGTATATGTCTAAAAAAAAAAAAAAAAAAAAAAAAAAAATTGCCAAAAGGTGATGATTTCGGCGATATATACTTTTCGATAATCCTTATATTATCCTTTATTATAAGCGAAACTACTGAGAGGAGAAGAATAAACGATCGTTGATGAGGTAGAGGTATGCTCAAGGAAAGAGAACTCAGTGTTAAAGGCATTCGTTTTACGAAATTTCGGATGTGGGGATGTTTAAAACACCTTAAGAGGCATTATCACAACGATTTTTATAAAAATCGTTAGAGCCATTTTTTAGCAATCATTAAAAAACATGATTTTTTCAATGGCAGCTGCCTTATGCGCCTGCGTGATTTTGACGAAAACCTTAATGGTAGGTCCAATGGCTGCCACTAACCATCATACCAAATTTGAATATCGTAGGTCAATTTGTTCGAGAGTTATGCTGACCAAAGATACACATACATGCACACAGACAGACATTTTTTTCTAGACCACTTTTTTGAAATCAGGATGTTCCAAAATGTTCCAAAATGAAAAAAAAAATCGATTTTTTTACCCTATGTATACATATGGATAATTGAAAGTAAAAATAAACAGAAGTTCAAATTTTCATTACCAGAAGGATATATGTGATACTTTTATCAGGAAAGTTGTGAATAAAATTTCAGACCAAAAAGTACACAATCATTTTGTTAATCGAATCGGTCAATTGAGAATATTTGAATTGTTATTATTTTTTTTTTTTCCTTTCCCCTTCTAGATATAATTTTCCTGTGGTTTTAGTCGTTGTATATAAAGTTTTATGATGAACTATTTATTCCTGCAGAACCTTGACAGCTCTAAACTTTCTTCACTTTATTCATAGCCATCTTCTACTTAACTATCGGAAATCTGTATCTGGGCTTCAAATCGGGATATTAGCTTGACTTGCTCGGTCTGAATGTGTTAAGGAGTTAATTTAATAAGAGCTACTGTCAATTAAACGATTTTTTTAATTTACTATTCCAATTAGAACTCTATTTATAACATTAAACTATACGACCATTGTTTCCATTGCGTGATCCAATGACATGGTTGCAATTCTACTAAGCATTGTGTCATTCCATGTCAAATCAACACGGCTCCCAACCCGACCCCTTCAGAATTTAATAAAATTTTGCTCACTTATTGGGTTTATAGAGAAAAGAAAAAATGGCCATTATTTGGTTTGAATATCGTTCGGTTTTTGAAATATGGAGCTTCAAAAATGGACCAAAAGGTCAATATTTCGAATTTCTTGCTTTACAGATTTGCACATAATTTTGCCCCGAATTATCATAGACCATTGCTTTTAGTGTAAAAAAAAAGGCTGGATATTTGGGCTTTCTTATGATGTATCACTTGCACCGATTTTTTAAAATTTTAATTTTAAAGTCAAACAGTTTGACCTTTGACATTCGATATCTCAAAAGGGGTGTTTTTATTTTTTTCCAAAAAAATATATTTTCTTCATACATTAGTTCTCTACAAAAAAATTTTGGCTTCATTTTGGAGCGAGACCTACAACTTAACGCGGATTCCGAACCACAGCGAAGATCAATGCTTAACCCAGGATTCGAACGCGGCACCTTTGGCATGCAAGGCCAGTGTGCTAATCCCATAGCCATCAGGTGAAACTTAAGGTATCGCGAATATGGGAATCTCCACTTCGCACCCATCACAGGTGATTATCGTGCGAAGTTAAGGATAAGTATTTGCATTTAAATTTATAACTTGCCATCGAATTGCAGTACAAAAAAGAAACCAACAAATTTTTGTAGAGAACTAATATATGAAGAAAATATATTTTTTTGAAAAAAAAAAATAAAAAAATACCCTTTTTGAGATATCGAAGGTCAAAGGTCAAACTGTTTAACCTTAAAATTAAAAATTTTAAAAATAGGTGCAAGTGATACAGCATAAGAAAGCCCAAATATTCAGTTTTTTTTTTATGCCAAAAGCAATATTCAAATATATTTTTATGCACATATTAATTATGTGCAAATCTATGTGCAAATCCTTTTGGTCCTTATGTGCAAATCCTTTTGGTCCATTTTTGAAGCTCCATATTTCAAAAACCTAACGATATTCAAACCTAATATTAGTCATTTTTTCTTTTCTCTATAAACCCAACAAGTGAGCAAAATTTTATTAAATTCTGAAGGGATCGGGTTGGGATCCGTGTTGATTTGACTTGGAATGGCTCATTATATTATGTTCTTACCTGAAAGGAATTCTGTCAGCTAAAATCTGGAGCAATATGTAATCAGCTCCACCAGTTGCATAAATCAATCCCCTCTTGTCAAAATACATTTCAAAAATAGAAGAAACCTGTAATTGATATGGAAAATTTACTGAGCATTTCAAATAGTATTTGGTTTCACATATGTATGTATATAATTTTCAGTTTCATACAAAGATATACAGACATTTTTGGTGAGATCATGACAATTTTTATTTTTAAATACATCACTTGATGAATTTCACCAATTTTTGTTTTAAAAAAGTTTCAATTTTTAGATTTAGCCAAGAATGTTGATTATGTACATGGTAGATGGATGGACGTGGGTTATGGGCTTATCTCAATATATAGTAAATATAAAGCCTTATAAAGTCGAAACTGATGCTAAAAACAAACAATGCTAAGCATTAAGCAAGTTTATTGGAATTAAAGTTTTTTTAGGTAACAAAAAAAAAAACTAGGGGTGTGGAGCATCGTACGACTTTCAATTATTCTATAATACTAATCACTACATTTAAAATTTGACGTGGAATTATGTTATTAACATTTTCATTTATTTAAAAAAATGGATAGTTTGGTGATAATGTGGGGGGGGGGAGGGGGGGAAACATCTCAAAGGGAATTTGGCGATATACTTTTCGATAAGTCTTACATTACATCAGTGTGGACATACCATTTTGCATTAAATAGGAAATAGTTTTGATTTTAAAAAATTTAATAAATCAAGGTAGGAATATTGATTTTCTTAATTTAGGTATAGATTAAGTTACAGGAAGAAATATTTTGAATTTAAAAACATTTAATTCAACTAAAAGAACCTAGTAATTTAAAATGTTGAATGCTATTATAATTTCAAAAAGTTTCTAACGCAACGGGTGCGCGAATACAAGATCTGTACTGGAACATCGTTAGATCAATTTCCAATTGAAGAGAGAATATCTTCCGAGATGTACTTTCACCACTCTTCACCAATTTACTTTAAACTTGCTGGGACATAATTATCCCCTGACCCCATACACCTTCCGATTTCAACTTTAATTGATTCAGTATTTTCAAAATTGCAGAAGGTAATGTTACGAATTTCTATCTATTTGTAAATATTTCGTAGCATTAATTATGTAAAAAAGATAAATTTATGTACACTTAGCATAAGGCAGTGCCAGAGTTCTTTACTTGGCTTCCCTGCAATATGTGTCTTAATGCTTGATAATGAGTTTTACAGAGATAACGCTGGGAAGCGAGTTTTACAAGGAGCAGGGCATTTAACATTATGGTAATGGTAATCTCGCCAAATTGGCGAGATAGAGCCAAGTTGGGGACGGTTTTGGAGACTAATTTTTGTCGCCAAATTTGGTGAGAAATCGCCAAATGTCACCAAACTTGGTAACCATTTGATGATATTTTTGGTCCCCATGTACATGTATAGGACTTTTCGACTACGATCTGGAAAGTCCTCCAAATTTCTATCTATAGAAGATTCACGAAGTATTGACTCTTATATAAGGCCGACCAAGAGTGGAGTTAGTTAGTTAATTGAGTCCGTTAGTCAGTTTAATTACTGACTGAGTTGAGTTAGTTGACTGGAGTCACTGAGTTAGCTGTCTCTCAGCGAGCATTCAGAGAGTTCCGAAAGTGAACTGTATTGCATTGTCTTTTGCGGCGATTCTTAGCAGTTGTGTTGTCAAGTTTTTAACTGCTGTTTTGTGCTCTATTGTTGTGTAAAGAGCTGTATTGAGTCTACTAGAACGAGAAGTTCTGGATTTGTAAGAGAATCTGCTAAGAGTTATATCGGAATAAATTTCTGCAAGTTTTGATATGCTTTGGCTTCAAATCTTTCGAACCCATCCACGCAACAGTATAATTTCAAACGTGGTGGACGAAAAGACATCATCGGGATTTTTGCTTTTTGGAATCGGAGCCAACGTGCTATTACTCAAAATTTAAAATGTAACATTAAAAAATTCTCAAAATTTAAAATGTAACATGAAATAAGAAACCATACTCACATTCACTGTGACCACTTTAAAGAAAAGCATTGTAGCGAATATATCTCACCGAAAATCCAGATTTCTAGACTAAAAGTAGTGTTTATACAAGTATTACATCGAAGCCATTATATATAGAACCATCTTCCGTGTGATTAATATACCAATATCTAGTTTTTGTTAACGTGCTACTAATGTATCAGACGCAATGCCAGACAGTTAGCTTAGATGCGATTAAGACTTCAGAAATCATTTAGTAATGGAATCACGCATGGAAAATTGTAGCACATTACCTGTTAGATAATGTATAGCGAAGGATATAAGTGCATTTTCTTACTTTGAAATAATGGAACGAAATAAGAGGCCCGTAATTAGATGGCATCATACTTTTGTATGGAATATTTCGCATATTGTTTTTTATTGCATAGGTACTCAGAGAAAGATATCCTTTTTACCTAATGTGTCACGCAGCGATACAAAAGATAAAGCTTAACAAGAGGGCAGAGGCTTCGAAACTTCTCAAATGCCAATAGCGTGCAGTGATTCATTTCTTTGGTAACAGCGTGTAATATTGACAAATGTTGTCATACACTTGGATCATAGGAATACTATCTAAAAGAGATTAAAATCAACGAGGGTGAGAATTTTAATGACATAAGATTGTCGATTAATGGAACTTTTAAGTTGGGGTATCATTGTTGGGTAGCAACTAAAAAGCTAATAGGATGTTAGAATTCATCATAAAAGTAACCTTATCTAAAGTTAGGATTATTATTTTGCCACTTTATAGAGAGGGCTGGTTAGCCTACATCTCGAGTATGCAGTGAAGTTCTGGTCACATTAACTTAAATAGGATATTGATTTATTAGAAAAGGTTCGACGTAGGGCAAATAGAGGAGAATGGTGGTAGGACAAGAGTTCGAACATAAAGTTATAGAAATAATTTTAATTTAAAGAACAGAAAATCTTTTACAATGGAATATTTGATGCTATAACGGTTTCACTACAAAACAATGGTGGATCAATAATTCAAATTGAAACTGATTTAATTAGTGTTACTTTGTTATACATTTAATGGAAAGAATCCATCAAATCCATCAAAAATTGTTTTGATGGGTTGATTTTTACTTTTTTAACAACGTGCAAAAAATCAAGCTTTTTTTAATCATTTTGAATAAAAAAAAATCGAGGCGAAAGTAGCACTGAGGCGTGCGGAAAAGTAATTTTCTCGCACGCCTCGTGTTTATATATTGGATAGTTTTGGCATTGAAATGACATATTTTCAGAAGAAATTCATTGGCTTGAATTGCCAGCATTATTAAATATATGCATTAAAAATATTTTTTACACTTGATTATAAAAAATATTGTATGCAACACGTGGGAAAATGCTTTTTCAAACTCGGTAAATTATTTGGCTCGCGCTATCGTACTCGTCAAATAAGCATTTTACCTCGTTTGAAAAGGTATTACTTTCCCCTCTAGTTGCATAAATAACTATTCTCATTCTTCAAATAAAGCATTTTATAAAGAAAGCACTGCTAAGTAAAAAGTTAAAAGACGTTGAACATGAAAGAAATTGGTAATGTACGCCAAAGAATTGTACGCTCAACAACAACCTATTTTTGTACACAATAAAGGCTAATCAGATCGAGACTGTCGTCATTATTTAAAAGGCCTTAAATCAAGAAAAATTTCAAATGTATATTTTGACACTTTCTGATTAGTCCTAAGAAAATAATCGTTTCATTTCATTGAATGGCTCAAGTTCGTAGGTCATAGAAACCTATACAACAACTAGGGGTGTGGAAAATCGCAAAACTTTCAATTACACCTATATTACTGATGTGGATTTGTGTCATTTACTGTTTTTATATTTTCCTCATTCATTGAAGAAAAAATTGCCAGTAAAGTGATATTTTTTGCAAAAGTTCTTATAAGCGTCTGAAAAAAAACAAAAAATCGCCAAAACGGGAATTTTGGCGATATTTATTTTGATACTTCTTATACTATCCTTTCTTATAAGTGAAACTGAGAAGAGGAAGAAAAACGGATCGTTGATGAGCTATGTTTAAGCAAAGAGAACTCATCTGTTTTGAAGGCATTCGTTTTTCAACTTTTTACGCCATTAAAGCATGTTTTCGGGGATTTCGGAGATGGGGATGTTTAGAACACCTTAAGAGGCATTACCGCAACGATTTTGATCAATATCATTAGAGGCGTTTTTTTACAATAATTGAAAAACATGATTTTTTCAATGGCAACTACCTTATGAGACAAGCGCGATTTTGACGAAAACCTTAACGGTAGGTCTCATGGTCACCACAAACCTGCACATTAAATTTGAACATCCTAGGTCAATTTGTTCGGGAGTTATGCTGACCACAGATGTACACACAGACAGACATTTTTTCCAGGTCATTTTTTTAAGATATCAGGATGTTCCAAAACGTGAAGAAATGCAAAAAAAAAATCGTTTTTTTGTTTGTTTTTTACCGATTACTATACTTTCATTACCCTATGCATACATATGGGTAATTGAAAGCAAAAATGATCGTTGATAAGGTATACTCAAGTAAAGAGAACTCTGTGTTGAAAGCATTCGTTTTTAAACTTTTTACGCCATTAAAAAAAATTTACGGGAATTTCGTAGGTTAGAATGTTTCGAACACCTAAAGAGGCATTACCACAGAGATTTTAATCAAAATCGATTGAATCGTTTTTTAGCAATTATTGAAACACGTGATTTTTTTCAATACGAGGTACATTATGCGCATGCGCAATTTTGACGAAAACCTTAATGGTAGATCCTATGGCCCACTAACCCTTATACCAAATTTGAACATCGTATGTCAATTTATTCGGGAGTTATGCTGACCACATACACATACACAGACCGACATTTTTTCTAGATCACTTTTTTGAAATCAGGATGTTCCAAAACGTGGAGAAATGCAAAAAAAATCGTGGTTTTTTTTTCTTCTTTCTTTTTTTTTTTTTTCTGACCCAATGTTATACTTTCCTTACCCTATGTATACATATGGGTAATTGAAAGTAATAAAAAAAAATATGTAATTTTAAAAGGACGAGGGGAAAAACGTCAAAATATAGGACGAAATTGATTTTTATATACTAGCAGTAGTTAGAAAAGGACAGTCCGAAGCCAGGGCGCAATGCGCAAGGGACGGGGGACGATGACGTCACCGGAAGGGGGCGTGACCGGATATGACGTCACAGGAAGTGACATCACCGGATATGACGTCACCGAAAACCCCGTGACCGGAAGTGGAGTTGAGTTGTTCCACTCCTGCTGCTGTTTTAGTTTCGGTTTCATTATAAGCTGTTTGTGTATGACGTCACAGTGTGAATGACGTCATAATGTGTTTTATATCAAAGTTTTGAGCGGTGGCAACACTTTTTTAGTTTCGGTTTATCTAGCAGACGGGGTTGAGTTGTTCTAGGACTGCTTCTTAACGAATAAGTTAGAGTGATAGGCTTTTATTGCGTGACGTCACAGTGAGTATGACGTCATAACTTGCTTAACGTTAAAAGTTTTGAGCGGTGGCAACACTTTTTAGTTTCGATTTACCTTTAAGGCGGAGTTGAGTTGTTCTAGGGCTGCTTCTAAGTGAATAAGTTAGAGTTATAGGTATTTTTTACTAGTGACGTCACAGTGGGTATGACGTCATTCATGATTTTACAAAACTTACCTTTAAGACGATGGCAGCAATAGAAATATGCTAAGTTTTAGGCGGGATGGAGTTGAGTTGTTTTAGGGCTACTTTTAAGTGAATAACTTAGAGTGATAGGCTGTTTTACCAGTGACGTCACAGTGTTAATGTAGTGGGGATGACGTCACCATTTGCTTTATATCAAAGTTTAAGGAATGGCAACATCTTGTATCCTGATATATAGCTAAGTCTCCTTTGATTGGTTGAAATAAAAGCTCACTTCTGATTGGTTAGAATATGTCACGTGATTTCAAATGCTCTTCTCATTGACTATACAGTTTAGTAAAACAGTTTTCTACTAAGTTTAATGTAATTGCGGCGCCATCTAGTGGTAGGAAGGAATATAAATTACATAGTTTATAACTTTTCATGCTTAACCATTAAAAACTTCAAATACATGCAAAGATAATATACTAACACAAATGCGTAAAGTTTCGGATTGAGTGGATTTTTTTTTCTATAAGTGCTTAACACATTTAAACTAATGTTGAGAGATATAATCGCAAGACACTTTTAAGGAATCAGGTTTAATCAATGTTAGACACATAAAGTCTCATTATTTTCTCAATAACAGTATGAAATGTAAATATAAATTAAAATTTATGAGAAGAAAAAAATTTAAACTTTGATATCTTAACGTGAAAATTTCTTTTACAGAGCTTAACATATCATTAAAAAGTTTTTTTCTTTTATTGTCATAGTTTTTGAGGGATTGAATACACAACAAAAGAACTTAGACTAGAATTAATTTTCAATATTCAGCAACTGAAACCCATTATGGAAGTTAAAGCAATGATTTTACAATTTTTTTTTAGGTTGAGTTAGTCTGACCCTGTTGAAGGAATTAGTAGTTGTAGTGTGTTCACACGTGAGTTTGCAATACAATATTAGTAATATACATTTCCAAAAAACGAAATATTTATCACTTTGAATAGAAAAATGACGATTTTTTTTTTATTTATGTAAGTATTATTCTCAATTTTGTAAATTTTAAATGTATTATCCATATTTTATTGAAGAATTTATATTTTTTTTCTTCTTCTTTCAGAATGGTTTAGGAAAAACATTTCATTTTAGTCAGAACAATGTTTTCAAAGAGATGGAAATACGCAACTTTTCGATATATCAACCTTCAAATACTTTGAAATTGATTCTATTTGTTACAACCGGTTGTAATTTAAAGCTATACTGTACTATGCGAGCGATATTATATATCTTAGCTACTTACTGTCTATGTTAAAATTTATATTACCATTAAACTTGTTAGAAATTAATATGTCTATGTTAGTTATATTAATCAAAATAGTTTTTATTGTACAATGATACTTACTTAAGTTGATGAATGGCAACACAGAACTAGCTGCTAATGCTGAATAGATATGTGATAACTGATTTTGGATACTCTAATGTTTAAATAAGAGAGAAAAAGTAACATACTTGACAACTAAGAATTCAAAAGTAAACATGAAAATTTACTTTACGAATAAATATCATGTCTTTAAAATGTGTACGAATATCACTAAATAAGATAAAAAAGTAACATACTTAAACTCTTTACGACAAATAACTTTAAAATTAACGAAAAAAAACTTACTTTACACATAAAAATCACTTTAAAATGTGTAAAAATATCGCTAAATAAGAGAAAAAAAGTAACTTACTTAAAATTTCTAAGATAAATATTTAACCTTTACGCGAAAATTCCCTTCATGTATAAAAATCACGACTTTAAAATATAACATGCAAGAGAAAAGTAACGTACTTAAACTTTCTACGGCAAATAACTTTAACATTAACGTAAAATTTTACTTTACACATAAAAATCCCGATATTAAAATATGTAGAAATATCGCTAAATAAAAGAAAAAAAGTAACACACTTAAACTTTGTACGACAAATAACTTTGACATTAACGTAAAAAATGTTCTTCACATATAAAAATCACGACTTTAAATTTGAAATGTAGGATGAAAGTATAACATACCTATAATTTCTACGACAAAGAATTCAAACATTGCCGTTCATGTCTTTAAAATATATAATGACAACTCTAACTTTTAGAAAAAAGAAACACTAAAAATTTACAAGGCAAAGAATTTAAAATTGAACGTTAAAATTAACTTTACATGTACTATCATACTCTTATATCAACGATAAATAAGATAAAAAAAAGAAACTCTAAAAATTTATAAGGCAAAGAATTCAAATAATACGCGAAAATTTACCTCACATATAAAAATTATGTCTTTCAAATGTGTAAGAATAACGCTAAATTAGAGAAAAAGAAATATTAAAAATTTATAAGGTAAGGAATTGAAACAATACGCGAAAATTTATTTCACACATAACATTTTTATCTTTAAAATGTGTAAGAATAATGCTAAATTAGAGAAGAAAAAAAAATAACATACTTAAACTTTCTTCGACAACAATTTAAACAATACGCGAAAATTTCATACACAATTATTTTCTTAGGTTAATGTTAAATAATGGGAAATTTAACAGAATAAAAATTTCAAAGATAAAGAATTTTAACCTTTACACGAAAATTTACTTCACATATAAATATCATGTCTTTAAACTTTAACGTGACAATTTACTTCTCATATACAATTAAACTCTTAGGTTAATGTTAAATAAAAGAAAAAGTAACATACTCAAAAATTTCTAAGATAAGCATAACGTAAAAATTTCATATCATGTGTTTAAAATGTAACATATAAGAGAAAAAAAAATAACATACTTGAACTTTCTATAGCAAAGAATTTAAGCGTTAGCGTAAAAATTTACTTTACATATAAAATTCACGTCTTTAAACGGGGTGATAAGCATGTGACGGTAATTAGCCAATCAGGTTAGCGGTAGGTGATACGCCACTTGCCGGCATTTTTAGACCGGAGGATGAGTCACGCTAATACTTGTTCAAACAGGTCGGGAGACTTGTACAGCAAGAACAACAGCATCGACGCGCAAGCAGCGGGTGATGCTGCGGTGTGTCAGCAGGTCTTCGAGATTATCGTTTTCCTACTTTTCCTTTTTCATAATGAAATGTTTGTGAAAACTTGGAATGAATGAAGTGGATTTCAAAGACACATTAGTAAGTGAAGGTAGAATTCGCATGGACTTTCTTCCAAAAAGTATGATTCACTTGGAGAATTTAAGATCATTTCTACTTGAAAACTTTTCTATTGTCTAAAACATTGAATATTGTTCAAACTCAGTGAGATTATATGCTACAATACGGGTAAAACTTAACAAAATTGTTACATAGAAGAAAAATAGTAAGAGATTTAAAATAAATACTAGTTATAGATACTCCAAGGAAAAAAATTCACCTCTACTTTTCAATCGGAAAATCAATGCAAGTTGGAAATTTATGTTACTTCAAGAAAGACTTAGACAATTTACTTTGTAATAATATACGTTAAGGTGTCGTATTAACTCGTGCAATACATGCTGACTAAGGTTTATTTTACTTATCTAAGAAAGGTGAATTGGGGGAAAATATTAAATTGTAGATATTAAATACATTGTAGATATGCATTTAAGTTTTGAAAATCACCTGCAAGACTTTTAAAACATCTTAAGAAAAATTGAAAGAAACTTGCGAATTATATGTAAACTATATAACTTTTTATACTCTGAAAGGAAATCACAAGTAATTTAGTTAACTTTTTTCATGGTAACACTCATATTCAACGACATGTTTTTAAAATTTAACCTTCTTTACATGATAATAGTTATAAATTTTTTCAATCTCAGATGCGATATACTATTATTTCTAACATATATGTTACGAATTGTGTAAAGTTTTTAAAACTGTATATGCAAATCACCAATCAGAAACATAAAAATCTAACATCAATCAAACAAACTAAAATAATAAGATATTTTCCTTAGTGGAAATAGTTAACTACTCATGTGATGGAATATACTTAGAAAATTTAAATACTGAAAAAAGTTTGCTAGGCAAACTTAAAGAATTTTTTTTTTTCTTTTGAAAAACTAGCATAAATTTGGAAAATGTAGAGTTTGTTACTACGTAAAATTGAACATCATCTGGACAAACTAAATTATACATGAATTTTTTTTTTATTTGAGAGGTGCTGACAATATATCATTAATATAGAGATTTTTAACTTCCACCCATAATTTCTAAATAACTTATACATAAATTTCAGAAAAACTGAAACGGAATGTGTTTTACAAGAGGCTTATTTTGTAAGATGAATATTCAATATTAATATAACTGAGCAAAGTTCATTCCGGAAAAAACTTGTAAAAGATACTTATATTTTGAAAATAGTTTGAAATATCCTTTTAAATTTATGAATGCTCGCTTTCGAAAGACACAAATAAAACGGATATTACTCATGATAATTAACACATACATAACATTAGTCAAACAAAGTGAAATTTTTATTGCTTGTGACCGATAACTTTTCAGTGAAGCAGAACTTACATAGGAAATTTGTGCAAACTTTTTCAACTTTTAAACCAAGTATCATGTAAAATTATAAATTACGATAGGAAATAGCATACTTCAGAATCGGAACAAGTCTTGTAGTTAAGCTAAATGTATTTCTCAAGGAATTGAAAGCATACCAGAGAAGCCCTTATCATTTCGCATCTTTTCTCATGTTGCAAGAAGACATACTTTGTAAAAGATCGTCTTAGCACTTAACAAAAATCAGTAAAAAAAAATATATTTTCTATGGCAAAGATAAAACTTCACAACTTAATTACTTAAATTTAGCTAAGTTGCATATGGTTTATTCACATAACTCGCATGTGCTTCGAATGTTGAAATATATTTGTCAGTTGAAATCAAACTCATCGAAAATAAATGCTATCTACATTTTCAAGTCGGAAATTACTATTAAATAAACTTTACATGTAAGACATTATCATGTTAAAAAGAAAAATCTACAAAAATGTAAATGATAATTTTACTGTTGGTACATAAATGATGAATAATTTATGATTTTATTCTAGGCAAACGTTTTATTGTCTAACAGAGAACTTAAACTTTAGCAGAAAAACGAAAAAATACAATTTTTATATCCTATCATGCTTGTCGAAAATTGAATTTATTAGCTGTTGTAATAGATTTTTATTGTCCAAATTTCTATAGTTCTTCCCAGTGCAATAAAATTAAGTTCATGTGTAATGAGTAGTTTTTTTTTTATGAATCTTATAAATTTAATGAAATTATTATGACCTAAGAGATTGAGTGAACTGAATAAATCAATGACGTAAATTTAAACAGTGACTTGAACTGATACATACGATAACTGTAAAGAAGTATGACAAAGTGATAGATGAAGTGAAAATAGAAGTTGAGTGAAATGTGTTGAAAAAAGTTGAAGACGACAAGAAATTCATAAATGAGAATTATCATTGACTTATATTAACTTCGTTTTTCTTGCTTATGACAAGAAAATACACTCTTTCTTATTAAGAACCAACTTGATATCTTATCATAGAATGACAATGATGAAATATCTATAGATTAAAAAAAAATACCAAACTTTGACATAGCAAATTTCTTGAAATTCATGTATAATGTGAGAAGTTTTACTGGAAATATAGAAGCTACAACATTGAAAAATGTGAATGTTTCGAAGTACTTTATCAGAAATAAAAAAAATAAAAAAAATGCGCTGAGGTCCGCTATAAAATTTTTTAGGAGAAAGTTTAAACAAAATTTAAAATCAAACATGCTTTTAAGTGGGAACACATATATTAAAACTATAGCACATTTAACAATTTATATTATGTCATCTCAGTTGGTATCAAACTGAATAATATGAAAAACAACCACAAACTGAATAAACATGAAAATTATCAATATATGTGGAAAAGTTTCCTTTTTTCACATATAAAAAAAAAATAACACATTGACATACGTTAAGATCACGAAACATGCGTAATCATATACCGATAAGAGCAACCAATGTTGCGAGGAGATATTCACGTGATGGACAATATCCCATGAATAAATTGAGTGATTTAATTTCTAATGCTAATTCCAATAGTATTCCACGTAACTTCAACTTTATATGTTACACTATAGATATATTTATTTTTCAAATATATTGACTTTCGAAAAATCATCCTTCAATATAAGAATGATCATAGTAAGAATAAAAGAAAAGATACTAAGCATTGATTTAAAGTGTATTTATTTCAACTTAGCTACAAATCATATGCGTGAAACGAAAATTGCCTCGAACCAAAGTATAACTATCCAATTTCATTGATTCCTACAAGGAAATTTTTCTCATCTAGTAATTGAATTTTTTTTTCTCGTACACATTATAAGTGTTGTCCAATCAGGTGTAGAATAGCTGAAGATATCCGACCTCTTTCTAAATATTAATAAGTCACTGTTGAAAAACTTATAAAAATTTCAATTTACACTTAAAGTTTTTTTATATATATATATTTCAAAGAATTTTTTCAAATCAATATGTATATTTAAATACTGAAACTTATTCACTTCAATAAATGTATGTTTAAGTTATAAAACTTGTCGTATGTATTGAAAAATTGTAACTTTTCGTCTTCGTATAAATCGATAACTTATACACTAGTTCTTCATCAATTAATCTTCTAAGTAAATCTTTTAAAGGCAAAAACATACCTATAGCTTTACATTTGTAACAAGTTAAATTGTACATGTTTCTCGTGAAATTAAAATTTTATATGTTTTTCATGAAAATATATAAAATTTTGTAACTTTCACATGAAACATGTACAATTTAACTTGTTACAAATGCAAAGCTATAGGTATGTTTTTACCTTTGAAAGATTTACTTAGAAGATTAATTGATGAAGAACTAGTGTATAAGTTATCGATTTATACGAAGACGAAAAGTTACAATTTTTCAATACATACGACAAGTTTTATAACTTAAACATACATTTATTGAAGTGAATAAGTTTCAGTATTTAAATATACATATTGATTTGAAAAAATTCTTTGAAATATATATATATAAAAAAACTTTAAGTGTAAATTGAAATTTTTATAAGTTTTTCAACAGTGACTTATTAATATTTAGAAAGAGGTCGGATATCTTCAGCTATTCTACACCTGATTGGACAACACTTATAATGTGTACGAGAAAAAAAAATTCAATTACTAGATGAGAAAAATTTCCTTGTAGGAATCAATGAAATTGGATAGTTATACTTTGGTTCGAGGCAATTTTCGTTTCACGCATATGATTTGTAGCTAAGTTGAAATAAATACACTTTAAATCAATGCTTAGTATCTTTTCTTTTATTCTTACTATGATCATTCTTATATTGAAGGATGATTTTTCGAAAGTCAATATATTTGAAAAATAAATATATCTATAGTGTAACATATAAAGTTGAAGTTACGTGGAATACTATTGGAATTAGCATTAGAAATTAAATCACTCAATTTATTCATGGGATATTGTCCATCACGTGAATATCTCCTCGCAACATTGGTTGCTCTTATCGGTATATGATTACGCATGTTTCGTGATCTTAACGTATGTCAATGTATTATTTTTTTTTTATATGTGAAAAAAGGAAACTTTTCCACATATATTGATAATTTTCATGTTTATTCAGTTTGTGGTTGTTTTTCATATTATTCAGTTTGATACCAACTGAGATGACATAATATAAATTGTTAAATGTGCTATAGTTTTAATATATGTGTTCCCACTTAAAAGCATGTTTGATTTTAAATTTTGTTTAAACTTTCTCCTAAAAAATTTTATAGCGGACCTCAGCGCATTTTTTTTATTTTTTTTATTTCTGATAAAGTACTTCGAAACATTCACATTTTTCAATGTTGTAGCTTCTATATTTCCAGTAAAACTTCTCACATTATACATGAATTTCAAGAAATTTGCTATGTCAAAGTTTGGTATTTTTTTTTAATCTATAGATATTTCATCATTGTCATTCTATGATAAGATATCAAGTTGGTTCTTAATAAGAAAGAGTGTATTTTCTTGTCATAAGCAAGAAAAACGAAGTTAATATAAGTCAATGATAATTCTCATTTATGAATTTCTTGTCGTCTTCAACTTTTTTCAACACATTTCACTCAACTTCTATTTTCACTTCATCTATCACTTTGTCATACTTCTTTACAGTTATCGTATGTATCAGTTCAAGTCACTGTTTAAATTTACGTCATTGATTTATTCAGTTCACTCAATCTCTTAGGTCATAATAATTTCATTAAATTTATAAGATTCATAAAAAAAAAACTACTCATTACACATGAACTTAATTTTATTGCACTGGGAAGAACTATAGAAATTTGGACAATAAAAATCTATTACAACAGCTAATAAATTCAATTTTCGACAAGCATGATAGGATATAAAAATTGTATTTTTTCGTTTTTCTGCTAAAGTTTAAGTTCTCTGTTAGACAATAAAACGTTTGCCTAGAATAAAATCATAAATTATTCATCATTTATGTACCAACAGTAAAATTATCATTTACATTTTTGTAGATTTTTCTTTTTAACATGATAATGTCTTACATGTAAAGTTTATTTAATAGTAATTTCCGACTTGAAAATGTAGATAGCATTTATTTTCGATGAGTTTGATTTCAACTGACAAATATATTTCAACATTCGAAGCACATGCGAGTTATGTGAATAAACCATATGCAACTTAGCTAAATTTAAGTAATTAAGTTGTGAAGTTTTATCTTTGCCATAGAAAATATATTTTTTTTTACTGATTTTTGTTAAGTGCTAAGACGATCTTTTACAAAGTATGTCTTCTTGCAACATGAGAAAAGATGCGAAATGATAAGGGCTTCTCTGGTATGCTTTCAATTCCTTGAGAAATACATTTAGCTTAACTACAAGACTTGTTCCGATTCTGAAGTATGCTATTTCCTATCGTAATTTATAATTTTACATGATACTTGGTTTAAAAGTTGAAAAAGTTTGCACAAATTTCCTATGTAAGTTCTGCTTCACTGAAAAGTTATCGGTCACAAGCAATAAAAATTTCACTTTGTTTGACTAATGTTATGTATGTGTTAATTATCATGAGTAATATCCGTTTTATTTGTGTCTTTCGAAAGCGAGCATTCATAAATTTAAAAGGATATTTCAAACTATTTTCAAAATATAAGTATCTTTTACAAGTTTTTTCCGGAATGAACTTTGCTCAGTTATATTAATATTGAATATTCATCTTACAAAATAAGCCTCTTGTAAAACACATTCCGTTTCAGTTTTTCTGAAATTTATGTATAAGTTATTTAGAAATTATGGGTGGAAGTTAAAAATCTCTATATTAATGATATATTGTCAGCACCTCTCAAATAAAAAAAAAAATTCATGTATAATTTAGTTTGTCCAGATGATGTTCAATTTTACGTAGTAACAAACTCTACATTTTCCAAATTTATGCTAGTTTTTCACAAGAAAAAAAAAAATTCTTTAAGTTTGCCTAGCAAACTTTTTTCAGTATTTAAATTTTCTAAGTATATTCCATCACATGAGTAGTTAACTATTTCCACTAAGGAAAATATCTTATTATTTTAGTTTGTTTGATTGATGTTAGATTTTTATGTTTCTGATTGGTGATTTGCATATACAGTTTTAAAAACTTTACACAATTCGTAACATATATGTTAGAAATAATAGTATATCGCATCTGAGATTGAAAAAATTTATAACTATTATCATGTAAAGAAGGTTAAATTTTAAAAACATGTCGTTGAATATGAGTGTTACCATGAAAAAAGTTAACTAAATTACTTGTGATTTCCTTTCAGAGTATAAAAAGTTATATAGTTTACATATAATTCGCAAGTTTCTTTCAATTTTTCTTAAGATGTTTTAAAAGTCTTGCAGGTGATTTTCAAAACTTAAATGCATATCTACAATGTATTTAATATCTACAATTTAATATTTTCCCCCAATTCACCTTTCTTAGATAAGTAAAATAAACCTTAGTCAGCATGTATTGCACGAGTTAATACGACACCTTAACGTATATTATTACAAAGTAAATTGTCTAAGTCTTTCTTGAAGTAACATAAATTTCCAACTTGCATTGATTTTCCGATTGAAAAGTAGAGGTGAATTTTTTTCCTTGGAGTATCTATAACTAGTATTTATTTTAAATCTCTTACTATTTTTCTTCTATGTAACAATTTTGTTAAGTTTTACCCGTATTGTAGCATATAATCTCACTGAGTTTGAACAATATTCAATGTTTTAGACAATAGAAAAGTTTTCAAGTAGAAATGATCTTAAATTCTCCAAGTGAATCATACTTTTTGGAAGAAAGTCCATGCGAATTCTACCTTCACTTACTAATGTGTCTTTGAAATCCACTTCATTCATTCCAAGTTTTCACAAACATTTCATTATGAAAAAGGAAAAGTAGGAAAACGATAATCTCGAAGACCTGCTGACACACCGCAGCATCACCCGCTGCTTGCGCGTCGATGCTGTTGTTCTTGCTGTACAAGTCTCCCGACCTGTTTGAACAAGTATTAGCGTGACTCATCCTCCGGTCTAAAAATGCCGGCAAGTGGCGTATCACCTACCGCTAACCTGATTGGCTAATTACCGTCACATGCTTATCACCCCGTTTAAAGACGTGAATTTTATATGTAAAGTAAATTTTTACGCTAACGCTTAAATTCTTTGCTATAGAAAGTTCAAGTATGTTATTTTTTTTTCTCTTATATGTTACATTTTAAACACATGATATGAAATTTTTACGTTATGCTTATCTTAGAAATTTTTGAGTATGTTACTTTTTCTTTTATTTAACATTAACCTAAGAGTTTAATTGTATATGAGAAGTAAATTGTCACGTTAAAGTTTAAAGACATGATATTTATATGTGAAGTAAATTTTCGTGTAAAGGTTAAAATTCTTTATCTTTGAAATTTTTATTCTGTTAAATTTCCCATTATTTAACATTAACCTAAGAAAATAATTGTGTATGAAATTTTCGCGTATTGTTTAAATTGTTGTCGAAGAAAGTTTAAGTATGTTATTTTTTTTTCTTCTCTAATTTAGCATTATTCTTACACATTTTAAAGATAAAAATGTTATGTGTGAAATAAATTTTCGCGTATTGTTTCAATTCCTTACCTTATAAATTTTTAATATTTCTTTTTCTCTAATTTAGCGTTATTCTTACACATTTGAAAGACATAATTTTTATATGTGAGGTAAATTTTCGCGTATTATTTGAATTCTTTGCCTTATAAATTTTTAGAGTTTCTTTTTTTTATCTTATTTATCGTTGATATAAGAGTATGATAGTACATGTAAAGTTAATTTTAACGTTCAATTTTAAATTCTTTGCCTTGTAAATTTTTAGTGTTTCTTTTTTCTAAAAGTTAGAGTTGTCATTATATATTTTAAAGACATGAACGGCAATGTTTGAATTCTTTGTCGTAGAAATTATAGGTATGTTATACTTTCATCCTACATTTCAAATTTAAAGTCGTGATTTTTATATGTGAAGAACATTTTTTACGTTAATGTCAAAGTTATTTGTCGTACAAAGTTTAAGTGTGTTACTTTTTTTCTTTTATTTAGCGATATTTCTACATATTTTAATATCGGGATTTTTATGTGTAAAGTAAAATTTTACGTTAATGTTAAAGTTATTTGCCGTAGAAAGTTTAAGTACGTTACTTTTCTCTTGCATGTTATATTTTAAAGTCGTGATTTTTATACATGAAGGGAATTTTCGCGTAAAGGTTAAATATTTATCTTAGAAATTTTAAGTAAGTTACTTTTTTTCTCTTATTTAGCGATATTTTTACACATTTTAAAGTGATTTTTATGTGTAAAGTAAGTTTTTTTTCGTTAATTTTAAAGTTATTTGTCGTAAAGAGTTTAAGTATGTTACTTTTTTATCTTATTTAGTGATATTCGTACACATTTTAAAGACATGATATTTATTCGTAAAGTAAATTTTCATGTTCACTTTTGAATTCTTAGTTGTCAAGTATGTTACTTTTTCTCTCTTATTTAAACATTAGAGTATCCAAAATCAGTTATCACATATCTATTCAGCATTAGCAGCTAGTTCTGTGTTGCCATTCATCAACTTAAGTAAGTATCATTGTACAATAAAAACTATTTTGATTAATATAACTAACATAGACATATTAATTTCTAACAAGTTTAATGGTAATATAAATTTTAACATAGACAGTAAGTAGCTAAGATATATAATATCGCTCGCATAGTACAGTATAGCTTTAAATTACAACCGGTTGTAACAAATAGAATCAATTTCAAAGTATTTGAAGGTTGATATATCGAAAAGTTGCGTATTTCCATCTCTTTGAAAACATTGTTCTGACTAAAATGAAATGTTTTTCCTAAACCATTCTGAAAGAAGAAGAAAAAAAATATAAATTCTTCAATAAAATATGGATAATACATTTAAAATTTACAAAATTGAGAATAATACTTACATAAATAAAAAAAAATCGTCATTTTTCTATTCAAAGTGATAAATATTTCGTTTTTTGGAAATGTATATTACTAATATTGTATTGCAAACTCACGTGTGAACACACTACAACTACTAATTCCTTCAACAGGGTCAGACTAACTCAACCTAAAAAAAAATTGTAAAATCATTGCTTTAACTTCCATAATGGGTTTCAGTTGCTGAATATTGAAAATTAATTCTAGTCTAAGTTCTTTTGTTGTGTATTCAATCCCTCAAAAACTATGACAATAAAAGAAAAAAACTTTTTAATGATATGTTAAGCTCTGTAAAAGAAATTTTCACGTTAAGATATCAAAGTTTAAATTTTTTTCTTCTCATAAATTTTAATTTATATTTACATTTCATACTGTTATTGAGAAAATAATGAGACTTTATGTGTCTAAC
Organism: Linyphia triangularis; assembly: GCA_963978545.1. Classification (NCBI taxonomy): domain Eukaryota; kingdom Metazoa; phylum Arthropoda; class Arachnida; order Araneae; family Linyphiidae; genus Linyphia; species Linyphia triangularis. The sequence goes on along the minus strand of OZ021729.1, from coordinate 52,190,564 downwards.
ATTGATTAAACCTGATTCCTTAAAAGTGTCTTGCGATTATATCTCTCAACATTAGTTTAAATGTGTTAAGCACTTATAGAAAAAAAAATCCACTCAATCCGAAACTTTACGCATTTGTGTTAGTATATTATCTTTGCATGTATTTGAAGTTTTTAATGGTTAAGCATGAAAAGTTATAAACTATGTAATTTATATTCCTTCCTACCACTAGATGGCGCCGCAATTACATTAAACTTAGTAGAAAACTGTTTTACTAAACTGTATAGTCAATGAGAAGAGCATTTGAAATCACGTGACATATTCTAACCAATCAGAAGTGAGCTTTTATTTCAACCAATCAAAGGAGACTTAGCTATATATCAGGATACAAGATGTTGCCATTCCTTAAACTTTGATATAAAGCAAATGGTGACGTCATCCCCACTACATTAACACTGTGACGTCACTGGTAAAACAGCCTATCACTCTAAGTTATTCACTTAAAAGTAGCCCTAAAACAACTCAACTCCATCCCGCCTAAAACTTAGCATATTTCTATTGCTGCCATCGTCTTAAAGGTAAGTTTTGTAAAATCATGAATGACGTCATACCCACTGTGACGTCACTAGTAAAAAATACCTATAACTCTAACTTATTCACTTAGAAGCAGCCCTAGAACAACTCAACTCCGCCTTAAAGGTAAATCGAAACTAAAAAGTGTTGCCACCGCTCAAAACTTTTAACGTTAAGCAAGTTATGACGTCATACTCACTGTGACGTCACGCAATAAAAGCCTATCACTCTAACTTATTCGTTAAGAAGCAGTCCTAGAACAACTCAACCCCGTCTGCTAGATAAACCGAAACTAAAAAAGTGTTGCCACCGCTCAAAACTTTGATATAAAACACATTATGACGTCATTCACACTGTGACGTCATACACAAACAGCTTATAATGAAACCGAAACTAAAACAGCAGCAGGAGGGGAACAACTCAACTCCACTTCCGGTCACGGGGTTTTCGGTGACGTCATATCCGGTGATGTCACTTCCTGTGACGTCATATCCGGTCACGCCATATCCGGTCACGCCCCTTCCGGTGACGTCATCGTCCCCCGTCCCTTGCGCATTGCGCCCTGGCTTCGGACTGTCCTTTTCTAACTACTACTAGCAAGAGTACTCTAGTGCACAGAAGTTTGATCTGTTATTTGATGTCGCCACATCAGAATTACAAATTTTTTTAAGAGCCGCAAAATAAATATAAGCAGAAAAAATATGAGGTTTTAATAAAAAAACACTTTTGGTATAAAAATCAAATATGTAATTTTAAAAAACGAGTGGCAAAAGCATCAAAATATACATCCCCCCCCCCCCCCTTTTTTTTTTCTTTAATTGAGGGCTTTTTACTAATGACGTCAGTACAAAAAAGAGATTCTGAACCACAACAAATACCCTTGCGTAATCGAAAATTTGAACCGTGCACCTTTGACATACTAGGATAGAGCGCTAAACACACATCCATCAGGTAGGCAGGAAGAAATTGATTGTATGTGCTTAGTACAGGGGTCGGCAGATTTTTCTGCGCCAAGAGCCAAACATTCAACAATCCGAATAACAAATTTTTTAAAGAACCCCAAAATAAATATGAGTAGTAAAAATATGAGCTTTTAATTAAAAACATTTTTATGGTATAAAAATCAAGGCAGGTTAAACAAGCCGGTAGTCCATTTTTGTTTGAAGTGAAAGCATACAATTCCGTCAATTCTTTCTTGAATTCATGATATTCCTTGTCTATTTTCCTCTTCCTTTTGGAGGAAGTTGAGACTTGAGGCTACGTTTTTCGATTTAGTATATCAGTAACGTTTTAACAACGCACGCTACTACTAAAATTTTACTGAGAAAGGTGCAATCTCAACAATTGAGAGAACGACCGTCAACAAAAGCTCGATGAAACTGAGACTATGTCGCATAAATAGGCATACTTCTATTACACATTCCGATCGTTCCGTATTTCGATTGAGAAGATGCCAGGGAGAGCATTGATTTTAGCTAGTATTTAAAAACTGTTGTTACTTTTCCACCCTATTACTCATCTCTGTGTTTCGTCTCATTTTTCTGGTTTGAGATTACGCAGTAAGTTTATAATGAGTTTCAGGGGCGTAGCCAGGGGGAGGGTTATGGGGATTTATCCCCTCCCGAAATTTTTCTTTTCGCTTTTAGAGTACCAAAATTAAAGGATTTTATTGTTTAAAATGGTTAATTTATTTAAAACATTTTTAAATTTCAAAACATGCGTAAAAGAAATATCTGCTTGCTTGATGGTTAAATACATATGGCATTAATAATAAAAATAATAATCACGATTTTCTGATGCCGACCAAACGGTATAGTGGTTAGCTTCTAGACCGCGAGGTTGCGGGTTCGAGTCCCGTGTTAGCCATGGGTGTTTGTAAATGTATGTTGGCTTGTCTAATGACGAATGTTTCGGCGCATTATAGCCCTCGTGTTGCTGACGGCGCCAGATAATCTGAAAACAACCAACCACGATTTTCTGACATTTAATTTCATATACCTTCCAGAAAAAAAAAAATCTGGCTATACGCCCCTGATGAGTTTACCCAAACAAAGCACATATTTATAATGATTTATTGCTTTATTAATTTATTCTTCGATAGAATTACTGAGAACTTCAAAAACCGCAAGTATCCATGAAAAGAACCGAGGTCTGACGATTACCTGGCTTATATAGTACTGTTTATGGAGGTATGATTGTTGATGGTGTACTAAAATATTTTGGTGAATCAAATTAAGGAAAGTTACCACATTTAGTGCAGTGTTTCTGCTTAGAAACTGTTGGATATGAGTTAACTGTTTTTAAAATAAAAAAACTTTTATCGGTTTAAATGAATTCCTATTCTGAAATATTTCAGTCAATAACTGCTAGAATTGACAATACAACTTATATTTAAACAATTGGCGCTAATATTCATTCAACGTGCAATTACGACATTTTTGTAAATGCCTAGTGTTCTCAAATTAGAACATCTTATCATTTTAATACTAGGTTTTTAAATGCAGGACGCTAAAAAATATTTACCCCCCCCCCCCCTGGACCTCGAATATTTCTAATAACAGAGGAGGGATGAAAAGAGAGGGTGGCTCATAAATTAGAGATCTATACCACAAAAAGTCATGCCTCGACAATGATGAACATATCTTCATAAAATTTTGATATGCCATTGGAAAATCTTAGTACTGATGAATATTAAATCTGAAGTTCGATATAACTTGAAAAATTTCAATAAAAAAGGAATCCGATAATTTTTTAAACAAAAGATAAAAATATAGCATTTGAAGAAGTAAAATTAAACTTCGCACACTTAAATTTACTTTTTTTTTTTTTTCTTCTTAGATCTCAGCCATGATCTTTAGTAGTATACATACACTTTTTTTTAATTTATTATTTACTACAAATCATGATGGATGCCGGCATGACTATTTTCAAGGGGGGTGCAGATCGCACATTAGGGGGTGCAAGGTGGTTAAATTCTGTTCAAACCGTGATGTTTTAGTTAATTTTCCTAAGGAAATGTCAAATAGCTGTGTAATAAATATCTATTCCGATGAATGCTTTATAATGATTCATACCGATTTTCCTTCTTTTAAATTTAATTTTCAAATTCTAGAGGTGTGCAAATGTACTCCCTGCCGGCACCATTCTACAAATCAAAGACAAATTCATTATGACCAAAGTGTAAATTTATTACATTTTTAAACTTTAAAGCATACTAGTTATTGATGTTTATACATATGATATATCATCAACTGAACTGGTTAAAGCAAGACACAACACAATAAAAAACTCGGATAACCGAAAAACTTGGTTATTGCGAAAACTGTAAATAAAATAAATCACGTCAGTTTACGTGTATATTTTAATAAATAGAAATGTAATACAGATGCACTCTATGCAATTCATATTGTTATAATATTTAAAAAAAAAAAAGGGGGGGGGGGTCCAGGACTCCAAATTCTAACATCTTTATTTTTATAATTATTTTTTTGAAATTTTTGATGCAGTATTGTATTATAATTTGAAACTAAAATAACTATTTTAAACTTTCAAATTTAAAAATATTTTTTTAATTAAAAAACTTCCAAAATGTTGATGCTACTCAAGTTTGATTTATTTTTATAAAAAACTTTTTTAAAAAATCACTCCATTTCTGCATTAAATTACTTTTTATAATTCATAATAAAAATTATCTTCCTGATTTTTCAATAAAACGTTTAGAAAAAAAATTAAAAAATATTTTTTGCAAAAACTGTACAAAACCCATATTATGCAAAGCTCCAAAAACTTTTATAAAAAAAAGTTCAATCAAAATACTTAATTCCTGAAGACAAATTAAAGAAATATATATATGAAAAATAATTGTGGAAAGTTTCATATATTTAACAAGTATAGTTGTTTTTAGGTTATATCAATTTAAACTAAAAAAAGAGACAAAAAACCATCACCGAAAAAAAAAACTTTCCAAGGTTCAAGACAACTTGGCGAGATAGAGTTGTCATGTAAGAAAAACTTAAAATATTTCAAGTTCTACTAATGATAAAAACAAAATTGTTACGTCATTTTATTCAGAAATACTTTTATTATTTTTTACAATAATAAAACAAATTTAAGATGTTTTTGTTTTTTTAATTTTGAGTCCTAGACCTCTTTAATTTTTTTATTTTTTGTTTGTTTGTTTAACGTTATTATGGCGTTTTTCCACAGCAATATGCCGACCAAACGGTATAGTGGTTAATGTGCTAGCTTCTAGACCGCGAGGTTGCGGGTTCGAGTCCCGTGTTAGGCATGGATGTTTGTAAATGTATGTTGGCTTGTCTAATGACGAATGTTTAGGCGCATTATAGCCCTCGTGTTGCTGACGGCGCCAAATAATCTGAAAACAACCAACCAATCCACAGCAATATTTCAAAGGTTTTTTTAAAGGGTAACAGGATTCCTTGATGTTCACTTTTGGATCCTTGACCTTGAGTGTTGCAATACTCTTCTACTTTCTAAAAGAAGAGGAGGTGTATGATGCAATGAAAAATAATGGAGATGTGGGATTTCATTTTCCTAAGTGTTTGCGAAGTCAAGTTCAGATCTGTTTCGTAGTTTTAAAAATGAAAAATATAGAATAAAAAAAAATCCTAGAAATATTTGATAGCTCAGTTAAAACGGAAACTTGGATAATCAGGATTTTACTGTATTTAAATCCTAAACATTATTTGAATTTTCGAAAATATTTACTGTGAACCTAATCATAACCACAAACGAGTTCATACCTGTATTAAATATAAGTACAAACAAAACTAATAGGTTTACCCATAAATTAATTTACTTTTGGAATTTAAAGGTTACTTACAGAGCTGTCTATTGCATGCCTGAAAGTACAAAATGTGTGCACAGAGAATGGAAGCAAAGCAAAGTTTCAAAATTAAAGCGTCACAGTTGGAATTCAAATACGAAAACAACCAGCAGCTGCAAATGAAAGGGGCCAGAGGGGACGGGTACCATCACTTTTTTAAACTAGGCCCTAAGAATACATAGTGTCATAATGATATTATAATGATTTGTAAATAAAATGTTGTAATTTTAAAGCAGTAAACTCAATGAACCATCCAGCTAATGAGGGCTAGTTCTGCTGGCTTTTTTTGTACCCTGACCCCACTAATATATATACATCATAATAATGCTTTGTAGAGATATTTCTACAAAATAATGTTTTTAAAATGCACAAAACTAATTTAGGCAGTTATGGCAAAAAAATATTATTGTGGGAGGAGTAACATTTCACTTACCACAAACCAGTGAAAATGCAATCAATCATAGCCACTACAACTAAAAACAGGATTTACAAGAAACCAAACAAACCTCAGTAATTCCGTTAGAAATGTTTAACTTGTTCAATGGGTATGACCATAAAGCATTAGGTTTTATGTATTTCTTATCTATTAAATCTTAGCATGATTATATACTATCATAATGTTGACATCTCACATACTTGCACGTTTCTGAAAATCTGCAGAAATGTCCACTGTATACACTACTCCGCTCACAGATTGTGAAAACACTTCGAATTCTTAATCTGATTGGAGCTTGAAATTACGAGGCATCTTTGTCTCAGTTAAATGCTTTATTGAAGCTGAAATAGGCAGCAGAAGTCATTTCCAAACAAACACTTCAAATATGTACTATTTAGTTTAATTTAAGTCTGCATTTGAGCATTTTACATGTTTATAATAACTTGCTGATTTGATTAATTGTTATTTTCTTCCAAGTATGACTAAAAGTTATAGTGAGAAAATATTTTTGAATTGCTCGAGATTGACGATGATAAGTTGTCCGGGAGGTCAGGTGACTTCGAATTAAAGCAGTAATAGCAAAAGGTTAAATAAGAGAAATTCTTTCTAAAAAGTTTTACTTTAACAGGGCCACAATATTCAGGAAAAAAGTTCTCTGATAATTCCCCGACAGATTTCTAAACAATTCCCAGTTTACGGAAAACTTCTTTTCAAATTTTCCCATTTTTCCAGATGTATAGATCAAATAGAACATTTATACCAAAGAATATAATATGCCAATTTTTTTTAAATAGTTTTGGCAGTAAAGAAAAGTTTAAATAAACTTTTAATGATTCATAAAACTTCTAATGATTACCACAATTCTCCGAGAAAATGGTGCCAAAATACGGATGTGAAGGGGACAGGTACCTTCAAAACAACTGAAAAATTCACCGATTATAGCAAAATAAAAAAATTCCCTGACATTTCCTTGATTTTTTCAAGAATCAGAAAGCTACCTGACATTTCCAGGTTCTGTGGCCAACTATGTTTAGACATTGCTGAGAAATCTCATTTCTTTCGTAGCAAATAGCTGGTAAAATCGATAGTCAGACTCTGAGACACATTATCCTAAATAGAGTCATTCCTGCTACAAAGTATTAACTGAATACAAGAAAAAATTAATTTCAAATATGTAGAATTTTTATTTTAATAATACTAGTATTTACAAGAAGTGTAAGGTGAAACTTTTCTTAAGTACCCATATGAACACCTTAAAAAGTTAAATACATTTCAAATATTAATGCAGTAAATTTGAAATATATACAATATAGAAGTGGAAATACTATTTTAAACCAATAATTCCAATTGAAAAATAATATAACCTTAAAACAGTTCAACAGGGAAACAATATTTGAAATAATCCTGAGTTTTAAAATCAATAACATTTTATAAAGTACATATTTGTATTTGCATAGTAGCGTAATAGATAACTTTTGTATAGCTATGTCCAGTGTCAATATATTAAATAATTTCTCGATACATATATGAATGTAAGTACTAATAAATTTACAAGAGCTGGCATTGCATATGTACAACAATTAGAGAAATTTCTGAGTATTACATCAATAATTATTGGATGATATTTGAGCTATGCAAATAAAATTTGAAATTGGAACAAAAACACTGCTAAGCAATCAAATATTGTTTTATACTTTACAGCAAATTCCTTTAACTTCTAAGTAATATTCAAAAGGTAAAGTGTATGCAATCAATGACAATCATTGATTCACTAAAATTAAATTAAATGTATTTCAATTTAAAATATTAGCAGAATTTTTTTTTTCTTCTTTTTTTTTCATTAAGCTATAATATTATACTTGAAATATTGAGAAAGTCTTCATATAAACCAGATGCATATTACATTTAGAGATTATACACATTTTATTACAATTCTTAAAATAGAAATCAGCATTTGGTATTAAATGCAAAATAAAGGGATAAACAAAATTAGAATTACTATTATGCCCTACCATTGGTGATGACTTTACTAATATATCACATTTAACAACTAAAAAAAAAAAACTAAATTTTGAAAGCAAATGTGAGTATGGCATTAACTACTAGCTTATTGGTTCATCTGGAGAAAGCAAAAATGAAAGTGAATCTCTCACAACATGATAAATAATGTTCTTGATTTGCAATTTATCCTCGTGATTTGTGTGTGTCTCAGATAGATTCCTAAACTCTTGAGTCAATTTAAAACAATGTGCAATGTTTTCAGGAGAAACAAAATCTTCAGCAACCTTCACGCAGCTGTGCAAATTTCGAACTTGGTGGGGGGCTCCAGCTGGTATAAACACTGCATCTCCGAGGCACTGGGCAATAGCATAGCCTTCCACACCATACTCATAGTAAAGACGATACCTCAACTCAGAATCTATATACCAGCTTTGGTCATGAATAGGATCGTGGTGTGCCTCGAGTTTCTCGCCCCTCTCGATAGCAACCTTGGTGAGCATGTCTCTGATCTTGTCTGCATCTTTGGCATTGTAGATGTGCCATAGTGCTCCAGGTTTGGCAAATTTGTTGGCAACCCGTTCCCTCATCAAGGAGTCACAGCCGCCTTCATCGATGGCCCTTAAGGCCTCGTGGATGTGAGTTTCACATTTACCATCTGATGGAATACCAACATAAACCATGACATTCACAGCATCACTGATATCTAAATGCAGATTTGTGGTCCCCTTTTGAGGAAACAATGCAGATCCATAAGCATTGTACATCTTTGGGCCGAGATCAGGACGCACAAAAGAAGGGGGCAGTCTTCCAGCAAGATTGAGGATTCCGTCCCGATGGGTGTACTCAGGTAATGGTAGCCCTTTCATTAGATCCTCGAACCTTGTGGGCAACTTCTCACTAAAATCTTCTCCAGGTGGCCAATCTTTCAACTTTAGTAGCATATAATCTCCATTTTCATCAGTCAGTCTCTTGTTAAAGTTCTCAAAGCCTTCCCAAAACTTTTTCATGGGCATGTTCTTCAGGACAGAACCAGTTTTACAATCCACTAAGTCATTTTTCACTTCCCCAAAATCTCTACAAAAGCCTTCTGGCCGCCAAAGATCCATATCTAGTCCTTCATCCACTCCTTGTACTACGATGGGCTGACCCCTCTTCCATTGATCTTGAAAGAGTGGCAAATTGTTTTTATGATTGGCTTTATGAAGGAACAACAGCTTCCCATTGCAAAACCATGAATGTGGTACTTCAGGAAAGAATTGGTTACTTTCGAGTTTGGTGAAAACTCGAAGGGGAAAAGAATTTTGACCCAAACAATCATAAGGAAAACGGTGGAATTTGTCCTTTAAAACAATGCTTTTTTCTCTTTTCTCATCAATTAATCCATTAGTTATTTCACTCAAAGAGTAACTACTAAAGTCACTTTTCGAATTATTTTTTTGTACGCCTTCCACAAGATTACCTTGTAAAAGGCTAAAATCTTCGTAACATGCCACACTATCATCTGACATTTTGAAGTTGTTGTTGTAGATGTCTGAAGCCATCAATTCCTCCTTCAGCCATCGCAACGCAGGTCCGAAAACTTCAAAATCCAATTCATCATAATTAATACAGTTTTTCCTTGAAATCTTTTCAAGAATAATGTCATGAGTGATTTCAGGTGGGAATGACTTAGTGACCGCACTCATAAGTTGCTTACAAAGATTAGTCCTGACTGGTCTATGTTCAGAAGCATCATTTTGTTCATCATTACATTTGCAGTTGGAAACTATCTTGCACTTTTTTCTAGCCTTATGCATTAAATCCTTCATGATCCACAAAGCTTGACCAGGTATCATTTGAGCCATAACCAGAGAATCCTGTGTGTGTGCTGAACGCTGAGTACAGAGAAGCCACTTAAAGTTGTCTCGATCCCTTGGTTGGTCTTCATCATCCTCAACTACAATACCTTGCTTGCGAACTTTATAGCAGTCAATGCAAACAGCAAAACCACAAGTGGGGCAAACCCAATGGATATTGAAGATTGTAGTAGAGCAAACGTCACACATTTCTCTCACACCTTGAACAATTCTTTTCCAGGTCATAGGTTGACGTAAACCAACATGAAGTTCCAGGGCTTCTTCCTCTTGTAAAACCAAATCACAAAACTGGTCCCCAACATGCTCTAATAAAGACTTTGCAGTTTCGTAATTTAAATCTTTCGGGCGGTCTTGCGGCTGAGGCAGCCACTGACCCAAGTGCTCAGGTGTTGCATCGGAGGGATTCGAAAAGCCAGCAGTAATGATAAGACCCTGCTTAGTATAGCACAATTTTCGATATTCCATAAACCGACAGTAAGAATTGTACATTTTTTTGCTGTTTCTGTACACTGCCAATCGACATTCTCTGCACTTTGGTATTCTTTGGGCTACATCAAAACAGAAAGAATTTTGAAGGAATGGCACTTGAGCTTTTATATTTAGAATTGAAATGGCTTCTACAGGAGCTGTATTTGACACAACTGGCTTTGACTCAGATAACCGTGGGCGGCCGCGTCGACGAATTACATCATTTGGTTGCTTTACTTTTATTTTCTTTAGCAGACCTTTTCTAGTCATTTTAGACTTTGGATGCAATCTAATTTTGCGTTTTGTTCCTTCCTGAGAGTGATCTGACATTTCTGCTTGGATTGCATCAGGTGCTGTATTCTTTATTTTTTCTAAATCTGACTTTATATTATTCAGTCTTGCATCATTTTCGATGCTTTTAGATTTCTTTTCATTACTCAAATCATTTCTGAAACTTTTGTCATTAATAGGACTATCTTTATTTTCCCATGAATTATCATCCGATTGTTTTTTTGAATTTTGATCATTAACTTCATCTACTTTTGATGCAACTTTAGTATCAGATGATCTCCTCAACTTTTTAGTCTCACCATTACTTTTTTCACTAGGGTTTGAGGCATTGGTAATTTTTCTGATGTCATCTTCAATGTCACTAATTTCAGAAACTGCTTTCAGATTAGTCTTGACTTTTTTCCTCGGCCTTCCCAGCTTACGAGGTTGAATTTGAACACTTGTTTCAGGCAAGTCTTGAATACCACTTGCAGGTTGCTCTAGAATATTATTTTCAGTTAGTTCCTGGAGACTGCTACGCTTTTTATTAGGCTTTTTATCTTCACTCAACTTTATACTTTTCAAAGAAGCTTGTCTTGAAGATCGCTTAGGAAGGAATTCTTTATTCTTTCGCTCAAATCTTTTTTGAATACTTTTAATTTTTAGACGTCGAGTTTCTTTTAAGGGAGATACATACACCTTGGCACACTTAATTTTCAAATGGCGATTTCGAGTTTTGAGTCGACTAGATAAGTACACGTTAGCTTTTGAGGTCATGGCCATTGATGGGTTTTGTCTGAATCTTTTTTTTGTATTCGAAGTTGATGAAGAAGAAGAGTAGCCACTTTTGTGTTCCTGGTGGGACATCAAACCAAGTTTTCGAATCATTTCACCTTGAACCCTTGCTGACCGATTCGGTCGGTTCTTAATAGCAGAGTTGAGGCCATTATCACTATCAGAATCAATAATGATTAGAATAGGCTCACTCTTAGTCTTTCTCCCATCAGATTCCACAGTACTACTGTTACTACTTGCAGTTCTTCTTTTTCGGGAACGAGTAGCTATAGACGGTGGGTTGATGTCAGACATTTGCGATAGAGAATCATCAGAGAGGATTTCTTCCTTGGCAGAAACCTTCATTTTGGCTCTTTTCATTAGAATCGTCTTCCTGCGGTGTTGGGTAGTTTTTGATTTGTGATGAGAAGTAGACTTTGAGAATTTTTTCTTGGACTTCGAGCGTGCTGAATAGCTGCGCTTTTTCGACCTATTAACATCGAAAGTCTTAACATCGTAATTCGAATCTTCCGATTCCGCTTCATCACTCGATTCAGAGGACGGGTCATTCTCATCGGAGTAATCCTCTGAATTTGCGTTAGACATGTCAGCTCGGTATTAGTTTCTTTTAATGCAAGTTGCTGTCGATTAACGTTCAAAGACATTAGACACAAGAGCACAGTTCATGAGGAATGTTGCCTCATTCATGTTTAAAAAGTTGATTAAAAGCGGCAAGATATTTTTTGTTTCAAATGTTTTCAAGCATCAGTAATCAAAATTAATGATAAAAATAAAATTGTTTGTCAACATAACCATCTAAATCTGTTGAAGGGTTCGTCTCCAAACAAGTATATTGTTGCCATATCCCATATCTGATTTAGTAAAACATCAAGAACAAACCACTTTAAAAATTTGTCATAAGCAACTGTTAAATGCCTACGAGACAAAATGCACATTAATGATTGGCTAAACAAATCATTTCCTGCATAAAATACTTTTAAAAATATATTATTTTAACCTAAAATTGATACTGAAAAGTAAGACAAATGCTTAAAATAATTGCTTGCATAAAAACCACTAATGTGTAAAAAAAAGTTACTTAAATTAAAGTGACTTAACAAGTTGAATTAATTAATTAAATACTTGTGTTTTGATATTTATCAGTTATTTTTTTACATTCCATTAGCCAATTAAAAAGCTAAATTTTTGTTGATGCTTGCAGTTTACTATGACGTAAACAAATAATAAAAATGGAGATACATTAAAATTTAGATTCTTCTTCTTCTGCCGGTGTTTCGCTCTTAAATTCAAAATCGAAAATGCGTAAGTAAATGCGGAATTTACAGATTCTAGGAAGTATTTTGTTTGAGGAGCAACCGGAAGACTACGGAAGTACACGAGAAGTACGTCATAGAGCAATATCTGTTTCTGCTGCAAAGAAGCTAAGAAAAAGGCGGGAATTGTATACGGCGGTTGTGTTGTTTTGACGAAACGTATCCATCTCATCCAGAACAATTTGGTAGAGATGTGATATTTACGTTCTTTTTGCTGAACAGGTGTTCTCTGCTCCTGTTCTTTTAAAATGAACTACTCATTAACCCGTTCTTTTGAAGAACCAGTTCTTTTTTTCCATTTACCGAAATCATTGCGAAGAAGTGCCGGTCGGTCTTTGGGGTAGATCACAAGGGTCAAGGACGAATCTTCCCGCACTCCGCTGCTCTGATGACGTTGCGTTTTAAAGAATGAGAGGGAAAGTTACTAAGTTTTTGTTTGATTTTCCTATGACTGCGTCAGAATAATATATACAAATTAGAAGACTTTTTGATATTTTCGAAAATATGATTGTGACAGTCACACTCCTTAAATTATAAGCTCTACATATAATTTTAGGCTGAATATTTGCATTTATAATGTAGTAATTTTAAGTGAATGGAGTTTTTAATATATAAAGTTTCCAAAACACTGGGACTCAAAGAATGTTCAAAACCTCAATGGACAAAAACAAATATTATTGCATTTTATTTAGTCTATAATTTATTAAAAGGGATAAATAAATAAATTAAAACTTTAAATTAGAAATTAATGGAGGTATACAAAATCACAAACGATGGTGAATATTGTATAATTTTTTTCCCGACACCCTAGAAATGATTTTTTTTTTACTTTCATTTACCCCAAGGGCGTAGCCAGAAGAAAAAAATTTCGGGAGGGGATATGAAATCATATCAATAAATCATACAATCCTCTTTATCAATGCCGCATGTATTTAGTAATCAAGATAATAGCTATTTTGTCTGTATCCTTAGACATTCAAAAACATCTATAATAGTAAAATAAGCTGTGTGTCTGTCTGTCTATTTGTCTGTGGATCTATAATAGAAACCTACTTAAAATTGGAGTAGAGCTCTGAAATTTTCAGCATAAGTAGTTTTTTCCTTCTAATTGTATACATCACAAAACAGAAAGTTAAAATTTTAATTAGTTATTTTTTAATTAATTGTTTTAATTAATATATATGTTACAAAACGATATCTAATAGGGCTACAGCTCTGAAATTTTCAACATAAGTAGCTTTGGCGTTTTAATTGGATTTCTAAAAAACAGAATTTTAAATTTTTATTTTGTTCTTTTTTGATTAATTCTTTTTAGTTAATAAATAAACATTTTACAAAACGATTACTTAATGGGGCTACAGCTCTGAAATTTTCAACATAATTAGTTTTGGCTTTCTAATTGAACTTTTGAAAAACAGAATTTTAAATTTTTATTTAGTTTCTTTTTAATTAATTAATTAATATTTTACAAAACGATTTCTAATAGGACTACAGCTCTAAATTTTTCAACATAAGTAGTTTTGACCTTCCAATTGGACTTTAGAAAAACAGAATTTTAAATTTTTATTCAGTTTCTTTTTAATTCATTAATTAATTAATATATATTTTACAAAACGCTTTCAAATAGGGCTACATTTCTGAAATTTTCAACACAAGTAGCAAAGTCCTTTTGTCAGTCCAATTAGAAAGCCACAACGGCTTTCTAATTGGACTGACAAAAGGAAGGTTAAAATTTTAATTTGTTTTTTAATTAATTTTTTCCTAAAAAGCGACTTCGAATAGGCCTAGAGTTCTGAAAGTTTCAACATAAGTAGTTTTGGTCTCTAATTTTGCTTTCCACAAACTCATGTTAAAATAATCTTAAAGGGGTGTTGTATTATTGTACTAAAGGGGAATTTTTTTTTCTCGACAAGGGAGAGGCTTCCAATATTAAGGCTTTACGTAGCAATTAGATTTTAGTGAGTGAAGTGAGCTTATGCTTACGCAGCAATGAAACTTTCAGCCAGCGAAGCGAGCCTATGCTTGCATAGCAATGAACCTTTCAACGAGTAAAGTAAGCCTATGTTTATGTGTCAATGAACTTTTCAGCAAACGAAGCGAGCTCGATTTTGCGTAGTGATGAACCTTCCTACTAGTGAAGCGCCAAAAACTGGTTCCTATACACGAATGACAGTTTTCCGCAACGCGAGGCCTCACAGGTAGCTGAAATATTGCACATGATAAAATTTCGTAGTGAAGCACGGGTATTCAGCTAGTTTTAAATAAATTTAATATTTTAAACAAAATATAAATTGATTTTTGTGTTTTAATGGCAAACCTAAAAATTTTGGGACTAAAAAAACGCTTGAATTACCCATATGTATACATAGGGTAATGAAAGTATAGCATTCGGTCAAAAAAAAAATCGATTTTGTATTTGCATTTCACCACGTTTTGAAACATTCGGCTTTCAAAAAAGTGATCTAGAAAAAATATACGTCTGTGGTCAGCATAACTCCCGAAAAAGTTGACCTACGATGTTCAAATTTAGTATGCGGGTATGTGGTGGCCATGGATACCATTTAGGTTTTCGTCAAAATTGCGCATGCGCACAAGGTAACTGCCATTGAAAAAATCATGTTTTTCAATTATTGCTAAAAAACGGCTCCAACGATTTTCATCAAAATCACTGTGGAAATGCTTCTTAAGGTGTTCTAGATATACCCACCTTCGAAATTCTTATAAAAATGCTTTAATGGCGTAAAAAGTTGAAAAATGAATGCCTTCTACAAAAGTTCTCTTTCCTTGAGCATACCTCATCAACGATTGTTTTTTTCTTCTCCCCTCAGATTCACTTATAATAAAGGATAATATATAAAAACGGTAAATGACACAAGTTCACGTCAGTATGTAATTGAAAGTTGTGCGATGTTCCACACCCCTAGTTTTCATTTCAATGGTAAACTATGCTAAGAAAAACACGCATTTAATCGGCGCCATCTGAACAACGTTTTAGTTTTTTGTTTTTTTTTAATTTCTAGAAAGTTATAATTTTATATAAGTAACTCAAAAATTTAAATTATTTTTGAACATACTCGTTTCTGAAAACAAAATTCTTATAATATTATAACTATCTTGCTATATAACACTTATTATACTGGAGAAAATTAAAAAAAACAAATGTAACACCTTCACAACTAGTGAGAGATAATTTGTTACAATCACTGTCGTGCCTACTCGTTTCTGGATAGTAGAAATTGCATTGGCCCGATGGGGCGATAGAGTATGAGTAATTTGTGAAAGATTCCCACAGTGATAATGTAGTGTAGAAAAAATTAACTTGAAACAAAAATGTTAAGAGATAGCCCAGGTCCTTTTACCAAAATAATATTTCACAATAGATTTACAATATAATGGGACACACTAGTTTTATTACACATTATATAAAAAATACAACCTTCATTACAGTGAATTTCGAAACACAACGAACAACTCAGCCTGCTATAAGGATTCGAACCTAGCACCTTAAGAGTATGACAAGCAACCTTTGGAATTGCGTTAAACAAAATACGACATTTCGTTTCTTTCTTAATTAATACAAATTAGAAGACCAAGAAGAGGCTTATGATCTAGGAGGGTTGGTCTAGACAAAATAAAATACTGAATTTATAAAATACACATTATAAAAAACCGAATATGCAGAATGCATAATAGAAAATACCGAAATTGCAGAATTCAACATTTTCAATTATGTATTCCTATTATGCATTGTGTATATATTTCGTAAGTAAAGAAAGTCAAACTGTTTGCAAGTCCTCACATGCCGAGAATTCTGTGAAAGAACATGTTCTTGACAAATTTATTATAAACTCCGCAAATTTATTTTTTTAATTCTTTCAAAACTAGCTTTTATTTGTTACATACAAATCTAGTGAAAAAAAATTATAATAATTTCAATTTAAAACCAGAGTAAAAAAAAAAAAAATTGTTTTTTTGCCGGATGGGATTTACCGGACCAATGTAACATAGACCTAATACATTAAAAATTAAAAAAAAAAAAAAAAAAAATTCCAAAGTTAAATATTCCACAACATTTTGTTATCATAAATTATGTTTCCTTTTTCCAAATTTACCAAAAATTAAGTTTACTTAATTTAAAAACACACTTGTAACACATTACAATATAAGAAAAACGCAGTTTCATTCAATGCATTGATAGTTTGAATATAAACGAGAAATGAAATAATTACCTTATTATTATTAAAACAATAAAAAACAACAACATATAAGCATTATACCTGCTGAAATTAATTGAAAAAATCTCCCCCCCCCCCCCCTCCTCCCCGCGAGCATTTCAACACAGTCCTAATAATGAAATCAACAGCATATCCGAGAAACACGGAACCAGTTCTGTAGAAGCTCCCGTTCCGACACAGAGCGGGAATGAGCAGAGAACAAGTGAACGGGAATAGTTCAAATGAACTAGCTCTTTACGGAGCAGTTCAAACTGAGCCGTTCGGAAAGAGCAACTCAGCTCAACTGTTCTGAACAGAGCTGGTTGAAAAGAACTGGCTCTTTGAAACAAACCTGCTCATCGATAGTACTCCATACCGATGTTGTTCATCTACTCTGCGCCTGCGCAACGCAGCCCTGCTGTTAGGAGAGAGATCACGGATGAGGAATGTGTGTGTGGAGGGAGAGGGGGAAACGAAACCTTCTTCCTCAAGTGCGACGTCAGAGGTGTGACGCATAGGATCGGAGCTGGAAGGATATCATCGAAGAATGTTAAGGAACAGGGTTTTGGTGAGATCAAAGAACAGGATGTTCTTGCTCTTTTTAAGGAACAGGCTCAAAATAGCAGACTGTTCTTTTATTTCCCATCCCTACAATTTGGATACAATATATAAGTGAGTGAAATATTCAATTACATCTTGTTTATAATGCATTGAAACTGTCCCGTTCTGATTTTTAAAGTGTGTAGTCAATTTTGTTAGTTTGTACATTAACTGAAACTTCTATATTGAATTGGAACTGATTCACTTTAAATTTCTTCGTATCATAATTCTTTAATCTCACTCTCTAAACAGTTTTGTAACAACTTTAAATAGTAATCTAACAGAATTTTAGGTCACTTAATACTTAAGTTTCAGAGTGTATATACAATTGATTGAAAAATAACTAGTTTGATATTTTACCATACATTTTCAAACAACCCATAATCAATGTGTATATTTTACTGCTCTCCACATTTTAAAAACACATTCCTTAAACTTATTCCCTACTCTTACCTTAAAGTCAATGAAGGTTTTTTCAACCAGTAGTTTCTAGGTGTAGCCACATGGTTTGCTATCTTCGAATGCTAATTCATAAATCTCGCTCTCTGCACAGTTTTATAGTAACCATACATATTTTTCAGTTGTATTTCAGCTTCAATCAATCGAGTAGGCAGTTAGAATGTAATTAGCGTCAATGATTTCTATGATTACCAACTCGCCCATGTATAGAACTAGAGAGGATACATTTTTTCTGGATGAGGTAAGAATGCTAAAGCTTCACAGTTGCTGGCTCTTTCATAAATCGGTCTATTCATATTTAATGTGGAAATATTGTCAAGTGAATATGGTGCCAGTTCCTAGACGATAGAGTTTAGTACTATTAGCAAACCTTTTTCTTGTGGGTTTTCAGTTGTTGTGTAATACAGTCAACTCGCGATAACCTGAAGTTCAAAGGACTGGCCAAATTCTTCGAGTTATTGGAATTCACTTGGATGTTTTTTTTATATTCAAGGCATATTCTTGGGACCGAATGAAAACTTCGAAATAAAAGAATATTCGACTTATGAGACTTCGATTTATAGTGAGTTGACTATATGAACAGCCTTTTTGAATATCCCACCATGTTATAAATTTTGAATTGGGCACCATATTGAATTGGCCATGTTTAAGCCTTGACACCAACTTATCAAAATAGCACCAACCCTTCTACTTAAACTAAGAATTTACGCATTAATTGATTGCTTAAACCTATTTAATTAAATGGAAGGCTTGGGATTAATTAAAATTTGCAAATACATTTATTGTTTAAGTTGTTAAGAAATGTCTAGTTATGTAAATAGTAGGTGGGTACTCATCCTTTAGACGGGTATCGGATAAAAATCGCCAAATTGCAGCAATATCTCATTCAAACTTGTAACCTTCGAATCATTTATATATTTCCTATAACAAACCGTTATAGGGTTGCTATAACAAACAGTTATAGGGTTGCTATAACAAACAATGAATATATTCATTGTTTGTTATAGCAACCCTATAACATTTATGCATCATGTAAACATTTAAACTTGGTACCAACTGGTACCCGTCTAACGGAAGAGTACCCAGTAAGTGTTTGATTAAATTTTCTGTATTAATTTAAAAAAGAAGCTAATATTTTATAATTTAAACTATTAACTTTGTAAACAAAATCATGCCAATTTTCAAAAAGCTCCTATTGTATTGTAGCATTGAAAATAGATTTCCTTTTATTGTGGTAGAGCTGTAATATTAGTGTTTACCAAGTGATTTTGTTGATATTTAATTGTTTGTGAAATAAAAAATTTATATTGACAAAGTGGCAAAATATTTCATAATTTAAAACCACAATAATATATTCAATGCATGTATTTATATTGCAGAAAATTTGGTTCACCATTGCAGTCCCCCTTATCTCCATTTTATTGCAGCTTGTGTTTCTTAAGCTAGTTGGCAATTAAAGTGAGAAGAATTTCTGGTGCTCTACACAGAAGATCCTGTAAGTTATTTCAGATTCAATGTTAACTTAAAGCGTTGTATTTTTATCCACCAAAAAATTGCTCTTTACAAATGAATCGTTCATTTGGAAAAACAAGTCACTGCTGGCAACTTTGGAAAATCATGAGAAATTAATATTTCTGAATTGGATTTTAGTATTAATGATAAAAATAAGTTATGTAGTGGTACATTTTTTTTTCACTTAAATTTAAACAAAAGTGAATCCGAAATGGCAAAAAACACTGAGTCAAAAGTATGACGAACAACAACTGAGGTGAACTGAACAACTGAGGTGAACAACAACTGAGGTGAAAATCAATCCTGCTCTAGTATTGAAAGTTGATGTTTAGATATGTTGAAGTGAACTGCCAAAACCATTAGGTTATGGTTGCGATGCATGCTATTGCAATTTAAGCATTTCGCTTTTGAACTCTGTTAAAAACAAACATCGCAGGAAAAAGTTAAACAAATTTACAAGTTTAACAGCTAGAATTCTAAAGGAATAAAGTTGCAAGTATATATGGTTATATTTCTGTAACTACATATGTATATCTGTAGGGAATATATTTTACTGATTTATTCCATTTGAAACTTTATTGTTCAATGACAATAGACTTCAAAGCCTAAATACCTGTTTTTTCTTAGCCCCAAGCAAATAGAAATCAATCTAGATCAGAAGTAATTACTATCCACTTCCTACATAATGTATTAAATTGCTTAAATGAAATGCTTTGACTATTACCGGTTTGCAAAATTATAATTTCCAAAAAAATATAGAAAGAGTGTTGTTCAAGGGTAGTACAGTTGCATTTATGTGTCCTATCCAGGGCACTTTGGAACACAGGGTTAACCTGTTAAAATAATTTATTGTAAAATAATTTATGTTAAATTAAAATTTTACATTATATTGCTATGTGTTTATCATCTAGAAGTGAAAGAAATTTGTGAAATATTGTTTTTGATAAGTTTGGATTTTGCTGCACCAACTAAAAGTGACTTGTAATCCAGTAGATGGAATCCAAAATTATTGTAAATAACCAGGTTACCAATTTTCTGTACATTTTGCATTCGTGTAAGATTTTACATTGGAAAGTTATATTTTATTCGAATTCAATTATTTTTCAGGGATTCAAAAATTGAAAGATTTATGTGTATGAAAGAATAAACTTTAAAATTACATCTAAATTCTAATAAAAAAATATCTATAAAAGTATTGTTACAATGATTTATATTTCCTAAGCACTCATGTAGAATAATAAATGAAGTGTAATTATTTCACTAAAATATGTTTATTTTGCATTCGAAGTGTGTGTTAAGAACTTATTTTAGTGCAATAGTTTTATTCATATTTTTGGAATGTAATTTTTTTTACTTATTTTTATGCTAAGCATTTGACTCATTGAATGTATTGAAGCTGTTTACTTTAGCTAAAAAACAATTATTTTTACAGAACTTGAAATCAATTCCAGCTTTCAATGTGCAACAGTGTGTAAAGAAAAAGTGCATATGATCAGGTATACATATATTTTTTCTCCTAAATCGTAGATTTCTCAGCTCTTTTATATTATGTTATTTATAGTATTGTTTTAGTTTGACTCTAATTATTTTACTTGACCTCTTTACTGAAAATTAAAGAATCATCATAAAACATTTGAAATGAACTATAATAAAATGTCCAACAAGTAAAACCATATTTTTGACGTAAAGAAATATATTCTTATTTGTCAATAGCAAAATAAACGCATTATTTTTTCCTTTAAAATCTCTTAATATGTTCTAATCATTGTAAAAATTTCAGTAAATAAAAGTATTTTATTTTTAAATAAAAGAATTTAAAATAGGTTTTTTTTTGGGGGGGGGGGGGATATATTTTATTTATATCCTTCACATCCCGAGTGTTAGTCTTACTTTGGGATTTTACTACAACTTTACATTTTTAAAGATAGTTACATTCTGTTAGAATCAGATTTTTTAATGTGTGTCCAAACTAAAGTTACATAGAATAATCTGAAGTTGCAGTTAATGACATTTAATCAGTTTTTGTCAAACATAATACAGATCAGTGGAAACACTAATTTCAGTACATTGAATGTAGTTTAAAAAAAAAAAATGGGAAACTTAATCAAATTATATTCACCTGTTTGTCAACATAGTATAATTGTTTAAAGTTTTGACTTTTTTTTTTTAAGCCATTCTATGTTTTTTGTATACTGTGTTTCATAGTAACTTAATGTGAGAATTTTAATAATTTCTTTCAGATTCTGTGCTAGAACTTCAAATAGACTGCTGTGGCTGACGATACTATTTGACATGTTTGAATGATTTACAATATCTGTTAAATTTTTAATTGTATTAATTAATAGTGAATTATTTTATGATGATACCAATCTTTGTGTTGTTAGTAAATAAAGCATTCATTTTATTCATGTTTTTTATTGAAATAAATGGACTTTACTAATAGTTATTATAGTTCTGTAATTGTATTCGTTGATTGATTTTTAGGTCAGCTTCTTTTATGCTGAAAGTTCTAAATTTAAATTTTTGATTCTTGATTTTTTTCAGAGATGCTGCAGTTCAGCTGAAAATCTAATTTCAGTTCTTTAGAACAAAATTTTAGTTTTTTTTTAATGTAATAAGAAAATTAGGTTTAATTAGATTAACCTGTTTGCCTATATAATTTAATTGTTTAAAGTTGTTTGACTTCTGGCATTTTCTTTAAAAAAAATGAGTTTTTTTACAGGTTTTCATTGCTTTTATGTAAGTTCTGTTTTTTTTTATTGGGGGGGGGGGGTGGCAGCTGTTCCATGTCTGTTTTTGTGGAACAAAATTGATTGTATCACCTTTTTTAACACAAGGTTTGTGCAGGGGTCGATGGCGTCCTATATGTCCTATAAATCCTATATTTTTTTTAAAATCGGCAAATACGTCCTATACTGTCCTATATTTTACAATTGTCCTATATATCCTATATTTCTATATTGATTCGATCTATATTTTCTTTGAATTTGTAATAACGGCGCCGTTCGTTGCCATTTTTTAAATTTCGGATTCTTTGGTGCGATCGAAAGCGATGTTTGTAACGGCGGCGTTTTATCTCTTGTGACGTCACGTGCTGCAATAACCTACAACTCAACTCTACTGGACCGGTGGACGCGGGAGTTGTAAACGTGAACTTTTCCATTGCACGCGGTCTTGAATTTTAGATTTGTTTTCTCTTCCAACGTAGTAAATTAATTGGTCATAATACAGAGAGAGATGCAGCAACAAAACTGCCTTGAGAAAAAACAACTTGTGATTAACTTGCAGGACTACTAAAGAACATTTTGAATGCTCAGTCAATAATTGATGAAGGAAACAAAAGGGTTAAGATTTACTGTAAGACATGTCGAATGGCTATTTTTTTATTCCAATACCGATACTGATTCTGCCCCACGTATTGTTTACATCAAACCACGGCTAATTATGGCAACCATAGGCAGTTCTCTTGCTCTTAAAAAAAAATGGCAAGACTTCCATTTTTAGGCGAAAATCACCTTGGTGCAGAATCCGTACCGGATTCGGAATATTAGCCACGATTTTTTCATAAAAGTCGCCAAAATTGAAAATGACGTCAATACGCTGTGTTGTCAAATCCAAACGGTCACTAGGGTTTCCGGAAAACCAAGTCCCCGGTTCGCCACATTCGGAGCTAAATCTCCCACTTATCGCCGCCAATCCAACCGACACTGAATAGTAAATCTGAACCAACAAAAGACTGCAAACAGGGATAAAAAGAAAATACTTAAAGAAATTGGAGTAGTTCAAGCAGTTATTGATGCTGGAAGCAAAAGACTCAAGATTGTAATTAATAAAACTTTATTTAGTGATGGAATATTGAGGCAATAATGGATAACATATTCAGGATCAGGCAATTTTTTTTTTAAGGTGTGTTTTCTATTCTCTTAAATACAATATAACGAGTTAATTTTTATGTTCAGTAGCAACTGCGTGCAGTTATTTGATGTTTTAAATTGTCCTATTTTTTTTTCCAAAAAATCCTATATATTCTTATTTTGTCACTTTTACCCCTGTTTGTGTATTATTCAAAAAAAAAATTTCAAGTAATACATTAATTTTGTCTTGCTATTCATTATATTGCTCGTGCAATTCAATTTTTAAACTGTAATAATTCATAAATTTAAATTATTTCTTACAATGACAGCAAATTTAATTCACTGATTTCCTTTAACTTGTACAAATGCATAGAAGTAGTATGTATGTAGTGAGAAAAATGTGCAGGTTTTTTTTATGTAACCGGAAGCTAAAGTAAATACAGTTTTTCTAAATCCGTTATATATATGTATTTTTCAAAAGGTTGGCTTAATTCAGTGTTACTTTGTTCTTTTGTAAAAATTACAAGAATTCTGAAATATACATTAACAGGAATTTTCAGGAGAAAACTGGTATTAAAGCCTACAGTTAGCTTTCATAAATTAGAGGTTTACATCCAGGTTTTTAGAAATCTGTTTGTTTACACTTATGATCCTTTCTTAGAAAGTAATTTTATCCAATTAAATGTCCCAAAATTCAACTACCATTAAAGTCAATCATTGTAAAAGGAGAATTTTTTGCAGAAGAATAAAAATGTGCATTTTAAAACGCAATTTAGATTTGGGACTTTTTAAATAAGGATATACTTTATATGATGTTATTAATTAAAAAATATGATGACTATATGGTGGTTTTACATAGTGGCTAACACAATATTTGTTTCAATTGCTTGCCACTGGTTCAACCTGAAAATATGGATACCCCCATGGATTTTGCAGAATACTCGGCTAACAAATGCAGGGCTTTCACTGATCCAGTAAATCTCGCAACAGCAGAAGGCTGTGTAGATCTCACTCAAAAAGACCACCAACCAATACCTAATTAAAGTAGGTGCAGCACTGCCACAATTAGCTTAGCTCTTGTGCCAAACTCACTGAATTAAAAACTTTCCCTACAGTAAAGTTTTTTTTTATGTTATTTGTACCAAAATAAATGGAAAGCTGCTATTCTAAATTTAATAATTTGTGTTCATATAATTTTAATTGGTTAAAATTTACTTCCTTTTAATTTTGTAAAAATGTTAGATATATTATTGAAATTAATTTCATGTTCAAATGCATTTATAGTAAATTCTCGATAATGTTTCCCTCACAGGTTTTATTCTGTGAATTTTTAATATTGTAAATTTCAAGAAGGAAGGCACATTCGTGACGATGCATATTGTGAACTTCAGTACCTTTGGTCAGTGGCAAAATAATGTATGTTTGAGCCCCACCGCCAAAAAATGCCCCCCCCCCCCCCCTTTTAGTTTTCAAAAATTGTTATGAAGTATAAGAATTAAATTTTTTTTTCTATGGGGTTGTAAGTGAAACAATGTGAAATTGAGTCTCCCAAAATATCAAGCATCCCTTTTTCACTTTACGAGCACACATAAAAATTTGGGATGTGGAACGTCTCGCAACTTTCAATTACTCTAGAAAATTCGTCATTGCAATAAAATTTATAGTGTTGTATACCATTTTCATATATTTACTCATTTTAATAAAAATGGCCAGTTTGCCGATACTTTTGGTAATAATTTTTACAATGGCAAATAAATATCAGCCATGATGGAGAAATTTCAATGTTTATTCGATAGACATTACATTGTCCTTATGCATACCTGCCAACTTGTACGAATCATCCGTACAATGTACGGATTTTTACTATTTTGTACGGGTGTACGAACAGCTAAAAAAATCGTACGGATTTCACGGTACTTTTCGTTTTTTCCCTAAAACCGTTTTTTTTTTTTTTTCCCCAAGTCACCAACGAAACCGAAACGATTTTCCAAAGCTGCCGCGTCAGTCAAAATATTTATTCACACTCCAAGATTACGCATATGTTCAGCACTAAAGCGCGTTGGCGAGTATGCATTGTTTTCTTTTCTGTTGCCGACTAGATTTGGCAAACCAAACCACTGCTTCGATTTTTCGGGCTTTACAGGTTAATAAAGAAGTAGAAAACCGAAAGTGCTTTAGTTTTTTAATTTTACCTTCTTTTGGACTGGACTCCACCCTTACTAAAAAAAAAGGTATTTTAAAGGTATTTTTAAGGTTTAAACTAGGTATTCAAGGTTTTATTAGGTATTTTTGAGGTTTTAACTAAAAATACCTCATGGAAAAATACCTAACTCAAGGTATTTTAAGGTATTATTTTTAGAAACCTAAAGAAACCTGCGAAGCTTCAGGTATTTTTAAGGTTTTGGAAAGGTTTGTGATAAAAACCTCCAGATTCTAAAGGTTTTACTAAGGTATTCAGGTGAATACCTTTTAATACCATGACTAAGGAAGGTATTTTAAGTTTTTTTCTGTAAAACCTAAAGAAACCTGTGAAGCTTTAGGTATTTTTAAGGTTTTGCAAGGTTTGTGATAAAAACGTCAAGATTCTAGAGGTTTTACTAAGGTATTCAGGTGAATACCTTTTAATACCATGACTAAAGGAATGTATTTTAAGGTTTTTCTTTAAAACCTAGGGAAACCTATGAAGCTTATAATGTATTTTTCAGGTTTTGCATGGTTTCTGATAAAACCTCCAGATTTTAAGCGTTTTACTAAGGTATTCAAGTGAATAAGTGAATACCTTTTAATAACATTACTAAAGGAATAATAATAATAAATAATAATAATAAATAATAATAATAATAAATAATAATAATAAATAATAATAATAATAAATAATAATAAATAATAATAATAAATAATAATAATAAATAAATAATAAATAAATAATAATAATAATAAATAATGATAATTAATAATAAATAATAATAAATTTAAAAAAAAAAAAAAAAACTTTTAATTTCACACAAAATGCATATTGTTTTAAATTAGAACAGTAAATTGTAAAATGCATTCCGCATTTAATTTTTTTTTTTTTTTTTTTTTTTTAAAGTACATGTTAAATTATAATTTGAAAAATGATTTAATTTTTTTTGCATGAGGAATGAAACAAAAGCAAAATCAGTATTCAAGTGCATAAGAAAAAAATCAAAACACTTAAATTAATTGGTTTAATTTTTAGAAACCTAAAAACACCTGTGAAGCTATTAAGTATTTTTAAGGTTTCGCTAGGTTTCTGATAAAAACCTCCAACGTTTTTAAGGATTTGCAAGATACTTTAGAGGATGACGTAAGGATTTTGATTGGTCACGTGCTATCACTATCCAATCAAAACACGAGTGTCCTCTGCCTTCATCCTGTTCCAGACCAGACGTGTTATGAAATATAAAATGGCGATGCGAACATGACCACGTTGTTGTCATAATTATATGAAGCAACTTTCCATTACCCTGATACAAAGTAAGAAAAGTTTTGTAATTCGAAAATGTGTACTGTTGTATAAAATTTGCAGCGTACTGGTTGTTTCGATTTTTGTTATTCATTTGATATACTTCATTGAAATGTAGTGTGTAGAGTTGAACGTAATGCAGATGAATGCTTTTTGTAAAATATAAGACATTAAATCATTTAGATTTCTCCTGTTATTTACTGGCTAATTTGAAGGCTAAAATTCAAAAAGTTGTGTATTTCAAAAAGTAATTTAAATGAAATTTGTTGTTAAACATTACGATATTTATCTGAAATGGAGTAGTTTAAATTCTGGTGATTGATGATTTAATTAGTTGCAAATTTTAAATTCCAACAATTTTTGCAGGATTGCATTGTATTTTCTTTTATTTTTTGGAGTTAAGTGCTTTTAATCCCTTTGACATCTTGTCCCTTCCTTGTTCAGTATCAACCATACAATGCTGTTTCAAGTACAGTTGTTATAAGTTTAGCATTAAAAACATTTATTTTATTTTGGAAAATTATGCTTTTGATGTACAATAAAGAAATTTAAATATATTTTTAGGCACTCTTTACTGACTCCCCTCTTGAAGGAACATCCTGACAGAATAGATTTTGTCCATCATCGATGTTGTCTTCAACAACAGTGGTTAGTAAGGAAAGTTCAAATACTCGCCACTTCCTAATGACAGGGACGATTTAGTGCTCCAGAAGAACACTGTTCAAAGGTAAAATTCTTTCAAATTGAAATTTAACATTTTCAGAATTAAATTAGTCGATGTGTCACAAACGTGCCTCCCCTTTTCCCAAAATGAAAAATGCGCTCCCTCTCTCTGAAAAAAAAAAGCATTTTTAATTTTGGCTGAAAGGGAAAAGCTATACAATTTGTGGTTTCCCTTTCATAATTCCTATGCTAACTTCGTCCTCCGGTCAACACCTCAGCTGTAGAATTAAACAGAACTGAAATTATATGGAGCTTGAGTTTCTTTTTTTAGCAAGGTTACAAATCAATTGTCCCGTTTGTACATATTGCAGTCAATTATTATTTGCCCAGATGTTTATTTTTAAGAATGCAAAAATTAACTATTCTAGTTGCACCATGTAAAATAGCGGTGGAACTTAAGAGAGGAGGCAGCTTCTCCCCCTATAAAATTTTCAAAGGTAAGGCACAAAAGGGAAATTTCGATAATTAATCACTTATAACTCATTTTTTAATCATAAAATAGTTTAATTCGGTGTTTATTATGGAGTTATTTAGATGCTTGATGACACTTGAAATATTTTAGTGGCACTTTATACGTAGAGAGGTTCCCATAAGCACGATTTCTCCTCAGGGACTCATATTAACATATTTAGGGGTCCAAAAACTCAGTTGTAGAGAATCATTTATTACTATAGTTGTCAAATGATATTTAAGTGTTCAGGCACTGAACTTGACGGGGCCTTAAAACTTCAAAATTGTGCCTATAATCATCAATGTTGGAATAAATTTTGTAAGGCCCCTGCATGTAAAGATGTTTAACTTGAAAATTTTGAATTTATGTGAAATTTTTTTTGTATTACATTTTATAAATACTTTGCACTAATCTATTAATTAATCCTATTTAATTATTGAAATGATGAAGCACTTGGGGCCCACACACAATTCAAATATGTTCTATCACCCAAATTGTTATCAAGAACTGCTTATGACCCCTGGAAATATTTAAGTATAATAACTTATTACAAATCCAAATTGAAAAACTTGCTTTAAATTTAAAAAAAAAAAAATGTATGTCGAGTATGGTGAAGATGCCAATTGTTTTTTCGTCCCTGTCTTAGCAGTTTTATACAGAGAAATAACATTTTCTCTCCAAATTTTAAATTCATTTATTAACTTTTTTTTGGAAACCTTACAACTTATAATCGGAAAAGAGGTTGTTGAATTAAGACTTTTGTATTACACATGACTTTGCAATAAATTAAAAAAGGATATCACGACTATCACATTAATATACAAAATAAAAAAAGAGGTCCCGGTAGCCTAATGAATTATGACTTCGAGTTTGTGATGGAAGACTCGCAAGTTCGGTCTGGCCTCACCGAATAACGGTGTGTATATTAATGAGGGCTAGTGAACATAAATCCATTGTAACCTCTATACTCTATTGCTTTTGTGTTGGGATTAAGGTGAGAAGTGCTCACTCAGATATTTACTTCATTATTTGATCAGAGGTCATTGTAGCAGAAATAGGTGACCGGAATAGATTTCCCAAATATTCAAACAAAAATATAAATATATATGATGCAATTGTCAAATTAAAGGTATTATCGTTGTTCTACAACTTGCAAGAATTTAATTAGAAATATTATATAACGAATACACCCTGAGCCTGATGCAAATACTCGTAAGAAATATGCTGATAAATCATTCAACGGAGGAAGGACTATTTATAAAAAAAATTGTGATTGTGATAGACATACATTTGTTCTTTTTGTATTCCTTTTGTAATATTTTTTGTTACCTCGCAAATTCTGAAAACTAGATATCTGCTCTCTGTCTGACAAAAAAATGTATATTAATAAATAAACATTCTATGTGGAACACTTCAAAATAACAATGAAAATCATTGCTCTTTAACTCGTGCCCTGTATCTGTACTTGTCTCTGGAGAAATTGGTGATGCAATTGCCCAGGCCACAGGAGACAAGTTTGGAATGTTTTATGTGCAGAAAAAATGGCAGCAAAGAAATTATCTGTTGATTATACTTGATTTCTTAAATTTAAATTTATTTGTATTCTGTTTTGCTTCTACTAAAATTATTGTTACATTATTGTGACATACCTAGTTTTATCATTGTACATTGTTGTCTCTGTATTATTCCGATTGTCTGTGGACCCAGACGAATGGTCCTTTTCAGGGCCAAAGTCTGACAACTCTCCTTGACTTACTGACTATTTAATGCTTGTTTTAAAAGAAAATTTCCCTGCCCATTTATTTTTCAAGATATTATTTTGAATCTGATAATTTCATATCTTTTTGAATATTTTAGTTTTTCATGAGATGGATGGGGAATTGGGGGTCCGGGATATATAAATATTTTTAGATATGTGAATAAACAGGGGAAAAGGTATATTAAATTGTTTTATGTAACGATGGGGGGAAGGGGTTGCAACCTTGTCCCTGACATATAAATTTTCACACCGGAAATTGTATTATTATACTTAACCAATTATGAAGTGAAATGTAAAAGGCACATATTATTTTAAGAACTTTTGCTAGCTTCTCTTGATGGTGAGAAAGTAATCTTTCTTTATGAGTTCTTAGATAGGTTGGAATATTGGAAGAGTGTGACAGGGTTTTTGATTTTGAAAAAAAAATTATGATTTTATCGTTTGTTTCTGATTTCGAAACAAATCACATATGACCTGGCTAAAAATATCAAACTATTATTATGAGGATTTAAAATTGTTATTCATATTAAATAGAAATTTCAAATTGACGCTTTTATCTGGACGAGCGTAGTTGATTGTTTTCCCATAAAATATTTCTTTAGTGCAGGTCTTGGAGAAAATTGAGAATTCGTTCACATTATGTGTTTGATAATGCAAAAAAAGTCAATGTTTCAAGAACTGATCTCACTAATATCGAGGAACTACTTCCTCACTTAACTTATGTTACAAAATATTGCACACATTCTGCTATAAAAAAAATTAAATATTCAGAAGGTAAAATAAACACTTGAGTATATTTTAAAATCCAGAAATAGAAATGTAAGAATATACATATAGATACAATCATGATTTTCAATGGGTATTCAAGTTTTCAGAGTAATCTTTTAAATGTGTTCAGGGTTGTTTAAAAAATATAAAATTAAAGGCTAATATTAAAAATTAATTCTGATTATCGCTTATTTCTTTGTATTTTCTCAAATGAATTGTTAAATTAGTACCCTTCGTGTTGTTAAATTAGTAGCTATACTCTTCATAATTTGATTTACTACCTGTGTTAATATATGGGAAGCTGTTAAACAAATACGGACTTGACGCCTAGTTAGTTTCTTATAGAAATCAAAATAAGCATTATTTTGTACTACTTTTAGAGCCGCTTTGAAATGAAAATATTTCGGAGGCAAATAAAGACGGGTTGAATTTTGTAGCCTCCGAATAACTTGTTCTTTTGAATATGTATTGTATGCCTCATTTTATAGCAATTTTATATTTTTAGGGCTTTTTAACAAGTATCATCTGAAGTTTCTTGGGGTGACCGGTACAGTAAACCATGTCTATTCTTATGCAAGATATAGGTGGAAGATCCAGATAGGACAGCCTCAATCTGGAAATTCTTGCAAATTTACGCCGAAAACAAAGTTGCAGAGAAAAGAAGAAGAAAATTTAGAACAAACAGGCTCAAGGCCCAACAGGGTTGGTTGAGTAAAAAATACATATCCTAAAAATGATTATCCTAATGTAAAATAGTGTTAAGTACATAAATAAAAATTATTTGTATGATAATTGTGTCAAAGTTATTGGTTCTCTTTTATACACAGTAAAATAGAATGTAATACTTTTCCTAGGTTTTATTAGATTTCTAAAAATTCCTTTTGAGGTCTATTAAAATATGTTTTTAAAAAATATTGTGGAAATTTTGTCAAAAAAAACTTCTACATATTTTAAAATTATTTGTGGTTTACCTTTTAGGTTTATTTTAATGTACTTCATTGACAGATGTTCGAGGAAACTGTTTAGGTAAATACCTTATTGAAAGGTATTCTAGAAAAAACCATTGAGGTAACCATTAAAAAGTATTCTAAAAAACCGTTTAGGTTTTTATAAAATACCTTATTAAAAGGTATTCTATTGAAACTGTTAAGGTTTTTATAAAATACCTTGTTGGAAGGTATTCTAGGAAACCGTTTAGGTTTATATAAAATACCTTGTTGAAAGGTATTCTAGGAAACCGTTTAGGTTTATATAAAATACCTTGTTGAAAGGTATTCTAGGAAACCGTTTAGGTTTATATAAAATACCTTGTTGGAAGGTATTCTAGGAAACCGTTTAGGTATATTTAAAATACCTTGTTGAAAGGTATTCTAGGAAACCGTTTAGGTTTACATAAAATACCTTGTTGAAAGGTATTCTAAGAAACCGTTTAGGTTTATATAAAATACCTTGGGACAGGTATTATGGAAAACCTGTTTAAGGTTTTAATCTGCACCATTTAGTAGGTAAAAATACCTTAATAAAATACCTTAAAAATACCTAATAAATACCTTGAAAAAAAAACCTAGAAAATACCTTAAAAATACCTTAGGATTTTAGTAAGGGCAAAACGTAAATAATAGTACTGGACTTGCGCGTAAATAATAGCACTAAACACGGCGCCGGGGATGCACTGTTTTTATTTGTGTTGCCAACGGGACCTGGCGAACCAAACAACTATTGCTTTGCCTCAGACTTAAGTGATTAACAAAGAATCTGAAAACCAAAAATGCTTTAGATTTTGGTTCTTCCTTCTGTTTGGACCGTACAATAATGTTGCGCGTATATAATACTAGCTGAATACCCGTGCTGCGCTACGAAATTTTACCATTAGCATTTTAGCGATCAAAAGACATTCATGTATTCTACACTTCAGACGTTTGCTCCCTTTTCGATCCCGACAAATTGATTTATCAAAATAGGAACTTTCCTTTGTTGACATTTTAAACGATATTTATAATTGTGAATAGTAAACTGGAATAGTTTATTGTGTTGATGTTTGCTCTTAGTTCTAAATTTCAAAGTAGTAGCTGTATTGGAATTAAGTTAATTAGACATTAAGTTAATCCTCGTATAGTTTCAATGTTGCGTCGTCTTTTCATCCCTTAAAAATATCGATATTGGAATGACTTATTTTTTAACATTTGCAAAAAAATATCAGAAAAATGACTACATTGGAAGAGGAACATTTGGATATCCCTCGTTTGGAACATTTAACCCCTTTTCGACCCCGTAAAGTTGGTTAATCGAGAACAGAATAGCTTACTTTTTCTATGTTTAATCTTTTTTGACATTTGTACCAAATTTCCGAGTTGTGACCATATGGGAAGTGGTACATTCGAATATTCCTCGTTTGGAACGTTTAACCCCTTTTCCACCCCTTGATCCACCGGAGATCGGAATAGTTTACTTTTTCTGCGTTTGTCTTTATTGATATTCACACCAGTTTTCAGAATTATGAAAATATGAGAAGTAGGACATTCGAATATATCGCTCGTTTGGAACGTTTAACCCCTTTTTGACCTCTTAAAGTGGGTTAATCGAGATCGGAATAGCTTACTTTTTCTATGTTTACCATTGTTGATATTTGTGCCGATTTTCAGAGTTGTGACTATGTGGGAAGTAGGATTTTCGAATGTCCCCCGTTTGGAACGTTTAACCCCTTTTCGACCCCTTAAAGTGGGTTAATCGAGATCGGAATAGTTTACTTTTTCTATTTTTACCATTGTTGATATTTGTGCCGATTTTCAGAGTTGTGACTATGTGGGAAGTAGGATTTTCGAATGTCCCCCGTTTGGAACGTTTAACCCCTTTTCGACCCCTTAAAGTGTGTTAATCGAGATCGGAATAGTTTACTTTTTCTATGTTTACCATTGTTGATATTTGTGCCGATTTTCAGAGTTGTGACTATGTGGGAAGTAGGATTTTCGAATGTCCCCCGTTTGGAACGTTTGACCCCTTTTCGACCCCTTAAAGTGGGTTAATCGAGATCGGAATAGTTTACTTTTTCTATTTTTACCATTGTTGATATTTGTGCCGATTTTCAGAGTTGTGACTATGTGGGAAGTAGGATTTTCGAATGTCCCCCGTTTGGAACGTTTGACCCCTTTTCGACCCCTTAAAGTGTGTTAATCGAGATCGGAATAGTTTACTTTTTCTATTTTTACCATTGTTGATATTTGTGCCGATTTTCAGAGTTGTGACTATGTGGGAAGTAGGATTTTCGAATGTCCCCCGTTTGGAACGTTTGACCCCTTTTCGACCCCTTAAAGTGTGTTAATCGAGATCGGAATAGTTTACTTTTTCTATTTTTACCATTGTTGATATTTGTGCCGATTTTCAGAGTTGTGACTATGTCCCAAGTAGCACAGCAGTATTGGCCAATATCAGCCCTACATTGGCCAATCCCGATGTGGAATGGCGCAAAATCGGCCGTTCGATGCCGATATAGCCCAATCTCGCCCAATATTGGATAGACGATACTCAAAAGTTTGAAAGGTTGATCGACAGTTTTAAAATTAAAATATTTTATGTATAAGAAAGGAAGGTTTGCATTAATATGTTTTGTGATATTTTTGCCACGGTTTTAAGCATTTTTAAAAAAATCATGTATTTTGGAACGATCTCGACTTACGGCCAAAACTGGCCGAATCCGATATCAAGCGATGCGCAGAACTTCTCAAAAAGAATCGCCACCGAGTGGCTGAAGGAACTGAAGTGCCCGGATGTGTGTTTACTAAGTTTATTTATGTCGCCGGCTCGCTCGACAGTCATTTGTAACATTAAAATTGGATCGAAAACTTATTACTGGTAAGTGTTGTCACAATAATTTGTCGATTTCATGGGGTATCTACGTATTACATTATTGGTTTAAGTTGGTTTTAGTTCATTTCAACGATACTTGATTGCCGACTTGACATCCATACACGGATGCAAACTATAATACTCATTTAGCCATTCCCCCCTATCCCTCCATTGCTTGTTTCAAATTATGCTCATCATTGAAATACTTATACTACATGTTACATTCTAGTTTGTATTCCTATTTATCATATTTGTTATCGTTAGTTTATATTGCTTCTTATAAAATTCAATATCCAAGCTCCATGATTAGCTCTGTTAATAGAATATATTGTGAATTGGGCATATTGAGGAAACCACATTAAATTAAAACACGTCTATTACTCAATCTCAAAGGTGGTGTGGAATAGGGTGCATTATCTCAATCAACCGCTTGGCATAAAAAGTAAATGTTTTAAAAAATGTAAATTTTAACAATATGTATAACTAATGTAATTATGCCTCCTATTTTTGAAAAAATACAGCAAACCCTGTTAACGCAAAATTGCTTAGCATAAAATCACATTTAATGCGAATTAAAAGCAGTTCTCCATACTTAAAACTTAACGTTAATTTATTTGTTTAACACAAAATTCGGTTAAAGCGAACAATTTCAGTGGCCAGATCGACTTAGTGTTAACAGGGTTTTACTGTATATGTACATTCCCCTGTTTAAAAGGTCTGTCTTGTGCAATTATTGATTTCTCAGAAAAGAGCAATGAATGGAAATTTTTTGAAAAAATATATTTTGAATGCCTAACTTCATTTGTGTTAATTTAAACACACTATGCAAAGATGTTGTTTTTATAAAATAAAAATGTTTTGTTCATTTAAAGAAAATACTTTCCATTTAAAAAGTAAACAAATATTGTAATCAAGTATTATTGTTAGCGTTATTTTCAGTCTTGGAGTGAAAAGTATAATAGTTGTAGCCTTCCTTCCCTCGGCAGTAAAATGCCAGTATGGCCTTTCAATTGTTAATTTGTTATTCTGTTCAGTTTAAAATAAAGAAATATACTGTTGTAGGGTTCATTGATGGAAATGGAGAACCCGTAGAAGTAATTCCTTCATCTTGGTTCATCTCAGACAAAAGTTGTCTTTGGTATGAAGGGGGAAATGAACATGATTAAAGAATATATGCCCTCAAGTATAACATGGCAAACATTTAATTTTAAAATCTATTGTACATACAGTAATTAAATTACAATTTTTGTATAGGGTATATACAAATAATTCAAGGTATCACAAATAATGTTTCATAAGTCATTGATCTACTTATCAGCAGTTCAAGTTTTGATGGTGTAGATTTTTGAAATGGTGGACATGAATAACAGATATTTATTAACAGATATAAATAATATTCTATTTTAATTTCTCAAACTGAAGATTGGTTTTTTAGTGAGTGATATTATAAGTGCTCTAAATAAGATATTTAATTGTATAAATAAATTGTATATAAAGTTTTGCAACTAGTTTAAGATAGCATATATCCATAGTTTTCCTATTTAGATTCATTTTAACAGGCATAAGATGAAGCTGAGCTTGCTTGTTCAATTGGGAGCGATTCTTCAGAAGATGAAAATTTATTAACCAAGAAAAGCCAAACTAATATTCCAGCCCGTTTCAAAGACGATCCCCCTTCTTTGGAATCCCACAAAGAAACGAGCAAAAACTTGTTTGTGAACCAAAAAGCGTGAAAACTTCCTCTACCAGGTAAGAATATATGATAATCAATTAGGTAACGCTCCAAGCAATTTCAATTTGATGTTACAATAATTTATATTTTAAAATATAATAAGCAATGGAGAATCTCTGGTCTTTCAAATAAAAAAAAATTATCTATTTCTTTAAACAATCTTGAACAAATCACCTTTGTCATATGCTTATAATTGAGAAATTAGTTCAGTAGAAAAAACAACAAAAACACTATGTTCTAAATTAGTTCCTATAACTTTTCAAGCGCAACAGTGTATTTTATATTTTATCACAGACTTTTCAACAACACTTTTTACTATTTATTTTGAATTTATTTGGTGGTTAATTTAACAGTTTAAAAGAGATTTTTCTCTCTTATAAATTATTTATTACAATTTTAAACGGCTAAGGAAAAATGAACGAGTTTATAAAAAAAAAACAGAATTAGCATTTATTTCGTGATTGATAGTTTTTTTGTGTGCTTGGTTGAGGTTGGTGCAAACGTATTTGCAGAGAACTTTATATAAATTAAATTCATACAAGCTCAATGTATACAATTGAAATTTAAATACCAGTTTAAAATAATTTTCTTAAATGTTAGTAGAAAATGTTTTCTGATGTAACAATTTAACAAAATGTTAATAATCTTATACTTTTGTGCAAAATTGTGTTTTTCATTTTGCAATTCTGTTTTTCTTTATTGGCAGTAAATGCTGCACTGCATGATTTCTTTTATTGATAACAAATTCCAGTTCAGTTAAAAAAAGAGCTTGGATAAAATAAAAAGAGCTAAAGATTAGAAAAAGTTTGATGCAATAATTTGATTTTTAAATTTTAATGTAATCTTAATGAAAACAGAAATGAACAATTTTATATTTCAGGTTCGTTTTCTTCACCGAGGTAGAAACTTCAAAGGAAGATAAAATATGTAAAATAAAATATGTATTATAATAAACAGCTTATATTAAATTTATGTTTTTATTATAAATATGCACTGCAGAAAGTGACAATTAATTTAAGAGTGCATGGTTTTTAAGCCATAAAATATCAATTAAATTATATTGGGTTTCAATTATCGGTCATTAAAAAGCAATTAAAATATGAATGAAAGTATGAAAAATTATTCATTATATGAGGTATTCATATAAATATTATTGTGGATTTTTTAAAATAATAGATGTTTTTGTCAAATAATTTTTGGATGAAAACTTTTTCAATGGGGGGGGGGGGGTGCAATTTTAATTCACTTTATTGCTTTTACATTTTTACAAGATTATGGTTGAAGTGAATGAACTAAAGCATTAAAATGAGGTTTATTTACTATCTATTTGATTCTTAATGCATAGAGAAAAATTATGTTTTAAAAATGAAAAGGGACTTCATAAATGAAGTTGATCGGTGCAGAAAAAATATACTTCACAAGTTTAAAATTCAACCTTCTATTTTTATGAAACCTTAGCATAAAAAGTTCAATGAGTTTTGATTGACCAATAGGGATTTTAAATTCTACTGTTAGTTTTCTAGTTTAAAATTGCAGGTATCTTTCTAAATCCTTGAATGTCAGACATGTTATCTAAATGTGTTTTTTTGGTAGGGGAGTTGAAAACATTATTTTACAAATTTTTAAGTATAACTTAACAAATTATTAAGGGTTTTTGGGCAACAATGTGTTACTAAACATTGAACATCTCAAAATTGATCATCATTTGCAACCACTTCTTCCACCAAAAAGAAAGTTCAGATATGTTGAGTGGCAAATCTACCCTAAACTGCTCTGTGATATAATGAAAAAATAGTAGCTAAAATTGCTCTTCCAGGGTTGGAAAAAAACATGTTTTTTTGGTTTAAACAGAGTTTTTTTTTTTTATCCTTTTCTAATTAAATGTATACATATTTATAAATAAAATTTAATATAAACAAGAATAATTTATGTTTTATAAACAATGAATATTCTTTTTGAAAGTAATTTGAACTAAGTAAATAAACAATTGTTGCTATTTATGGGGACATTCAAATCATATTAAATTTTAATATTTATTTAGAGGTACTATTTTTTAAATTCAATATATACAATAGTAATTGTTTACTACATAATACATGGAATATTGCTCTTCGATTCATTTGATACTTATAAAAACTTCAATAGTTTTTAATTGGAAGATTTATTTTAAAATACATTAAAACATATTGTATTTCAGCTAAAAATAGAAGTCATCTACAACATCAAATAATTTAAAAAATCTAATTATAAATAAAAATACAATTAAATTATTCTTAAAAAAAAAAAATTCGTTTTTCTGAGGGAAAAAAAACAACAAAACATTTGATTTAAACCAATGCTCATCGATATTGCCCAAGATTGCACATCAATACTGGCCAAAACTACTCCTCAAGATCGGCCAAAACTACCCATCGATATGGGCCAAAACTGCTCCTCGAGATCGGCCAAAACCGCACTGCGATATTGGCCAATATTGCAAAAATGTTAGCCGTTCGGTGCTGGCCGTTCCGACATTACCCAGGATTGGCCAATCTTCCAGAGCTCCGGTTTCCGACATTGGCCAATACTGCTGTGCTACCTGGGGTGGGAAGTAGGATTTTCGAATGTCCCCCGTTTGGAACGTTTGACCCCTTTTCGACCCCTTAAAGTGGGTTAATCGAGATCGGAATAGTTTACTTTTTCTATTTTTACCATTGTTGATATTTGTGCCGATTTTCAGAGTTGTGACTATGTGGGAAGTAGGATTTTCGAATGTCCCCCGTTTGGAACGTTTGACCCCTTTTCGACCCCTTAAAGTGTGTTAATCGAGATCGGAATAGTTTACTTTTTCTATGTTTACCATTGTTGATATTTGTGCCGATTTTCAGAGTTGTGACTATGTGGGAAGTGGGAGAATTAGTGATGAGTGAGTCAGTGAGTGAGTGAGTGAGTGAGTGAGTGAGTGAGTGAGGGCTTTGCCTTATATATATAGAGAAAAGCACTAAATCGCGACGCCGCCGTTTTCAATTGTTTTGGCGGCACTCACCGAACGACTGTTTCGTTTTCTCGGACTTTAGAGATTAAAGCACTTTCGGTTTTCAGCTTCTTTGTTAGTCTTAATTATTTATTTTAAAATATCCACGTTAAACAATCCTGGTGTAAGATTCCAGAAAATATCGAGTTTTTTTTGGAGTTTACTTCAAACCAAGCTGTTTACTTCTAATCCTCAGAAATTCAAACAAAGAAACAAATTTTGCATTCTGCCTATCTATGCACCTGATATTAAGATTTCTCATGGAGGATTTACTGATGTCGAAGTTCATATCAATTCTAAAAAGCACAGTGACAACATCAAATGTAATAATAAGAATTCGAAAGCCTGCATAATTGATATTTGTGCGTGTGATTAAACACTTTGAATACCACCAACTCATTGTATGTTTCACTAGAGTTTTTGTGTCATAAAGCATGTTTTATTTAGGTGTAATGTAGACTAAATCTTAAACCTCATCAGAGATTTCACCGTAAAGTTTAAATTTGATTTATTTTTAAATCCAAGTTAGTTTTTTATTTTATAATTTCCATTTTGTGCTAAAATGTAACAAATTGTTATATTTGAGAGCAATTTAATATTATGGAATTTTATTTTTTGCATTTGTAATAGAATTACTATTATTTCTATATTACATTCATAAATATTGTCGCTATTTGACTTTCCATGAGTCATAGAAATGCAAATATTTGTTCCGTAAAAATTGTACTAATTTGAAATTGCCAATGTTGGCAGGTATGCTTATGCGTGAAACAGAAAAAAAGTCAATCGTTGATGGATGATGCTCAAGAGCAGAGAGCTCTGTATTAAAGGCACTCGTTTTCAACTTTTTATCGCATTTCAACTGAAATTTCTCGATTAGAACACCTTAATAAGCATTAGCACAAAGATTTTAATCAGAATTGTTAAAACCGTTTTTGAGCAATTATGGAAAAACATGATATTTTATGATTTCAATCTTATGCGCATGTACAATTTTTGATGAAAACCTTAATGGTAGATCCCATGGCCACCACCAACCTGCACTCCAAATTTGAACATCGGGAGTTATGCTGACCACGTACACAAAAACATACATTTCTTCTAGGCCACTTTTTTGAAATCTATGTTCCAAAAGATGGAGAAATGCGGGAAAAAAAATCATTTTTTTTTCACCTAATGCCATACTTTCATTACCCGATATACACATGAATACTTGAAAGTAAAAACTAGCAGGATAGCCATCGCATACTGAAAACTTTTTTCAAGATATCTGCAGTTGCTTACTCTTCATTGCGAAATTTCTATCATCCGATAAAACCTCCATTGACTTTGTTTGCAATTAACTGTTGTCAGAGAATTTAAGGAATTTCAATTTATAAGAAATTTCATTTGCTCATCATATTTCCAAAAGGGATAGCTGGGGAGTTGTTGTTTTTTATTCATCACATTTTAAAGTATATTTTTACAATTTTTATTGAAATAACAAATTGTGAAATATAATTTGGACATTTTAGTTAATATCCTTTTTTTTTTTTTAAATTCTTATTGTAGTAGTTTTATGCATGGACTCTTAAGTTTATTTCCAAGGTGGTGCAGATCACAATTGAAGGATGTGCAAGGCTGCTAGTTTTTTATCCAAACCTTAATTTTAACAATTACTTGAATTTAAATTAACCTCCCTGTCAGCTTCTTTAAGTGTTGTGAGCGTATATCACTTTACACTTGTTATAATTCACTGCATTTTTAAAAAAAAATTTGTATAGTCCAATTTGTGCAGTCGATAGGAATATAAAATAGTATTTTTGCAATTTTAAGAGAATATAGAATTGTTTTACAGATAATTAGCAGTTTGCTAATTTTCGTGGAGTCTAAATAAATATCACATTCTATTTGTTTATGATTAAAATACGCACAATATAATTTTGAAAACAAAATAAATCGAGACTTAGAACCAGTGGCGAATTCAGGATTTTCCTGGGGGGGGGGGGGGGGGGCGCAACAATTTGCTGTGCCCTAGTCAGGACGAAATTAAATATTTAAAAAAAGTTTGAAAAAAAAAAAATCAAAATCTAAGCAGTGTTCAAAAAATATGTTTCAAGATCATCCATATCCATTGATTGACCCCCCTCCTCATTCGTCACATCTCCGACTTGATAGCTTAGCGTAGGGTGGTTAACACTGTCCTTTTGTTTTTTCATTTACTATTTTATTTAGTAAAAAAATTGTATTAAAAATGTACCGTACATATTGAACATTTTAGCGAGCTACTTTTCCGGAGGTATCGATTATACTGAAGCAATTCCAAAATGAAAGCGGGAACGTGCTACTTTTATTTGTGACTAACTAACTACGTATAAACCTTACATTATACTTACATCAAACTGGGAAATCAGTAATTGTACATCAAAATTTAACATTCATAAAATATTTATGCAGTGAGCTTAATAAGTAAAAATACGTA
Organism: Linyphia triangularis; assembly: GCA_963978545.1. Taxonomy (NCBI): domain Eukaryota; kingdom Metazoa; phylum Arthropoda; class Arachnida; order Araneae; family Linyphiidae; genus Linyphia; species Linyphia triangularis. The sequence continues at coordinate 52,149,151 of OZ021729.1, read as the reverse complement.
GTTTTACTGGATAATTCATAGCTACTCGAGTAATCTAAAGTATGTAGGGAAAAATTGTTTTCCAAAGAGAATGTTTTACTAATAATTATAAGCAATATTTTTAATAAGGCAATAGAAACAAATACAATTTAATTATTGATAAGTTATTACAAAATAAATTCCAGTTTCGAAGTCTCTATTGCCAATAGTAGTATATACTTACACATAAAAAAAAGTATAATGATAAAATTAAATGAAAAAGTCCAATGATAAAATTTGACATTATATAATATCGTAAAACAAGGCCCCCCCCCCCCCCCGAAATAATCACTGAAAAAAAAGTAGATCTTCCTGCTTCCCGTGGGCACCCACCGAGTACTGCTACTTTACACAGATAATACTTTTTACAAAACTGTTTGAAAGTCTATTTCTTGTAAAAACTTGGCATACCTTTCCACTGTGGTGTTGCAAGGGAGGATTTTTAATTTGATGGCGACAAACATGGCGCTTGTTTAGAAGCCCGAGCTAGAACTGGACGAGTTCTTATGCAGTTTATAAACAACCTTTCTCTTCCTTTCTATCAAAACTTTAAAGTTTAGCCAATTACCATCATGTCCAGCTGAATGAAGGTGACAATTTCCGAGGAGGGAGGGTAACCCAAATAGTCAGTTATTGCCCCCCCCCCCCCCTGTTTGGCGTTGAAAATTACGCATGTGAGAGTAAAAATCTTTTCCTCCCAGCCAACAGAAAAAGGTATCTTTGGTCCTGAAGGACGGGAAGAATATTTATTGACAATTCGATCCCAGAATACTTTTAACAGAAAGAGATGTGTTTTGAAGTGTATTGAAATGTCTTCAAGACCAAGGGGGTGGAGGTTTGAATGCTTGAACAATCTTTCAACGTCCGTTTGAATGAGAAGTTAGAATTAAGGCTTTAAAAAGAACCTCTTGATCCAAAAATAAGCTTTTCCCCTCCCCCCCCGGAAATTAGATGAAGGTCGAAATATGTTTGTTGTGTGAACTTATTTAAAAAGATATATATAATATATATATATATATATATATATATATATATATATATATATATATATATATATATATATATATATATATATATATATATATATATATATATATATATATATATATATATATATATATATATATATATATATATATATATATATATATATATACTCAAGCTAAGGGAGGGGCGCGCGCCCCCTGGCTGGATCCGCCACTGCATAGAACAACACCATCAGTTTAATTTAAAGACGTGTTCTTTAGATTTTCAATAGATTTAAAAAAATTTAGATTTTCCATGATTTAAATTATCAAATCTTTTTTCTTTCAATTACCCATATATATACATATGGAGTATTGAAAGTATAGCATTCGGTAAAAAAAAATTACGATTTTTTTTGTTTTTGCATTTTTCCAAGTTTTGGAATTTCCTGATTTCAAAAAAGTGATCGAGAAATATTGTCTGTCTCTGTGGTCAGCATAACTCCCGAATAAATTGACCAACGATGTTTAAATTTGGTGTATTGATTGGTGGCGGCCATGGGACCTAACTTTAAGGTTTTCGTCAAAATCGCGCATGCTCATAAGGTAGCTGCCATTGAAAGAAACGTGCTTTTCAATGATTGCTAAAAATAGGCTCTAACAATTTTGATCGAAATCGCTGTGGTAATGCCTCTTATGGGGTTCTAAACATCCCGCATCTCTGAAATTGCAGTAAAAATGCTTTAATGGCGTAAAAAGTTGAAAAAAGAGTTCTCTTTCTTTGAGCATAGCTCATAAACGACCGTTTTTTCTCTTCTCCTCATTTCCACTTATAAGAAAGGATAATTTAAGAATTATCAAAAAGTATATAGCCATAATCATCATTTTGGCGGAAGTTTTCCTTTTTAGAGACCCAGATAAGAATTATTACAAAAAATATCACCAAACTGACTATTTTTTCTAAATGAATGCTGAAAATATACAAACGGTAAATAACACAAATTCACGTCAGTATTATAGTGTAACTGAAAGTTGTGCGATGTTTCACACCCCTAGTTTACTTTGTAATTTGTTGATTTATCTTTTCTGCCAATTTATAACAGAGTGGCCTATTTATCTCCTTTACAATAAGATATGACGTCAAATAAGACAATTTAATTATTTTTGCCTTTCCCTTTTTCATATTTCATGTGTCTCGGAACATCTCAACTCCACTAATGGCATTCTTTTGCTTTGTTGTTATGGATAGTACTATTCTCTTATATGACGTACTTCTCGTGTACTTCCGTAGTCTTCCGGTTGCTCCTTTTCTTCCTAGAATGTAGCGCGTCCAGTAAATGCTATTATCAGCTATGCAAACATTTCCAAACACATTTACATTTTTTAAATGAAATTATGTGTTTATTGGTGAAACGGTTGAATCACGCCTGAAAAGTCTTTCCTTGCAAGTATTCAAATTACAAATATTCATATACTGTATCTTTACCCCAAGAAAATATTTAATTCGTTGTTTATTCTTTTAATCTGAAGAATGAATTAGTATACAGTTGCTACATTGATTTTGAAAAATTACATCTATTAAAACATAATTCATTTTATTAAATTGCCTGAACCACAGGAATGTGTTCTCTACCTTTTTTTTTTTTAATGTAGATTAAAATTGCAATTGAAGATGGAATTTCTAATGTAAGTAAAAAAATCTCCCATAAATAGCAAACCTGTGATGCAATACATAGTTGAGATGGGGGGGGGAAGGAACCGCTCAAATCAACTAAATCTGACGACCGTTTAGCGAGTTGCAGCCACAGAGGGAAATTCAAAATAATCTGGAACTGTTACTGTCCTTAAAAGATCGTTTTTACTGAATACTAATAAACCCAACTTGCCGTCATTCAATCGCGTTAAAATGGCATTGAACCAATCATTGTTGAAACTTTTTTCCTGTTGCCAAATTTTTTTTTAATAATTTAATAAACAAATAATAAAATTACTTTAAGCGGAATAAATAAATGATATTTGGTGTAAGAGTATAAATTCACGGGGATCCCAATTCACGTTCACTATTAATAAATAAATTTTGAAACATAGTTTGCTGCATATTTTGCTGATAGAAATGTTTTTGATATCGATGTTGTGTTAATGAATATAAAAATTGACAATGCATATAAAGTAACTGTTTTTATGAGTTATATTATTACAGTTTCTCAACCTGTAATTTACATATACCTAAATATTAAAAATGATTTCTGTCCAGGTTTCGAGTTATGCAAAACACTCTGATGTGGAGCATTTTACTAGTAGACTCATATTATCCATAATACATATATTATAGAGACTAAATTGACAAGTACTCAAATGTGTGCTCTAAATATCGATATAAATTCCTGTTTAATAGGATTCGCTACTAACAAACATTTGGCACAACATAGCCAATACTGACTTCTGTGCCAATAAAAGCAACCCAACCCTAGATTATAGATTAATCACACATTTTTCTTGTTTGTTTAAATTCAATTAAAAAAAAAAGTAGCAGTTTTAGACGAACACCAATATCAAGGTGATTTTATTATATAGTAGTAAATGAATTGCCCGCAGTGTAGCCTGGGGTTAAACAGCTGTGGCTGCAGGGGCGGTCAAAGGTACAATCCTAGCAAGCCTTCGCTTGGGGCGCTAAATTTACCAAATTTGGGAGGGGCGCCAACGTATAAGTTCTGTATGATTTTTTTATTTTTTACTCGATTATTTTTCAAATTGAAAATAAACATTTTCAGGATGAAAGCAATAAACGTGACCCCTCAAAAAAGCCCCCCGCCCCTTTCCTTCATAGGAAAGCGCCCCCTTCCAAAACAAAAAAAAACGCCTTTGAACCATAACCGTAAAAATGCAATTTTTGTTTACCACCTCAAAATTAGCTGGCGATGTGGCGATACCAGAAAGGTACATCCTTGAAATTTGTCTACATCAGTTCTATGTTTGTCTTCTACTATCGTGTCATGTCGTGAAAAGGGAAAAGATTCTGTGGAAATTCGTAAATTTGGGAGGGACGCCAAAAGATCACTTCAACATTTTTTTTTTTTTAACTCAGTCACTTTTGAAATTGAAAATAAACGTTTTCAGAATTAATTCATTAAATGTGTCCTGTGAACGAACGCGCCCCTCTCTCCAAAGAAAAGCCCCCCCCCCCTTTTTTTTCCATTACGAAAAAAGCGTCCCTGTACCATATTTGTAAGAAATTTGATTTTCTTTTCCACCTCAAAATTTGCTGGCGATCTGGGGGTAACAGAAGGACACATCTTTGAAATCTATCAACCTCAGGTCTATCTCTGTCTCTAAAATCGCCTCGTATTGTGAAAAGAAAACAGAAATGCACTTCTTCTGGGGAAATTTCGTGAATATGGGTGGGTTGAAAAGTTATACGTTTTTAATTATTTTATTTTAACTCTGTGACTCGGTCATTTAACTAATTGGAAACTCTTCCAGTCTTATTTCAATAAATGTGTCCCTCGAATGCTCCTCTCGCTTCTATAAGTTTAGTGATTAAAGTTTAATGATTTTTTTTTCTCAGGCTGTCAGATTAGAACAAAAATCCTAATAGGGTTTAAATCATTGTTGGATTGCTAAATTACATAGTTATATTAAGAAGTCAAGCTAGGTTTTTAAAGCATATTTTAAAATATAACAATAATTTTGCAATTTATGTCAATACTAAAAAATAGATTTAAGAATTGATATAAAAGAAAACATTTTTTTTTTTTATATTTGTTTTTAACGTAAACTCTAACGGTTATGTAGCAAAAAAAAATTAAAATTAATAATTTTATATTGTAAATAATTTTTTATTGTTGATATTTTTAGCAGCATTGTTCTCCGACGCTCTTTGCGAAACAAAACGAGGCTTTACTCTTCTCCAAACCCATTCGCTTACATCCTCAACTATTCTATATAGCAAAATTGCATCCTTTTAAAATCGAAACAAACACCTAATAAGCTTTAATCTCAAAATTAATATTAATAAATATATATATATATATTGCCAAACGTTAATATGCAAGTAGAAATATGCCATGTTTTAATTTATCCTTTACATTTTATTTTACTAATTTTTTAGTTAGGCTGTTAGACATTAATTCATGTAAATTACAATGTTTCTAAATAATTATAAGTATTTTTTTCACATGTTTTACTAAAATCTTATTGAATACAATTTGATTTAAGGCTCATTAAAAACCATTTTTAATTATTTGGAAAACGTATATCCTGTAAAAAACGGGCCAACTTATCGTGCGACACACGATCCCGATCTCCCTTTATTATAACTGTTGTTGACATTTGCTTTTTAATTTACAAGCTTGGTAAGCTAAAAAATAAATGTGGTGTATATTATTAAATCGGTTATTGACTGCAGTAATTACTTTTGATTTGTGGATTGTAAAGTGAGAGTTTTACCCTCTAAATCAAGAATAATGTAATATATTAAGAAATAAAACAAAACGGGGATTGTTCTTATTGACAAAAAAATTTAAAAATGCTGGATATACACTAGTAATTGTAGAAATCATGTCTAAGAATTTAATAACTTAATTGAAAATTTCGATTTAATTTTTAAATGCATATTAAAATTTTAATTGCATTCCATTTTTGCCAACTAATAATTATTTATCTTATTTTACAGGAACATAGGAACATATTTAAATATTCAAAATATTTCTTACTTATATAATCTAATTGTACTTAAATTTTCAGTACATATTTTTAATAATTTTAATATTTAAAAAAAAGTTTGCATATTTGAATTTTTAACTTTTAAAATTTAATCTTTAAAAATAATTGGGTTCCGAACTCTAAAAATTAGAGGAAGTAACATTTACAAAACAATTTTTTTTTTAAAGAAGGATCGGTAAGGGTTAGGGGGGACGGGCCAAAATTGTTTTCGCTTATAGTTAAAAATTTGCTTCGACCGCCCCTGTGTGGCAGGCCTGATATTACCCAGCTCGATTTGATTCAGTCGATTGCAAGTTATGAGCAAAATATTCCATTTTTTGCAATACTTTGAATACAGTTTTAAAAATTATCAAAATGGTTTTAATTATGTTTACCTGTTTATTATAGTATAATTTTTTAAATATGAATTTTTTTAGTTGAAATGTTATTTGGTATGTGCAACTTTTTAACTGAATTTTTGATTTCACTGCAAACAAATTTATACTGATGACACTTCGCAACATCTAAAGTTATTACTGTACCCTTTAAAGGGAGGGGAGGGAAATGAAGTTTCACATGTTGCCAGTTATCTTTCACTTCTTTCAAGGATCAAGTATGCAAAATTTTGTCAAAATGTAATTAAATTGTAGCTTCCTAAAAAAAAAGTACCCACACACATAAGGAACAGACTGGCCACAGAACCTTGAAATCAGGGAAATGTCCGGGAGTTTTCTGATTTTTAAAAAAATCAGGGAAATATTTGGGAGTTTTTTTTAATTTCACGATAACCGGGGAAATTTTTTCTGTTCAGGAGGCATGTTTCCCCTATAATCCATATTTTGGCACTATTTTCTCGGAAAATTGTGGTGGTAATCGTTAGAAGTGTAATTTTGCGGATTAATTTAAACTTTTCATCCGTCAAAACTATTTTTTTAAAAATGGCATATTATCCCTTTAGCATACATGTTCTATTTGATCAGGGTGTTTACACATCTGGAAAAGTTGGGGAAATTTAAAAAATAGTTTACTGTAAAATCAGTGAATTTTTTAGAAATCTATCAGGGAACTTTTTTTTCTGAATTTTGTGGCCATCCTGAGGAAACTCTTTATGTATATCAGTTTGTGGAGCTTGAAATAGAAAAGTCTTGTAGTACTGAAATATTATAACAACATTTGAAAAACGAAACATTTACATTTTTATAAATGACAGTTTATATTAGACCTAAGTACACCAAACATAACATGTATAGCGATTTTTTTATGCAATAAGATTTACAAATACTACGTTATTTATTTCAAAGTACTTCAGCCTAATTGCTGCTTTAAGTGTGATACGGTAGGCAAACTCTGAATGATGATATAATAAAAATTTATTATTTTGAAATTATTTACTATTACTAAGTGTTTCTTCATTCATAACAACACAGCGGGATGTTAGGAATTTTAGAGGGTGGGGAGGGTTCTAACCCTAAATATCTCTCCCAAATTGTATGCATGCAGGATTCCCACTGTCATTGAAAGTCATTAAAAGTGCTTAATATTTTTGAACTTGTTTTCAAGGCCTTGAAAATGCTTAGAGGTGCTTAAAAGTCCTTGAAAATGCTTAGAGGTGCTTAAAAGTCCTTGAAAATGCTTAGATGTCCTTAAAAGTCCTTAATTTTTGCAGATGTTGTATGGCCAACTGCAAAATTTATAAAAATACATCTCGGACTCACTATCCCCGCTTGACTGCCACTTATCTGCACCATATTGGAATTTTCCGACATATTTGTATTACGCATCCACCAACTTGTAACTGTTTTGGTAGAATATACTTTATTAAAAATTTATATACAGACATGATGCCTGAAAACAAATTTTTAAAGGTCCTTAAAAACATTAATTAGATCCTTAAAAGTCATTGATTTTCATTCTGTGATTTGAGTGGGAACCCTGGCATGCCATTCACAATAGTATAATTACTAAACCTCACGTTAACACAGCATACAAATTCAAACTTGTATCAAAGCTATTTTTTTTAAGGAAATTTTAATTATTCTTTCCATTATTTCACAATTCCATATTTTTTTTTTTTATGGCCAGATTAGTGATATTTTAAAATGACCTCTTTGGCCTTTCAAGTCGAACCTGGAAGTGTTTGCTGCGACAATCAGAAAACATCAAGTATGAGATCTAGTAGTCCTGTATATTCTAAAATAGGTAAGATTTCATACAATTTTATCATTTCCAAAAATACATGCTACACTGAATGGGTACACATGCACTAGAGAAGTGTCTGATGCAGTCAAAGACTGCTTATGATTTCTATAAACATTTTAAAGACAGAAAGGTAATGATTTTGAACGATTTAAGACAAACAAATGCATGTATGCAAAGTTTAAAAAAACACAGGTGGCTATAGTGTAATATCTGCATCCTCTTCAATTAAATATGTTTTTACAAGATTGGTAATCTGCCATGAAATGATAAGTCTGATATATAATGCTTAAAATGTTTTTGGGACCTTCATATGACCATCTTTGTTATTCCTTTATAGCTTCTTCTGCGAGTGTGTCATCCATTGCTTCTTTTCCCGAGTATGATGTGAAACCCAATATGAAGATGTCTGACATAAAAAATAGATTATGTGAGCTCGTATCCTATAAAGGAGGAGATTTAATTCAGGTTTTCTTGTTTAAAAGTGTCTTGTAATTTTTCCTTTTTTAAATGTATAGGTACCATACATTTTAAATTTACTTCATGACTCTAAAATTGCAGTTGTTTACGTGTAATGCCTTTTGTAAATCATAGAAAAAATGGTTATGATGCTAGTATGATATGCCTGTGTTCAATAGTTGTTAGCAGGGGTCGAATCTTATGGTTGCCCTAAAGGCAACCATTGCAGTGACCTTGGTTGTCCTCAACTAAAAATTGTTGCCCTTACATTTTTCAATGTTATAGAAGATGAAAACTGTTGCAGAATATGAAACGTCGTTAGTTTGGCTTATTCTGCAATTTAGGCAGTGGTGATCACCTACCCATGTAATCACGAGGTGTACGGATAAATTTTTTGTTTCTCACCTCAGGACAAAATAAATTGGTTAACATGCACATAAAAAAAGTGCTTGAAATCCAATTGATTAATTTTAACCTAATTATCAAAACAAGAGATGTAGTTATGAAGTGAAAAATGAATTTCTGTTTGCCTTGGACAACCGGACAACTGCAAGTTTCGAACTCTGATTATAAGAGATTCATTGATAATAAAATCTATCTTAATTGCTCTATTTTCCTGCTTAAATATTTATCTTCTCTTTATTTATTCTTCTATTTACAGTGACAGCAATTGGTTGTTAAAAGTAGGGAGAAGAAACACTAAAAAGTTAAATTGTAAAAGGGCACTAGAGAGGGGGGGGGGGGGTCCTTCCCACTGTCCAAAATCTTTAACACACTTATGGGCATAAATATTTGTTTCCTTAATCCAAATTCTTATTTAGCTAAAAAAAAAAAAAATTAGAAGGATTCTTGGATTTTGTAACATATTCCTGGGCATAAATATTATTTTTCCAATTCCTACTTAGTTGAAAAACAAAAATTAGAAAGGATTCTTTCTTGGATTGTATGTTAAGGGATTTAGATTAAATGCATGCTATACATGGTTGAAGTAAGAGAAACTTTCTAAAAACTTATTTTTTTACTTCCTTATGAATCCAAGAAACTAAAATTCCAGACTTGTTATTTATATATTTTGTGTTAACAAGGCAACTTTCTTGTTTTATTTCCATACGTATTCTATATCATCTATGAATGTTATATCCCAAAATTTTCAAGAGATCAAGAATAATGTAATAATTTGCTTCTTTTTGATTGAAATATTCCTTTATTTATGAATAGAAATCTTTTTATCCTGGCACTAGCTATTTTGGAAACTTTAGTGAATAAAATTCTAAATGTGCAATTCAAAAATCATCATTTTATTTTCTTGAAAAAGGTTTAAAAATATTTTTCACTCTGTTTATTAATTTGTGTGTATGTGGAAATTTTATTTCTTTTTTTTAGGCTTGCCGAAATTTTGACAGAAGAAATACTGGCAAAATACCAAGATCACAATTCAGACAAGTTCTGCGAACCTTTTGTTTCCCTATTACTGCTGCTCAGTTTGATGCATTGTGTAATAAGGTAAGCTTTTCCTTTTAAAAAGCAACTCCTTAAAAGGGACAGCTTTTGACATTTTGTATAATCTAAAAAACAAACTTTTTTTAAAAAGTGGCGCTTTTGAAAATAGTCCATCTATATGTAGTATGTAAAAAGCATATCTCCAAAAAAAATTAGTTTTTAATAAATAGTTTTATTAAAAATAGTTTTTTTTTTTTATTATTATTATTTATTTGTTTTATAAATCAGTAGTACCGATTTGACTCGACAACAAGGCATGCATACGCAGAAAGTACCTGTCATTGTAAAATGTCTGAAAGACAGAAATATGGTAACTAGTTTCTTTCTCTAGATTGAAAAGAAAAATTATACCTATTTAATTTCTTGACCACGAAAAAATGATGGTCCAATCTGTTCAATTCTGAGTTTCCACTTTTATCTGCAAATAACTTTGTTACTTCTATAGAAAATAAACTAATGATTTAATGAAATTTCCAAGATGGCTGATTAAACCTTCTCAGTGCCAAACTTAATTGCTACTGCTGTCTTTTGACTTTAAAATAATTACTAATATTTTGTCCATGGACGTGAGGAAAATACATATTCTTTATGTATTATATGAAACATTTATTCGTTAATGAATATCTTGAACTATATAAAAATTATTAGTTTCTATTTTTTATACATAGATTATCTTAATAATATATTAATAAAATAAATATTAAAGAAATGTAATCTGTTGGGAATTTAGAAACCAAAGGTGGGTAAAAATCATGGTGAAACAGGTCAACTACTGTGGACTTAATTTTTTTTTTTAAGTTTGATTATCTTACAGTGTGAAGATAAATGACAAGGAAAATAATTGGATTGAACATTGTTTTTTCAATTATGAGATTTTCTGCCTTTCGACCGATATCCATTTTTTTGCTTTTTATATAAAATTTTGCTTTTTTATCCTGTTTCAAGGATCCATGTTTTTTTCGATACAAGCGAATTTTTCCTGCAAAAAGTATACTTTTTCTCATGTCTGGTCAAAAGATTTTCCCTCTTTGCTCCCCTTTCCTAACAGATTACTTAACAAGCTCTTGGCGACCAGGATATATATCGGCTGTGATTGGTTGCAAATAGCACTGCCCTCCGATTGGGTATTGAAGTCGCATGCCCACCTGGGTGTTTTAGAGTTCTACGCATGTGCACAGACAACCAAAGCAAATGTAGATGGAATAAAAGCACTACAATATTGCTCTTTAACGTAAAAACATTTAAATGATTTCTTATAAAGTAAAAAAAACCTTGTTTAATTGCACATTTGCATTGTTTTCTTAACAGAGATTTGAATTTACTGGAAATGTAGTTAATAAATGTACAAGTGTTGTAGATTCGTTTGCACGACGTAAATCTCGGTTACTAATGCCTTGATACTGAAGCGCTTTGCTTATAAATGTAATGTTTCATTCTGATTGAATTATACTTTTGCTGGAGATCATTGTCTAACATTACCAAGTTAAATAAAATGGTTATAATGTCAAATACTTTTACATGCAACAAAATAAACAGAAATCTCAGTCTTTTTCTTAAATAATCTTTCGCATATAAATTATGGTACACATTTTTTGCTCGCATATAATTTCAGTCTTTTTACTTTTTTACCCGTCTCAGCCCTGTTTTTTGTATTTTGTGGGGGGAAAAACCATTAACGTCTCTATAAAATTGCACTATAAGACCCTTTTTTAATAATATGATTGATTACTTCATTTACTAATATGTCTAATAATTTTTATTTTTTTTAAAGCCGTTTTTTTGTAGTTTGGTGATATTATTTAACAACAACTTCAACGATTTATTTATTTTTAATGTATTTGATAATTATTGCATCACATTCTGAAGATTGTAGATTATGCCACTTATTTGTTAGACGATGTACACTTTTTGTTAACTTTTTATTTCAATTTTATAAAATTGTTTTTATAAGCTAAATAACTGATCTTTTACAAAGAAATACATCTAAAGTGTTGCTTAGAATTTTACAATTATATTATTCTACTGTACTAAAGAGAATTTCTAAATAATTGTTAATTGCAATTAAATTTAATATATCTTTGATTTCAATAAAGTATTGTTACACAATTTTCCTGCATATAGCTATAAATAGTGTACATATTTCTTTATAAAGTTTTGTTCTATTAAATTTATTTATTAGCGGAAATAATGCAGGCTTGACACTGTGGGCAACAACTAGAAGTTAAGATATTTCAAATTGTTTTGGCCGCTAAATGGATTTTTCTAGATTTTTCGGGAAAATTCGCATGCATGGATAAAAACTGCCAAGAAATGGAATTTCAGTCAGAGATTTAAATCTGTTTTAAAAGAAGTTCAACGTTTATTATTATTTATTTGTGGAGTTTTAAATATTACTGTGTTTATAGCTGTGACAGCCAAAGCTTTAATTTTGTCAAAGTTTCACAGTACAAGGGGCATTTAAAAAGAATAAATCATCAGTTTTATTTTGTAAGAGCTGTGACATTATTTCCTGTGGAGAATTTTTAACAGTATTAAAAGGAAATTAATTGAAGTATTTTAAGAAAATTTGGCATGAACATTACCACCTTAAAATTTTTCTAAGTATTAAGTGAAAAATTGTTTCTTTATATAAAATATAACATTTCATCCACAAGATGTGTGATTTATGTCAAAAATAAATGTTACTTTTGTGTCATATATATTAAGAAATCGCATATGTTTCAGTATTTTAAAGTTTTTTTTTTTGTTTTTTTTTGTTTTTTTTTGTGAATCTAAAGCAACCTGGAAAAATTAATTACATAGATTTCTTCACCCAAATATCTGATGGAAAATCTGTTCCTGGAACTAAAACATCTGAAAAGTAGGTTATAGTTATTTTATTCACGTTGCAGGTGTATTATGCAGTACTTTCTTTATTATTTTTTATTAGAATTTTATTTCAGTAATATATGATTTTTTTTTTTTTTTTTTTCAACAGTATAAGTCTTTTTCTTAAAGAAAGTAAGATTTGTGAGACAAATTGTATCAAAACAATAATAAAATGCATTTTCCTGCATCTCTTTCAAGTTGGTTTATTTACAATACTACATTTTGTCTGTTAAAAAGTAAAGTTATAACTTGAGATTTTTTTTTTTTCTTAAATGGTGAAACATGAATAGTAAATGTATGCTTGTTATTTATATAAATCATTTTTTCATCACAAGGTTTCTCTTGGCATAGGTTATCGCAAGTTTTTGTTTAGTTTATTGGTAGATTTAAAAATTTGTACATTTAAGTCTTACTTAATAAAAGAATTATCATCAAACCAATAACACATCAAAGTGAGCTATTAAAAGATGATGTATATTAAGCAAAAGTGTGTTATTGTAGAGAAAACTTAAATGTCTTAAAACCTTGTTATTTAAGCCGATCAACTGTAGGATTTAGTACCATTAAATTATCATACTTTCATATTTTTTTTTAATAAAAAAAAATACATTTGTTGTTTTGATGCCATTTTCTACTTCTTTATCCTAGAATATCTGATAAACTTCCTATTGATGAAGTGGAACTAAGAATAAAAGGGAAGGTAAGAGTCGCACGTATTTTTACTTTTCATCAATAAACACTATGGTTGTTGGTAGAAAATCATAAAAAATGTCTTAGAAAAAAGGTACAGAATTTTAAAAAATAGTTTCATAGGGGCTGAATGGTGATTAATTTTAATCTTGGCAAATTTTAATTTTCTTTATATAAACTCTAGTTTAAAGATTTTTTCACTGTTTCGTTTTCTATTAAAATAAGTTGCAATTTAGATTTCCTGAAGTTTGATTATAATGCTTTCTATATTACAGAAAAGCCTGATTATCCGGAATCGCCGGGAAATTAGGATTTCTGGATAACCGAATTTTCTGGTTAATTGAATGTCGATGTTTTTTCGCCACATTTAAAAGGCAAATAACGCTATATAGTGATGGCACCTAACATTAAAATCGTCACAACCGGAATATTTAAAAAATATTCTACATAGCTTTTTCAGTTAAAATTTTATATTTTACCCTTATAATCGGCAATAATTTGAAATATGTTACCAAAATTAAATCACTTTCATATCAAAAATTCTGTAATAAAAATAGAAGATTAAGCATTATAAAATACGTAAAAAAAATAGATAGGTCTCTTGATTGTACCGATTCTAACCGAACCAATGTTTTAGGGTTACCGGGCAGACAAAGTAGACTATCGCTATTTCAGTTCCGGAGGGGAAATTTTCTTGCATGCATTTTCACGGTCAGATTATGAGAATTCTGGAAAAGTAGCTTTTGTATTTGGAAACCCCGTGATTCCATTGTCTTCCCCCCTCTTCACACAACCTACTTTGCACCCTAAAGTAAAATATGCTCGGGAAGACGACCTTTGTATTCAAAGATCGACTATTATGTTGTATAGAAAAAAGGAATACAAGAATGTAATGCAAATCGCCATGAAATTCCGGATAATTTATGGACTATTAAGTTTTGAATTTGATTGTCTGGTTTTCGGCTAATCTAAATATAAATAGTATTAAAATAAAATTACAGCAAAACAGATTTATTTTTTAATTGATTGCAAAACACCTTACTAGTATACAATAAAATATAACCCATACTTTTTGTACACAAAAAAAAAAATTCTGTTTTGTGTACAAAATGGTTGAAATGCCTACAAATCAAAACTTTGATTGGGATTATGGGGGGAAATATATTTAAATGGATGCAATTAGGTTTTATTCTGATTGTTCGTGAGAAACCGATATTTTGTGATAATAGAATAAAATGTTTAGAATAGTTGAATTCGGCCGAATAGCACATTTTCCGGATGCGGTTGAAAATTTACAAATCAAATGATGGGTATAAGTGAATTATGAATGCTTCGATAATATATGGAGTAGAATGTTTTATACATGATTTTAAATTTTGTGAAATGCATGTTTCATATGTAGATCTAGCTTACAAACCGAATGATTAATTTTATCCGAATTTTGGTCAAAACATTAACAAATTTTGAATTTCCTAATTACTCTTTGCCGAAAGCGTTTGAGAAAGTAATTTCAAGTGAAAAATCACCTTTCTTTGCTATAATTACAATAAAAGAAGTCAATAGATTTATAGATTCCGCATTTACAAATTACACATATTCCAGAAACGAATATAAATTTATTTGCAATAAACGATGCAAGAATAAATAGATGCAAGATGTGTAGTTTTTTTTTTTATTAGAATTCCGGATAAACCAAATTATCGACTGGAGAATGTTTTCCCGATGCTGTGGATAATGGAATTTCGATTACGAAACCCTCTTTCTTATACAATTGAAACAAGCTAAATTTTTTTATAGATTTGGCAAATAACCACGTTATATTTATTTTTCCTGATATATTCCGGAAAAAAAAGTTTTTCATTAAGAATATTAAGGTTTTTTGTTGAGAATTGACAGTTGTTTGAATAAGAGCTTCGGCATTCCAGATAAACCGGAATTAAAAAAAATCACTTTTTATAATAATATATTCATTTGTAATCAGTGCAAGTTCAGCTATTTTGCCATTAAAAATTGAAAACCATCAAAATAAAGAGAAAAAAATCCACTCAACTGCAAAATCTCAAATGGAAAAAAAAAAATTGCCGACTTATCACCTTTTTTTGGCAAAATAACGCCAATTTTCTCGCCAAACTTGATTTTCAAAAAATTCAGGTTGATTGAATGCCGGATAATCGGGCTTTTACTGTACTTTCTTTTCCTAGTAGTTATTCCCTTTTCTTATACTTTCTTTTTGACAAAAGTTATTGCACAAAATTCAAAATGAGTGACCAATTTCAAATTGATTTGTGTCTTCAGATATAGTACAGGGTTCATATGCCTCAGGGAGAACAAGGAAAATAAATCTGCCTTAAAATCTCAAGGAAAAAAGACCCCCCTCCCCCCCTAAAAGCTGAAAAAAAATTTCGTTACTCTAGAAAAAAATCTTTCTCTTCGGTTCTATTTGTTTAACCTTAATAGTGCAGGTAAGTACCAAAAATCATAAGACAAACAAAAAAATTGGTCCATTAATGAAACTTGGCAGAAATGTTCTATTTGTCTTGAAAGTGAATAATCAAGAGTCCATAAAAAATATCTAGCAAAGAAGGATGTTTTTTTTGGGGGGAGGGGGAGGTTTATAACTAAAAAATTAATTTTTGAACAATCTAAGCTTATGACACATCTTTTTAGAGTATTTTTTGAGGCAGAATCGAATGAAAAAAAAAAGCCCAATGGTTTAACTAATCTAAAAAAAGTTAGTCCTTTTTATAAACAAAGACATGTAAAAGTCGAGGAAAAGTAAAATACGACATAAAGAAATAAAAAATGGGTCCATTCATGAAACTTGGCAAAAACGTTTTGTCATGAAAACCAAAGAAACAAAAGAGTTCATAAAAATATATAACATAGAAGGGTGTTTTTTGAGGGGGTGAGATGGATTTTTCAAACTGAAAATAAATTTTGGTATAACCCAGGCCTGTGACACGTGTGTAGAGTATTTTTTTGGCAAAAAAATATATATACAGGGTTTCCGTGCATATGGAAAGTTAGGAAATGTCATTTAAAGTCATGAATTTGGACATTTGGTAAATTTTGTCTTGGAAAGTCATGATTTTGAGCAAAAAAATGACCATGAATCATGGAAGTACAGAGAATTTCATGGATTTCTAAAAATTCTAAGTAAAATCACTACTATCACTACTGAATCAAAATAACTTAGTGGTTCGATTGGCACACAGCTCAATAAAAGTGGAAAACTTTCAGAGGTAAATTTTAAATGGTTGAGTATTGGATTCCAGAAATTGACAGGAAAATATGAAATTAAGAAATGATATTAAACACAAAACTATATATATTTTGTATCACGTTCAACAAATAACCATGCATAAAGTAATGCTACATTAAAGTTTAGAAAGAGAAGTCAAAAAGTTTGAATTTGCTTACTGGAAAATTTTTAGTTAATCAGTATTTAGATAATAGATGCTCCACTGTAGCGTTTCCCTAACTGTGTTTCGTGGTAGGTGTACTGTTTGCCCCTGAAAGAGTTCGATGAACTAAAGATGAGATGTGTCCCTGTAGATTAGGTTTCTAGATGTACAAAAAATAGTGGGTTGCAATGTTTAAAAGTTTGGGAACCCTTGCTCTACTGTATATT
This sequence comes from Linyphia triangularis, assembly GCA_963978545.1. NCBI lineage: Eukaryota > Metazoa > Arthropoda > Arachnida > Araneae > Linyphiidae > Linyphia > Linyphia triangularis. The sequence goes on along the minus strand of OZ021729.1, from coordinate 52,132,123 downwards.
ATGACCTCTCAATGTTCTAACTGGTATAGAAACATATTTCTTTTGCAATGTACAATATTTTAATAACATTGTACAACATGTATGATAAAAAATATTTTTGCAAAAGAATACTTTGTCTTAAAGAAAAAAGTAAAGGTCAAGACAAAGGAATGGCTACTAGAACTAGGGGTGTGGAACATTGCACAACTTTCAATTACTCTATATTACTGATGTAAATTTGTGTCTTTTTCCGTTTTTATATTTCCATCATTCGTCTAGAAAAAAATATCTAGTTTGGCGATATTTTTTGCAATAATTTTAATATGGGTCTTTTTAAAAAAAAAAAAAAAAAAAAAACTTCACTAAAATGGAAATTTTGGCGATATACTTTTCGATAATCCTTATATTAACATTTCTTATAAGCCAAACTGAGAAGAGGAGAAAAAACGATCATGCATAAGCTCTGTTCAAATAAAGAGAAAACTGTGTTAAAAGCATTCGTTTTGCAACTTTTTATGCCGTTAAAGCATTTTTACGAGAATTTCGGAGGCAGGGATGTTTAGAACACCTTAAGAAGCATTATCACAGCGATTTTGAACAAAAAATTTTTTTTTGGGAGGGGGGGAAACGTTTTTTAGCAATTACTGAAAAACATAATTTTTTCAATGACGGCTACCTTATGCACATGTGCGATTTTGATGAAAACCTTAATGGTAGGTCCCTGTGCTATCACCAACCTGCACACTAAATTTGAACATCATAAGTCAGTTTTTCCGGGCGTTATGCTGACCACACATACACACATTTTATCTAGATCACTTTTTTGAAATCGGGGTATTTCTAATGTGGAGAAATGCCCCAAAAAAATGAAATTTTTTTTTTTGACCGAATTCTATACTTTCATTACTATTTTCATTAGTAATTGAAAGAATGGTTGTAAGGTTATTTTAGGAATGATTTTTTAGCAGCATTTTATGCAATTATTTTTTTCTTTAGATAAAATCACGACTGTATGATGTTGTTCGTGCTTTCTGGCTCTTTGACATTAACAAAGATGGATTTATTCAAAAAGTAGAACTGCGACGAATTATCAGGAATTATTGTTTTGATTTAAGCGAAGATTTATTTAATGAGTAAGTATTAGTTTATTTGATGAGTTCAAACTTATTTTCATTCCTTGCTTTCAATTATAAATAAAATATGCTTTGATCTGACTTCAATCATGATTTAAACTGCCTGCTTCTTTAACTCAGTTTATATGGGGACTTTACTTTGATCTCTAATCCAGATCAAAGTCTAATATTGTTCTGTCAAAATGAAGTATAATTGTTCGAACTTACGACATCTTGTTACGGCATCTTCCCCTTTGTTCCACTATGTTTTCTTAAATTATATCTGTATAACTATATAACACTGATTCTTCTTACTAAAACTTGTATTTCAATAGACCTTTAGGTGCTCTTAATTTTTTTTTCCAATAAATTGGGACATGACTTGCATATCAGGGAAGTTATCAAAATGCATAGTGGAAGTTTTCTTAATTTTTTCCTCATTTGAAACTCGAGTGCACATTTTTTATTATTAGCCATCAAAGCCTGATGATACTTGGATGCAGGTTCATTTTCAATGATAATCTTACAATGAAATCATTAAACAATTTGTCTAGTGATAGGAACCAAATTTAATATCTTTGTTTCTTAATATAGCTTTCAAAACATATTTAAAGATTTAAGAATTTACAGTCCAACACAAAAATTGTTTTTTTATAAAATAGTATTACGACGGAAAATGTAATCTTTATATCACTTAATAATATGCACATATTACATTCAAAATAGAAATTTGAAAATGAAAATCAAATCTGTAGTGAATTAGTCGCAAAAATAACAAAAACGACAAAAATCTGTTGCACATAAGTTTAGGCACAAATTAAAAAATTTTAATTTTTATAAGCAAGCCAAAAGTTTTAGTATTCAATTAAGCTTTCAAGTTGTTTTATCAAATCAAAAACACGGTTTTTCATTAAAAGCACAAGTTTTTTAAAGGTTTCAGGCTTAATTCCATACCACGCTTTTTCAATGGCTTCTTTAAGTACAAAAATGGTGGAATGCTGCTTTCCAAAAGAATACAACTTTTGTAAGAATTCCCCATACATTTTTTATTGGATTATAGTCAAGACTATATTAGTTGGCCAATCAAGAACCCTGATTTTTTTGGCTCTAAATCACTTTTTCGTTGATCTGGATGTGTGGAAGAGGCATTGTCTTGTTGAAATTTCCAGTTAGGTCCACTTAAAAGCTCACTAAATGTTAGTAAGTTGCTTTCTAGAGTTACCTGGTTGTTCACAGAGTTTTGCTTTGCCTTTAAAAATGCTGGGGAAGTTTGGCCGTTGAATCCTAATCCTCCCCAAACCATATCCGAATCTCCACCTTGGCGTCGGCTAAACTGAGTTACAGGATCTTTATGAAGATCATGCCAGTACTAGGGAAATCTTCCTGGACCATCTAGGCTCCATTTTTTTTTTCATCACTAAAGACACCTGTAGCAATTATCACTGTATGACATGTGTTATTGAGCGTAATTCATTCTTGCTTCTTTGTGATGAGACTGCAAACGCGCCTTGCATTTAAGTTCAGATTTTTTAAATAACCTGCATTCCACAATTCTTCTATGAACAGTTTCCCGTGAAACTTTAATTGCAATTATATTTTTGATTTGATTTGCAGAGTAATATTGATTTGAAGCCAGTTTGTGATTTTGGTTGATATTGTTCAAAATGTGCTAATACTTCTTTTGGAATGATTTAATGCAATTGAATTATCATAAATGAATTTATCTCTGACCTTTAACTTCCAAATTCTTAAAATCTTTGCATACGAAAATTGCGTAGACTTCGGCATCATTCTAACCTGTAAAAATTACTTCAAATATTTTAAGGCAACTTCAAGACACTCCCATTTGATAATGTGATCACTTCCTCTCAAATATTTACATAAATCTGACGTTTGTGCCTATACTTTTGAGGTATTGAAAGTTTGCAAAGTTTCAACTTGTGGATGTTAGACAATTTTATTTCATTTTTCTTTGAAATTTTTTACCCTACACTTTTTCCTTACGGCTTTAAGAACATATATTTGAAAAAAACTGGTGAAAATTAAATGAATACTATTGCTTTTTCGGGAATAGCTTTTGTGTCTAAACTTTTGAGCAGGACCGTAAAATAAATCAATTACATAATAAGAAATTAGAAATTTGGATACCATTTAGTTTCACTTCTTCCAAAAGGGATTTAAAGACCTTCTAGAAGGTGTTCCCCTCTTTAAAATTCAGACTGCTGATGTCTTCCTTTTGAACTACAGTAGATCATATCTTTTTAAAATGATGTTTTGATGCAGTATAATCTCTTGTGCCGTTAAAATACAATGTAACAAACCTATCATTAATGTGTTCTAAACAACAGAAGAAGTGTATCAGTTGCTAATTTACTTACACAATTTATATATAGGTCCTATAACAAATGCTTTTTAACTATTCTCAGGGAATATCTATATTAAATTAAATAGGTATCTTTTTCATAAAGTAAATTTTTTTTCATAACTCTAAATTGTTTGTAAACGGGAATGAAAGGTGAGCAACTATTATTAGAAATTTTTTCAAGAAATAACAATTATTAACTATAGTATATATATGGTATATTTCTGCTTTAGTTTTAGGAACGTTCTTTTGTGTATGCTATTGTTATATTATAATTTTAGTTCTCCTAGAACCCTAAAAATATATTTATTTTTATTTTATAAGTTTTATGTTCTTAAGCATAAAAGCAGTCAAGAGTTTCTTATTTGCTTTTATAATTGTTAATAAGAACAAATGTATCTTATTTTGTAGCCTATGGAAAACTTATGATCCAAAATCTACTGGTCTCATTAAATATAAAGACTTTTTGATAAGGATTGGCATTAATGCTAATAGATATGAGAAATATATGCCAACTGAAACCGTGGCTCATGCTTTATGCTGGAGTGACAAAAAGGCGAAAGACCTCATGGAAGACGCAAGGTGCAGAATTTATTCACACTCTTTGAATTGTGGAGAATTATAAGGTCTCCACAAACCTTATGATTTGAAATCCAAAAATATAAATTAACACTCATATTTTCTTTTAACAATAAGGTAAAAAAAAAAATTAAATCATTCAATTTAAAATACACCAATACCAAAATTTATTATTACTAAATGTGGACAATATGTGTATTAAAATTAGGCTATTTAACATGACATTATGCTATCAACCGGACTTGGTGGCTGACTTCCTTATTTTATATTTGGAATCAAATGTATTACTAACGTTATTATTTTTAACACTATATATATATATTTTTTTTTTTTTTACTTTTTCCCTTGCAACTTTAATTCATTTAAATTAAGTTGTATTTTTTACTTGTCAAGTTTAAATAGTTTTTGTTGTTGCAAACATTTTTGCAAATTCAATTTCAATAATTTCTAATACAAATCATACCCTATCAGTGTAATAAAAGTAAATTATAAAACTTATTTTTTTCCACATCTATGAACAGATTTGTTTCCATTTTGGCTGATGAGGGAGTATACTTTATGCACCAAAAGATAGATATCAAAATGTATCTAGCTAATACAAGGTTTTCACAAATACACATAAATAAATTTTTAAAAGTGTCACATTTGTGATAATCTTGTGAATCTGTAAATTGTTCGCAAATGGTCCCTTGAGTCACTATTTTCTTCGATTTTGGTCACCAAGCAACTTCCCCCCCCCCCCTCCCCCTCCACCCCCGAGTCCAAATTGCTAAAAGTTTTATTGAATTTATCAATCCATGTAATAAACTTCATAATTTTAGTTGTGAACAAAGGATTCGTAGAGCTGCTATTGAAAATAGGGACGATCCTGCAATCCAAGGCTTGCCCGTGGAAGAAGTTATGGCTATTTTCATAGACAGGGTAAGCTATTTCAATGAAAGTTTTATGATATTTTGCTCAAAAGTTTTACGTTTTTAGGCTAAGAAGTTTTTTATAGTTTAATTTTAACTATCTAAATATCTGTTATAAATAGAAACTTCTTTCCCATTCTACAGGTTATTATATAATTTTCTTTTATGAATAAATATTTTACCCAAGTTCATTTACCCTTAATCTATAAGATTTGTTATATGCAGTTATTTACTGTGAATGAAAAATAGGGCATCGATATAGAGAGAAAATAGCAAAGTGATAACCTTTTTGTTAATTCTGTAATTTCAATTAATTTAGCTTTATATATTACCTGAAAAATATGTTACTTTCACATTTACTCCTCATTCTTCCACCTTCCTGTTTTCCATTTAATATAATAATAATAATTTGTTTTCCTTTTTAAATACTTTTTGTTGGCTTAAATTTCTCCCTTTTAGAAAAAGGTTATTTCTATATTATGATTGTTTGGCAGGCCATTTCTCTTTATATAAAACAATGCACTTACGAGAATTGTATTCAATAATTAATTAGGAAAAGCTAAATCAGAAGCTTTCAATACTTGTTACTTAATTAACTTTATAATTCATCTGACTAAAACTTTAAGTAGTGTCTGCTAGTGAATTTTATTTTCACTCGAAGCAGGTTTGTTTAAAAAGAAATAAAACATGAAAAATTATTATTGTGTTAAAAACAATGAAGCCATATCTTTTAGTGAGGAAAGAGATAAAATGTATTACTTATAGTACTTTAAAAATAAATATCTATCAATATTTTTTTAAAAGTCTGTACAATGTAGAGATCTACTTTTTAGCATTGTAGCTGTTCTTCACTTGTGTTTCTTAATGTAGCTACGAAGACGGGCTCAACTATTGAAAAACACTTTTAATTTGTTTGATTATGAAAAAAATGGTGAAATATCCCTGTCTGATTTTCGTGAAATTATCAAATTCTTTGTTATGCCAATGTCAGCAGGTCTATTTAATGAAATATGGAAAAGGTCAGTTTAATTATGTTTATGCTTTTCATTTGCTATATATGTTAACGTAAGAAAACAATAAGTATAATTTTTATTTATTTTTTATATCTATATTTCTATATTTAACCTTATGCCGGCAGTCAATGCATAAATAATGTTTTTTATTTGCTTATCTTTTTCATACTATGGTAATTATGAATTCTGTCCTAATTAAATCTTTGTGCTGACCTTTTTAAAAACTTTATTTATAAATAACTTTACCTCTTTTAATCTATTGTTGATTTGTAACAATTTTATTCTTGGAGGAAATTATTAGAATATACTTGAAAGTTAAATTAATAAACTCTTTTTTATATTTGCAGCTTTAAAGTATTTTTTAATTTACCTCATATATTTCTATTATAATTGAAGTTTTAATGTGAAACAATATTATTAAGCTCTTTATTCAAAAGTAGATTTAACCAGATCTTAAAACAAATTTTGGTTACAATATGTAACTTTTTTTTCCATTTCTAGCGATAGCCAAATTTGGTTGAGTTCACTTTTTCAATTATATTAAGCTGATCATTAAGTATTTGATCTGCAAAGGTTAAGGGGTAAGAATCATTTACTGGAGGAAATCCCTAGCATAGATAAAAAATGTGTTTTCCCTGAATTAAATACATTCACTGTCTGAACCAGAATTTTCCAAACATCTGTTTATTTAATTTCTTTGATGTGTGTTAATATATCATTTAAATTAAAAATTTCATTAATTCTTGATTTATAATTATATTATATTTACCAAATTATATTATATTACCAATGAAATTGATGCTATTGTACTATTTTTTTTTTTTTTTTTTTTTTCTAGATTAGGAATTTGCACCTCACCAGATTTTAAACTGTGCTACCAAGAATTCTTAGATAACTTTTGTAAATCCACATCCCAATGTAGAGATTCTTCTAAAAGGTATGCCTTAAATTGATGTAGTGTTAAAGAGCCATTCAAAAACTTCCTTAACTTACTTCTACCCTTCAATTATTAACTGTTAACCAGTGATTATTTTTAAAACAAAAAAATTCTATTGCATCATAGAAAACCTGAGAAGCTTGATTGTTATCCAGTAGTGCAGCGCATTAAGAATCATGTCATTGATCCTGATGCACGTTTACGATCTGTATTTACCAAAATTAATCCGGTATGCTTATTTTCTTACTGTACTTTTACAGTTTTATATATTTATGTACTTTTAAATATTTATCCCTATTTTAATTCAATTTTCCTTTCCCCCCCCCCCCCCCTTTTTGCATGTAAATAATTATATTTAATTTCAATGAATAATTCTTTAGGTAATTTTCTTTTATTTTTGGTATAAATATGTATCCGAAATTTTTTAAAAATCATCGAAAATATCAGGTAACTTCATTGCTTTGAATACAAACATAGTAAACAAAATGGATCTAAATATTTATTTTTTGCCAAGTATAAACTCATGTGGACCCTTTTTAATAAAAAACACTTTGACCTTTTTTTTTTTTTTTTTTCCTTTCTGTTTTTTACATAAAAAATAAGATAAAATTGGGATATTTTGCATACATGTGATATATGGTAAATTGTTGAAAGAATTAATACAAATTTTAAATGCTGCAACACTTTTTAAATCATATATTGGCACTTAATAAAGCCTCATAAAGGTTTTCATATTTACTATTTTACAAACCTAAAAGAAAATGTTTAAACTTTTGTTTACGTTGTTATTTTTTATTAAATTAGGTTTGTAATGAGCTTTATATTCTTTTAAAAAATTATTCAAACCCAATGAACAAAAGGTTGCTTTAAAATATGGCATCTTAAAATCACTTTTCTAACTGAAAACTTTTGATTTTGTTAATAGTTAGAAAAGCTTATTTTAGCTGATTATATTTGTTTAACTTGTAAAAGCTAAGAAAATAACTAAACAAAAATTAATATTGGTATTTTTTCACTGCTATTACATTAAAGTTCCCGAAATAAATTTAATTTGGAAAATAATCCCTTTGTGAATTGCCTTCAAAACTTTTGGGCTAGTTAAAATGTATTTTATTAATTAGCGTTTACTTCTTGTTTTTGTTATCTATAATTCTATTCACCAAAGTTGTATTTAATCTTGTAAGCTTATTTTAAAGTATAACTCATGCCCTAAATAAGCTGTTATATTTCATTAATTTACTCATTTATTGTATAGGATGAAGGTTGGCAAGTTACCAGACAAGAATTAAAGAAGGCCATAGAAGCTGGTTTGGATTTTCGATTGACTGAGGATGAGTTCAAAGAGTTAACAACCATTTTAGATCCGGCCAATACAAATGTTATCAACTGTTTGGACTTTCTTCAACTTTTTAACAAGCCTTGTGATGATAAGTTTGTTGTAAGTATTTTATTTTGCAATGATATGCTCTTTAGAAGCATTGCTGTGTTCGTTTCAAGTTTATTTTATTTAAAAAAATTGGTTCGAGTTGATCTGCTTGTGTTATAAAGACCTTTTACCTTTTTAGACAATTATAATGCAGAATTTTTTATGTATTTTTTGAAGAAAATTTGGAAAGTGTTTTTGATTCAGAACCTTCAAATGATGTACAAAATGTGTTACAAATGCATATTATAATGTTTATGTAAATGTTTAAGTTTGATTTGATCTGTAACAGCAATTGCAACACATAAATGTGCTGTTATGTTTCTGATGTTATTATTTAGTGTGTTTTATCATGAATATGTTAAAAGTAGGCTGTTTTATTAGTTTCAATAACTATCTAATAAATTTTAATGACTACAGCATACTTTTAAATGTTTATCCTTCCATTTCCTCTTAGGAAGGCGAAACTTCATCATCTGTCGATGAATCCGACTTAAATGACAAATACAGATATTTCAGAGGGAAAAAGTTGTACAACAGGATAAAACACCATTTGAATAAAAATAAATTAAACATTGAAAGAGTATGTATTTTGTGTATATTTGTTCATACTAATTCTCTAACGATAAAATTACATGCTGGTGAACTTTTTCATATTGCAACGCAAATTTTAGTGTTCAAATTTTTTTTAAAAAAAATTTAAAAGTACCCCATTAATATTTTTTAATTGCACTAATATTAAACTACGCTTGAACGTTATTTGGAGATAAAATTGTAAAATTTGACTTAAATCTTTAGCATACATTTACAATGTTTCAGAATCATAAGATCTTGCATCTAATTGTTACCAACTCACAGAATTTTTGGCCATTAGTAAAATTACATTTATTTTTAAATCTGATTTCTATTAACTTTTCAATTAATTCCTGAAAATCATTAAATTCATTAAAAAGTTAAAAGATTTTTTTTATTATCATTTAAAAGTATCTTCTGAAGCCGATAGAAAGAATTCAACCTAACTAAATTAGATCCAGGTTTAAAATAACCAGTCTAATAAACACTTTAATGTATAATATCTTGATTTGTGATAAAGTATGTTTTACACTGATACTAAACAATGTCTTCCTTCATTAAAATTAATTTTAATAGTTATTTATAATATTTTCTTAATTATATTGCTTTAATAATATTTTCCGAATTATATTGCTACTTTGATTTGTAGTTTATGAAGTTTTCACTGCTTTTAGGCAATTTTAGTATGTGATCCAAATCAATGTGGTTTCATACCACCTGAAAAACTTCACAACATTTTAAATGGATTCTGCTTTCCAATTAATGCTGAACAATTTGAAGATCTAATCCGCGGGTTGAGAATGTATGGAGATGCCATAAATATTAAAGAATTCTTAGACGCTTTTAAAAAAGCACCTGAAGAGGTATGTCTTATAAAATCTTATTTTCTTGTATCCAAAGTTAGTAAATTTGGGTTGATTTTCAAAGTAAGAAATAATTACTAAAAATATACTCCTCTCAATTTGTTTCTGAAATTTTTTGTTGTTGTTTTCTAGGATCCTTCTACCACATTAGCTGTGTTCTATTAAACAGGGTTCTCACGGTCATTTAAAGTGCTTAATATTCTTTAACTTGGTTTCAAAGCCTTGAAAATGCTTAGAAGTGCTTAAAAGTCCTTGAAAATGCTTAGAATTCCTTAAATTCCTCAATTTTTGCAGATGTTGTGTGCCCGACTGCAAAATTTATAAAAATACAACTCGGACTTGCTATCCCCACGTGTCTGCCACTTATCCGCTCCATATCAGAATTCTCTAACATATTTGTATTGCGCATGCGCCAACTTGTAGGTCTATTTGTCCATATATTCTGATTGATAGAGTGGAATTCGAATGGAGGAACCTGTACTGAGTTTTACACACTGTACTTTGTGAGAGGAACATGTGAGAGCAGTGTTTGTTTTGCGAGCTACAAGAGTTTTTTACCAGCGCAGTGAGTGTTGTTTTCTTTAGCCGAACCAACTAACTAAAACTATGCCTGGAAAATGCACATTTAATGGGCTTTGACTAAAGCACAATGTATATGAAAAATGGATTGCAACTTCAACAAAGTCTGTTGGTAAGGCAAAATGCAAATCGTACATGAATTTTTTTTTTATATTGGCTCTATGGGGAAGAGACTGGTATCTCAATGTTGGAATGATTTCTGATAGAAGGCAATTCTTCCTGGTTAAACTGTAAAGAACACAATCTTATATTTTAATAAAGGAGATATTGATTTAAATTTGTGTAAACGATTTCATGCGAGAATATTGCACATTTTAATTTTTCTTGGAAAACATTGTTTTTATTCTAAATGTATTGCAGAGATATTTTTTTTTTACTTTTCGTTGGAAATTTTTTTGTTTAGTAATATATTTTTTTTTTGCAAAGTAATTTAATTAGTTAAAGAAAGTCTGTTTGTGTCATCTCTAAATATGCTGTGTGCCAGGTGGGAAGAGGTATAAGGTTCAAACCACTCCCAAAATATTTTTTAATGTTTTATATGTTTAGTTAAAAAAAAATACAATAATCAAGCAAAATTATATGTTATGTGAGATCTATTCCTTCCATATACTGAATATATTTAGCATATTTCAATCAAAACATAATTTCATTAATACTTCACATACATAATATTGAAAATTTCTGTAACTTTTTTAATAGAATATACTTTATTAAAAATTTATATATAGAAATGAGGCCTGAAAACAAGTTTTCAAAGGTCCTTGAAAAACATTATTTAGGTCCTTAAAAGTCATTGATTTTCATTCTGTAATTTGAGTGAGAACCCTGATTTGAGTGGGAATTCTATTAGTTCAAATAAGGGGAGTCTTTAATTTATAATCTCACCTTATTTGAATTAATAGTCTACTTATATCTTGTGTTCTAAAATTTCAAATATTTGCAACACCAAATTGCAAAGTACAATTATTCCTTTTTTTTTTTTTTCTTCTTCTTTTTTTTTTTTTTTTTTTTTTTTCCCCCCTTCTTTTTTTTAAACAAGAAGTAGAGATTTATCATTAAGTAACCATTATCCATGAAATTTCTTTGGAATTATAGGCATTTAATCTGTATAACAGGTTTTGTTAATTAATAAAAATGCAACATTGCATTTTACTTGAATAGGGGGAAAGTGCAGAAACTATTATGAGATAATGGAAGGGTAAAAAAAATCAGGAAATTTAGTTAAAGAAGGAAAAGTTGAAACTTCTGCTGAATAACATGTCTAATTTCTTATTATTATCTTGAACATACAACAACATAACTACTTATTTAAAATCCTGTGATATTAAACTGATTCATTTGCTAACCGAACTTTATATTTTCGGTCTCTTTTATTTGTTTAGGATACAAATAAGTGGATTTCTATAGTGAATAAATTAGCCACTTACAAGTCCAGGTGTCCTCCTGATCTCCCTGTTGACGAAGTGGAAGAAATGCTTCGTGAGAGTGTACAAGCCAGGAAAACTTCCATGATGAAAGATTTCGAAGCTCTTGATGTTTGCAATGTTGGTGTGACTTGTAAAGAGGATGTGAGGAGCATCCTGGATAAATTTTCTTTCCGCTTTAATGATAAACAGGTAGGTAATATTTTATAAAATATGATTCCAAAGTAAATGTCCATATTTATTTCAAGCTTAAGACTATTGAAATTGCATGACTGTAATTTCATATAATTAGTCTTGGTATTTAAATGAATAATTCAAATATTCGTTTAAACTTGCTTCCAATCTATATATTTAAACCTTAAGCATAAGCTGGTCCTTCTCCACAGATTGCGATATTTTGGCCAGCAGGAGAAAAAAATTATTGAAATCTTAAAATTATTAAAGACTTAACAAATAATTTCTCCCATAGAACTTATCAGTTACAATCTAATTATGACATTGGCAGAGATCATCTGATAATATACAGATATTGTTCGTAGCTATTCTATGGATATGGTGTCCACAGACATGGAGATTTCCTTCTTAATGTTTAGTTTTTAATGGAACTTTAAGTTTATAAACATGAGATTACTAAATTGATACCTGTAAAACTAAATAAGTAATTAATAATGAATAGCTTATTAGCTTGACCACAGATATGATGGTATGATCTTTACAGTTGCACCTATTTTGCATGTAAATAATAAAATATGATTCTTGTATTGAAACCAAAATGGTTAGATTAGACTTCTTTCAATATCGCAGTTGACTTGTTGTGTCATTTGTTGGGTTGTTAAACTACTAGAAACTGCCGTCCACAGACATGATGCATCAGTCTTACAACTAAAGATATTTTATTAACTGTAATGAAATTACTACTCATAAAAGCTTTGTATCCAGGCATAACATTGCTTGACATACTGTATAACATACAAAGGAACTTACTCTTGCTTATAGACACGGGGATCCCACGGTCCTTGAAAGTCCTTGAATTTTTTTTGATGAAATTTGGTCCTTGAAAAAAGGATAAGGTCCTTGAAAGTCCTTGAATTTTTAAGTGACCAACAATATTGGTGTAGTGTAAAATAAAAAGGTGTGGGAATGCTATGTTGCGTCGTTACAATTCTGTGTGTGGGGGGGGGGGGAGAGTGAAAATGATAACTTTAAATAATTTTTTTAATATTGCTTTAATAATCTCAAAATAGCTCACAAGCACCTCCAAAAAATTAAAAAATAATAATAATAATAATTGTGTGTTTCGACATATTCTTTTACACAAATAATTTTTTTAAACTATTAAGTTATATGGATTTTAAATAATTTGCTTTGCACAACCCATGTTAAAAGATTGTTTAGCACTTTATAAAGGATTATAACACATTTTCAAACATATTATTGACACAAATTTTTAAACATTTTTTCCAAAATGTCAGGGATGCCTTACATGCAATGGGTTCGGATAAATTCCCAGATTCTGTAGCTCCTCGAAATCTGTTTTCAAAATGAATGAAAAAGATTATGATTGTTGCAGAAGTTGATTGAAAGTTTTATGCCTTTTCTCCTTATCAAAAAGAAAATGTAGAGTGTTTCTTGATAGATCCTTCCTTTCCTTTTCCAAATTTGCTCCATTAATAAAATAATTGAAAATTTCAAATCCATCAGTCGATTTAAAATTTCTTGATAAAATATTAATTTGTGTACCATCTCAATCATCCCTAATTTTAAGCGTGATATTTCAATGTAGACTCATTACTTGCCAGATTTGTTTGGGACATTCCAGTTTTTTTATATCCAGTTCGATTTTGTCATCTCGACAGTGGTGACGGTTAGGTGACAATAATAGTCAAAAATGGGTATAAATCGGAGAAGAAAGCAAACTGCAAAATATATATGATATTGCCATCAAAATCACTAGATTTTAAAAAAGATCGGGGAAACTTCCTTCCCTTATTGCCGCCAGTGTATGATTTGATTTTTTTTTAAGAACTGCTGCTACATTTTTGGAATAAATTCTGAAAATTCAAATCCATCAGTCGATTTAAAATTTCTTGATAAAATATTAATTTGTGTACCATCTCAATCATCCCTAATTTTAAGCGTGATATTTCAATGTAGACTCATTACTTGCCAGATTTGTTTGGGACATTCCAGTTTTTTTATCTTATCCAGTTCGATTTTGTCATCTCGACAGTGGTGACGGTTAGGTGACAATAATAGTCAAAAATGGGTATAAATCGGAGAAGAAAGCAAACTGCAAAATATATATGATATTGCCATCAAAATCACTAGATTTTAAAAAAGATCGGGGAAACTTCCTTCCCTTATTGCCGCCAGTGTATGATTTGATTTTTTTTTAAGAACTGCTGCTACATTTTTGGAATAAATTCTGAAATAACTGTAAGTGTAAAACTTTCCCATTCTCAAACCAAAAAGAAATTTAATTTTGCATTTTTAAGTACATCTGAATTGTTTTCCTACTTCTTTGCAGCCCAATTTCAATGTATTATACCCATTTACAAAACCATTAGCACTTTTATATTAAGGAAAATCAAATATACAGGACCAGCATAGGAGTAAAATGCTATGTGTGCAAGAATGAGTTTTGGTGCCCCTTACAATGAAAATGGGTATAGAAAACACTCCAAAAATGGTAAGAGTGCTCTATATGGTATAGGTGCAAATTATTAAAATTGTAGTGTTTTCTGCACTAATCAACGTTATTTTAAGTCAGCTTTTATTAAGGAACCCACGGATTCAATTTTTTTTTTTATAAAAAATTTAAATAAAATTATTTTTATAAGAATTTAATAAAATACATGTTATTAAAATTAATGATTTTTGCTACGTATTACTTTTTTTAGTAGTCCTCTGCTCGTAGCTCAAGCCTTGAAACTCCTTTGCAACCCTGGGTTGCGAAGGGCTGCAATTCGGCTAATGTAGCATTATCAGTACTGCTAAGTTAAAGTGAAACAAAGTTAACAACTGTTCAGTTCTGTCACAACAACGTAGCGGAGCGCTTGAAGCCAGTCTCTTTACTGTACATTCAAGCGACATTTTATGTGTTGAACTAAACATATTCAAATTCACAAACATTCAAAAGCAAAGTTAATATAAAGGATTTAAAAATCAATACTATTTTGAACACATTTTTTCATGTTCAAACAAGTTATCAGTTTGATTTTCCCAATATCTGGGAATAAAATAAATATTTCTTATAAATAAAATATATATTTTATAAAATATAAATACATAATTCCGTGATCTCAAAACACCTTAAAAGCTATTACAAAATATCAACATTCTGCTCTTACCTATCTGGATTTTTAGCACTAACCAGTTTATTCCGTCGGAACTGCAGGTTTGCTTAACTTTTTTGGATTGTAAAAAACCCCATCTTTTATTGTCATTCGTTTTTTCCTCTTGAACGAATTCATTTCTTAGGTACGTTGAGAGGTTTTCAAATAATTTATTAAATCCGTGATATAAAAATTAAAAAAAGAAGTTACATAACTTTTGCTGATAAATCAGTTAGCGTTCCCGTTAAAATTAGAGGTGGCGAAATATTCTTCAAGGAAAAGGCACAAAGAACTGAATATGCTAGGTCACTGTTTTGTTCTTTAAAAATGTAGATATTTGGCATGAATTTGTGTATGGAAGTTTTAAACTGTATATACGATGAACCATACAAATTTGACGTCTGAAATTCTTCCACAAATACAGATCATTCGTTGAAGAGGATAATTGCTATTGAATGAATCGTAGCTAGATGTAAACATATATGTCAGTTCATTTCTAATGAAGGAGAAATGGCCATGTGTGGGTTGCCGCGCCTCTTTCAAGTGTTTTACAAAAATTAGAACTTGCCTGCTCAGCTCTGAAGTTGTGGATCCCTGATGAAAGCAAATTCCCACGAAATGACTTTTTTGTTTGCTTACTTGGCTTTGAGTTCAGTATTACGTAAAGAGAAAAAAGAAATACAAATTAAAAAAATTTTAGATGAGGGAATGTCGTTCCGCCTTCTAATAAGGTAAAGGATCGCCGTTGCCTCATGTTCCCACTCCACTACACCCCTGACCACCGATAATCTCCATTTTGTTGTTTTACGTCTGATGTATTTAAAATTATGGTCCTTAAATTTTTCTAAAAAGGTCCTTGAATTTTCTTAAAAAGGTCCTTGAATTTTTTTCTTCAATAAGAGTGGGAACCCTGAGAGAGCATCTTGTATTTGTGCAAATCAAGTTAATGTCATGTTTATGGGATATTTTTGAAAAATAATGATTTTATGGTGTGAGGGGTAAAAGTTGGGGCAAATAGGACAGCACTAACCCACTGTTGTGTACTTCTAACCTTCTCAACCACATTCATAGTCTCCAGAAGATTGCGTAATTAGTCAAAAACTAACCAAGAAGGTGTAGTACTTTGAAATGGGTAGGCATGAAACTTTTCAAGGTTTTTTTATATATATATATATATATATATATATATATATATATATATATATATATATATATATATATATATATATATATATATATATATATATATATATAACCTTAAATGATATTAAACAATTTTAAGAATTTAACTAAAAACACTAGGCATAACTTAATACTGGAACTGCAAGCAAGTAGTCCAGAGGGACTTAATGCTAATTCTTTCATACTGCCACCTGCTCTTTGTAGCAACTGGCATAATTGCATTGCATATCTGCTAAAAATTTCATCCTTCAATAGCATCAAGTAAGTTGTTCCAGGACATCGACACTTATCAGGTGGTTTGTGGCATCGCAATTTTGTTTCTTTTGTGATTTTTTTTAATGATTTCAAAATTTCTATTTTGTCTGCTTCAAGAAGGCTGAACACTCTCCCTCTTTTTCTGATGTCAGCTGAATTTTAAAATACAGTCAAACCCTGTTAACATTAAGTTGATGGGTAACACACTGTTAACACTAAGTTCGTGTTAACCAAATTTTGTGTTAAACGTATACACTAACATTGATTTTAAGTACAAAGAACGACTTTTACTTCGCATTAAACGGGATTTCATGTTAAACTATTTCACGTTAAATGGGTTTGACTGTCAAGTCTCGTTAACGTGAAATCGCTTAACATGAAATCTTTTTGGCCCCATCAACTTCACGTTAACAGGATTTTACTGTAAATATTTTGTATATTTCCAGTAGATTTTTTTAAACAAATTTCAATTAAAACACTTTTACATTATATTAAGAAAAAAAGCATTTCATCTGATCTGATATATAATTTGCTTTCGATCACACAACGACTTCTGTTGAAAAGCTGTCTTTTATTGGCCACTATTTGCAACTGACTTCTAGAATGAGAATTGATGTTTTAAATTGCTAATATTTTTTACTTTGGTTAAACTCGCTGACATTAGTATTACTTGGTACCTTTTCCTTGATTTTGATTTAAATGAAGATGAAAACACAGATAAAAGCACCAGTTAAATTAAATAAGTTCAATTCTAAAATTAAAATCTTTATAAACAACAAATATAATTGACCGAAAAAAAATATGGTAGCCTAAAAATGGAATGAATGTGTAAAAAGTTAAAAATCAAAGGCTTTTAATACAGGGATCTCTTCCTTAGAGCATCGACCCACCCGATGGCTGTGTGATTAGTGCCCTACCATCGCATTTCAAAAGTGCCAGATTTGAATCCTAGTATATGCATGAATGTACATTGTGGTTCAGAATCTATGTTAAGCTGTACATCCTGGCCTAATTATCTGCTATTATACAAAAAAAAAAATCGGTCATAAATATACAAACCAACCATCCTGGTAATTTTTTATTACTTATCTTTTTGCTATATTTTTATAGTGCCTTTTGATAACCAGAAAAATATTCATACTATATGTTTATTATATTTTTATATTCAAACATTTTAATTTTTAATTCTGCTGTAAATTTTTAGTATTTTTCTTTGTCGATATTTATGTTCTTTTGTTAAATTTATTTTTAACTTTGAACTTCATTTGCACATTTCTTATGTTGGTCAACTTTAGTTTCAGGAATTATGGAAAAAGTTCCCTGTCAATAAATATGATCAACTTGTATACAAGCAATTTCTTGATGAATTCTCTAAAACTGATTTAAAACAAAAGGACTCCTACCCTAATGACAAAAAAAGAAATGAATCTTCTTTAAAGGTCAAATCTCGTGAACAAAACAGTACCATTGCTGAAAGTGTCTCTGGGGAATCCTCTAAAACTATAAAGAAAAAAGAAAAAAATTCAAGTACAAGCAGTTTTTATGAAGGCGTCTCTAAGCAGGGCTCAAAAGAAAAATTGCCAAGTAAGAGCCGTGTTGCTGAAAGTATTGCACAAAGCTCAAAACAAACAGATAGAAAAGAAGCAAATGTCTCTGTTAAACAGAGTAGCAGTAAAGCCAGTGGAAAAAAGGAAGGTAAAGCTGGTGAATACAGAAAGAGCGCTAAGGTATGTTTGAATATTTTTTATTTAATTATTTATAATGATATTTTTTTTAATGAATCAGTATATTTCATTCTACAGAGTAGCCACAGAACCTAGATATTGGAGAAATGTCGAGATTTTTTAAAATTTCAAAAAAATGTGGGAAATTTTCTATTATTGAAGGTACGTGTCATCCGTATTTTGGCGCCATTTACCGAATTGTGGCAGAAATCGTTAGAAGTTTAATGTTACAGAATAATTAAAACTTTTCATTACTGCCAAAACTATTTTTAAAAAAGGGCATATTATCTCTTTAGCATACATGTTCTATTTGATCAAGGTGTCTACACATCTGGAAAAATTGAAAAAAAGTTTGCCGTAAAATCAGGGAATTTTTTTTCTTGGATTTGTAACCACCCTGTTCTATTTTAATTGTAATTAATTGAAGTTAAGATGGGGACTGGAACAATAAAAACTGTATAGAAAGTAGGAGCCAGTACCTTTTTGAGAAAATGTTATCAATTGCATTTATGGAGTTTTAACTCTGGTTTTCCTCCAATACATTTCAAATGCTTATTTCAATAGCAGCACTTGCTCCCGTCTGGTGTTTAATTCCTCATAAGTTAAAGTGTTATGGTAATCATTGCTACTATGTAGAAAGACTAGTTATTCTAGAATGTTGTGTTTTGGTGTCTTGCATCTCTAATATTTAAGAAAACTTTAGTTGTATTAAAAGCACTTTAATTTTAAATAGGAAATAAAAGTAAAATTGAACATTAGGTCTAGTTATGAGGGAAATGGAAAAGTCCGTAAATTGTATTACAGTCCCCAAAATTTTTTTACCTACAGGTCACCTGGTATCCAATATCACTCTTGAGACTAAGAGTAAAGAGTAATTTAAGTGTTTTCGTTGTATACAAAGAATGGAAAATGATGCAGTAATGTGTAAATCTGTTCGAAGTTGCAATACATACAAATGAAAAAAGTTTATTTGAAAGTTAAAATACATTAATATATATATATATATATATATATTTCTTTTTCTTTTTTTATCTTTCTAGGTTATTTTTAGACAATTTTCTTATTTTTATAGACACCCTTTTCTGCATAAAGGCTAAAAATAAGTGTAAGGTGTTAATTTAATTGTTTATTGGCTAAAAGGTCCTGCATTTTTTTTTTTTTTTTTTTTTTTTTTTTTAATCTCTTTTTGATGGGTTGTTTTGTTCATGAACTTTAAGTGCTTTTAATGATAACAGGGTTTATTTCAAACACTACCCTATGACCAAATTATAGCTGCTCAAAAATTCAAGTTAGTATTGAAAGGAATCATGTCCACAACTTGACTCTTCACTGAAAGGTGAATTTCGCTAGACATTCTGATTCGATATTAAGGGCCGTTTTCTCAGCTGGATGGAATACTTTGTCAAACTTTTTATGGATTCAGTTCATAGTTGTTTTTCCACAATACGTCATTTATAAGTTTAAATTACTGGTGGGGTTTTTTTTACCAAAAAAAGTATGAACCCTGTGCTTGTCATGTTTTATAAAAACTTTTTTTTTTTTTTGCCTTATTTCATATGTACTTTAGTGATTTAAGATAATTTTGTTTCTCAAATTCTGTAGCCACCCTGAAAAAGTTTACCGTAAAATCAAGGAAATTTTTTACAAATCTATCAGGAAATTCCCCACTCCCCCTCTTCCCCGAATTTTGGG
The DNA here is from genome assembly GCA_963978545.1 of Linyphia triangularis. Taxonomy (NCBI): domain Eukaryota; kingdom Metazoa; phylum Arthropoda; class Arachnida; order Araneae; family Linyphiidae; genus Linyphia; species Linyphia triangularis. The sequence goes on along the minus strand of OZ021729.1, from coordinate 52,112,180 downwards.
CCACCCTGTGTATGTATTCATTCCAAACAAAAATGGACTAGATGTCTTTTCTCATCTGCTGTGTTTTTTATACTATAAAAAGAACACAACAATTTTTACAGTAAAAAGCTAATGTTGGTACTGCATATATTTATTTTGCGGTTTAAAAATTTTAGTATTCCGATTATTGAATGCTTGGCTCTTAGCCTAGAAAAGTCTGCCCCCCCCCCCCCCCCTCCCCTGAGACCAACTTGGATAAAACTTGTGTCTGTTGTTTTTGAATTTGTAAAAAAAAAAAAATCGTTAAAGGAAAAAAAATTACTAATAAAGTATAATAATAAGATGAATTGATGTCATTTTAAAAAATTTAAATTGAAAAGTAAGGTTGTTTTTTAGGTAAGGGCCATGGGCCCTTTCAACACTAACAGATTCAACTTTTCCTTGGATCTTGTTTTTTAGGAAATACTTTACGAGAGAGCCCCTCATCTGAAACCGATATTTGTGTTGATGGAGCCAGCTATTGTTCGAAATTTTAAGGCCATCCTCTTTCATTTGCGCCGCGCAGATCCTAAAGTGACAGGCATCGTCGATTTCGGAGTGTTGCAAGGCGTTTTGGAAAAGTGTGCTATATATTTGGACTCTGAAGACCAGTTTAATATATTAGAATATTTTGATTCGCATTTGACAGGTAAAATTAATTACAGGGATTTTTTACGTTTATTTGTATGGTATGCATAGCTTTAAATCTATTTTGAAGCTTTTTATTCCTTGATGGTGAAATTCTAAATTTTCAAGTTTGCCGAAAAAGTTGTATGCAAATATTGGAAGTAGCTTCTGTAAAAAAAAATTTAATTTTGAAATCTGAATAAAATCCGTTTGCAATTCTTTGTCTTTATAAATTTATTTCATTATAATTAAATTAATTAATAATTTATAATTTAATTATAATATTAAATATTGTTTGCATCAATTTCACTTAGTTAAAAATTATGAAATTTTATGCCTTGCTGTAAGCCAACCGGCAATTTAAAAAAGGTAATGCTGAAGGTTTTCTAATTCTTAAATCCCTGTTATGCTATGTATTAACACAATTTCGAATCAATCTTTGATAAATAGGAAGCATAGAATGAAATAGCAGTTTTGTAATTCTGATGTTTAAAGAATTAACTCAAAATCTTAAATATTTATTTTAAAAAATCTTTGTTCAAAATTAATATTGACATTTGTATTTTAGTCAGTAACATAATTTGGTGTCAAATCATGTGTCATTTCTATAAGATATTAACTCGAAGCATTATTCAGGTTTTAAGGATTACTATGAAGTCTCGAATGAGGGTGTTTGGTTTACCAAGACACATTGGTAGTTTAACTGATGCAAACTTACGTTTACGTAATGTTTTACTTACTAAAATACAAATGCTAGTAATAATTTTGAAAGTTTACGTAAACGTTTGCGTCAGTTAAATTTCCAATGTGTCTTGAGATAAACCAAACACCATCATTCGAGACCTCGTAGTAATCCCTAAAACCTGAATAATACTTCTACGTAATACTCTCATGTCCAAATTTATCTTTATATACCCAAAAATAATGATATTCAATGAAATACACAATCAATATGAACCATGTTTGCCGGGAATGTGTGAAAAATAAACCTAATTAGCATTATCCAATCAAAAGTGATCAAACGGCAATTTTACAGCATTTTTATATGCAAATCTAGGCATACGTTATCCGAAGTTGAACAAGCGCCTTACTCAAAATGAATTTCTGCAACACAGTTTGATTTCAGTGTGTATGGACTTAAATCGTTTTGTTATGGCTGCTCAGCGGGCCGTTTTGAAGCAGGGCAGCCAATCACGGAAACAGCCAGATGTCTTAATATTATTCTGTTTGTATTTATGCGTCATAAATGTCATGTATCGTTCCAGAAAAATTCAAGAAGTTATATAGTTCACAGTTTCTGAGAAATCCAAGAATTTACATATGTAAAGATAATTTTGGACATGAGTGTATCTTATAGAAATGGCACAGGATTTTATGCCAAATTATGTTAAAGCCTCATAGGTCCAACATGGTTCGTACGTTTTTAAAAAACCTTGAAAAGTGCTTGAAAAAAAATCTTTCATTTTCAAGTCCTTGAAAACCTTGAATTCTTTAAAAATTTCTTTTAAGTGCTTAAATTTCATTTTATTTTCTAAAAATATTGCATCTTAAAATATTTTGGTTAACAAAGTAAACAAAATCTTTCGAATTTAGTTAAGCCAATCAGCAACTAGGAAAACAGCGCAGTTGAACATAGAAAAATTTCTTCATTTCTCCCCTTTGATGAGTACAGCACTGCGCATGCGCAACATATTTCGAATATCCGTTCCAAGTGTGGCGACCTCAAATAACAGATAAAACTTCTGTGCATTGGAGTACTCTTTTGCACAGCGGCAAAGTATCTGTCTCGAGATCCAATGGTCTCGCGATCGAGGCCCGTCGCCCACATGAAAGCTGCATACGCTTTACAAGTTTTGTTTTTGTATCGTGTTCGTGTATGCTAATTTCTTGCGCACTGTTCAAAAATGACGAGGAAATGCATTTTCAATTCAAGCAGATTTCCAAAGCCAGAATATAATACCATGGTTTGAAGCCTATGTCTAAGATTCGCACTTAGCACGATGTACTTTGTGTGCCAAAAATTTTATGACTGGAGAAAGTGCTTTAAAAAGCCATGCAAAGAGCAAAAAGCATGTGAATTTAGTTTCTGAAAGAAGTTTGATGGGGATTGTTCGAACTGTTTCTAATGTTAAAAAATACCCCAAAAGTGAAGATTTTTCACAACAATAATCAACGTCGTCAGCCAGATGGACGAGCATCTAACTTGAAAACACGAAGTTTTAGATACTGAAATACTATGGACATTGAAAACCATAAAAAACCATGGCTCTTGTAAATTAAATGAAAACATTGATAAATTATGTGATTGCATGCTCGCCGATAGTGTGATTGCATCGAAATTTTCATTAGAAAAATAACCTGCATTTTATGCAGTATTTGAAATCAAGCCTTCAGAATTAATTGGAAGACAGTTTAATCAATAAAACTTTTGTATTATTATTTGACGAAAGTCTTAATATGTTAGTACTAGAAAATCAAATCGATCGATGTTCACATCCGATATTGGCGCAATTACCAAGTGAGTACTAGTTACTTCTGTTTTTATGGAACATGTTACGGCTTCTGATATATTGGAAGTTGTTGTGTTTTTTTTTTTTTTTATCCCCCTTTCTTTTTTTTTATACTTACTCGATTTGAACATGTACCGTTTGCCAATTCAAATAAAATAATGCTTCCCTGAAGTGCTTGAAAAGTCCTTGAATTTTTTTTCTTCTTCAAGTGTACGAACCATGTCCAAAGGAGCAAGACTATATTTTTTGTTTGTCATCTGAAAAATCAACGCAATAGGAGCAGGCATACAAATACAAACCATAATCCGAATATTTTGTAAATAATAAATATTATTAAAAAAAATAAACAATCAAGTATGACTGCTCCAATGGCATCTGTGTTCAGTAATTGAAAGCTACGCGACTAATACAAACCACTTACTTGCTGCAGAATATCTTGGCAGCATCCTCTCTGTTGGGTAGGCCACTAAGAGCATATGGCGATTTAATGTACATTCACTTCCAAAAGTTAAGTACGGAGCGGTAAAATGAGAAAAAAATGGGAAGTACTGCTTTGATTGACACGAAATCCTGCAAGTAAGTAGCTCTATGTTTATTCATGAAACAAAACAAAGAATTACAAATAGAGATAAAAAAAAGTTTTGAATTTTCTTTAATTATAAGATGGCTTCATATTTGCGTCATTGACAAAATTATGTTTAAATTCAAAACAAACAATAAAAAAACTACATTAATAGGCACCCCTCACATGCAAACGAAATGTACAACGTGTGATTATGCTTGTTGCAAGGTGATCAACCACTGCAGAATCCAGTAATCGCCATTTCTCCTGTAGGGCAGTTTCTTAATCTCTTGGAGTGAGTGGAGGTGGGAAACGTCTACATACAGCACGACCGAGGGCATCTCAAAGATTTTCAATTGGATTAAGGGTCCAGCGATGATGAACGCAGAAAAAAAGAGCAATATCTGTGATAGACTGCTGCTTCAATGCGTCCGACATCCCGCCAGTGCTCAAAATTTTCCATTTGTCTTCTGGAAGCAATAGAAATACGTCTAGCTTGAAAACAAATCTTTCGAATGTTCTAAACACCTTTTATCAGCACTTACATGCAACTCCTGTAACCCTTCATAATATCATAATGCAGGCTTCTTATACGACTGTCTGTATTGCATATTTCTCTACGCGAAACCGTGATTGGATATTACCTAACATATTTGCATACTTCCTTCTACCTTTGCAATAAATTTCAACTACTTTAATTCAGATTGGTTTAGGGAAATTATGATTTTTCCCTCCGTGCTTAACTTTTGGAAGTGAGTGTATTACTTATTACAGAGATATTTACAATAGCTTCAATTATTAAGTATTAAAAAAAAAACACAAAAAAAAAAAAAAAAAAAAAAAAAAAACACTAGAGAAAAACTATTTTTATTCTCTCAAAGAAATTTACCCAATCATAAACCAATATATTTATTTTTAAATATATTATTTCTCTAGTCTTGAAAATATATGTACATTAACGTCTTATGAATGGTTATTCTGAAATAGTTATAGTTGTCGACAACTTGATTCAAGCTGACTTGGTTGGAACCTTATACGGCTGTTTATATTGGTGAAGACCATTTGTTTTTTAAAGTATCGGCCTAACAGGACAGTCCTTTCTTTATATTATAACTTCGATTGTGTGTGTATGGCGGGAAAACCTGCAAAGGGGTGAATAATCACTTACCGTCATACAATAAAAAATCTGAAACTTGATAGATAGATTCGTTGTCGGGATCAAAGTTTTGAGGTTTGTCATTAAAAGGCCGCTTTTACACACACTATACTATTACAGCTCTGTGTTAAATCAAAATGCTTTCTATAAAACTTTGAAGCATACCACTAAACAACTGCTTTTACGCACGCTTTTATTGACACTACGGAGGACTAATTCACTAATTTGCCCTCATCCAATCGAGATGAAATTAGACAGATTCGTTGTCGATGAAAATGCATTTCTATCAAGTTTTGGAGTTTGTCACTAGAATGCCGCTTTTATACACTATATAATCGCTTCGGTGGACAAATTAACCACTTGCCGTTTCAATCTAGATAAAAGTTAACAGATCGATACAATAAAGTTTTGAAAGCAAAAAAAAACGTTAGTCAATTGTTTGGAACAGATTGACCTACGAAGTTCGAATTTTATGTACAGGTTAGTGGTGGTCATGGGACCTGTCATTAAGATTTTCGTTAAAAAGAATGCGCATAAGGTAGCTGCCATTAAAATTTTTAGGTTTTTCAGCAATGGACCATTCCCGCATTTTTATTTTTTTATTCAATTCTTAATGTTTTGAAAAGGCCGTAAACACAAAAATTTCTGCTCAATGTGCTTTTTTTTTATAAATTTGCAATCGAAATTTTTCTGTAGACGTTGGCGAGGAAATGATTCATTCCGTTAACATTGAGTGTGACGTCACGGCTTCGTAAACATCTCGGCTTGAAATGCAGCAGCAGAAACCAGATTTGCAAGTTTCTCGCAAATCACGCCAACCTTTACGGAATGTGGCAATGGTCTACCAACGCCAACCATTTGGCAGAAACCTCACGATAACCATAGATACGGTAGAAACCCTTGACGTCACGGATATTGCTGAGTGCTTTGATCGAACTGGTTTTGGCTTGATTTTGAGGCAATTTCTTTTCTTGATACTTAATTAACTAATTTTTTTAAAAACTTTTTTTGAATATTTGGAATCAGAAAGAAATTCTTCATAAATATAAACTAATTTCACTCGTTTTTAAAAAATGCGGGAATTGTCCATTGCCCAAAAAACGATTCCCACGATTTTGATTAAAATAGCTGCTTCGTTCCAGATTTCATTGAAATTTCCCAATCCTTTCTCGAGTTATTCATTTTTAATATTTTTAGTTGGAAAGACGGGGGAATTGACAGATAGACCCTAAAACACATTATAAATTTTATGTTTTCTCTTTTTGATGCGGAACACTAAAATCCTAAATTTGCTGATTACCTAGTACATCACACATTTATAATTATCTCTCAGTTCAATTTTCAATCCTCCAAAACCCTTGAAGTACGGAAAATGTCAAATGTTTGGTTGAAATTTGGGATAAAATTGTCTTTTTTTTATTTCGTTAATTTTACAAATTGCGAAATTGACCGCCTTGGCGATAGAATTGCATTCTTAAATGTAATTTAACTGTTTTAAGTGATCGCGAGACATCTGTTGTTTTAATTTTTATCTGGCGTGTATCTGTCTCTTAATTTTTTTGTTCAGAATAAAAGCTGCTTCGAAAATGTTAACTATTTTATTTGTCATTGTTTTCAGTGTTTTGAAAAGTCAAATATTTTATAACAATTCAAGTTTTCTTTTTCCACAAGGATTTTCAACTTCCCTTATTTCCTTACTTCATCGTCATAAAGATTTGTCAACTTCATCAGTTAATGACTACCTCATTTATCAACCGAAACGAAATTCAAGTAAGAATATTTTTTGAACTATTATATTGAAAAGCATCGAAGTGTTAAGTTTGGAAAGGAGGAATTGCATAGTGGAAACCTCGAGGTTTTAATATTTTTATTAATTCATGGGTCTCGTGAATGATGACGTCACAGGAAGGAAAATGAAATACTGGTTGGTGTTAGGCTAATTAAATTTCGCAATTATTAGATGTTAAAGAAGTTATGAATGGGTATATCACAATCAACAGGTTATGTTCGCTGAAAAATTAAATGTACATTAGGGATTCAATAATGCAATGTTTCCTAAACTGTGTTCCGCGGAACCCTTTTATGGCGGAATCAGAAATATTTTATTTAGTTTTTTAAAATCATGCCTCCAATATTTACCCACTATTGTTCCACAAAGCTTTCAAAGTATATCTACCAGTGGTACAAAATTTAAAATAGAAATAATCTGTACTACACAAAATCGCTCATAAACATTTACATTAGCAGGATTTAGTGACAGTATCTCAACATTTTCCAGATAGAAATTCCAATCATCTACCGTTGACTGTTGAAAGAAAACATGTAAATTTTGAAGATAATACATTACGCGTAAAGAGAGCAGCAGATGACGACCCGATGGAGAATGAAATGGCTTCCGTAATCGACAGCACTCGGCCGGAGTTCAACATGAGTGAAGTTTTTAGCATCGTGAGTGAAGACAAGAACATGCAGGCATTCATCCTCAACAAAATAATCCTCTATATCCCTGTGCTAATCTGCGACATCCTCCTTTGGATAGTGATTGTTAAATTACTCCACCATATTCGTCGGCAAATCATTTCAAAGCGGTCACCGGGAGCGAATGCTGAGTTTCGACGAGAAGACCTGGACATGACGTCCAGAGTAGGCTCCAAGCTTGAACCACCGCAACCATTGAAACCTTCGTAAATGATTTCTGAACAAGAACAGGAAGATGATGATAATGTCATGAAATGTTTGTGTCGAACTTCTGGAAAAATAGCATAGCAACAGTAAAGTTACAAACTTTTAAAATCATTTATTTTATATTTATTTTATACTAATTTTAACATTTTTACACTATGTTCAAACTATTTTAACGCTTTGTCATGTTAAAATACAAACATGTGCAAAAGTTGGGTTTTTGTCCAACACGGTTTAAGAAATACAGGAAAATATATTTTAGGTCCCCTTTACGCTGAATTTCCATGATGCTTTGTTCTTTCCTCTTTTTTTTTTTTTTTTTTTTTTTCTCTCTGACCAAGTTTTGAAAAAAAATTGAATGATACATATTTGTTCAGCAAATTTGTATGGCATTAAACATATTGTTGCGTTGATGGGTTCGAAAGATTTGAAGCCGTAGCAGATCAAAACTTGCAGAAATTTATTCCGATATAACTCTTCGCAGATTCTCTTACAACTCCAGAACTTTTCGTTCTAGTAGACTCAATACAGCTCTTTACACAACAATAGAGCACAAACCAGCAGTTAAAAACTTGACAACACAACTGCTACAAATTGCTGCAAAAGACAATGCAATACAGTCCACTTTCGGAACTCTCTGAATGCTCACTGAGAGACAGCTAACTCAGTAACTCCAGTCAACTAACTGACTCATCTAATTAACTCCATCACCCGCTCTCTTGGGCTTATATAGGAAAGTTAATTCTTTCGCGAATCTTCTAGAGATAGAAATTTGGAAAACTTTCCAGATCGTTGTCGAAAAGCCCTATTCAAGGTACATGGGGGACCGAAAATGTCGCCAAATGGTCGCCAAGTTTGGTGACAAAAATTATCCGCCAAAACAGTCACCAACTTGGCGAGGTTGCCATTACCAAAAATGTTAAATTCCCTGCTCCTTGTAAAACTCGCTTCCCAACGTTATCTCTGTAAAACTCATTATCAAGCATTAAGACACACATTGCGGGGAAGCGAAGACAAACTATTGCACTGCCTTATGCGAAATGTACATAAATTTTCCTTTTTACATAATTAATACTACAAAATATTTACAAATATACAGAAATTCGTAACATTGCCCTCCTCCCAAGAACTGCACGTCCCGGGCAGTACAGTTCCCGGAAAGGTAGGCTTACTTTCAGAGCAATAACAAACACTCTGCGTTCATTACTAAACTATAAAACTTACTAAACTTACTAATTTATATACAGAAAGACAAAAACATTACTGAATAAATAAGTAAACAATAAACTTACAAATTTATATACACATGTGACCATGGTCTTAATAACTATTTACACTTTAAACATTAGGGGGATTACAAACTATGGCCATAGTAGGGGGCTAACCTGTCGTAATGAACGACTCAAGGTTTAGAATTAGGTGACTTACGTATTCGGACCACGACATCATTCAGCCGGTTGAGGACCGAGTAAAGACCATCCCAGTGAGACCGAATTTGGGAGAAAGTCCTTTTTGTCGTTTCGGGTTCCAAAACCAAACCTTGTCACCTTCGTGGAACTAATGTCCTGTAGCTTTCGTGTCGAATCTGGTCTTCATCTTCTCCGTCGCCACGTGGATCCGCTCTCGGGCAAAATTGTGCACAGCTTCAAATCGTTCCTGGAGATCCTCGACGTACTCCTCTGACGATGAAGGTGCATCCAGAGGGCGGTCAAACAACAGATCGCAAGGCAGACGAAGGTTACGACCGAAGAGCCTCTGGGATGGGGAATAGCCGGTAGTCTCGTGGACAGCGCTACGATAGGCCAGAAGAAACAAAGGTAACTTCTGATCCCAGTCCTGTTGGTTTCTGGAAACCATCAGTGAGAGGTTATTGAGAATGGTTCTGTTAAACCTCTCCACCATGCCATCCGACTGTGGCTGTAAAGGCGTCGTCTGTGTTTTGTCAATGCCAGTAGATCACAAAGTCCTTTCATTACAGCAGAGGTAAAATTTCTTCCTTGATCAGAGTAAAGGCACTCCAAATCTGGAAATCCAACTTTGAACCATTACCACTGCAACGGTGGTAGTCTCTTGATCAGGGATAGGATACGCTTCGGGCCACTTCGTAAAATAATCCATGACAACGAGGAGGTATCTGTTGTCGTCAGCAGATCGTGGCAGTGGTCCCAAGATGTCAAACACAATCCGTTCAAAAGGAGCTTCCACGTTGTAACGTTGCAGTTTTCCTCTACTGCGTTTTTTCTGTCCTTTCCGGGCTGCACAGACATCACATGATCGGCACCACTTCTCCACGTCAGCCCTTGCCTTACTCCAGTAGAACCGCTCTCGAACTCTTTGCAACGTCTTCATTACTCCGAAGTGGCCTCCAGTTGGACTACTATGAAGTTCTTTAAGAACGTTTGTGACTCGGGATCTTGGAAGCAACAGCTGCCATCGGGATGTCTTTCCATCATCAGATTCGAACTTGCGGTACAGCATGCCGTTTCGAATATGTAGATAGTCCCAGAGGGCCCAATATTGCTTTGTCGTAGGACTAAAGATGGAAATGTCCTGCCAAGTAGGTGTCGCATTCGAAGACTCCTTTAAATCCTCCTGTCCGGCAGAGATCGCAGCAATATTCTTCTGCATTTCCTCTTGACCAGAGAAAATCTCTTTCTTCATCTCTTCTTGGCCAGAGAAAATCTCTTTCTTCATCTCTTCTTGGCCAGAGAAAATCTCTTTCTTCATCTTTTCTTGGCTCGCTTTCATTTCTTCCCGCCATTCGGATATTCTCTTCTTCATCTCTTTTTGGCTCGCTTTCATTCCTTCCCGCAATTCGGATATTCCCTTCTTCATCTCTTCTTGGCTCGCTTTCATTTTTTCCCGCCATTCTTGCATGAAAGCAAAAAGCTGATTAAATTTTTCATCTTGTTCTGCCATTCCATTGGTTATCGGCATTCAAATCCAACTTCTGACACCAGTTGTTGCGTGGATGGGTTCGAAAGATTTGAAGCCAAAGCAGATCAAAACTTGCAGAAATTTATTCCGATATAACTCTTCGCAGATTCTCTTACAACTCCAGAACTTTTCGTTCTAATAGACTCAATACAGCTCTTTACACAACAATAGAGCACAAAACAGCAGTTAAAAACTTGACAACACACTGCTACAAATCGCCGCAAAAGACAATGCAATACAGTTCACTTTCGGAACTCTCTGAATGCTCACTGAGAGACAGCTAACTCAGTAACTCCAGGCAACTCACTCAGTGACTCAACTAACTCCATCAGCCGCTCTCTTGGGCTTATATAGGAAAGTTAATTCTTTCGCGAATCCTCTAGAGATAGAAATTTGGAGAACTTTCCAGATCGTAGTCGAAAAGCCCTATACAGGTACATGGGGGGCCGAAAATGTCGCCAAATTTGGCGACAAAAATTAGTCGCCAAAACCGTCGCCAACTTGACTCTATCTCGTCAACTTGGCACTATCTCGCCTACTTGACGAGATTGCCATTAACCATAATGTTAAATGGCCTGCTCCTTGTAAAAGTCGCTTCCCAGCGTTATCTCTGTAAAACTCGTTTTCAAGCATTAATAGACACATTGCAGGAAAGAGAAGACAAACTATTGCACTGCCTTATGCGAAATGTACATAAATTTTCTTTTTTACATAATTAATACTACAAAATATTTACAAATATACAGAAATCCGTATCAATATATTGGGTTTAACAACTTTGTGACATGTCTCTCAACCATAGACATTAATCATTGTTTCTTGTGTATTTATAGTTGCTACGAAATGTATCAAAATTCTATAAACTTGGAAATACTTCAGACTTTTGATACACTTTATGGAAACTATAAATATGTAAGAAACAACGATTAAAATAAATTTTTACAAACTTTTAAGCTTGCCGACTAATGGTTGCTCTTTTGACAACTCTTTCTCGAATTAAACATAGAAAATGTCATTTATTTCACAAAACAAGTATATACAATACTATTGTGAAAATAATTTTTATCAAGGAAGTCATTTCATTCGTTGTAGAATTAATTATACAGTCAAAGTTACTCGAAACATTATTTTAAGACATTTTACTCTTTGTTGCAGAATGACAAAAACAACAATGGTTCTCTTGGACTTCTCCATTATAAATACTGTATAAAAACTACTCATCAAGTGTCTATAACAGCTCATTTAAAATGGCAGGTAGTTAAAAAATTATAAAGATTCCTTCCAAAAAGCTGTCCATGTTTTCTTGGTCTGGAATATATGTAACTAGCTGAATATACGTGCTTCGGTACGAAATTTTAACATATGTACAATATTTTAGCTAGGTGTGAGGCCTCGCGTTGCGGAAATCCGTCATTGGTGTATAGGTCCCAGTTTTTGGCGTTTCGCTCGCAGGAAGGTTCATCGCTACGCAAAATCGAGCTCGCTGAAAAGTGCATTGACACATAAGTACAGGCTTATTTCAGTCGTTGAAAGGTTCATTACTATGCAAGAATAAGCTCGCTTTTTTCGCTGAAAGGTTCATTGTTGCGTAAGCATAAGCTCGCTTCCCTCACTGAAGTCTAATTGCTACTTAAAGCCTTAATATTAAAAGCCACTCCCCTGTCGAAACACAAAAAGAAAAAGAAATCCCATTAATACAACACCCCTTTAAGATTATTTTAACACGTGTTTGTGGAAAGCAAAAATATAAGGCCAAAACTGCTAATGTTGAAACTTTCAAAGCTCTAGGCTTATTAGAAGTAGCTTTTTGTGAAAATATTAATTAAAACAATTAATCAAAAAACAAACTAAAATTTTAACATTATTTTTGTCAATAGTCCAATTAGATTGCCAAAACTACTTGTGTTGAAATTGTCAGAACTGTAGCCCAAGTAGATATCGTTTTGTAAAATATTTGTTAATTAATTAAAAAAGAACTGAATAAAAATTTAAAATTCTATTTTTCAAAAGTCCAATTAGAAGGGCAAAACTACTTATGTTGAAAATTTCAGAATTGTAGCCCTATTAGAAATTGTTATGTACAATATTTATTAATTAATTAAAAAAGAACTAAATGAAAATTTAAAATTCTGTTTTTCAATTGTCCAATTAGGAGAACTACTTGTGTTGAAAATTTCAGAGCTGTAGCCCTACCTATTAGATATCGTTTTGTTAAATGTATATTATTTAATTAAAAAAGAACTAAATAAAAAATTTAAATTATGTTATTCAAAAGTTCAATTAAAAGGCCAAACCTACTTATGTTGAAAATTTCAGAGCTGTAGCCCTATTAGAAATCGTTTTATAAAATATTTATTAATTAATTAAAAAAGAACTAAATAAATGTTTAAAATTCTGTTTTTTAAAAGTCCAATTAGAAGTCCAAAAGTACTTATATTGAAAATTTTAAGCTGTAGCCCCATTAGAAACCGTTTTGTAAAATATTTATTAATTAATTAAAAAAATAAAACTAAATAAAAATTTAAAATTCTGTTTTTTAAAAGTCCAATTAGAAGGCCAAAACTATTTATGTTAAAAATTTCAGAGCTGTAGAGCCCTAAAAGTAGTTTTGTAAAAAAAAATTGTTAATTAAGAAAATTAATTAAAAAATAACTAATTAAAATTTTAACATTCTGTTTTTCAAAAGTCCAATTAGAAGGTCAAAACTTCTTATGTTGAAAATTTCAGAGCTCTACTCCAATTTTAAGTAGGTTTCTATAGATCCACAGATAGACACACAGCTTCTTTTATTATTCTAAATACACGAGAAACTCTTTGCTTGCACAAATTTTGTACTCGGCGTGCGAGTTACAAATAAAATGTGCCATAACGTTATTTCATACATCATTGTTTAACATCTTCTGGCATTAAATTTTCCAACAACTTTTTTCGAAAATTTGACCAAAAAAAAGTGCTACAGCTGATTTTAGTTTACATTGGAAACACAGTATTAACAAATAGTCTATTTGTACTTAGTTAACTGTATAAGCTCAAGAAAAATAATTACGTGCTCATCAATAACGTGAAAACATTTCGTACAATAATTGTTTTGAGTATTAACATTTAAATTCATCCGAATCGAAGAACTTTCAACATGCAACTTCTACTAATTGGTATGATTTTGATATGGTTTTCTGAAAGCAAATTCATAGCTAATTCTGGGCTCTTAACAAATGTTCTTTCTGAAGATGCATCCAACCTCACCGCATTGAATGACTCTCAAAAGTTTGACACTTTCCAGTTTTTCTCGGAATTCGATAGGGTATTGCTACCAAATGGCACCCAGTTGGAATCGAATGTTACTTCGTTTAGTATGAGCAACAGTACAGACGCAAGCCAGGCATCAGGTAACAATCCGAAATAATTCGTGCAATTTATTTATGATTTACTGTATGTATTTACTTGATTGAAATAACGTACATGGCAGTTGCATTTTATAAGCAGGTACTGTTTTGTCGCCAAGGCAAATCTTCCCAATTATAAATCTGAATAAAATTATTTTTAAGTATCTTATGTTTAGACGTTATTTCGAAAATCGGGCAAAGTGTTTCTGAACTGCAAATTACTCAACGAAGTTGTATTGAAATAAAGTACACTGTTTTTCAACTGTACAATCCAAATTGTTTTGGTTTTTTTCCACTAAATTAAAAATTCATGCGATATGGCTACGTTACGCTATTTTGAAATGTAACACTAATATTCAGACATGATTAAATTTTGATCAAAATAGTTTAATTAGTAGAAACCTTTTCTTGATTTGAATGTCGGTTTTAGTATGTTAGTCATCTAACTGTAGTTAAAATTCCAAGTCCGGTACGGATTCTGCGCCAAGGGGATTTTCGTCAAAAAAAGGCAGCCCCGCCATTTTTTTAATGACAACTTAACTGCCTATGGTTGCAATAATTTATCGCGGTTTTATGTAAACAATTCTTGGCGCAGAATCCGTATCGGACTTGAAAATGCTTGCCCACCAGGGATTAAGCTGTGGGTGCTTTCTTAGCAAAATGCTTAAGAACTATCTTAAAAACTAAAATTAGAAACATTTTGCCATAAAATTCGCAAAATCATCATTTTTGTTATTCCAAGGTTAGTCATTGACCTAAAAGAACAAGTTAGATGAATTGTGAAAAGTATTTTTCTAGTTGATATTTAGTACAAAATTGCTTTATATTTAAAGTTAATAATAATTTTATAATAAAAATGCTATAATTATGTTAAAATAAACATTTCGAGTAATGGACCTTGTAATAATTTTACCATTTTGCTAAAATGAAAATCGTGATTTAAGCTTCTTTTGGTACTTACGTATTATCGCAACCAGTTTGGCGCGATTTGACGGCATTCAATTAACCAGTAAGCAAAATAATTTCTTTACGAAAACCACGTATAACACGTAGGGTTGCCGTAAGTAGTGTCGCCAAATTTGGCGATTTTTGCGAATTTTGGTTGCCGTAAGTAGGGTCGCCAAATTTAGCGATTTATGCGAATTTTGGCCTGGTTGCGTTAATACGTAAGTACCGCTTTTTTTGCTAAAGAAATTTTGTACCCCGGCTTAAACACTATTAACCACTACAAAGAAAGCCATCGATTCCGTGCCATTGACTAACTTTTTTTGGCCCCAAAAACTTTATATTATACTTTACTATTGACAATGAGTATATCTGCCAAACTTCAACTCAAATGGATGATGGCAAGTGGTTAATTAACCTTCCGAAGATTTTGCCCGCAACAAACAAATCACAGTCAATATAAAGATTATAATAACATCAAAATAGCATGTTTTTGTTATCATATAACGGGGAGAGGTTTCAGTCATTAAACATGTTTAAATCTAGTTTGATGACATACAGCAACTGAAATGTGTGTAAGAACAGTAGCATGTTATTAAAATCCGAAAAAACTTGATCGAATGCATTGTCATTGACCACGAGTCTATTTCTCAAGTTTTTGCTCATTGGGTAAAAATAGTCCTTCACAACAAACAAAATCGAAGTTAATTAAAGGAATTAAAAAGTCATTTAACCTGAACGGATTGGAGAAAATCACAATCAATGACAGCCGGTGTTAAATTTTTCCTCAATGAATTCTTCTCTCAAAATTTTGTGTCAATGACTTTTGCTTCATGAACATTAAAATTATTTGTTTTCCTTAAATCGTTACTTACGTATTGTCCCGTCGACCGTTCGCGACAAAATGTTTTAACCGCCTGACCTCCTCGAAGGTTCGGTTCAGACCAGTGTCTGGACCTTACCGTGCAATGGCGGACCAGGCACCCGTCCGGTCATACCGTTTCATTGGACTCAAGGAATTCGTTCGGAGAACTTTTTATCTCGCTCGGTTCTCGTGCACTACAGGTAAAGCAGCCGGGCTGCTTCCGAATTTACTAGTTCAAAAACTATTAATTATATATTTTACAGTTTTCTAAAATGAAGATAAAATTTCTACGGTAAGTGTAAAAAAATCAGTTAAACAGCAAACTTCTTGCCTCATTATTCAATACACGAGGGGGATAAAAACTTTTCCAATCAAGGTGATCTTCCTCCAATTGGTAACCATTTGTTCTTGAAAAGCATTTCGGCTGCGACGTTGCCATGGTAACCAATGAAATCAATAGAGGCCTCTCTCAACATAATGTGTAGCGAAGCAGCCAGATCAGCGATTTTCCGTCTTCGGCTGCCCTTGAGAATTTCTGCTTTAATCTCTAGATGGAATTTTTGCAAGTTAATGGTATCATTTAAAGGCTAGATAGTTATTTTATTAGTTTGAAGTACTATTTCGTTCTGAAATTAAATTTAAATATTTTAAACTTTATTACCTAAAAAATCGTGTTTTTGGCATGTGAACTCTATTATCTCTAAAGTTTGATATAATCTTTTTGAAAAATGATTTGATAATTCAAATCTGCATTAACTATTAGATGTTTTGAGACTCAATCAAATTGATTGGAAAATAAAATAAATTTTGTTAGATTTTTAAATGCAAAAGTTTTTAGAAAAATTGCGACTTTCTCTACTGTTAATGTTTTCCAACCATAATTTCTTTTCTTTGCCCCATAAAACTCGAGTAATCACTGTTCAAAAATATGCCGATTATAACAAGTTAAATGTAAATTAAGTAATTAATTAATTTTTGAATAAAACTTAAATTTTTTTCATTTATACATCATAACTAATTATGTACTTTTTAGTGCTAAAAAAAAATCCGATTTTAAAAATAGTAATTTAAAACTAGGGGTGTGGAACACCGCACAACTTTCAATTACACTATATTACTGATGTGGATTTGTGTCATTTTCGTTTTTATATTTCCATCATTCGTTCAGTAAAATTGTCCAGTTTGGATACATTTTTTGGGATAAATCTTTAAAAAAAAATATTTAAAAAAAAAAAAAAACTCACCTTCTCCAAAAGGGAATTTTTGCGATATACTTATCGATAATTCTTATATTATACTTGTAAGTGAAACTGAACAGAGATGAAAAAATTATCGTTGATGAGGTATGCTCAAGGAAAGAGAACTCTGTTAAAGACATTCGTTTTTCAACTTTTTACGCCGTTAAAGTATTTTTACGGGAATTTCAGTGGTGGGGATGTTTAGAACACCTTTTAAGAGGCATTACCACAGCGATTTTGAACAAAATCGTTTGAGCCGTTTTTTAGCAATTACTGAAAAATAGGATTTTTTCAATGGCAGCTATATTACGCGCATGCGCGATTTTGACGAAAACCTTAATTGTAGATCCTTGGGCCATCATCAACCTGCACACCAAATTTGAACATCGTAAGTCAATTTGTTCGGGAGTTATGCTGACCACGTACACGCAGACAGACATTTTTTCTAGATCACTTTTTTGAGATCGGGATGTTCCAAAACGTGGAGAAATGCAAAAAAAAAATCGAAATTTTTTTAAACCGAATTCTATACTTTCATTACCCTATGTATTACATATGGGTAATTGAAAGTAAAAAAGTTCAAGTGTGATTGTACATGATTGTGGAAAGTGTGTGTATAGTTGGGGGGGGGGGGGGTATATCGCATGCTCTAACATTTTCGATAACGGGCCGACACTGGTCGTAATACATAAATATCCTTAAATCTATATAAAAATGAGCTTTTTAAGTGATATTTAAAAGCAATAGCGTAAAGCATAACTTGCATCATATCGACATGCTTTCCCTAGGAATATCTTTTAGCTTTTGCATGCAAATCCAGTAACCAGCATACTTGGAGAAATATCTCTCCATATGTAGAAGGAATCCTCATTATGTATCTTTGATTAGATTATTACCCGTTTATTTTATTTTTTATCTGTTGCCAGGACTTGTAACCAAAAGGTCAGTGGAAGGAATTAATGATTTTGAAGTGGAGACTGCGAATCCTGTCGAGAGTACAGATACAGTCAACACCCCTTCACAAAACGGTAGCGCAACGTCAGTTGACAGATCGAAGGACAGTGTGGTCGATGATATGGCGAAAGGATACTTTCTGATGAATAGTCTGCTGATGGACGGGCTCAGATACGAAGATCCCTTCTCAACACCAAGAAAGAGAAGTCTTCCGAAGGAAGCCAACCTTACGAATGACGGCAAATACGATTTCAAAAACAACTTTTCGTTCGTGCGGAGATTCATATTCATTTAATGTGTGGTGGATATCGAAGAAAAGTAGACACAAGTGGCAACAAAAATATTTTATACATAAATTTATTTCAATGCGGTAACATATAATGCAATCTTAAATCAGCACTAAATATTAAAAAAAAAATTAAAATACATGAATTTTAGAACACATTTTCTAATAAATTTGTATCTTTTAAGTTAATAAACATATTTTTCTTTGGTTTGGTTACCGTGGTCATTTCATATCAAATATGATTATTTTTTTATACTTTCACAAGCATACTATAAGCGATTAAAAACATACTAGGGGGCTTCTCCCCCTGCTCGCTAACGCTCGCCAACCCCCAAACGCCTCGCTGCGCTCGTGCCGCTCGAATTTGTGGTTAAAGCATCTTGCTGCGCTCGAATAGGTTTGCCAGCCATAAAAAAAGTAACCAAATTTCTATAAATTTAATGTAAGGCCTAATAGAGAAAACACCCAAATTGCAAGTTTCATAATAGAAAGTTAAATATACTATCCGCCAACATTCTGACTTAAAACTTCATTAGCTATGCCCTTACATTGAAGTCCCAATATCTTTTATTTATTCTGATAAGTCGTCCCGTTAGAGAACGACGTCCAACGTGAGGCATTTTTTGGATAGAAATACTTCAAAATAATAATTACTCTAATACAAAAATGCTTTAGAAAACAGAAAAAATCAACTTTGAAACGAAGAGTTTAAAAAGAGCTTTAAAATTAACAACGGTTTTGTTGTTTACATACGTAAGGATAGCTTTAAAATTAGCAACGGGTTTGTAGTTTACATACGTAAGGGAGAACGACGTCCAACGCGAGGCATTTTCTGGATAGAAATACTTCAAAATAATAATTACTCTAATACAAAAATGCTTCAGAAAAACAGAAAAAATCAACTTTGAAATGAAGAGTTTAAAAAGAGCTTTAAAATTAACAACGGTTTTGTTGTTTACATACGTAAGGATGTTGCCATTCATATATTCAAAATCATTGAGGCTTTGTAGTAGCTTAATGATGAAAAATATTGAAATTTAACTAATTAATAAAGTGTTAATAAATTATTTTGGCACGTTTTGGCAAATCTACAGCTTATTTCCTTTAAAATGACACCTTGATCATTGAAATTGGTTGAGCAGTTTAGGCGGACGGACTAACCCCAAAAATCGTATTGCCTATTAAATATATAGATTTGCCAAACTACTAAATTTGAAATAGTCTGGAAAATGTTTGCTTTCCAAAGCAAAGAAAGTCAAGCAAATCACAACAGCTTTTTTTTTTTGTTCGAACGTACTATGTACACTGTTATAGGTGCCACAGAAAATATTTAATTTACATTTTTTCACATCAAACTCGTTTCCATGTCTTTTCTTTGAAAATGCATTCGAAATGATGTCTTAACAGATAACTAAAAAAAAAAAAGCACAGCACAATCTTCCAGATTCCAAAACTCTTTTACCGTCAAAAGGCTTCAGATTTTCTTCAGTGCATCCATCAACAGTTGCATTTCAGCTGCAATAAACCAAAAATATTATAGGATTTTCACATAATGTTACTATCAAATTAACGTCACAGAGTTCTATCATGTAGAGAGGAGACTGGTGGTAGGTTCCATCGCGGATATTAATTTCTAGGATAAAATCATTTTGTGCAAGTGAACTCGGGTGACGTCGGATTCCTTTAAAATGGATTTAATCCTTTATTCTCCCTCCCAGAGCTGATAATCGCGATAGACTATAGTCAAATCCCCATTCTACATAGAACTCTGCGGTTAACTTAAACAGCAAGTGCTGGCCAATATTAGGAAAATGTCCAATGTGATATAACTGAACAGCATATATTAATGATCATCAAGTTGAATGTATGTAAATTAATGTACAAAATACTAAGAACATGTGAAAGTATAATGTTGGATGACCACATTGAACATTTTGTAGTGACTTTGTTAAGGTATTTTAAAGGTACTTATAGCAACATGCATACATGACTATAAAGATTGAAATCACTCTTACAGCTAATGTCTTTGGCCAGTTCTTCGATTTGAGGTTTCGCATCAAGGATCTCGACACTCTGCGTGTAGGCGTTGTAGTGTACTGTAAAAGGACGAGGAATGGATAGTGCGAATTCCCTACAAACAAAATAGGGATGAGCAGGACATATAAAGTAGAAATATGTTTTAGATTGTATATTCGGCACATTTGCTACTGAAATAATCCTATTTTGTAGCTTTGATTTCTTCAATAAACGATGCGCACTAAGCCATGCATTTAACATCGAAAATCATTTACTATAATAGCTATTTACTTAGTTTAGATAGTATTTAAATTATCATTACAATTTTATTTTTAAAAAAAAATAAGGCTCTGCTCATTAAATTTTTATCGTAAAGTTCACTGCTGAAATTGGAATTAGCTTTTTAAATACGAATAATGCTGTAAGTTCGAAAGGAGGCTGTAAGTTTTAGTGTGCAATCGAACATTATTCTGGTTATTTATAGAATATAGAGAGATAATAATAGTTTAAAAATAGTTGTCTTCCAAACAAAAAGGAGCAGAAATTATTCCAAATTTAACCCTTAAAGGATTTCAGAAACAGACAACTTTCCCAACTTTCCTCCCTCGCACTAAAATGCCTTTTTTTTTTTTTTTTTTTTTTTTTTTTTTTTTTGGTAAGTTGGCTTCACCAATAACTTTATCTAATGAAATATAACATTCTCAACTTGGTACAGTTTGTGGAATAAGTTACTTTTTGGTGCGTGAGGAAATTTTATGTGTTACTTTTGTCAATAAAAATTAAACTTTTTTGAAAACTTACGGAAATTTTTCTCTCATGAAACTTATATATTCTCACCTACTAGTATTATTTTTCAGCATTTTATAAAACTAAATTTTACAACCAACACTGACTGACGCTCACTTCCCTTAAGAGTTTACCATAAAAAACACATTCTTCGCTATACATTTTATTCTGAATGCATGCACTTCAGGTATCTTTTCTCAACCCAATTACCATAAATACACAAATTTCCATAAATAAATACCTGACTTTACGTTGAGCATCCTCAAAACTGTCGGCTAAATAATAAACCGGTTGATATTCTGTAATAGGATATTTCTGGCATCCAGTTACTGAAGGGTTGAAATCACGGATTTCTGGTTTGTCCGACAAACAGTACTGAAAAAGAATGCATACATTAACTTTTACACGCAGAACCAGAATGTTCATGTTCTATTAATAAATGTCATATTATATCAATATTACTTTTGAGGAAGAGAAAAAAAAATCATTACCTCTAGTTCTCCAAATGAAGAAAGCAATCCTGCGCCGTAAGCTAAAACTTTTCCATTTTGTTTGCACAGCCCGAACTCCACTGTAAACCAATAGCACTAAAAGAACGACTTATTGATTAAAACTACTTTATTACTACTATTAGGGTATTGAAAATAAATAAATAGTATCTATCAACAAATATGTCCCACTTTTACAATGGTGTGAACTAATTATGAGTGTAAAATCTTAATAATTAAGTAAACCTTTCTCAAATGTGTTATTTTTGCTATGCATTCGTTAGACAGGTATGAGATGCTCAAAGCGTTATGTAAGCTTACTAATGCTGCAAAAAAATCCAAATTATCATTACTTCATAAACCCAAATTTTCTTATGATAATACAAATTTCTTTCAATAGGGAGGTCCACAGAGCAGCGTCTGCTTTTAACAAATTCAGAAAAACAAGTCACAACGTATAAATTTGTCTGTAAAGGGGGGAGCATGGCATAGCTAGTGTGACTACGTCTTGCACTACACGAATCGGGGCATAACATGATGTACTCTGGAATGTTTCTTGAAATCAAACCATTAGTCAAAAATTATAAATGTAATATTAGACTGTAAATATTAGACGCTGCGTACCCGTAGACAATCCTGTATAAATACAAAGTGTATGGATAGTTCATAGATATTGCAAACAAAAACGAGATATTTTGAATTGATTTTGATGACTACCATCAAGATTAAAAATTTAAAAAAAAAAAAAATTAAAAATTATATTTACATTGATATTATTTTTCTCTTCAATGCACATCTCAAAACATGACTGAATTTTACTGGATTGATCAATAGTAAGGGCAACTTATTTCATAAGATCGTTGAACTTACAGTAGCCAGCTTTTCAATGTACTCGTCTGGTGCCCCCAGAGATGCGAGGCCAATTTCTTGTGAAAACTTGGCGAAATTGGGATCCGCGAAGAGAGGAGCGTGACCAAGGAGCTCGTGACATATATCGCTGCAGAAAAACAAAGAAGAGATCTATGAAATCTATATATGGTTGGTACGTTTGAGCAGGGATTTAAGCTGTGGGTGCATTTTTAGCAAAATGCTTAAACTGAAAAATTTGATTTAGTTTGTTTTTCTAAAACATTTAACAACAAAATTAGCAAATGCACCATTTTTGTTATTTGAAAAATAGTCTTCAATTTAAAAGAACAAACAAGCTGAAGGTTAAAGAGTGTTGTTCAATATGGCATAAAATAGTTTTATATTTAATTGTTTTAGATTAAATATGAAGAATGATGGATCTCGCATCCTTTTTAGCATTTCGCTAAAAAGAAAATTGTGGCTTTAGCTGTTTTGCTATCGAAATTTTGCACCCCAGCTTAAACACTGCATCTTAGTAGAGGTTATTGGTGTTATGACGTAGTAAATTGGAAAAGTATAATAAGATCTATTCGTGTATAGAAACATTTAAAAATTTTAAAGAAATCTCTGTTTTCTAAAAAGTACTAATGAAACTAAACATTCTAGTGAAAGAACTTACGGCTCTGGCGTGTAAAAGGGCTTGGAAGGATGTCTGATGTATTGCGTCGAATGAAACACTCGGAATGCCAAACCAGCCAAGAAGTCTCGAGAACTTAAAAGTCCAGCAACAGGCCGGAGAATGAATCCAGTACTATCTGTAAAAAAAAGAAAATTTGGATAATTATCGGATTACTGTGATTGGATAACTCGGATTCAAACTGTAGCAATTGCAAAACAGCGAATTATGGCATTTTTTTTTCTAGATATTCTCTTCTTCATGGCATCGTAACTAAAAAACAACGGATTTCAATGCAGAACTATTTAATTCCGAAACATAATTTATTGAAGGTTATAGCTCATATGTTAAACGTTTTAATTTAACTATTATATAATTTAATTATACTAATGGTTCCTTATTACGTCAACAAAGACTTTCATCAAATATTTATTCCGTCGCAGAATTTTTTTTTTTTTAAATTCTGCTAATTAAAGCTTAACTTCTGAAATATATTCACCGTCAATCAAAGTCACGTAAATAAATCCATAGCGAATGCTATACAAGAAATTCTTATCGAAATCTACACGTACAAATAAATCATTAAAAAAATTAAGATTTGGGAACTTAAAATCTGCTTTTGTAAACGTCTTCTTAAGTAGTGAAGTTTTGCCTGTTTATGATAGCAGAACAGAGATTTATGACGACTCATCTGATAAAAAAAATTCATACATTTATCGTACTTTTTATTCTATGCTGCCTTCAAATATCAATAATCAAAAAATAGCTTTCACAAACCTTTGAGAAAGTTGGAAACGTCCTCTAGTTGAGGAATATTGTCCTCTCTGTAGCCACAGTTCTCTATCATGAGAGGAAATATGTGATTGTGTTCTTTGCAAGCATGCGTGGGATACAACTTCGTCAATTCCCTGAATACAGTTCCCCTAATCGAAAAAATACCAACCCAATTAATTTTTATTAACATAATTAAGTTTTATAAATGAAAATAATAAAAAAAGACCTTTGACTTTATAAGGTCTTCATTCATAAATTAAAGGCATTGGACAAAGAATTTAATTCCAAAAGGGAACTGTAATTATAACTATGAGGAATAGCAAAAGTTTATGCCGGAGACCACCTTTATTTCATAATGATCGTCAACATCTAAACACACTCTTTAAACAATAAAATTAAATTCCTGGTCATCTGGATTGGTCAAAAAACGCATGGGGGGGGGGGTTCAAATTGGCTGGGTAAATCTCGTTGTGAGCATACCCACTCTTCCAGATTTCACTTCCTTCACCACAAAGCATCGGAATGAAACGTCTATACTCTTCCTAATTAGCTTATACTTATAAGGAAAACTTTGTGCTGAATTTAATCCCTCTAAATGAGAAAGAGTGTCATTCAGTCAGAGTAGAGAAATTAATGCACTCTTTCAAACTCACGTTGTCCATCCCAAATAAAATCAAGAAACGTGGAATAGGCAATTGCAAGTCAAAAAAAAAAAAAAAAAGAACTGTAGGGTAACTTAGAAGTTTAGATCTATAATTATAATTGAAGTTTCCCTAGAAAATTATGAAAATCACAGTTCTATACAAAACAATTAACACTTAAAGATAGTAAATATGAAACCTATTTTCATGGAGCCACTTTGTAGCTAGAAAAATATTTATACAACCAATGCTCGATATCCATTTAAGTATATGCCAGCGAGCAAATCTACAGTGCTTTTGATACTTTAATTTTTAGAGAATCAAGTATTCTTTGTGACAGGAAGGAGTTTTACGATATACAAATATTTTTTTAGTTTATTTAACTTGGATATTAATAGCTTTGTTATAGATATGCATTTTCTTATTCATTTGTACGGGTCATTTTATGACACCATATTATGTATCCGCATCCTTACCAAGTTTTGGTTTCTTCCTCTGTGTACTCCACTCTGGGAATAGGTTGTCCACTAAAAGAAAAAAACATTGTTTTAGATAATACAGATTGCTAGAAAAAACGCAAGACATTACATTTCAATATATTAACAAAATATCCTGACTATCAGTTTAATATACTTACTGTCCAATGTTACAAATAATTAAAGCAATGCTTCATGTACAGGGCTTACAGAACAACACAATATTGATACATTCTGACAGAAAAAAAAAATCTATTACATCACATCTGCGACTTTCTGTTATCTTGCAACAAGTGTTCGTTATTTTTTTTTGTATTCAGTTTGTAACTGATGAAATTCGGAATAAAATGATATTACTATTAACTTAGTTTAGATTTTGTGCGAGCAAACTTAATTACTTAATCAGACAGGATGCATTATTATTTTTTAAATTATGATTCAATAAACTTACTGTTTATAAAAATAGGCGATGTCTGCAAAGTATTTCCTTCTCTCTCTATAAACTTGATCTGTAAACCCCTGAAATATATTTATTCAACATTTATACACATTTTTTGAAAAGTTGACAGTTTTATAAAAAATTTCTTAATATTCATAAATCGTTTGTACATCTATTCAATTCAGTTTGTCTGAATTTTTCTTACCGGATGATCACTGTTCAATTCAGATCCGTAGGAAAGAATTTGGTTGGCAAATCTGTCGAGTTCTTTGATTTTACCTGGGAACCACGGGACAGTATCTGAAAACAATTCATGATTTTTTTTTTATTATATTTACATTACATAAGAAAATACCAAGATAGTGCAGTATTTTAATCCAACAGAAAGGCAAATATCATTGAATGACTTCAAACAATTATTTTTATTAATATTTAGAACGAAAATTGGTCTCTAAAAAAACTCGGCACTTTTTCACTCTCACACCGTAGAAATGGGGAAATGAGCTATGGGAAATGAAAATGAGTTATGACAAATGGATGGATTCAACTTACAGAAGTATATTTGAATCGTTCCTATATGCATTGTTCAATTTCATTTGTGGTGATTGGAGGGGACAGTTTCCCACCCTCTTTTTAAACTTTTAGTGTTATAATGGCTTTGACAAAATTTTGCAATCTTCCACCCATTTTTTGGCACACTAAATCAACACCATTGTTCATTTTAAAGTAATGCCATGGCTATTATAAGAAGCGATCTAATTCGATCAAAATTCGAATATTCAGTTCAGGTAGAAGCTATTAAAGTAGATTCGGAAATGGTGTCACCTATTAATGAATCTGGTGTTTGACGAGCTAAGCAGTAAGTAATAAACCTTATGAAAGTATCTAAGTTAGTTTTATATACATTATAAAAAAAAAACTCATAATGGTCTCTACCTCTGTTGTCCTTGTGATCTCTTGAAATCACAGTGAGGTATGTGGAGATGGATCGTAGCTTGTCGACCGCCTCGCTGATCTTCTCAGCACCTGCATCGCATTCAACCAGGAACTCGTAGCTATCATCTAGCCTCTTGGAGGACCGAGACTCGATGTGGTACAGGTTGATCTTGCTCTCCTACAAACACAAACGTTTTTTATGCAGTTTTACTTCAATGATTCGGACTTAAGAACATTCTAAACTGATAATTGTTTAGATAAAGTCATATTCAACGATTAGTACTTTACAACATTCTAGACTACTTTTTGTTCGAATAAACAAATGTATAACTTTGCATGTGTTTTCTCATGGTATCGTAGACGCAAGTGATAAATGAACCAAGCTCAAAGCGAATCAAATTATGCTATGTATTTGAGAGAAGACTGATTTTTCAAAAAATTATGAAGAACTGCTGACACTTCAAATAGAGCATATAATTACTAGTGTTTTTTTGTTTTTTTTTTTCATACGATAAGTTGATAAGTTTAGTCTCTCTAAATATTGATAAGTTTCATGATGAGTTAAAGACAACCGGCAGGCTCAACAAAAGATTCAATTAATTACACCAGTGCGTGAATTTCTTGTCTTTACGAAGGAAGTTACTCAAATTATTACCTTGAATACTCTGAGTGCTTCTGCAAGGGCTCCAACTTCTTCGTCGAGAGAGAAGAGGATGACAGTTGTGTGAAGGTTCCTGTCTCCGCTCTCGGTCCTTGAGTGTCCGTTGAAAAGGCCTTTGCCATCCTGCAACAAACAGTAACACGGTCATAAGATTTCAATTGTATGTCATGTGAATTTCAATTTCGAAGCCGTCTAAAGTAATTTTAATCTGATAAAATGACTTATGACATCCATATTTAAAACTAAACTTTTCTATTTGCTTTTTGTGATAATAAATGTATATTACTAAATGCAACGATATTGATTAAAAAATGTCAAAGAATTTCATTAAAGTGCTTATTTGATTAAGATATTCTCAATTGGATCAAAATGGAGATAAACTTAGTAATTCAAATTAAAAAACCTTATACTTACGGTGTGATTGAAACAAGTCAAATCAATACTCATTCTGGAAGTCAAAAATTAACCTATTCAAAAAACAATAACCGGTTTCAAGAGTTGTAACTTAGTAAACTGATTCCTGTATCCGTGATGAGATTTTCTCCGATGAGAGAAAAAGAAATGAATTTATGACATTACATTAGGAATCAGACCTGCTCGGTTCATGCAATCAATTTGACCTTCTACGACATTAGGATGACAAAAAGAAATATCTCCCTATGAATAATTTAATCATAGAAATTGCCAAATAGCTAAGGATCTGCGTCTGAAGTGTGTGATAAACGGCGATGCGCCAAACTTACTTTATATTAGATTAAGATTCATAATCGGTGGCTAAATCTGACGTGCTAAATATAGTGTGAATACATTCAAACATAAGATACTTTGTATTCACTTTTTCCCTAGTGTGTTTAATAACAAATCGTCGGATAATTAGAGAGACCATTACTTCATCAATAATTTAAAATAAAAAAAACTGAGAAGGATCTTAGTATAACTGTATGGCAAATTAAAAATCTCAATGAGATGTATTATGTAGTATAATAAGATTTTGTAGGAAATCAAGAACTAACAGAGGGAATGGATTCCATGTTACTCCATTCCTTAGCTAGGGCATTATTAGAGTAATAAATTCAAAGAATATTGTATTTTTTTTACAAAAAAATTATTTTTTTAACAATATTTTTATTATTTGTATTTCATTTCAAACAGGACTCAAAATTTAGGTTTAGTTAAGTTCCAGTGTTATTTATTAAAATAAATCTTTCCGGTTCACTTTTTTTTTTTTTTTTTTTTTACATCATTCTTCATCATCTTTTATAATTATTTTCTTTATTCAACTTTCCCTTTTTATTTTAAAACTTAAAAAGAGCATTTCAAGCTCTTATTTAAAAATAAAAGTTTATTTAAATTAATAAATATCAATGATAGACAGAACTATAATTTTAATTTCGTCTAAAAATCATATCATTTTTAATCAAGCTGCATATTCAAAGTATGACTGCAAAGAGAAATTTATTGAAATTATTTTTTAAAACACGTATATCACAATAGCCAATTCTATAAAATTAAGTTTCAACGCAAACGTGTCTCTTAAATCATTGAAGATAGTTTCTTAATTAACAAATTTTTAATTATTTAAACCCACCTGCTCATTGAACTTCTCGACGGGCGGCATTTTTCAAACACTTTTCGTTCCACTGACCAGCGAATTGCTTTTCACTTTTGACGAATCAACGCCATTTATATAGAGCATCATTTTTCTGACTCAAAACCAGCGTCCACTTGCGTCAGACGACCGTTTACTTCCCGTGACCTTAAAAAGCATTAAAAATGGACGCCTCCTAAATTCATTCACGCAGGTGTCTTGTGCCTCAATAAAAAAAATATGCAAAGACGTCGATAGATTATTCATTTGCGTCTTCCAATGCAAACACTGTGTGCGACTAAACATTGTGTACAAACATTTCCCTGATACTCGTGTTTTGAATACGCAAATGTATTGATGGTGTTAAGTTTATTTTGGAATGCGTATTTCTTTGTTTGGTTATGCTCAATCGTTTGAATCGAATTCATCGATTGGTTATCTGTGTCGCGGACGTTTAATTAATCAAGTATAAACTTTCGATTTTTCAAGAAATATTTCAAATATTCTTGAATCCATTTAAGAACATCTTTACAATAAACCTACACCCCCATGAATATTTGCAAGGCGGTGCAAGATTAGATTTTTATCAAAATCATTAATTTTTTTAGATATGTTAATTAATAATTATGCATTAGAAATTATACTTTGAGAATAGTTAAAATTCATGATATATAATTTTAAAAGAGCAACCCTGTTAAAGAGAAAAATGTATAAATTAGTAAAAATGTTAAAATATATATTTTAATGATTTTTTTATCATCCAACTAGGTTATAATAAAAACGATTGTAATGAGAAAAAAAAATCAAAATGAAACACGAATGCAGTATTGGAATATGTTCAATTGAATTTTAAAAATAGATTTCAAGATAGTACATCTGATGACTTAAAAAAAAACAACATTTTCCTAGACTTTTGAGAACTACACAGGAATTGATTGTGCAATAAAAGGAATAAATACTTCTACTCATCAGACTCTAATAATCATAGACAACAAGCGCCAGAAAATCGTCACGCAAGTAGCTATAAAAAACGACATAGGAAGGAAACAAAAGACTTAATTAATAAGGGGAAAAAATGCTCGTAGTATCATAAAAGTATAAACGGTAAAAGAGCTTTTTTTTTATCTTGGAATTTACATTTCCCCCCTTCATTTTTTAAAATTTTCTAGAGCCAGGGGTGTGCAAGTGCACCTCCTTGCACCCTCCTGGGGGCGCCCATGTACACCTATTCTTCAATCCACAGCAATATCACGTCTTTTATTTAAATGGTATTACGAGGAAAAGAAGGAAACAACTGTTCCTTTCAATTGACATTTTATTCATCTACAATACAAAGAAAGCGGCCAGATGAAAACTAGTTAAAAATTTCCTCTTTTAATCCAGACCAATGGATGTTATACATGGAATTATTTAAAGTTTTTTTTTTTTTTTTTTTTTTTTTTTTCATCACTATAAGCAATAGAAACTTATGATCTATTACAAATTCCTATAAAAGTATAAATTAGAATTTTTAGCAAATTTTGAATTGGCATATTCGTGGTGACTTCAGAAACTTATAGAAGTTGTGGTCTGCGATGTTGCAGCGGCATGGAATTGTTAACAAAGCATTAATTGTAATCCTTCAATTATTAATAATATACTGTAAGACGGTTCTAGATAGACAGAATATCGAAGAAATTTTTACAAAATATTCAAAAAACCTGGTAGTAATTGAATTATTTTGTAATAATTTATATTTTAGTTGTGTTGTTTTTGGAAATTGTGCATCAGCAACAAAGTTGTTCTTAGATTATAGACACCCCAATTTAATCCAAAGCTGAAGTAATATTCTAATTTTTCCCTTCCACGGTGTCCTTTAAAATGCAATCAACAACTATACCAACTTGATATTTACATTGTTGCTAAAAAGCATTGTTCCTTCCCAACCAGGCAATTTTTGTTTTTGCAAATAAAATATGTATTAAAAAGTATATAATAAAAAAATAAAATATTAAAATTACCAAAACTTTATCCCCCTTGCGCAAAGCTTAACCTAATTTTTTTTTTTTCCTTAATCAATGTTCCTTAGAATATCTTTTCCGTATAGGTAGGTTTTGAAATTCCGCAGAAAAAAAATTCATTTGACTTTGACTTTTGACTATGAAAAGGCTCAAATACCTAAACTTCATCCTCCTTGTGGCGGTATTGAACTTAAAATTTAATTATTTTTTTTCCATGTATCTATTTACCATAGAACATCTTTTCCCCATAGACAGGATTTGAAATTCTGAAAAAGAAAAAAAATCGATCCATCCTAGTATACATATGGGTAATTGAAAATAAAAAGATATAGAAAAACTTAAAAACAAGTATTATTTGTTGAAAGTTAATAGGTAACTTTTCTAAAAGTTATAGGAATAATGCAAGACTGTTGTATGCACATTTTATCAATAAACTATATTACTTTTGGGTTACTTTACAGATTTTGTATTAAAATGATGATTATTAATTTTGTTGTTAATTATAAATCCAAGTAGTTTCCGTGTAATTTTAGAGTAATATCTGTATTTTTATAACGGTTTGAAATACGTCGTCCTGAAACATACGCTCGTTGTTTCCTCCCCGCTACTGTTGGACCTTAAAAATAATCTTTCTTCTTAATATTAAGATTTGCCCCTCATTTTCGCTCATGTCACGTGTTTCATAACATAATGAATTGAAATTTCGTATTTAAGGTAAACAAATTATTCTAAATCGAATAAAAAAATAAAGATTCGTATTGAAATTTTCAAAGTTAAATTTCAATTTACTTAGTAAACAGTCCCCTAAGAAAAAAATTTGTTTAGACTTTTAAAAGAAATCGAAAACTAAACACTTTTGTGCGCAAACCGCAATATATTTTACAACCTTTAAAACCAAAGATGCGGAGATCTTTTTTCTTGTTTTTTTTTTTCTTTCTTTTTTTTTTTTTTTCTTTTTTTTTTTTTTTTTGCGAACTGTACATGAAAACTTTTGTGTGAGATTTTAACTCATCTTTTGTGAATTGCGAAACCAATAATTTTACCTGTTCTACCTTACTCCCCTCTTTCATAGGGAAACAGAATGTTTTAGAACTTGTAGGAAAAGATAATATAGCAAAATAACAGTACTAATAGTTACAAAAATAAGTTAATTAAGAAATGTCTAATATTGTAAACATAAATTTGATTAGGATCAGGTTAACAGAGAACTTCTGTACTAGAGTTTGGCATTGATGTGCAATTCCTTTAAATCTCTGTCAAAGGCAAGGCTGTCAGAATCAGTGTCAATCTAGTAAATTGTCGGAAAAGAGAGAAGCTCGATTGAGGAAGTTCCGAAGGTCTTGAATTAATGCTGAGAAATCCTCATACGTAATGGAATTACCAATCATTTTATGAAACAGATAGTACCTAGCTTTTCTCTTATCTCTTAACTACAATCCCATCATGATCCTTTAAAGTTATCGGTATCATCCAGCACATATATTAGATTAGTGAATTTTCACAATAATCTCATATTTTATAGAATACATAATAGTATTTGTTTGAGGCTCATTCTATTGTAAATATGCAGGTGATCCATGTTTGCAAAAGTCGACTATTTAAATCCTTTATATTATAACTTCGATTTTGTTTGTTTGCGGGTGGATTTGCCTGTTTACAAATCTGCGGAGTGCTAATTAACAAATTTACCATCATCTAATCGAGTTGAAACATGGCAGATATACTGATTGTCGAAGACACTTCCTTCTATCAAATTTTTGGGGCTGTCAATAAAAGGCCGCTTTCAGACACGCTTCTATTGTCATTTTGGAGGAATAATTAACTCATCGTCATCAAATCGAACTTAAATTTGACAGATAGATTCGTCGTCGACGAGAATGCATTCTATCAAGTTTTGGGGTCTGTTACTAAAAGGCCGCTTTCACACACACACTTATGCTTCCACTTCGGGGGACTAATTAAACCAGTTGCTGTCATCTAATTGAACTGAAACATATCAGAAAAGACTCGTTGTCGATGACAATCCATTCTACCAAGTTTTGGAGGCAAAAAGAGTTAGTTCATTGCACGTATAATCGATGGTTTTCTTTTTACTGAGAAAAGTCGATGTGAGGTCAAAATCTCTTAAATAAGTTGTAATTGTACATAAAAGTTGTCACTGCATATAAGAGATTTATATTTAAAACTTTGTCTTTATAGGTTATTTTTTTTAACTAACTGCCATCATGGTAGATGCCGCAGTATACAAGCCGTTTGGTGTGTCAGCTCGAAGGGTCAGTTTTAATTGTGAATCGAATACATTGCAAAGGGCGAACATATATCTGTTCTGCACATGAGAACCAAACGAACATAAATTATAATTGAACAACTTCACATAAGAGTGGAAATTTTTTGGTCCTGAGTACTACCATTAGCATGGCCCTCTTCGAGAGAAAGAAAGCTTTCCTTTAAACCGAGGTCCATATTGCAATGTGCCAGTTCAACACTTGAAATCACTAGTATGTCACTCTTACTTGTTGTAAAAACAAACTGCATTTTTTGAATTATTGAAATAAATAAAAAGTATTCATATGAATTCCTCTATCTCATTTTGTGTTTTTGTAAAATTAAACATTCATCAAGTTTAAATCAATACTTTAGAGCAAGAAGTTTACAACTCAAATTACATGTGCAATCTCAAAGTAATTTAGCATGAGTTTGAAAGCATACCAATAGGATAAGAGCCAAAGAAAAAGGGGATTTGAACTGAAATTGTAAGTAAGGGTTTCGCGGGCCTATTCGGTAGTTAGGGTCTGCATATTGAATTCCCTATACACAGTGGCGTAGTCAGACTATTTTTTCGAGATATGAAATTAAGGTACTTGACCACCTTGGCTAAGAAAGAAGTCCACCAACGGGATGAAGATGCTTTCAATGAAAGTGGTCTTGTTTTATACGGTCCAGGGATAGCAGATTAACAAATTGTAAGTGAAAAACTTGATTTTTTAAAAACTATTTGAAAAAAATAGCGAGTAAAAACTTTAAACGCGTTTTTCTCGGAACTACTTTTTTTCAAAATGGCGGATACTTAATTTCCGAAATTACTCGGTCGATTTCAATGATTTTGGTCTTGTTTTGTTTGTTGAGATGTTTTGTATGCCAGTTTACCACATTTTGCCAAAAAAAGTTAATTATAATATTGTTTTTTTACCAAAGAATAGTGAAAAACAGGGGTGTTTTTTCAACCTTTTTTTTTTTTTCAAACATCCACCCTTTTTTTAATTTTTGCTAATTTGTGGTAAATTGTCACGTGAAGATTTCGTTTTTTTTTTTTTTTTTTTCAGATTCACTAATCCTGAGATTAACTGTCCGCCGTGGGACACCATTTTTTTTAGGCCATGACTTTGGCGCCTCCTGGATAGTTGTTAAAAAATGAAATTTGAAAAAAATCAAGTATTTTTGTATTCTATAAGCTTCAAATAAAAGTTTTTAAAAAAAAAATCATTGTAATATCTTATACAGGACCTGAAAAAAAAATTATTGAAAATGTTGTATTTTTTAGCTTTTCAAGGTGGTCAAGTACCTTAAAGTCAGCAAATCTTGGCAATTATTTTTGCTATTATTGCCACATGTATTTAACAATCACGATAACGGATATTTTATCTACGCATATTTAGAAATATGAAACATTTTAAATAAATTTATCATTTTAAACAATAAAATCCTTTAATTTTGTCGCTCTAATAGCGAAAAGAAAAATTTAGGGAAGGAATATTCCCCATATCTCTTAGCCTGGCTACGCGCCTGCCTATACACGTTCTGTTGTAAAGAAGTTAAATGCCTAATAAGGTTTTTTAGTGCATTGTGATGTTACGTTTCTACAGAGAATATCTCATACTACATTGTAGACTTACCTAAACTAGATTCTACTGTTTCTTTACATCGATACTGGTTAACTGTTCCAAAGATGTATGATTATAACAATAGTTGTTACTCAACTGATCGAGGTTAAATGGTCCTCCACACAGGGACGGAACTAGGTCACTTTTTACCCGGGGCAAGAATTCATTTTGGCGCCCCCACACCATAATTTTTTAGATTTGAAGCTAACTATATATACATTGAAAATTAACAAAGGTTTTTCCTTTGTAAAATTCTGTTTTGAAACAAACAATAAAAGAATTAATTAATTGAAATTTTAAATAAATATATTTGACAAGCCCTTATTAATGACCAGGGTTCATTCTGCTTGCATAAAGATTTGCATAAAGACAAAAAAAACAACTAATGAATCAATACAAATAATGTCAGTTACAATGAAATAAAAGAACATAGTTGAATGATATGTAACACTTTTTAACACAAAATCTGGTTAACCTGGTTTCAAAACGTCTTAGATCATAAACAATTAAGCTGTTTTACATTTCAAAAAATATTTTCTTCTGTAAAATACTAATACAAAAATTTAAAAAGCTTCCGAATATTACCAGAACTCATTGAACACAAAAGCAAATTAATTTAATGACTTGTCTACAAAAATCATTGAATAGTTGGTAAACACATAAATGTTTATTTTAGAACAATTAATTTAAACTTATTGAAACTCATTTTAATAATAGAATGAATAATATATTACTTACTGTGCTATGTGTGAGTTCTCCATTTTCTTGGAGAATTTAAAATTCTCACCAATGCAATGGACAAAATTTGACGAACATGACATCTGTTTGGTGAAAAATAATGCCGTCAAAATGACAATATAACTCACGCTGAAAATTGGCGCCTTTTTCTCGTAGCATGGATACTGGATTCTTTTTATTTTATTTATCACTTCCTGGAAATACTTTCTTTTTCGTTATTTTTTATGAAAAATAAGGCCTTGAGATCTATTTTTAGAATTCATGCCTTGATGTTTTATTATTTTTTCATTATTTAGGAATATACCAGCATCCGCAGATTTGTACGCCAGGCTCAAACACACACTCAAACAAAAGTGAAGTTAATATAAGGGATTTAAAAATATATAGTAAAATATATTGTTAAAAATATACAGTCACATATTTAGTCAGTGCATTTAAATTGAGATTTGGATAGGATGTAATTTACTGTTTTCGTTTTTATTTTTAAAAAATCGATATGTTTTGCGATAAATAGGAATTCTTGTGCTCAATAGGAATTCTTGTGTCAACTTTTTATCGCATAATTTTTTTGCATTTCTTCACGTTTCAGAACATTCTGAATCAAAAAAGTGTTCTAGAAAAAAAGTTTGTGGGTCCGTGTGTTGTCTGTGGTCAGCATTACTTTCAAACGGATTGACCTACTTTGGCCATTACACCTGGCGTTACGGTTTTTGTCAAAATCGTGCTTGCGCTGTCATTTTTACAGCCAAAATAATTGCTAAATTAAATGAAGGAAACAGTGGGAATTGAAAGTTGTTCAAAGTTCAACACCCCCAGTTTTTTTAAACTCAGCACGATTCAAAATGTGTAAAAATGAAAAAAAAATCTGTTTTTAGCTGAAGAAATACTAAATTATTCTCTTAAAGAAAACGTTTCAATCGTTAATTATTTCAATTTTTAATTAATTTTTTGCTAATTAATTTTCATTAGGAATCGCAATGAACCTTTAAAGTTAATGATAATCAACCTCAAAAACAAAAGTAAACGATTTGTAAACAATTCAACATCTTGCAGCCCCCTGTAAAAATTCCTGCGGACTCCTAGAGAACAATAAATATATTTGGCAAGAGATATATCCCAAACGTAACCCTTGTCCTTAATACACATCTTCCGAAGTTTATTAGGTTACAAATTTAAAAAAATTCTTACCTTCATTGGTTTCAGTCTCGTGAACTAGCCAAGATGATAAAAGGTTGGGATATTCTTGCAGTTTCTTTTGCTTTTCTGCGATTCTGCGCCCCAGATAATTTCTTCGACATATTTCAATTTACGAAAATTTCAACAGCATTAAATTGTTGTAATTCTAAATTTTATCTAACTACATTGCGACTATATTACCAATGCGATTTTAAATTAGCATTTCTGGCAGCCTGCCATGTAGCACAAACCTATTCTTCATCAGCGGGTAGGGAGAATTCGTTGTCATTCTTTTGTAAAAGGATAGATTATTACTTTCTTTGTACAGAAATGTATTTTTTTTTTTTCTAGTGGATTTTTTCTTCTGTTGAATATCTTAAAGATCATCCAGAATTTTAAGAAAAAATGAAAATTTATTTATGAAAAATTATCCTTTCGTCCAAATATTAAAATTTATACAACAAATAGTGCTTTGTTGGCTTTTCGGCGCCCCCTCTGGTTAGCGCCCGGGGCAGCAGCCCCGCCTGCCCCCCCCTAGTTCCGGCACTGCCTCCACAGTCAGCATAACGAAGACAACGTGATGCAAAGAAGAAATGTGACATCATTCAAGAAAAGATAAGAGAAACCAATTTCTTGTTTCTCCCATGAGGAATGACAAATGTCGTCAACGAAACACGTGTTTCTGTTGGCTTTTAACCTGATAATTCGGCTTTATTGAAATGGCGGTAAATTTATGATTTTTGATTGGTCGCTGTATAGTAACTTATTTTCGTCAACGGAAGAATAATTTTACAAAATTAGGTTTTAATGGGTCACCAACTCAGAAGGATTTCATTCTTTTGAAGACTTTTCATAGTTCTAAACATTTTGATACTGCACCATTGATTTTGAATTTATCTCTAATATATAAAATCCAACATCTATCTGTATGTGTGAACGGCTATAATTCAAGATCTACTGAACTGATTTGGATAAAATTTGTGTCTATTTGTAGATTATTGGATGGCGAATTCGACAGAGTACACTTTCATTACACTTTAAGTACACAAAAAACGGTAATTACAGACAAAAACTCATTTTTGCCTTACTGCCGTCTGTGCTTTAATTATGTATAAGTAGAAAGTTTCTTCAAAAATGAAACAGTTGGCAACAGTTTAATATAAAAAAATCAAACTTTTAATGTGTTTATAATGCCTCTTAAAAGAAAATCTTCTAAAGGTTGAATACAAACGATGTAATATTCTACAAGGATTTTCTGAATTTTGTGTATAACCCAGAGCTTTTAAAAAACAGATGTAGTATAGGACATTTGGAGATTTTTTTTCATTTGGCGTTCAGAAAACTCCCTCTGAAATAAAAACACGATAACTAAAATAAAATTAAAACATAAATAATCAATGAAATTGAAATGTAACTTTAAATAAAATCCATTGCATTTATTCGAAAAAACAAAAATGCAACATAAAATCGCGCCAAAGAAATGTTCTATACTACATCTGCACAAAAAACTTGCTTGGTATTCTTTCTGGGACAATACATTAAAAGAAACTGAGCCGGATTTTCAATTGAAAAATTCTCCGCCAAGGTGTTTATGCCAATAAATTGCAGCAGCTGCAATGCCTCAGATTGCTCTAATTTGGTACTAATATAATCTAAACAACTTTTAGCTCAGAATTCACACAAGAGTTGGAAGTTTTACAGAAACCCTTCTTCTTTTAAATTGTGGCTAATTTGCCTGAATCCTTTTTTGTATCTTTCCGTTAAAGGGACCGTTGGTACTTCCAAATATGGTACGGATTCTTCACCAAGGGGATTTTCGCCA
Source organism: Linyphia triangularis (assembly GCA_963978545.1). Taxonomy (NCBI): domain Eukaryota; kingdom Metazoa; phylum Arthropoda; class Arachnida; order Araneae; family Linyphiidae; genus Linyphia; species Linyphia triangularis. The sequence goes on along the minus strand of OZ021729.1, from coordinate 52,074,070 downwards.
ATAAATGGCAGCAGACGACGTTTTTTAATAGCAAGCAAACTACCGGTGGTTGCCATAATTTCCCGCAGTTTTATGTAATCAATTCTTAGCACACAATCCGTACCGTAATTGGCAGTACCAACGGCCCCCTTTAAACAATTAACGCTCAGATAATAAGAAAATCATTGCCATTACAGGGTGCCGACAAAAATTTACACACTTTTGTATTCACACAAAAATATAAACAGATTGCATATTTAAAATTACCGGTACTTACACAAATAATTCCTTTTCTAATTTTGACAAAACCAAAACTGTCCCCAAAATGTAGCATTAGCAGTAATTATATTAATAACAGTGTGCTAAAGCTTCTTTTTGGCAACAGTTTCGGTTTTATTGAAAATGGTCCAAACCTTTTAAAAATTATTATTTGTTGGTTCATACTAGTGTCTCTTATTTTATGGTGTTTATTTTGTAATAACTATTTTGTGTGTCCAGCGTAAAGGAGATCCCATATTCAAAGAGGAACCACGTTCCAGATTGTTAAACGTAATTTCAAATGATCTCTCTCTCTCTCTCTCTCTCTCTTTTTTGACATCAATACATGCAAAGCACAAACGACTTGTTTTTAATTAAAGGTGACAGATCAAAAACTGAATTCTTAGGAGTTCGTTACAAAGTAAAGCTTAGAAGTTTAAATGAGAATTAGGTCATGGAATATCTAATCAATTGATCGGAAAAAGGATAACGATAGATTTTATTCGAAGCTAAGCAAGTACAAAATAATAAATCTTGATTAAAAGGAGTAGATTAGTTTTAATGCCAGTTTGTTGATAAATGAGGTTTTTTTATAAAGAAAATATTTAATTGTTTATTCCTTTGTGATTTAGCAACTAATTCCAATTATATAATGTTTACTCTTCTTAACGTCTCAATGATCATTGTTTGAAATCATACCGATTTCCAGTAGATGTTGATTAATATATTATCTTGAAATGTACATAATATATTCGCAATTAGCAAACATAGACGATTACGAATTTGGCGACTCAAATGATTACACAGATTACCAACGGCTCTAAATAATACAATGGACAATGATTCCAAGATAAAATTTTCACAGATTGGGGGAAGAAAAATCAGTTTCATTTGACCCTTAATAAATTTGGGGTTGCGAGTTTCGCCCATCTTTCTTTCAATCAACTTTTTCCAAACCGTTGGATGGATCATCATTTACGTATTGTTTCATTGTTCATTTAGATCATCCAATATGAGACTGCTTTTAATTTCTCTTTATTAAGATATGTAAAACAAAGACCTTGTGTCTATGTCTCATTTGCCGAGAACAATTTAAGGATTGAGAATGCGCTTTCGCGCTGGTGTTGATATTTCCTTTAAAAAAGTATGGCGTGAAATGGACTATTGATAGATGTCATACGTGTGACTATGACTATAGTCACATAGGAGAACGGTAAGGAATGTAATACAATGTTTAAACTTCCTTCTACTACTCACACACTTTCACACTTGATGGCTGTGTAGTTAGCACTCTGATCTATACTGGCATGTCATTGGTGCAGGGTCGTGTGTTAGGCATGGATATTCGCTGTGGTTCGGAATCTACGTTAAGTTGTAGGCCTTAGGTCTGATTAGCTGTTGTTGTGCACCAAAATGTATCGTAGAGCATACAAAACAACCAATCCTTCTACTCCTCTGTATACATTTTATTTTTGTACCATTGATCCATTACCAACAGTTACAGCTGCCTTTAATCTGGGCAATCATTTTGAATCTTCCCATATATATTAAAACGTGTTAGTTTACCGTTGAATTTGAGCTAGAAGTTTATGTTCAAACAATGTAAGAAGGGGTGGGACAGTAATTTTTTAAAAAATGGTTTTAAAAACGCGTACTAGAAATATTTACTCACATTTTTAATAATCAAAAAGTTAATTAAATAGTGAAAGAAAGAGGATTTTTTTTTTTAATTTTTATTTTTTGTATGTCTAATGGTTCAGAATATGCTCCATTCATTTACTTGGCGAAATAGTCAGGCACTCCATGATTGGAGTATTTTGAGCCTATTTTTAAATGACTCAAAGGCCTGTTGTTTAATACGTCCAAATTTTCCTCATATTTTGAATTAGTTTAGTTATGCTAAAAGTCTAGTTAAGCATTAGAGCTGGCACCACAACCTCAATAGCAATACATCGGGATGCTGCTGGAACTTGAATAATAAATTAGTTTTAAGCAATTAAAATGCAATAAAAATACTTATGATTTGTACTTTTGCGAAGAAAAATTCAATACTAACACTTTATTTAATATATATATATATATATATATATATATATATATATATATATATATATATATATATATATATATATATATATATATATATATATATATATATATATATATATATATATATATATATATATATATATATATATATATGGCCATCGATAGATTTATCTCGTCGAATTCTATTGAAATTTGACGGATTGAAAAAGGCATCTTAAGTAATCAAACCTATTGCCAATAAAATGGCAAAAGCTGATCAGAGTAGGCTTGCATCCTTTTATTAAATTATCTGATGAACTAACCTAATAAAGGAATGAATTGGACTAGTTGGTGAACACAAGTTCTGGCAGATTTCAATAAAATATAAATTTAAAAAAATTATATAACCCATAAAAAAGTTTTTTATATATCTCGTTTATATGCATTGCCAATTTCTATATTCAATAACAAAGCGCAGTTTCTGTTTCCAGCGTGTGCTTGGTGTTGGCATCTAATTTTAAATATTAAAAACATCTCCATCACCAAAATATGCGGCAAACTACGTTTCAAAATTTATTCAGTAAAAATGAATGAGAATTTATGCACTCACATCCAAATATCTTTTATTTATTCTGATTAAAACAATTTTATTATTTATTTATTAAAACAATTTTGGTAACAGGAATGTTCGGTTAAATGCTATTTCAACGTGATTCGATGACGCCTAGTTGGTTTATTAGTATTCCTTAAAAACGACCTTTTAGTGCTAGTGACAGTCGTCAAAATTTTATAGAATGCATTGCCATCGACGTCAAATCTATCTACCAAGTTTCAGACCGATTGGATGGCGGCAAGGGGGTTAATTAGGCCTCTGCCTGCTATAGACGTACACTCCCCCCCAAAAAATCTAAGTTAATATAAAGGATTTAAAAAGGTAGGGATTCAACTTTTATTCTGCTCGCGTTAAGATACCTTTCACTTCACGTGCACAGCTCTGAAATTTTAAACATAAAATCCAATTTCCAATATACGTAACTTAGCAATCGTCGAAATGGAAATTTTGAAATCTTAGTTTTTTAATTAACTTTAAAATTTGGACTTAGTGCAAATCTTGTGGGAGCAGTAATTCATGTCATGTGGCTATACATCTTTAGAAAATACCTTCCGATTTACGTATAATGTTTTATTGTTTTTATTTTATAAACAATTTGTAATTGTGCACTCAACCACCACCCTGAAATTTAAAATTTTAATCAGTAATTTTAATTAATTTTTAAAGTAAAATTTTAAATCAAGTATAAAAACAAAAATTGGCGGCGAAATGAGATTTACTTGAAGGAACTGATGCAAAACAAAACTCTATCTTTCCTTCAAATCAGATGAAGATGGAAATTTTTTTTCCTCACGTTTTTGGGAGAATTTACTCGTCTGCTTCTTTTTCCCCATCACCGTTCAATTATGAGCAAATATTGCCAGACTTGTTAAATCATTATCATAGCACTTAGCAATGAATAATTACCGCATTTTTTTTTTCAATTTTTTTTTTTTCCCCCCAATTCTAAGTGTACCAAAAAGGCCATAAACATAAAAATTTCTGCACAATGAGCTTTTTTTTTTTTTTTTTAATTTGTGATCAAAATTACCTTGTTAGAAGTTGGCGAGAAAACGACTCATTTCGTTCGCATTGAATGTGACGTCATGGCTTCGCAAACATCTTGGCTTGAAATGCAGTAGCGCAAACGAGTTTTGCAAGTTTCATGCAAATCGCGCCATCCTGTACGGGATATGGCAATGGTCTACCAACGCCAACTACCTTGGCAGAAATCTCACGATAACCATAGAAACGAAAGGAAGCTTTGACGTCAAAGATTTTGTTGACTGTTTTGATAGGACTGATTTTGGCTCGGTTTTGGGGCATTTTCTTTTCTTAATATTTAAATAACTAATTTTTTTAAAGAACTTTTGTTTAAATATTTGGAATCGGAAAGAAATTCTTCATAAATATGTACTAATTTCACTCATTTTTAAAAAATGCGGGAATTGTCCATTGTTCATTAAAAATCATGAAACTTATCACAAATAAATGGCACTAGTCAAAGAAACCTCTTGTGGAATCACGAAGAGCTTTTCACCCTTTAAAATACTTCGTTACCAAACTTGATGGTCTGTGATTAGATCATTCAGATTATATCAGAATCAGACTGATGATCAAGGCCAAAACATCCGATTCAGTCGGGTATCGGATTGATAAAAGATGTATAAGAGATTAAAGTGACATAAAGTCAAAAATATAGCTATCACGAAAGATAAAACTCTACGCATGATATTCCTGTTAATTGTACCAAGCTTAAAGGAAGTTTGTTCAAATTAGTTTTTATAACCTCTACGCTCGTCTAATAAAACTAACTTAAAAACTTTTATTACAAAAATTCTAAAGTACATTTAGTCTTTAGAATGTTCCTAATCATCGTTAGTACCTCTCCCATGTTTTATAAAATATAGGGTGCCTGTATTCACGAGGAAATATTATGATAATATGCAAGAAGCCTCATTATAATTGCCGACCAAACGGTATAGTGGTTAGCGTGCTGGCTTCTAGACCGCGAGGTTGCGGGTTCGAGTCCCGTGTTTGGCATGGGTGTTTGTAAATGTATGTTGGTTTGTTAAATGACGAAATGTTTCGGCGCATTATAACCCTCGTGTTACTGACGGCGCCAGATAATCTGAATACAACCAACAACCTCATAATAATCAGTTTGGTATATTTTAATTTTTGTGGAATAATATGTAACACAACAGTTGTGTAAAGTTGATAGAGGAAGGAAATATGGGCGCTTGCAGAACTATTTTCAGCCTGAAATAGTCTTCTCCCGGGGGGGAAGGGATGGGGGAGGGGGAGAGAGAAGAGATTTTTTTTTTTTTTTTTTTTTTGTCAGTTTATTTTTTTGGTTTAGCCTTGATTTTTAATTGACTATCTTGAAATTTTAATTAATAGTCATATATTAAAATTCTTATCAATTGAACATTTAAACACCTAAACTTCTGTGGGGTATCGTCAATCCCCAAATGATATCATGAACTTGATTCTGTAAAAATAAGTAACAAAAGCTTTCATCTTTGAAGTTGGAAATATGCCACAAGATATCATTCGACAACAAACTCTTGCAAACGTTATTACTACGTCAATAACTACGAGCATGTGATACAATCTCAAACTTAATGTATTGTCAATAAATTAACCTTTATCGCATTTCTACAGGAATTTCGGATGTGGGAATGCTTAGAACACCTTAAAAGATATTACCGGTGCGATTTTTATCAAAATCGTTACAGCCGTTTTGGGCAATAGGTGTAAAACAAATTTTCCAATGGTAGCTACTTTATGCGCATGCACAATTTTGATGAAAACCTTAATCACAGGTGCCATGGCCACCACTAACCCGTATACCAAAGTATTGTGTTGTGATTGATCACAAGCACGTAACCAGTGTTGCCATTCGATGCAAACTTACTTTGCATTAGGTCCATAAAAAACCTTGTAAAATTTTTGAATAAATAAACATACACATTTTTCAAAACTACTACTTTTAATACTGTGTCCAATTATTTATGTGAAAAGAAGGATTTCACCTGTCCAAGTTTGTAAAAAAAAAAAAATAATAATTAATTAAAAAATAATTAAAATTTTGATAATCTGTTTGGGAAAATTAAAACTAGAAGGATAAAACTACTTATGTGTACAGATTCAGAATTCTACGCTTATTGGAAGTAGCTTTCTATGGACTCACACACAGGCAGATTTTTGTTTTATTATGATAGATATTTGGAACAAGCAACGTAGGATTAAAAAGTTTACGTCTTCTCAAAACAAGAGAAAATTAGTAAGCTATGAAGTAGATTGTTCAAAAAGAAATTTCGAAACTCAGTAAGTCGGCCAATGAATTATCTGAAAAAGTAGAAGTTTCAAATTACATTTCTCTATTTATTGTATCGAACGTTTTAAGAAAATACCGGAGAGATAGAAGTGATACCTTTTTTTTTTTTTTTTTTTTTTATTTAAAAAATGATGAAAAAAAGCTGCTGGAGTTGAATTATAGAAAAATTACAATTTAATTTCGATTCTTATAATATAAAGTTTTTAGTTTATGTCTTTGAAATAAAAAATAATTTTTCTTTAGATGGCCACCATTATTGATACTTCTGTAAAATTAAAGAGGTCATTAAAAAATTTGAAAGGTCAATAAAAAATTTACAAAATCCTTAACATTACTTATTTTTTACTTTTTTCATACTGAATGTGAATTTCTGTAGGAAGTAAAGAATTGAAAATGGAAATTTGGAATAAGGGTGATGGGAGAATAATGAAAAAGATTAAATAAAACAAATATTTATAAACTTATCTACCTAAGCCATCTTGGAGGTTAAAGAGTGATTTTATTCCTTTCAATTTAATTTGTATCAAATTTTCTATCGGTGAGTATAATGGACGATTCCCGCATTTTTTAAAAACGAGTGAAATTAATTTATATTTATGAAGAATTTCTGATTCCAAATATTTAAACAAAAGTTCATTAAAAAAAATCAGTTATTTAAATATTAAGAAAAGAAAAAGCCTCAAAACCGAGTCAAAACCAGTCCGATCAAAACACACAACAAAATCTGAGACGTCAAGGGTTCTTACTGTTTTTATGGTTATCGTGAGGTTTCTGCCAAATAGTTGGTGCTGGTAGACCATTGCCATATCACGTACAGGTTGGCGCGATTTGCGAGAAACTTGCAAAACTGGTTTTCGCTGCCGCATTTCAAGCCAAGATGTTTGGGAAGCCTTGACTTCCCATTCAATTCGAACTTAATGAATCGTTTTCTCGGCAACGTCTAACAAGGAAACTTTGATTGCAATTTTAAAAAAAGAAAAAGCGCATTGAGCAGAAATTTTTCTTGTTATGGCCTTTTCAAAACATTTAGACTGTCATAAATGGATAGTAAGGATTATCGAAAAGTATATTGCCATATACCCGATTATGGCGTTTTCATTATTATTATTTTGACAGCGTAAGAAATATAGCCAAACTGGGCATTTTTTAATGAATGAAAATAGTAAGTAACACTAATTCCCGTCAAGTTTAGAGTGACCAGTATTGTAGTGTAATTGAAAAGTTGTGCGATATTCCATACTCCTAGTTTTTTTATATAACGCAGTGTGCACAAGCAGCTACTAAGATAAACTTTTTTTTACTTTTATTACCCATATATATAGATAAGGTAATGAAAGTATAGGATTCGGTCAAAAAAAATATTTTCTATTTTAAAATTTTTTATTTTTATTTTTTTAAATTTTTTTTGCATTTTACCACGTTTTGGAGCATCCTGACCTCAAAAAAGTGATATAGAAAAAATGTCTGTCAATGTGTACATAGTCAGCATAACTCCCGCAAAAATTGACCTACGATGTTCAAATTTGGTGTGAGGGTTGATGATGGCACAAAGACCTACCATTAAAGTTTTGGTCAAAATCGCGAATGCTCATAGGGTAGATGCCATTGAAAAAATCATGTTTTTCAGTAATTGCTAATAAATGGCTCTAACGATTTTATTGAAAATCGCTGTGGTAATGCCTTTTAAGGTGTTTTAAACATCTCCACCTTCGAAATTCCTGTAAAAATGCTTTAACGGCATAAAAAGTTGAAAAACGAATGCCTTTAACACAGAGTTCTCTTTCCTTGAACATAACTCATCAACGATACTTTTTTTTCACTGTTTAGTTTCACATACAAGAAAGGATAATATAAGAATTAATGATAAGTATATCGCCAAAATCATCATTTTGGCGAAGTGTTTTTTTTTTTTTTTTTTTTTTTTTTTTTTTAAAAAGACCCATATAACAATTATCGCAAAAAATATCGCCAATCTAGCAATTTTTTCTAAATGAATGATGAAAATATAAAAACAGTAAATGACACAAATCCACGTCAGTATTATAGTGTAATTGAAAGTTGTGAGAATGTTCCACACCCCTAGTTACTAAATGAAGGATGAAAATATAAATACGGTAGATGGCACAAATCCACGTCAGTATCATAGTGTAATTGAAAGATATGCGATGTTCCTTACCCCTAGTTTTCAAAACAGAACGCAGTTATAAAGAACATCCCATTAGGTTCATTTAGGCTAATTTCTCGTAAATATGAGTAAAAAATATAATATTTCATAAAAATTTCATTAAAAAAAACTGCTTGCCTTTTTGTCACCGTAGAAAGTTTTGAGGTCCACCACAGATTCCATATTGGGAGAAAACGAGACAATTACACAATACAAGCTGAGTCGTCCAGAGCTGACCAATAACTTATACTTCAGTCAGTTCTTTTCACCCATAAGTGACCCATTGCATGATAACTTGAAGATAAGATAGCGAGTTCAAAAGTTCATGAATTATTAGATATCAGTGAATTCACATGAAGGAGGAGAGAGATTTTTCATCTTGATTAGATTTCTTAATCGTAGATTGTTGCAATGTTTTAATCATAACGTGAATCGATCCTGAAGTGCTTATTGACAGTCGATGTCAAACTATGGAAAGTTTACACATAAAAGCACGTGTTGCTTTCAGAGAGTAAAGCATGTATTAAAACTACAGCAGAAACCAGAATATTCTTTTCGTTGTTATCTTTATGTTTAACAAAGTGCGGAAAACGTAGCTTACTGAAGCTCTTCTTGTTTTACCAGAATTGTTATAATAGAATTGGCGAACTGATCACCACTTATACAAATAACGAAAGTACCAGGCTTAATAAGTTCATTCATGTCTTCCATTTTGTTCTTTATTAGTGTTTCAATAAGTTATCATAACTGGAGTTTTGTCGACATTTTAAGAAAAGAATTGCAATCAAGCATTGATGACATCCATATAACACTGCCATAAGTCGGCAAAACTAAGAGGAGAACGAAAACGACAAAATGATGGCGATATCACAGTCAAAAACACTAAAACATCAATAAATGAAGTACAACTGTCTGATGTTTAATACTTTTACTTTTTTCCATCATTAGTTTCCACTAAGTCTTTCCAATTGAAAGTTTTGAAAAGGTTTTTAAGAAAGGAATATTAGTGCATAGTCGAACTTAATGTTCGTTAACTTAAACTGAACTTAATGTTCGTTAGAAATTAAATTCTGAACAAAATTTAGTTTACCATCAGTTCAGTTTTAAAATAGTTAACCAATGTTTTTAATTTCTTCTAGAATTTTCACATTTTTATTACTGCCTTCATATGTTATTAATCAGGTTCCCACTCTTAATGGAGGGAAAAAAAATCAACGTCTTTCAAGGACCATTTTAAGAAAATTCAAGGACCATAAAATTACATTCTTTAGACATAAAAATACAAAATGAAGGCGGAAAAAAAAATAGAAGCGGAGATAATTGGTGGTTGCTTAAATTCAAGAATTTCTTCCTTTTTTCAAGGACCAAATTTCATAAAAAAATTTCAAGGACCGTAGGAACCCTGTTTAATGCTTTGTTTTCTTTTTAGTAAGTAAACCGACAACTAATTACGGTAAAAACGGCGGAACATATGATGATATCGAAATTAGATTAACGAAAGTTTAAATTTCCTTTAGAAAATTACATGAGATGTGGAGCTCAAAACACTACACATGGAAAACAAAGAAATTTAAAGCCACAACTTGAGCTGTTTTACTGTAGTTTGGTTAATTATTAATTTTTATGAAAATAAGTTAAATTTTACCAAAAGAAATGTCAGATAAAATAATTTTTAATTTTCTGACTAAAAGTAACACCAAACATTATTATAAATCAAATGACAAAATTAAGACATAAATAATGAAATCAAATTACGAAATTTTAGCTTCTTGGTGGGATCATATAGAAGAGCCATATTGATTAAAGAATTTTATGCGACATACGCAGCTGATGTATAAATTTCTTTTTTCTCTTACAGGATTTGTATTGAAATGCTCTCCCATTTAAGAGTATCTTCAATATTCACTGTTACACAAAATAACACATGTCTCGTGTGAAAATTGCAGAAATACAGCAGCTTGGGTTAAGACAATATTTGTTTGACATTTCTAATTTCTTTTGTATCAACAAAAGTTTTCACAACACCTCGACTTTTTCTTTCTTCTGTCAGTACACAGAAAAAGACATGATTTTGTCTCAGTCACCGAAGGCATCAGGTTCCACATCCGGACATGTGCACATGTTTAATGTGGTGTATACATATAGCAACATAAATTACATCTCTTTCATCAATTGCGACATATTAAATGTTTTATGCATAAATATAATTCTCCTCGGCCAAAAGAACAGAACCGTAGAAAATGATTAATCGGTCACTTAACAACCTATTAACTCACACGAAATACCTCTAACTGCACTACTGTACAGCAGTTCAAAAACATTGATCAAGAGCTTTCATTTGATACCAAACACATTTTTGAAACACATGCACATTTTTGGTACAAAGTTAGTAATATTCAAAGTTATTAATAATAATATAGTTATTATATTACAGTAATTAATTTTGTAAAAGAAATATTTTTAAAAAATCAAGCAACAAGTGTATGAAATTATAATTTTATTTAAACATTTACATCTGAAATACAGTTTAAAAATTTTTTAGTTACAAAGTCCAAATTTGTAAAAATGAAGTTAATATTAATAAAATGGCTATTGAATTTTTAATAATTAAAAACAATATATCCTAATAATAATTTATTATTGAACAGAAATATTTTTAAAATTTTATTTGACACTTATATTATAAAAGATTTATATTTAAACAACACATAAGGAAATACAAGACACAAAATAACTAAAAATGTCTTACAATTCTTTAAAAGTGCAGTTGTTCAAGTCCAAGAATAAAAATACTTGAAATAAAATTAAATAAAAAGAATTTTTTTTTTAAATATTTTTTTCTTTTAATGCGATGCATATTTTGGAATGCATTTATAAAAAATATATAACTGAAGTAAAACTTTTTTCAATCATGCTACATAGTAGTACAAAGTTAAATATTTTAATATACAGTGTTATATACAACATTTACAACTGGAAATGTAGGTACATAAAAAACAGTGTTACAAATTGAAATGAAAAGTTCCAGTTGTCTTCAAAAAGATAGGTAAAAATATATAAATTTTTTACAGTAATTTTAATTAGTCTAGAGCAGCGTTAGCCACTACGCGGCCTGCGGGCCAGATTTAGCCCACGACAGATCTTTCTGCGGCTCGCCGGCACCACAAAAAATGGAAGGAAAAAAATCAATTTCTCCATTACGTGCTCGAAGAAACTATATGAAGAAACTTTCAGCAAGCCGATTTTCATTAAGAATAAATATAAAAATAACTTAACTGAATCTCAATTGGACAAATTATTAAGATTAGCTGCAATAAACATTGCGACAGACATCGACTCTATTTTAAAATAAACTAAAAGATTTCGACCATCATCGTTTCACAATTGATATTGACTAAAACGAAGTAATCTGGAAATACATTTTAAATACTTTTAATAAAAGTTAGTTCAAGTGCCACAGTCATGTTGAAACAAAATATTCACTCTTTTTTTGGCTTTGATTAAAGATTACTATTTTTCAGTTATTTGGTTGGTTGGTTCATACTCTCAACGACCTATTTTTATGCACAATGACGGCTAATAAGGCTGGGACCTACAGCTTAACGTGAATTCCAAACCACAACGAACATCCATGCCTAATCCAGGATTCGAAAACGGCACCTTTGGCATGCGTGATCAGAGCTCTAACCTCACAGTCATCAGATAGGCTTCAATTATTTAAAAAAAGAATCAAATATCAATTGTAATACTATTAAAATAAAAAAATAATAACACATATTTTTTTCAGTTTGATAATAATTAAAGATATGTATATTGATGTATCCGGCCCACGAAAAGTTCCAACATAAATCATACGGTCTGCCTTTAAAAGTTAGTGGTGAACGCTGGTCTAGAGAATCAAAGAGGTAGTGAAACCATGAACAAAACAATTTATAATGCAATACATGATATGGCACTAGTCAGAAATTTATTTTCCAATTATTTACTTATAGAAAATGATTAGAGCATTCCATACACAAAAAGATTGCAACCACTGCGTTTCGGAACAGCCAAACAAACAAAAAATGTATTTGACTACATGCAATTTTAAGACTTTTCCTTTTAGGCTATTTCAAAGAGGTTACTAAAAACCAGTATTCAAAATATTTTAACTGAAAAGAAATTATTGATATTGACATGCTGGCATACACTTGAATAAAGATCAAGTATTGCCAAAAGATTTTTCAAGCTATAAAATTTTCCATGAAGTTACTAGAATATTATCAAGACGATAAAAAATCTTTAAAAGTTGTTTTAGTATCAGGGATTGATTGCTTAGCTAAAACTCGATTTTTAATTAAATTTTTGAATTTGTATGATTATTTTGAAATACCTCATAATTAAATGACATTTTTTAAGAAATTTATAATAAAATAAAAATTATAATATTAAAACCTCAATAAAATACAGGATACAACAAACATTCTTTAGTATTCTTGTTTACAAAGTTTACATACACTTTAGAAGAAAAAAATTCTAGGAAGGTCTAGGAAACTTCTTTAAAGTTTTGCCAAGATGCATGGATTTAAATAATAAAAACTTAGCAAGTTGGCAATTTTGAGCATTGTACCAGTAAAAAAATATCCCTTACATTAAAAAAAAAAATTAAAAAAATAAGCACCCCACATGTTTTTATCTTTTTCGCAAATTTTATCTCTTTTTTTTTCCCCTTGAAAATTGTGTGGTTAGATTGACTAAGTAATGAGGAAATTAAAAAAAAGAAAAAAAAACAAAACAGCATTTTCCCACATAATATTTTTAAGGAGTCTTAAAAGTTGTATTTTCTAGGATTCTCCAGTAAATTTCAGGAGTTTTCAGGAGTGTGGAAAGATAAACCAAATGTTCTAGATTTCCAGATTCAACGTTTTATTTTATTACACTGCTTTAAACTAAATTTCTTTTTGTGTACACATTACTGATGATTAATCGATTAATCCTGTTCATATTCATAGCAATAACATTATTTCCAAATAAACCTTCTTTAAAAAAATCAATTCAATATAAGGCAGTGTTTTGATAAAGCACAAAAGTGCAACACCTTAGTAGCTGTGTGTGATTATTCTATAAATTAAAAAATTGACTGTAACACGTAACTCAAATGGAGATTTAGACCATTTAAAACAGGATGTAACTAAAGTATAAAATAAATTAAATTCTCCCTATCAACATTGATCACATTTTAAATGCCAAAATGGAATAAGATTGCGCAAACTAAAATAAACGTTTGCAAAAACAGAAAAAAAAATGATAAATTACTAAACGCTTGATTATTATACAATGAGAGTTTCATTTTATAAATTTCGTTCACTGTACTAGGTATGACCAAGAAGTTTGCTTTAAAAAGTTTTCCTGATTTAGAAAAATTCATAGCATTTTTATAAAAAACTTTCTTTCAACTTGCAAAATAAGTTTTATTCTAAAGCACAGCAAAAGTACTAAATTTTACTTTTTAAAAAATTTAAGCAAATAATTTGGACGGATGAATTGGATTATTTATATAAAGAGATTAAAAGAAAATGCAGTGTCCTTTTAGTAGATAACTATGGAATCTCAAGAAAAGAGGAAAACTAATTAGATGATAATAAAATGTTTTATATCATGTTTGTGATCCGTACTTCTTTTTATAATTAACAAGTATACGCTGATTTTATTCAAACATATTTAAAGAATTTTTTTAAAAAATTAATTTTTCACTTTTGAAGAAAATATAAATTTAATTAAGAATGAATTATTTGATGTTTAACGAATGCAAGTAATACATCATTAAATAAGTATTAAAAATTATTTAATAAAATATAGATTAAAAGATTTCAATAAAATTAAACTGTGAAACATAATTTAAAATATAAATACAACCTTAAAAAAAAAAAAAAAAAAATCACTATTGATTTTACTTATATTAATGTATTGCAAATATTTTTTTAAATTAGCCTGAAATTTTAATTAAAAAAAGAATTCATGAGTAAATAATTATTCTCTTAATAAATTATCATTTTCTGGAAGAAATCTGTAACAAATTTTTAAATAAACATTTTAATTAAAACAACATAATAAATACCATGTAATTAAAAAAATTTGCATTTAGTAAATGTTTTTTACTTATTAGTAAAAAGGGAAATAATGAATTTATCATGAATTTCAGTAGTTATGAAATGCATAGTTGATTTAAACTAACATCATGAAATAACATAACAGTTCTTGTTCACAATAATGTCTCAATGTTAAATTAGATATGTAATAGTAATATAAATATTAAAAACGTTTTTAGCCATTATATAATAAATAAAAGAACAGGAAATAATTATAATTTTAACTACAAATTTCCCCAAAACATACTAGTTCAATTTAACATATTTTGTTTGTATTCATTAGATTTAATGATGAACATAGTGATTAAGTGCCATCCTGAGATTCATAAAATTGAGATTCCTCTTAGGTAAAATAAATTATATTTTTTGTCTATCCTTTATGCCTCACTCGACCATGAAACTGCAGTATGAAATAGATATAATCCAACATAAAGATAAATAATATTGAGTATGACAACAACAATTAAAATATAAAGCATATCATACATATCAGATCTATGTGTGGATGACTAGAAAAAATGCACAACTAAATTCTAAAAATATAACTCAAGGAATGATTCTTATCTGGTAAATAACCAAATGAGTAATTTTCTAGGAATTGAAAAGTTTTACTAAAAATTACAACCAATAAAACATAACAAAATGGATAAATAAGGAATGGAATAGTAAGCTAAAGAAAAATTGCAATATTTGGTATTAAAAGTAATCATCTAATTGTAAGCCCTTACTTCTATAAATTACCATTCTCAATACAAAAATAAATGTAAAAGCTAATAAATTGTATATAACTATAAAAATTTTACAGGGTAATGAACTAATAGTAATGTGAGCCTTCAGGACTCATACCCCTGAATATTTTGTTAAATAGCTCATTACTACAGGCTCAAAAACAATTCTAAATAGACAATACAGCATTCCTTTTTTCATAAATATTAGGGAGCAGAAAATATATATCTGTTTTGCAGAGTAAAGTGTGATGAATGTAATACAATTTTTTTTCTTATACAATTCCTTGAAAAATAAACTAGTAAGTAAATAAACAGAAAAATTGAAACAGTTAAAAGAATCAGTAATTGTCGGAAGCGTGAAGGCAGTGGTAATACAGCATACGCCACTTCTCCATTTTTACCTGAAAAAAGGTACACTCTTATATTGAAGTACAAACTTTTTATTGATTTCATCAAGTTGAAATTTATTTGTATTGATATTTATGCATCATGATACTATTATTAAGATAAAAAGTTCTTATTTATTCCTTTAGTTTAGTTTAAGTTTTGTAAAGACAACTGTATCTCAACATAACAATGTCACTCTACACCATCAAACCTGTTGCTAAATAATACTTTTATTCTTATGAAAAACATCCATTAAAATTAAAAATATATTTGTAAGTGAATACATATAGTCAACATGTACTGGGAAAGTTTTTAATTGTGTTTACTGTAAAAGTAACACTGAAACTAGCATTAAAGAAGACACTTTCCTATACTATTAATGTATAAATTTACACATGGTAAAAAAGAAAAGACATGAACATGATTCATAACGTAAAAATTCTTTATAATTAATTTCTGGATTAGAAATTTTCATACACTGATTGATATAGTTGAACTATTTTTATAATGTTGCATCACATCCTACAGAAACTTTTCAAAGTATATGAGAGCTTTATTGAATACAAATGACCAATAATTTCTGAATGGCTGAAAATCTGGAAAAATCGCCTTGTAGAATACTTATTTAAATACATACATTCCTTATTGAAATATTTTTATATTACTTTAAGACAAGGGTTCTTTTATTCATTTTCGAAGATAGTATACAAAAAGATTTTTATGTTCTTTTGTGTCTAGTTTTGATATGATTATGCAATGTGTTAAAAAATAAATCTTACTTATTTCCAAAACTCCATATCCCATCTTATGGGTTCCCATTCTGTATGAGCATGTTGGGACAATAATTTCGTGAATAGTGTGCTCTGTAACATTAAATGCACAAGAGGTGAATTCTGCTGAGGATGGCTTTTGGATTATGATTCCCATTTTCCTATCAGCCATAATATGTTGAGACTGTTGAAAGTCGGATGTTATAAGAGCAAAATAAAATACACTTAAGAGGAAGTCCTAGTAAGGATCATACCCTATACTCGCTATGTTACAATTTTCTAGCCCAGTGCATTTAGAAACTACTTTGTATAAAACCTTGAAATTTGATGAGTAGGTACGAAAATGATCACTTAATGAAATGATATAAATTAAAAACTTGAAAATATTGTCCTTACGTCAATGCATATGCAGTGGCTCCACCTGGTTTTGTCATTTCTTATTTTAAATTTCATTTATAATAGATAGACATTACATGTAAACAATTTATGTCATTTTATTAAGTGATCTTTTTCATACCTAATCACCAAATTTCAAGGTTTTATAGAAAGTAAATTCTAAATGCACTGGGCTAGAAGATTATAACATAGCGAGTATAGGGTATGATCCTTACTAGGACTTTCTCTTAAAATTATTTCAGGTTCATAAGTGAATAACTTTGATTAATTTCTTTGAACAGTATGATGTATCTTTTAAAATTTATCAAATAGGTAATACTCAAATAAACACTGGTAGGATTTAATTAGTTTGAACTATATCTAAAACAAATGATAGCATCCTCAACAACAAAAACTAGTATGTGACGAAATGCAGACTTTCAATGAAGCAATGTTATTGTTGCACCCATTATATAAAGTGTTGGAATTACAAAATTTTAAAATTAACACATTTCTTTTGTTTTCTAAAAGGATTCTTTAGTTCATTGAAATGGCTGATCCAGAGGCATACCATGGGAAGGCCACAACAATGAACCATACCTTCAAAGAAATGAGGTGGTTCCGACTTTTAGTCACCAAAGGGTCAACAGAATAATATGTAAGTACTTATTTTTGCAACAAATTTTACAAAAGAGGTAGATGTAAGTTTAGGCTTTACAAAAGGATAGTTATAAGTTTAGTCTTTACAAAAGGGGTAGTTGTAAGTTAAGGCTTTATTAAAAGGATAGTTGTAAGTTTAGGCTTTACAATAGGGATGAGCTGTGGTAAACTCTATAATAATGGAATGTTAACAATGCTAAAATATATTGAAGCCACTAACAAACAAGTTCAATGCTTTGGATTCATTTTTAAAATCAAATCAAACTTTATAAAAAATAAATTGCATACAAATGCCAAAAAATCTTTAAAATAACAGAAATTATTATTCTTACCTTATGATCATGAGCAGAGAGAATAATATGAGGTTGTACAAATGGTATTATCTATAAGAAAAAGAATAAAACAAAGTCGTAGAGACAATAAACTACAAAAGAAACTAAAATAAACTCCAACAAGTTTACTTTTAGTTTGCAATAAAAAGAATTTCATTTGCAAAATTTATAGCCATTTCCCCAAAAAATCAATGAAAATGCATAAAAATAGGAGACTTAAAAAAAATGTATTGCTTTAAAAGTTGCATATAAAAAATAAAATAAAATTATTTGATTTCATTTAAGAAGCAAATGAGCATTGAAGTGATTTTTGAGTTGCACAACCTGATGTTATTTGGTGTATACCTTATTAATTTGTTACCTAATATTGCAAAGAAATCTATAGCAATCCATTGTTGTTTTATTTAGACTATTTTTGTTTTGTAATGTATTCAAATGGAACAAGAGATTCAATACATTAAACAGTTAATCAAAAACTCAGGGTTTGCACTTAAAACACAAAAGAAAATTTCCATAGCTCTTACAGGATTTCTAGATGGTTTCTATAAAATATTCAGACTGATAACCAAGTAAGATTAAGATATTGAATTTAATAAATAATATGTATGTAAAAACTCATTTTTAAAGCACTGAAATTCAGAAAATTAGGTACTAAATATAAGGGAATTATATTTAGTACCTAATTAGGTACTTGTAAGGGGAAAGAAAAAAAAATCATCATTCTCAATGAGTATAATTATACATCAGCAACTAAGAACTAAAAAAGATAATTTCTTTTCCCAAATATTTAGACTGATTTTCAATTGTCTCTAACCTTTCCCTTATTAAGACTAATTAATATTTTACAAATTTTCAACTTTACATAAAAACTAATAAAAAAATATAAATATTTTTCACTTAAGAATAAAGAAGTTGAATTTAGGCTAAAATACTACTTCTAAACATCCACTGCTCTACATTATTTTATTTTTCAAGCTTTCTTAGTCTAACCCATATCTTCACAAACAAATAATTTATATTACAATTGTAAACACAAAACTTTCTTTTATTTTAAAATCATTCCCATCTTCTAATTACTATGATGTAAGTCCAGAGCTAATTGGATAAAAACAGTCATTTGTTCATCATAAATTGTCCACTCAGAGCAATAGACAAAACAAAATAATTTAGAAATATGTAGAAGCATAAAAAGCGTTCATCAAATACAAAGGCTTAAGGGGAGTCACAGTTTAAGATATCTGATTGTCTTTCCCAACTTAAAAAACACCTTGTTTTAAAGAACATTTTTTCAGCTATTTACATACTTACCAACTTGAAAATAATCACACATGCTTATTTTTTAAATATTTTGTTTTGTTTCTCGAAACAAATGTAAGTGTCTGATTTTCTATAGAATTAAAAAAAATTAGTGATTTAAACTTTTTGCACTGTAGGGTTCAGAAATGTTTGTTGAAGTATTTTTAGATTATTCTCAAAAGTGATTTTTGACGTTCTTAAACTTTTTCACTTGAAAAAAATGTCTATACATTATTTACAAATAAATAATTTTATTGGTAAAAAAGATGCTTACCTTATTCACAAAAGAACTGTAAGATGGGGTCAGAGGTATGTGTGATAAAATAATTCTAAATGCAGATTCAGAAATATTTGGAGCCAACTCATATTGATTAGAGTGTGTAATATAGTTTGCCTGTGGATGAAAAGAAAGGTTTAAAGTTCAAGCATTTATACTGCATCAAGTACAGGAATGTAAAAAGTTGTAATGTTTTATCAAGTCTAACATTCAAAATGCTCTGCTGATACTAATTTTTAAGGTGAGGGATAACAGAATAAAAGTGGATTCCAAACCACAATGAGCACCCAATATTATATTATACTGCAGATTAGAATTCAAAACATTTGGCATGATTTCATAGCTAGAGATGTTCAGCCATTTTTCAATTATATATTCTGTTGGCTTTTACGAATATAACATATTCTGTTGGCTTTTAAGAATGTAATACATGAAACCAACTCTGAAAACTTAAGACAAGATTGAACTGCAAAAAATGTAATAAAATCCCATTGGAATAAATGCAAGTAGAAGAATACAAGTTCCGAATTATAAAAAAAACACTATTTTGAATGTGATAGGTATAATTTAAAAATTTTAAACAAAAAATTAAAATTCAGAAGCATGATGCTTGACCAACATAGTTGATATAAAACTCCTTTATCTTTATGGTATTGTAATTCAAGAACTAGTAACTAGATTTCAATACATTTTTTGTGTTCAGAAAAGTAATCTTTGGTTTCAGTATCATCTATAGCTAGAAATCAACTTTTAAATATCCAAGTCTATGCATTAAAAAAATGCAAAGATTATTTTGTACAACAGTTTGACATAAGAAGGAAAATATAAAAATTTCTTACTTTAACAAATTCTAGAAAATGATACTTCATAAATACATCAGCTTTGAAGTATTTGTCGAACCTTTTCTCCATATACGGTTGTGGTGGTTGGCCCTCACCTCCAATATCATTATCACCAGGAACTATGAGGGCCTAAGTTAGAAGAAATAAAACACTATGACTGGTTATGAAATACTAAATAAAACAAATTAGTTATTCATAAGGAATCAATACAAAAAAAATCCTACGAAGCTTTGTTCGCCAACTAAGGCTACGCAGCCAAAAAAAGGAATAATCCAAGATTGAGGGTTGGCAACCCTGGGTGGTTGGAAGAGAAAAGAGGACTTGATAATAATAATAGGAAGGAAACTGAAGAAAGGCATAGGAAGTTGTGGGCGGAGAGATTTGTAAAAATTAAATGTGGCTTTGTATCGTTATTAAAATTATAAAATCAAGTGAACAAAGTAGTAGCCTTTTCCTTATTAATGAGTTCAGGTCAAGGAACAAGAACCTAGGCACAGAAAAAACAATATGCATAAGGGTAGAGTAGCCCGAGCAAAATTATTACTCCTACTCTAATCACTTAATGCATTTTTCTAATCCAAATTTAAAAATTTCCTTGGTTGCATTCAGTAACATCTCTTACTAAACCTGAAAATCTTTTGTGTGAAGATAATCATAACTTTATATTTTCAGAAAACAATAAGAAATATCTATTACTCAATAAGCCTGGGATATGAAAAAGAAAATAACAAATTACATATTGCCTTTTAAATCTATATATTTTTATAAAAACCATTCAATTCAGTACTAAGTATGAGAATATTTTCCTATTTAAACAATGGGCATCTGAGTGCTTGTACTTAAGGAGTTTCTTAGGTTTGTAAATATGGCATAGATCGGTAGTTCAGTAAAAAGTGAAGTGTAAGTTGACCTGGTTCAGGCAGCGAGGATTGTGGTTCACATTTGTTAGACCATATTTAAAGCTCTATTTATTAAACTAACATTAATAGATTTGATGTTTTGTAGAATTGCAAAACTTTGATTCAAGAATGTAGAGTTATATAATTCAATGCTGCATGTCCTTGTCCTGCTTCATTACACAATGTTGTTCTATGAGTAGTTTAAGTTTAAAAAATGACAACTCTATTGTTATAATAGTGCAGTTTGATAATGTAAAAAAAAATTATATAGGTCACACATCTTGTTTGCTTGTATCACAAGGAAGATTTCTAGTTTATGATATTTGACAAAACATTTTTTAATATGTTGTTAAAATAATGTGGATTTCAATCACTCTGTATATAATTTGTTTACGATTGGTAAGAGTATGAATTAAAATATTTATTAAAATATATAAACTATTTCCTAAAACATGAGTGCATATTATGCAATGCTATGAAATAATAATAAAATAATTTATATAACTAAGGAGTATACGTTATTTATTAATGGTTGAAAAACTATTTAATTTGAAATTTTATCTCTCATAGCAAATAAGATAATTTAAAATGTTTTGCCATTGTAGAATAGATTAGCACGACAAATTTAAACATGGAAAAACAATTCAAAGCAGAATAAAAAAAAACTCCATACATATGTCGCTAAGGAAATAAAACATCATGATAATCAGTACCTTATTAAAATCCACTTCTCGAAAAATATCTTGAAATCTTCTTAAGTAACTAATGAATTCTTCATCAGAAGCAATTTCCCCTTCATCTAAGTTATCTCCGAGGAAAATAACTAAATCTGGATTAACATAATTGTAGGCTATAGTGAATGTTTTTCTTATGTACCTGCAATATTAATTGAAATTTTTAGCATGAAATAATAAAAAAAAGTAACAGAAAACATCAATTGTTAATTAAGAGCTCTAATGTTAAACTGAAATTGATAAACTGTATTAAAACAAGGCAACAAATACCCAGTTTTTTATGTTACTCACAAGTTCATTGTCTAAGGAATAAAAGTAATAAGTAATCTTAGACACTAAAATACTTCTACTATCAATACGATAATTTGTGGGTCTATTCTGCAATAACTTACAGTATATTTATCAGTTAAGGCAAATATAGTGAGGTGTATTGTTTTGAATTTATCAGAATAACACCTCCATAAACAGGAGCACCGGAACATTGCAAGCTAGCAATTACATAAGTTAAAATAACAAAAAATAAATTTTCCAAAATTTAATTGAATATATTTTTGTAGCAATCAAATTGATTGCATTTTGGTATTCTTCAAGCCAGTTGCTGGTTAGAACAGTAATTACCCATTTGAGTTAAGTTTTTATTTACATTTTGCTAAGAATTACTGTATGAAATATTCCAAACTGTTCTAACCAGCAATCTACTAGAAGAGCAAACAAGTGCAACCATTTTAATTGTTAAAAAAATATATTTAAGTTCTTGAAGATGCAAATTAGCAATTTATTTATTCTTTCTTATTTTACAATTTTTAGTTTTGGTGTAGTTGGGGTTTCGATTTCCCCTAATAATAAATTCATATTTTTAACTTTTGAGTTAAGTTGCAAAGATGATTTCATTCACTCCTTAAGAAAAATTTTATGCTAATAAATCTATTAATATCTTGTATGAAAACGTTTGAGAAATGTTAATTTTAATGTACCCATTAACACTAGTACAAATCAAGACTATCAATATCTCATTTGACAAAATCAGTTACGCTATTGAGGCACTATTCTAAAGTAGGAGGGACTGGATGCTTTGGATAGTAATGATAATTACAAAAAGATGATTAGTGGAGACTTCTCAAGATAATAGAGTAGGTGATTTTCTGGATTACAATGATGAAAAATGGTCACTTGGGTCAGCAGGGATCAAACTAAGAATTTCTACAGGGGTTGTTTTTTTCAATTTTTTAAAAATTTAATTTAAAAATAATTTTGTCAAAAATTAAAAATACTTTGGCCTAGAAAATATATTGCATATATCGGTACTCTATCGTTAGACTTATACCAGTTGGCGCCAAGTGTAAATGTTTAATTGTGCGTAAATGTATCGCCAAGCCTAAATGTTTATGGTCTGTTCTAGAGTTGATGTAGAATCCTATAATGGTTTCATATAGGAATTATAAATGATTTGTAGGTAGTTAGTTTGGATAAGTTATCGCTGCAATTTGGTGGGTTTCATCTGGTACACGTGTAAGGGAAAAGTATCCATCCATCAAAAGAATATTTTTCACACCAAAACTAAATTTATTAACATAAGCAAAAATATAATGAGTATTAATTTTTACAGAATAATGTTTTTAACAATGAAATTTTCTTAATGGTCATTAAAAAGATCTAAATTTCTCATAAACAAATCTCTGCCAAGTCTTATAAATTTGCAATTTTGTATACCTATTTTTATTTTTAAATCAAAAATTAAATTAATATCACTTAAATTCATCAATGAATAAGTCTCTTTACGATTTCACATAATACCAAGCACAATGGTCACTGTAATAGAAAGATACCATTTATAATTTGAAATAGTATGCAGATACCTGTCAGCATCCCAGCGAAATATGAAACCTAAAATTCCAGAAGGTGCATAGCGAAGTCCAATCAACTGTGGATCTCCAACAATGAGCAATTTAATGGTATCATGGTCATCGGGGCTGGTTGAGGATTTGGGCCAAAACAGGAGAGGGGCAATAGAGTATTCTAACCATTCAAAAATAATACCTATGGTTAACAATATCAGAATTGGTAACTTGGGAGAGTACCTGTAAGAAGAAATTAAAACACATAAGAAAAGAGACAAATGATTAACCTTCTGAGGGTCATGGGCGCATATATACGTCCTTTGATCCCCAGTTTTTCCAACAATACACAACCTTTTTAAATTTATAAATAAAATATAAAATAAAATCTTTTTTACATTTTTTTATTAGGATGATACAGTAAAACATCCGAAATCCGGACTTCCGTAATCCGGAAACTTCTAAAATCCGGACCTTTTTACGATTTCTAAAAAAAAAAAAAAAACTCCAATTCGTTTTCTCACGCGAACACCGAAGAAGATAGTCAAGTCGCGCGCGAAGGGGGGGGGGGGGGATGTTAAGAAATTCCGGAAACCCTGTCGCGACCTTCAGAAGGGCATCCTTTGTTATGAGGAATTGAAAGGTCGCGAATTTTCTCCGGCTCTTTGTGTTCTGGACAACATCGGATCTTATGGAATGCCAGCAAACCGGTTATGCTGCAAACCCTGGTCAGTTTAGAAGTACGAACTGGAGTAAAAATTTCAATTCCGGACTAGCTTTTGCGAATTTCACACTGCTTTATTCTGATCTCTGCTTTTGAAAATTTCCCAAATCATCTTAAGTTTTATTCATCTTTTTTTATTAAATTTAATTTTTATTAGCTTTATCTAACTAACTTAAATTTACTTTATCCAATTAACTTTAAATATTTTTCATCGACGATATGCCAAAACGTAGCATTTCGAGTGGGTCCAGTGGCGGAAAAGCCAAACGAAAACACGTGACTTTGTCAATTAAGGACAAAGTCAA